>ML681963.1:55359177-55394225 GCA_007922195.1 Podocnemis expansa | reverse complement strand
CACGAAAGCTCATGCGAAAAATAAATCTGTTAGGCTTAAAGTGCCACACGACTCCTTTTTTTTTTTTTCTGTACTACTGACATTCTGCTTCAGCTGTCCAATAGACCTTCCGCAGGCCATCCTGCATTGGGTGAATTTCATCACACTGGAGTCTGCAGCAAAACTCCCACTAATTTTGGCAGGATCTGGATTTCACCTATAATGTCTCCTCCAAGGAGTTAACAGTCTAAAGGCCTGATTCTGCAATACTTATTCACTGAATAGCACTTGTGCATGTGAGTAGTCTCAGCAAGATGGACAATCCCATATGTAGATGCAGCATTGACCAAGCTGTAAAACCAAGCTCAAAAATCATGACTTTTTTCTCAAGAAAAAGAAAAATTAAAGATCCATTTTCTCCAGGGGATCATTGCTGAAAGCCTTTATGGGAGAAATGTATTTTTAAAGAGAGATTTGAATCAGAAGAGAGTGGTCATTTGCAAATGAGACTGTTCCAGGCACATGCTGCTCAGTCTAAATTGCTTGGGAGTTCAGTCTGCAACTGGTAACTTTATCCAAATAGCTGAAAAATGATTTATGGACTCCCAGGGAATTTACATATCTACAAGCAGATTAACAGCCAATGTGTCTGGAACATCAAAAGTGTAGTTATACAATGACTTGCACAGTGGAGGACAGATCAGTCTGGAAGATCCAGCCAGGCTTGTTACAGACACAGACATCTAACTTAAAGGCAGTGCCTAAAGAAAGCCCAAAAGAACAGGAAACTGTCAGTTAAAAGGAAGACTGTGCCAGCAAGGCGCTCTTCACAGCTGAAAAATTAACTGTTCCAATTACCCTTAGGCAGTGTCTCTCAACCTTTCCAGACTACTATGCCCCTTTCAGGAATCTGCTTTGCCTAGTGCACCTCAAGCTTTACCTCACTTCAAATTTAAAATTTTATTAAGAAAATGTAAAGGAACAGACAATCATAATGTTAAACATAGGGAGTGACTGAGCATCCAGGTTCACTGTACAGGTCACAGGAACAGAACTAGGTATTTTGGTGGCCGGGGCACATCCAGAACAGAATGTGCTCTTAGAACGAGCAGGGCTCAGAGCAAGTGGTGCGCAATGCACCCTTTGATTGAGCGGCAAAATGGAGCTGCTCCTGCATGACTGAGGCAAAGCCCCGGTCACTCCACACTAGTTATGGCCCTGACAAGTAATTGGGAAGGATTGTGTTGCAGTAAAGAATACAAATACAACCACTACGTGAGCTACGGTATTCTGGGTGGAGAAAGTCAAAAGATTATGGGTTTGAAATACAAAAGAGTTAAGAGATTCAGGAACATTGCCTTTATAGACAATGCAGAGGGTATACAAGGTGTAGCGGAATAGTACATGTGTTAATAAAAGTTGGTCATCCCAAATTAAATTAATATTATGGTGTCTAGAGTCCATTAGAAGATACATTCCTGTTGTAAGGAGGGAGGTCTGTGAGTCCTCATGGTGGCAGTTCATATAGATGGTCCTGTTTATGCCTCTTGGTACTGCCTGTGCCTGGTGATATATTTGATGTAGGTGTCCCTGGAACACTTGCTGGTGTCAGACACCATGAGGTGGCACATCAGTTGAGAATAACGCCATCCAACACTGCAGGCCTGAAGAACGCACTCGTTGGCAGGGTCTCAGGAGCCTAGGGTGCTTGTGAGCAGAGAGTGGATCTGCATCTCATACGCCTTAGCTGTCAAGGTGTCAGCTAGTGAAGTGTATTTCTCTTCTTTCCGAACCCAGGCTCTGTGAAAGGGTGGGGTGTGGTTTCTGAAAGGGACTGTATTGTTGATCATGGTGCTCTTCTGGTCTTCATCTGTGATCATGACATCAGGCCTCAGTAGGCTGTTCCAGGGATGATAGAGTTGCCTGCAGCCTCCCACAGGCAAAGCGGGATAGCTTTCACCAGCCAGGTCTGGACTGCATTGCATCTCAGTTGCCAGGCCCTGGAGCGTGGCTTGCAGCCACAGAGGACATGTGACCGGGTCTTGCTGATGTACCCACACTTTCTGCAACACTCATCTCTGCACCCACAGCTGACAGCTCCATTCAGAGGGACGCAGTTGAGGTGGGAACAGTGGATAAACCTCCAGTCAGCAAACCGGGTGAAACTACCCTCTGGGAGAAAGTGGTTGCTGGCATCCAGTTTGCTGGTTAGCTTGAAGACCTTGCCCTGGTCAGGTATTCTCTTGAGGTCTGCCATGTACAGCGAGTGGACAGCAGCCTTCAGGATCCTTTCCAGCATGTCCTGAGACTTAGGGGGGAATAATAGTGTAGTTCTCGGTACTGATCTGCGGTACTAGCACCGCAGCTCCTGCCACTCCTCACACCACGTTCACTGGCAGCCAGTGCACCTCCCCAGATGACACGTGGTGACCAGGCACAGGTCCAGAGGAATGTGATCTCTCCCCATCATGTTCAAATTCACCATCCAAAGATCTGCTTAGGTAGGTGGTGATGTCTGTGTTGAGAAGGATACTAAAACTATGATGGCTACTACGATGGTCAGTATGGGGTAATGGAGAAGTGAAGGGCACACACTACATACGCTGGGGTCGGTGAGTTCTGCTTGTTTGATTGGTGGGAATTCTGCCCTTCACTGATTCTCCAAACCAGTGCTAGTTTTGATGTTGCCTCTATATATTCTTTTATGCTACTATTAAAAATTCTATGTACTACACTCAGACTCCTGCTTGCAAGCAGGGAAGCATTACCCCTCTAGAGCACCCGGGAATAGTACATGATTTCCTGGGAGACTGGTTGGGGGCTCAAGCCAGCTGGTGTTGTAACATTGTTTGGAAACCCTTAGGCTGTGTTCACACAAGGCTTTTATTTCAAAACAACGACCATTGTTTCGAAATAAAAGTTGAGATGTCTGAACGACGTTTCTTTATTTCGAAATGACGAGCTCCAGTCATTTCAAAATAAGGTCCGTCATTTCGGAACAATAAAATCTGGGTTGTAATAGAAATAACTGTTGTTTTGAAATGGTTGTTTTGAAACAATGCCGTTCCGATGCAGTTGTTTCAAAACAACCATTGTTTCAATTAAGGGCTTTGACCTTCCTCTCAGAGTGCATGGCATCCTGGAAGGAAGGCCCACCCACCCGTCAGCACACTGGCCAAGCTGCAGGGGGCTCAGGGGAGCGATGGATCCCAGAGCAGGCTCTGCTCCCCTCCTGGGCTCGGTGGGGGCTGCCAGGGTGGGCAATGCAGGAACCAGCTCTCCCCGCCGCCCCGGCTCCGCAGCTGCTGCCCAGGGGGTGGAAATGAGGGAGCCGGCTTTCCCCGCTGCCGGGGCTCGGCGGCTGCCACCCGGGTGGGCAATGGAGGAGCTGGCTCTCCCTGCCTCCCAGGCTCTGCAGCTGCTGCCTGGGTGGGCAATGTATGAGGTAGCTCTCCCTGCCACCTGGGCTTTGCGGCTGCCAGCTGGGCTAGGAATGTGGAAGCCAGCTTGCCCGGGCAAGCCGGCTCCCGCATCCCCAGCCCAGGTGGCAGCCGCAGAGCCTGGGCCAGGGGGAGAGCCAGCTCCGGCATCCCCCATCTGGCCGGCAGCCACAGAGCTGGGCAGCAGGGAGAGCCAGCTCCCGCATTCCCAGCCCAGGCAGTAGCCGCCGAGGCCCAGTGGTGGGGAGAACCAGCTCCAGTCCCGGCTGCCCCGCAAACTGCTGTGAAGTTGACCAAGTTGCAGAGCCTGCCAGGAGTGGGGGACCTGACATCTGCCCTGGCCACTTGCAGGCGGCCAGGGGCTGCCAGAGCCAGCATCTACCCTGGCCACTTGTGGGCAGCCAGGGGCTGGGGACTGGGTGCCTGGAGAGCTCAGCCCCTGCCGCCCGGCCAGTGGGAGGGGGACGAGATACCCTGACTCCCCGCCCCGCCACTGGGGAAGAGGTGGGGAGGAGGGGCACCCCCCATCTCTGACCCCCCCGCCGGCTTTTTTCCTCTGCCACTGACTCTGCAGAGCCAAGGGCAGGGGATTGGTTGGCAACATGGTCCTGCCAGTGGGCCGTGTTGCCACACCTCCCATGCGGTCCCTCTCCTGAAGCGAAATAGCAAGTCCTGTGTCAGGACATGCTATTTCTCTTTGAGGTTTTCCCTTATTTAGATTTAATATTTGCTTATTTTGATTTAAGTTATTTTAAAAAAAGGATAATATTTTGAAATAACTCATTTTGAAATAACGTATTTCGAAATAAGAGTTTATGTGTGAACATAGCCTTACATATAGAACCCAGCCCTTTGCTGCTGCCATCGTGGCTGGCAGAAGAGTTACATTTACAAAATCAGGCATAAAAGCACAAATGTCACAGCACCCCAGTATTAACAAATTGTTCACTTTCTGATTTTTACTATCTAATTTTAAAATACATCGAAGTAAATCAATTGGAATATAAATATTGCACTTGTGTTTCAGTGTGTGGTATATAAAGCAGTATAAACAAGTCTGTGTCTGTATAAAATTTAGTTTGTACTGACTTTGCTAGTGCTTCTTATGTAGCCTATTGTAAAACACTATGCAAATATCTAGATGAGCTGATGTGCTGTCTGCAAGACATTTGTATACTCCCAGGGTATGAGTACTCTCCAGTTAAGAACCACTGCTTTAAGTTACCTGGTATCGATAATATTTGATATTATTTAAATGTTGGAATGGGGCAAGGCAGTGAGAGAATAGAAATCAAGATATGAAACCAGAAAGACATGGTTTTCAACCTATAACATTTCAATAAAATGACTGGCAGAACAAATACTGAAAAAAAGTTTCCCAGCCTAGGCAGACATCTTCACTGTTCCAGACTAGGAAGCTATGATTATGGATCTTGACTTTTTCTGCATGGAAATAATTCATAGCAGAAGTTCTCAAATTTACTGTCACTTGTTGCCAGAAGAGCAACAGGTAGCCTGAGTGACAAGAAAGCCAGCGTGGCACATGACCTGGAAAAACTGCTAAACATAGGACACATTAAACTTCTTAAATGGAGAACTCCAAAAATGATGCTATATCAGGAAGCAAAGGCTGCTGATAAATGTTGCATTGACTTCCTGGAGATGCAAGAGGCAGTTTATGGTAATGCTTTGTGCTGGAAGCATCTGCAGAAGGAGTTTCCAACACTAATGACAACCATAAAGAGTTGGAAGATCCTGGTTTTGAAACTGTGTGCACCAGTGACTCCCAAACTAATAAAGCAGTTGAAGGCTTCATGGCTCATTTATTGACAGTTCTCCACCACCACCTGAGGCTGTTAGTGTACAGAAAGTTTTCCAACCTCTGGATTAATCTGGAGTGCCTTTTGAGAAGGCAGATGGTTTACAAAGGGTTTTATTGATGGCTTTGTATTATTAATCAGAGCCACCATGGAAATTCTTACAAATAGCAAAGGGAGAAAGCTATGGTTTGTACCCAGATAATTAAAATACCTGGTAGTGATAGATACATTTTTAAATCTTGGGACAGGCAAGATAGTCAATCAATCAATAGGGCTGGAAGGGACCTCATGAGATCATCAAGTCTAACCCCCTGGGAACTGAACCTAGGACCTTCTGCATGTTAAGCAGAGGTGTTAGCCACTACAGTAACTGCTATGGAGAGTTCATCAACATAGCAATCAGTGGCTTTTTAAAATAGATGATCCATAAAGAAATGAAAGTTGCCTTTTGTATTTCACAGCCTTTTCCAATTTATTTGGCTTTGGTTTCATAGGATACAAGAGCTCATGAGTCACAGTCCTTTGAAATAGCCATAACAAACCAGTTGATTGGTCAGTGTGAATCACCTGATAATAGGAGTCTTGGAAATGTGGTGTTCACATCTGTTTTGCACTTATATTTTTCAGATCTATTTTACTGGTTCCGTGTCCCAGAAATATGATTCCCAATCAAAGTGTTTCTAACAAATGAATAGTTGCATGCAGTTTAATCACTGAAAATCCTTTACTGACCATGGGTGACTCTAAAAAGAATGAAAGAAATGCCAAAGCTACAAAACAGTGAATATTCTCTTTTTTTAAATTCCCATCAAAGAGACAATATTTATTCTAAACTTACACCAGCCCCATCTTTCCAGTACGTTGTTCAGATTCTACAGTAGTGAACATGGTAGGAATGTGTGGATAAATATCCTGTATCCTGTGTTTTGTTTCTTATAACATAGGGGTATATTTGAAGACAACTGAAAGAAAAACTGTTGAAAAAAATTACCAAGACAGTGAACGTCCAGAGTATACCTTAGCACGCTGCACATAAACATTGACAATCATGGTTTTACTGATCTTATCAATACCATTTTTCATGTGAGGTCTATTTTCCCTCCAATGTATATATATATAGATAGTGTAGCAAAAGTTGAATTGTGAATTTTTTAGTGTCTTGTAGAACATTTCCATGTTCTTTGTCTGATTCTGTAGTTGATTGTTTTGGTTCATTTTAGTTGTGATAGGAAAGGGGGGAAAATCTTTCTGGGGATCTGGTGTATCAGTAATCAGAACCCCATGTGCTCCAGTGGACTATTAGTAACAAGGCATTAAATGGGCAAAGTAGGAACAACTCTTCCACTGACCTGCTGTGTGACCTTGACCTTAATCCCTGATCCCCTCTCTGCCTTTGTTTGATAGAAAGTTCTTCAGAGCAGGGTCAGGCACTCTCAGCATGTGCTCAGAGCCTGGTGAAATGGGGCTGTGGTCTTGACTGGTACTAGCTAGATACTAATAAAATGACCAGAGCGGTGAGTAAAGCTCCTGGTGCAACTAAAATGAAGTTAATGGTGTTACCACCAGGAGAGCATTGTGCTATTGGACTTTAAAAGCTAGTGGGATTTTTTTTTTTTTTGTTCCAAAACTTGTTCATGCTGTTCTTTCAGTTCCCAAAAATGACACCTTCTGTTTGCCCTGTTCACATTCATCCCTTCAGTGTTGGTGCAGTAAGTTTTGCAAAAAGCCCCATATATCTCCAGAAGCCTGTGTCATTATAGACTCATAGACTCTAAGGTCAGACAGGACCAATATGATCATCTAGTCTGACTCTCTGCACAATGCAGGCCATAGAACCTCACCTGCCCACTCTTTTAATAGACCTTAACCTAGGACTGAGTTACTTAAGTCCTCATATCATGGTGTAAAGACTTCAAGGTACAGAGACTCCACCAGCAAGTGAGTCATGCCCCATGTTACAGAGGAAGGCAAAAAAAACCCAGGGACTCTACAGGTATGTCTACACCGGAGCCTTAGATCGACTTAACCATAAGCCAATTTAAGGAACACTCTGGCCACATTCAGAATTTATTAAGTCAACTTAAGCCAGTGTGGATCTTAAGTCGACTTCCTTATAATGACTTAAGCTAGGATGTACCAGCATGGACGTAGGTAGATGGGGCTCTATAAGTCAACTTAATAGGATTGTGGATGCTCTAAGTTGACTTAACAAGATCAACTTTGTTGACTTAGTTGACCCTGCTAAGTTGACTTAACTGAGCCTCCAGTGTAGACATACCCTACCAGTGTGCCCTCGTGGAAAATTCCTTCCTGACCCCAAATATGGTGACCAGCAAAATACTGAGCTTGTGGGCAAGACTCACCAACCAAACGCGCAAGAAAGATTTGTCTTTAATACTTCAGAACCCACCTCATCAATCATCCCATCTCCATATCTACCACCAAGAGCCAAAGGTCAGTCAATTGCCAAACTAGGCTGTCCCATTGGACCATCCCTTCCATAAAATTATTAAGATCAGTTTTGAAAGCAGCTAATTTTTTGCCTCTACTGCTCCCTTTGGAAGGCCATTCCAGAACTTCACTCCTCTGATGGACAGAAACCTGTGTCTAATTCAAGTCCAGTCTAAACTTCCTGACAGTCAGTTTTACCCATTAGTTCTTGGGTCCACATTGTTGACCTTTCCCTCACTGGTATTAATACCTCTGATGTATTCATACAGAGGAATCATATCTCCCCTCAGCCTTCTTATATTTAGGAAGCATCAAAAGTTCATTCAGGGTTTCTCAAGTGTTGTGTTAGTGGCTTACGAGTATGTTGAATCTACTGTAGGAAGAGAACTCAGGATACATTCAGTTCTATGATGTTTGGAACAGTAAGATAAGCACTCTTGGGAAGGTGTGGATTTGTCTGGGACCTGGAAAGTCCTCACAAGTGGCTCAGTGATCTACAGTCTGTGCAGTTGGTGTTCATGATCAGCCTTCCTTAAATGCTTGTTTTGCAGATTGTTGCAGTTGGCATGGAGCTATATGTAGCATACTCTGTATAGTGGGTGTGGCCAAACTGCAGCTCTTCAGAGAAAAAGTGCAGCTTGCGGAAGAGCACGGCAAGGAAGGGCAGCATGGTGGGAGACAGGGGGAGAAGTGTGCAATGGTTGGGGCTGGCAGGGAAGTGGCCGCATGGTTGGGGATGGGGAGGACAGAAGTGTGGCATGGTCAGTGGGGGGAAGGAGGGACCCTGAGAAGCAGCAGCATGGTAAGAGACAGCAGGAAAGTGGCAACAGGTTAAAGGAGAGCATGGCATGGTCAGGGAAGCCACAGCATGTTTAAATTTTCTCATAGGCCTTAATGCAGTTTACTCATTGTTCAACTAAAATTGTGTTTTACAAGTCCTAAACATGACGTGGAATACTAAGAAATGAAAATACAAAGGAGAAAAGTTTAAAACTGAATGTAGATTACTTTCAATTTTTGGTACAACTTAACTGCTGTGAAGCATTGTATTCCACAGTGAAATTTGTTAAATTAAAACATTGTACAATACTTAAAGATTTCCAAAAGGCTAGCCGTGTTAGTCTAGTTCAGCAAAAAAAGCAACAAGGAATCGTGTGGCACTTTGAGATTAACAGATTTATTTTTCGCAATACTTAAAGATCAGCACTTGAGAGAGCTTTTACATACTGCAATGACAAGTTACAGCCCAGATTTTAAAAAACTTGCCACTAGCCTGCAGCTAAGTTTTTACTGTATAGGCCTAATTTTCATGGTAACCTTAAGTAATTATTAGAATATGACATTAGTAGGATCAATATTTGCCCTATTTTTATGATAAAATTAAAGTGCACAATTAATTTTAAGCTTAATAATTTTGGAGTAGGTAAAAGTATGTGATTATATGCCTCAGTGCGGCTCTCAAAGATTTAATAATCGACCTGTGCGGCTCCTGAGTTCCATAAGTTTGGCCACCCCTGCTATATAGCATGCTCTGTGTGGTTCGAGAAAATGCACAAAGTCAGTTCCTGACAGTTTCTCCTTCATGGTAGTTTTGCTTTGGCAAGGCAGGGCACTGGAAATCATCTATGAGTAAGCTTTGGGGTCAACTTTCTGGCTTGTGTTTTTTGGGGGTTTTTTTAAGGTGAGGAATCACAGTATTTGGGTAATGGATAAGCCCAATTTCACTTAGTACTGGGGTTATGGGATGCTCAGCTGGAGCATCTCTGAAAAGGCCCCCTCCCATGCCTTCATGGGGTCTTCATGGAGAGAAGAGCTAAATGCAGGTTATTGATGGTTATAATCCACTGACACACATTTTCTCTTTCTGGGTGGTGCTGAGACCACACTGACCCGTCAGGCTATTTCTAGTTCCAAGGTAAGCAGCTTCCTCATGGGCCAAGATCCTGCAAAGCCCACTATGGGGTTCGTTTCCTTTTCTTTTGCTGCTGGATCAGTCTGGAAGCTGTGAACATTCTGACTGCAAGCACATCCCAAGCATAATGTTTTGAAAAACATACCCTTAACACCTGCTCCAAAAACATTGCCCTGTCCCAGAAACACAGCCAGTGTATCCCGGTGAGAGCAGGCCAATGCAGTTCTGTTTGTTTATGCAATATCAAAGAGCAAAGAAACCCCATCAAGATAAGGGAATGTAAGCAAGGGCTGAGTGGCTGGGCACTTCTCCTGTTCATCCAGCAAAAAGGGGGGTACCTTGTGACAGGCCACTCCCCAGATCTGGTCCGGCATGCTTTATATTTGCATGAGTACAATTAAGTGCTTAGCATAATTTTACTGTATTTAGATTGAACCCACCGAGGTGTGGGGCATGATGGGAAATGGTATATGTGGCTGGTCTGGGTTATAAATCCCGGTGTTTTAACTGAAGGGGGAAATGAAATGTTTTTTCATTGTATGCTGCCCATTGATTGTATAAACCAAGGCTGGCCAAACTTATGGAATTCAAGAGCCACACTAGTTGATTATTAAACCTTCAAGAGCCGCACTGAGGCATATAGCCATATACAGGGCCGGAGCTGGAGATCGTGGCGCCCCCCCCCGCAGCAGAGCGATGCCAGCGCAGATGAGTGACGTCATCAGGGGAGCACCACAGTGCTGTCCCTTTTTGACGCCCCTCAAAATGCCGGCACCGCCCTGCGACGCAGGGGCTGCTTACTGCGTAGTGCCGGCCCTGGCCATATACATTTACCTACTAAATTGATTTGCTGACTTTCTTCCACAAACCACGCTTTTTCATTCAAGAGCCACATGCGGCTCCCGAGCTGCAGTTTGGCCACACCAGGTATAAACTGTTTAGCCAGGTCTGATGGAAGAGTCACCAACAGCAAAACAGACCTCAGAAGAGCAGATGATCCTGCTTTTCAGCCGTGGAAAGGAAGAAAGCGGATGGTAACAGCTTGGCTGAAGAGCTGTGTCATAGGCAATGTCTAATTCCCTGTTAAAAGATAGACTTAATGATTCCTTGTGGAGTCTTTTGTTGTTCTGATCAGGGACGAGAGCAGTCTCTGGTTTCATAAAAACTGGAATCTGGAGCTGAAATCACTAGAGGGTTGAAATTTTCTCTAAGAGCTGAAATTACTAAAAAGCTGACTGAGACCTACCAAAAGTTGGTGCCTCTGGCCAGGAGAGCATCTTGCAAGTAGACAGCTAGCAGAAGTGGATGGTACAAGCAGAGTGGCCAGTGTGAATGACCAGTAGGCAGAACAAGCAATGAACAGATGGGTCAGTGGATTGTGTGAGTGGACAGTGCAAATGGTGCAGGAATGGCACCAGCTGGCGGTGGGTGCGACAAGTGGTGCCAGCAGCCAGTGGATGGAGCCAGTGGAGCCAGAGATGGCAGAAGACAACTGGAGGGGACTTGCTGAGGGCCTCTCCATTGAAAGGTGGATGCTAAAACTATGCTGGCTAGTACGGGGATAATGAAGAAGTGAAGGACACACTATGGGCACATCTATATTGCTCAACATTTTTGAAAAAAATTTTCAGGATAAATATTTTGAAATAATTATCTCAGAAAAAAACTTTTTTCAAAAATGCTATTTCAGGACAACCATCCGCTGTCCGGAAATACCGTGGCTTTTTTTTTTTCCAAAAAAGAAAGTCTACACCGGACTTTCTTTTCAAAAAAAAGCAAGGCAATGGATGAGATAGGGAGGCTTTTTCAAAAAAAAGCCTTTGCCATGTCCAGGGATGGCTTTTTTTGAAAAAGCTAGCTTGAAAAAGGCTTTTTATTTCATAAAAGCTGGCAGGTTTAGCTTTTTCGGGTTCGTTAAACCTCATTTAATATTAAAAAAAAGCCTTTTCTGAGCTAGCTTTTTTGAAAAAAGCCATCCCTGGGCATGGCAAAAGCTTTTTTTTTTTCAAAAAATCTTCCCTATCTCATCCATTGCCTTGCCTTTTTTTGAAAAAAGAAAGTCCAGAGTAGACTTTCTTTTTCGAAAAAAAAAAGCCACGGTATTTCGGGACAACTAGCAGTCCCTGAACTGTTGTCCCGAAATAGCATTTACTGAAAAAAAGATTTTTTGAGATAATTATTTCGAAATACTTATCCTGAGAAAAGTTTTTCAAAATTGGAGGGCAATGTAGACATACCCTACGTGTACACTGGGGTGGGGTGAGTTCTGCTTACTGGCTTTTGTGGGAATCCTGCACTGCACTGTCTCCTCAGATCAGTACTGGTTTTGATATTGCCTCTATATATTCTCTTTATGTTACTATTAAAAATTCTATATACTTGTGAGAGGGGAAGCATTGCCCTTTAGGGTGCCCAGGGAATAGTGTGCAATTTCCCAGGAGACTGGGTGGAGCCTTGAGCCAGCTGGTGTTGTAAAATTGTAGTGACACCTAGATTTAGAACCCACTTCTTTGCTGCTGCCAGGGCTGTAACTAGGGCAGGGTGACCAGGGGCTTGCTCCATTTCGTCGCTCAGTCAAAGGGGATGTTTTGCACTGCTTGCTCCGGGCACCACTCATTCTAAGGGCGCATTTCACTCCAGACGTGCCCCAGGTGCCAATGTTGGCTGCTGCTGTCTTGGCCTGGCAGAAGGGTTACAGGAAGAAGGCCCAGCCATCCATTTACTCAACCCAGCTACTGTTGGTGTGAGCTGTGCTTTGGGATAGACTAGGGAAAACACTGCAGTTTACCTGCTTTTACCCCTCCCATCTACAGCCTTGAATCGACCCACATTTCATAAAATACCACCACTGCTTACTGTCTAGCCCTGCTTCTGAGGGGGTGGGAACTGGTGTTATGAGATGAACACGGGACTTAGAGCAGCTTCTAAATGTGAGCAAGCTACTGCACTTGTGGCTGTCTGTTGTGTTTACATGTCAGGTGAATTTAGCATGGGTGGAGGGGGTGAGCGCAACATGAAGTCCTCTCTTTACCCATAGAGCAGGTACAGTGTGGACACATTTCCCTTTCTGAGTTCTGCTCTGTTCTGCATCCACCACTACTCAGAGCGAATGGAAAGTTAATTCTCCATGTGCCATTTGCTCTTGCCCTCTCTACTAGGAAGATTTAAGGGTGGACCCATTTGAGTTCCAGTAACACTGAGGAGCTACATTGTGTGTTCCACACAAACAGAAAGAAATCATGTCTGCTCTGGAGATATTGCTGTTTAGAGAAATACTGGGTGGGAGGGAGAAAACATTACTACCTGCCTTCTTACAGGCAGACCTGACCGAGGCTGGAGGGCTTCCCCAGGGCCCCATGGGAAGTTCATGCCATTATCCCAAAGCTGTCCTAAGTGGTTTTGTGATGGGGACACCTTGCTCCACAAAGAGCAGACCTAGGGATATGTCTGCACTGCTGTCAGACTTGAGCTAGCTAATAAGAGCAGCAAAGCCGTGGCATTGTGAGCTTGCTGCTCATGTGCATATTTGTTACCTGTACACTCGGGCACCCCACCTTTACTCAAATTCCTAGAGTGCAAGGCATAAAAAAACAACAAGGAGTTGTGTGGCACTTTAAGACTAACAGATTTATTTTTTGCATGAGCTTTTGTGGGAGGATATCCCACTTCCTCAGATGCTTCAAAGGCACCTCCCACCCCTTCCCACTCCACAAGGCTCCAGGTGTAATTCTCTGTGGGTTTGCAGGATCTTTTACCAGTGAAGGAGCCTTCCACAGTAATGTCCTTAATCCTTATTTATTACCAGTTACCAAAACAGAATATGCCTGCTAAGCATACATTGTTCACCACTCCCAATAAGGCAGACAGATGTCTCCTGGTGGCCAGTCAGTTTCTGCACAATACGGTTGGCAGAGGGTTGACTTCCGGCAGCTCTGATCTGGGGCTGTGTCCTGGAATTAGGTTCCAAAGAGCTTCCTTTTGGACCCTAGTTTATATAGTTAAAGCTTAGGTCCTGCTTAGCTGTATCTTAACGAATCATTTTAGAATAAAGTACTGCAAAACTCCAATCCTAGCACACTACAAAACACTCCTTCATCCAATCAAATATACCACCACCTTAATTGCTTTAAATAAGGCACTTAGTTGTGTAATAGTCAGGAACAATTAAAAAATGAGACAGAAATTGTTTAGATACACAATAGGAAAATGAGGACCATAAAGATAATTTCCAGAGGGGTAGCCGTGTTAGTCTAGTCCAGCCAAAAAAACAAGGAGTCATGTGGCACTTAAAGACTAACAGATTTATTTTTTGCATGAGCTTTTGTGGGAGATATATCTATCTCATCCACTTCTTGTTGGTTTCTTTCCTAAATCCATTGTCTTATCACAGGGTGTCTCAGACTGGCATTTGCATCTGACCCAAAGGAGTGTCTAAACAAATGCTAAGTTCCAAAGGGGAACTTTTTTTAGACAAATGATTTGAGTGAGGTGAGCTGGCAGCCTTGGGCAGCAAGGCCCTGGCATCAGGGAGTGTTAAGAACAGGCTTCCACACTTAGGTCTTGTGAGAATGAATGAAAGGTTTTGTTAAAGTGGTTGTTGTTGAACCCTGGGTTCGTGATGTGACTGGGATGGACCAGCGACACCCACCAATGAGACAGACACCAGTTCAAGTAAACAAAAAAGCTACTTTTATAGTGACACCTTAAACGCCTTTAACCACTTAACAGTGTAAAACAAGGAGATCTATACAAAAACACTTGTAATCAGCTAACAATATGAAGCAAAAATCTATATAGGACACTTATAACCAACTAACAGCATAAAGCAAAATCTAAATGAACACATAACTAAATGACAATATAAAGCTAAAAACCTACGCAAAGCACTTATAACCAAGTAACAGTGTGGCGCAAGAAAGTCTATATAAAGCACCTGTAAAACACCTCCAACCAAACAACAGGATAAAGCATGAAAGTCTATGCAAAACACTTACAACCTACAAAAGTACTTACAGTTAAATAACAGTATGGATTAATGACCTACAAGAGGGTGGCCATAATAAGTCAAGGACTTTTCTGGCGTTTTACTGCCTCAACATCGGTATAGGCACTGACCAGCCCACCCGACATGTATTTACCAATGGCTGAAAGCCATTCCTCCTTGCTAGCCAAGAAGGGTGGACGGCAGAATGAAAAAGTCAGATGAGAGAAAAATAAACCCCCACACTCCCCCCGTGTACACTGGGGAAGTTTGGGGCCAACAGTTTAGAGCAGAAGCAGAGTAATGAACAATTATATAATAAGAAGGATGCAAAATACAAATGACTAATAAAACACCTGGCAAATTAACAACACAAAAGCATGCCAGACCATAAACAACTATATCATGAAAAGACTATACGGGATACAGAGAAAATAGTAACAACTACACAAACTATGCAAAACTCAGGTAAAGAAGCTACAATCACAGGCTATATATAAATGGTACCAAGTAGAATGATTAAGAAAAAGTAGGAGGCCTATATCGATTTATAATACCTGTCCCAGGACCATGGTAGAACCCAAAGCGAGGAGACAGACCAGCTGCAGCATCTCAGCACTTAATCGTTCGGCTGGCAATCCATGTACACCCCAAAAGGAAGGTCTTGTGGGTGGGTACTCCCTGTCTCAGTTGGGGCCAATCTGACCGGGTCGCGACGTGCCCTTTAGCATTCGAGGGTGGGAGAACAACAAGCTAGCTGAGACGGGGGTTTTAATAGAATTTTGCCCAGCCAGAGTAAAAATAGCCAATTAGGAGTGGGATCCTGGTCAGGACCAATGATAAAACTGGGACCCCAGACAATGACCCCTCCTTCGTGGTGACGGGGGTGCCGAGAAACTGTTGGGGGGGCATAGAAACTCACCCCCTTTGTTGTTGACAGAAACTAGGGAGGAAAAAACTCACACAGGAGATTGAGAGCCATCAGGGGAGATTGATACTTAACATTCTTCCCCCTTGTGCTGGATGGCCCGGAGATGGAGGACCATCAGGGAGATCGATACTTAACATTTCTCCTTGAAAGCAGCATAATCCAGGGGGCTACATGTGGGGCGGGGTGGCCATCATGGCTGCCACCTCCGCTGACAGTTGTAAATGTGTACACGCATCTCTGCCTACATCTGACATTCCTACACACGTAGTAGGTCAGTGGTAAATATGGCTATCTTTAGGACTCCAGTCTGAAATCAAGTTATCCCAGAACCACTAGCATGGTGATGGTGTGGGTGTGCACTCACACACCAAACCATGAAAATGGAATCAATCCATATTGGAAATGGGTGTGAAGAGGGAAATACACCCTTGGGAGAAAAGGTGCCTTGATGCATGTTTGCTTCCCACCTTCATCTCCACCTAGCAGTTGGGAAGTCAGCATGTGAAGCGTCTTGTCTGCTCATACTGCCGAATTGCTGCTACTTCCCTCTTCATTGCCCATGGAGCAGGTGAAGTTACTTGTCTGTGCAGCTCCCATTGCTCCCGCTGGAAGGAGCAAAGCTGGGAATCGAGAACAACGCTCTCTCTGTCTCTCTCTCTTCTAAAATAACTGGTCCAAAATGACAGAATCCAAATGGCAAAGCAGTTCCCCAGCACTGCCATGTCAGTTTCTGCCTGGCGAAGGCACTGGTGGCCTCTGCCTCAGTCAAATGGTGAGACACTGAGCCGGCCAAGATAGATGCATTGAATTGTTGTGGTTAGCAAATAGATTGGCTCTGAGTGAAGCCTCCTCTACAGCAGATTCTGATTTAGATACTGATTCTGCAATGCTGTCTCCAGGGCAGCCTAGAGCCACTTTTGAACAGGCAGGCACCTGCAGCAGAGGGCAGTGCTGACTATTAGAGAGGCACTCATTCTTGCATCTCTGAATTTCACAGCATGGTGGGGGTTTTGAACAAATGCAGATTGCTCCTGAAGTGTCTGCCCGTTGTGCATCACAGCTCAGCTGGGTGCCATGATATAATGCTTTGCAGCATCACTCTTGCTAATGGGGTATCATACAACATGGACCCATAAATCTGTGTACCACCGCAGCTTCTGCCCCACCAAGAATCATTCTGTGTCCCTCACTGAGGCTTGCAACACATCCGTACATCAATGTGTGTCGCATGCTTACTGAGTGCTCTGGGTGTTGCTACTCACCTATGAATCACTCAGTCATAGGGTTGGCTAAAAAGTTTTGATCAAACCCGGTTTTTGATGGAAACTTGGGGTTTTAACTAAACACTTTCTACTAGAAGTGTCTGTTTTCCATGGAAAACTTGGATAGTTAGTCCAAAGGAAGCCCCTAAAACTTTTCGGTTTTGTCTGAAGCAGGAAATATTCCTAATCTCAATGGCACCAATGTGCCTCAGTGGTGTTGCAGGTTGAATGGGCTCATGTTCCTGTTCTTCTTTATAGGCCTGCCTTCCTGGTAACAGACCACACCTTTGCTTTCTCTCACTGAGAAGGGAGAAAGTGGAGCTTCATGGGAGAAGTAAGTAGTTGTGACTGTAGCTATGATCTAGCAAGCATGGGTAACAACAGTAGTGGAAATGGAGAAGTGCAAGATTGGGGCTGGCAACCAGCCTGCATACCCAGCTAGTTTAAAGATAGTGTCACTATGCCTATCCATGCTCAAATCATGCCTTCCCAAGCAGTGCTGAACTGCCTTTTGGAGCTGAGCTCTTCTGAAAAAGTAGCTTGTTGGCATGTTAATTGAAGGCCAAACATCTCCAGCCTCTCTATGCTAGTTAGCACAGCTAACAGCAATTCCTGGATGCTAAAATGAGCTTTAATCACAAATTCCGGATTTGCTTGAGATATTTCTTCAATAATAACTCTACCAGTGGAGTCTGGTTGAAATTCTAACCCTTAGAAAGGCATACTGCCCCTTAGAAGTAGCTGTGGAAATGGAAGATGTGACACCAGATTTTTATTTTATTTGAATTGGGACAATTCAAGAGCCCTCTATTTTAGTGGATTTAAACCTGGTGGATGGTTTTTAAATTGTCTAATGATTAAAACAAGAGATCTGGCTTAGAAGTCTTGGGTTCCAGGCCTGAGTCAGCAACTAGTGATGTGAAACTTTGGGCAACTCACACCTCCTTCCTGTGCCTCAAATTTCCAGTTATAAAATGGGGCTATTGTGATAACACCAGTTACTGGAGCAGTATTCTGAGACTCAATGAAATGGATGTTAGTGAAACACTCTGAGCTCCTTTGAACACTGTATATAAATGTAAAGCACCCCGAGCCCTGTCCATGTTTGGGACAGCTCCCTCCATCCCCCTGACGTACCCAGGTCAGGGAAGGCTGCAAAAGGAAAGCAGATTGTCCCAGATTGGTGATTAACACTGCAGTTAGATTCACTAACCAGTCACAAACAGTGCTTCTGATGCCCCCCACTGGTTATCAAGTATCTAAAACATAAAAAATACACAGCCCCTTTACTGCATTTCAGTCTCTGGCTTCCAGCCAGCAATTGGGTCCAGGAAGGAGAGAAGTTATTTAAAACTCTCATCTCTCTCCCAAAGTGTTCTTCTGATTCCAAAAGGGTCGGTCATGTTGCCAGATCAGAATACCATGCTGTCAGTCACTCCTTTTAATAACTAAAATGAAAGATTTATTATAAAAGGGAAGAAAAAAATGGTCAAAACAATCAGATACATACAAATGACTGTAAAGTTCATATATATTATATTCTCAGCAAAATCATGAGGTACCTAGACTTGTACAGTCCCTCCGGCATACAGTGAGTATCTGGATGGGTCTCAGTCCTTTGTTTCACAGTTTCAGTTGCATATGAGTTTGTCTACAGGTAGGAAGCATGAATGAAGACAACATAGGCTGGAGGAGTTGCTTTTTATGTCCCTTTTCCCTGTCACTTGCAGAAATTCACAGAAACAAGGTGGACTCCAGGTCACCTCATTAGGTATAATCCCTGTGTTCTTTCTCTGGGCTCATTATACCTTTGAGTTCCCTTAAAGGATCATTAAACAGGCTCATTTCTGCTGCCATCATTTCTGGGGTGTTGCTCAGAAACACAGCGCAAATGGAGGTACAAATCTATCAAACACATCCATAACTCCTCATAAAAGTATGACCCATACACATGTTAGCAACTTATAGCCTTTCTAATGGTATGCATTATTGGAACTTCACAATATTTCTATGAAATCATATTCTAACATGGCCCCCAATCCAGTCAGTGTCACACACTCTGTTTTGGTTTTATTTATTTGGTTTGTGGAACTAAGGACGTGTTAGAGTCCTTGTGACCATCAGAATGTAACTCTTCAGCAACACTGTCTGCAGTATCTCTAGGCTACATGACCATCCATCTAACTTCCAGTGCTGCACAGGCTTAGTGTTGTTCAGTTACTTTCTACACCTGCCCAGTCCCTACCTGCCCCCCAAACTCCAACCTGAGCAACTTTCCCCAGTTGGGTGGTTGGGAATGGGTGGAGCAGGGAGGGTTGCAGGCTGTGAGTGGCTGGGTAGACAAGGCAATGGATTGTTGTTGTCTGGGCTCCATTCCCCCCTTGATGAGGGTGGCAAGTACTCACCGGGTAAACGTTTCTTGGTGGGTTAAATTCAAATTAGCAGTGAGCGGCTGGGGTTGCCACTGTGGAAAACAGATCAAACAAAACTGGACATCAGGGCTTGTGAAATGGCACCTCCACACACAAGTCAAACCCCAGGCTATTCAGGGGAAAACAGATAGGTGCCAGCCCTATTCTATGTCGTATAGAATTAGTGAGACATGGGTGAAATTCATCCCTGTCCACAGGCCTGCCATGGGACTGGAATAGTAACAAGGCTTCATGTGGAACCTCAGCACAGTATGAATTTCAGCTTCCGTGAACAAGCACAGTGGGAAAGCACAGGATTGGGCATCCCATCATGTGCTGTCCTTGTTTGCTCTAACTGCTTTTCTTTCCATCCTTTTGCTGGCATTTCTTAATGGAGCACTCACAGTGCCAGGGTATCCTACAGGAACAACAGAGCTGAGTTAGGGGAAACTTCTTCAAAACACTCTGGGTTGAGATCTTCCCAGAGAGCCACAAAAAATTATAAGGTGTGTGTGATAGCCACATGGGACCAAGAGAGGTCCTATGGTATTGGCCAAAGATGCTGTTATTTCTGTTACAGTAGTGCTGTGAAACCCCAGCTGCAGTTGGGTGCCCATCATGCTGGGTACTGTACACATCTATAGTGAGAGACAGTCATTGCCTCCAATGAGCTCATCATCAAAATAGACAAGACAGACAAAAGGAGGAAGAAGAAATCCAGATGGGGAAGTGATCTGCCTAATGTTACACAGCAGGGTAGAAGCAGGGCTCAAATTGCAACCCTGGTCTCCTAAATCCCAATCTAGTGTGCTACCCACTAGACCAGGGGTCTCAGACACATGGCCTATAGGCTACGTGTGACCCCTAAAGCTATTTTCTGCAGCCTGCAATGATACTATTGGTACCGATATTTGCAATATTGTTATATGGAAAGGTTTCAGTGGTGTGGCCCTCAGGCTAGCATACTAGTTCTCATATGGCCCTTGTGGTGATCTGACTTTGAGACCCTTATGCTTGGGGTTACCAGATGTCCAGCAAAAGAAGGACATATCCTCATTTTTACCTTCATGTCTTCCGTTCTCCGGGCATTCTAAAAATAGGTGATTTTGTCCGGCTTTTTACGTCTGATGCATAGAATGTTAAAATAAAAAAAAACAAACAAACAAACCCACCCACCCCAGGGCTCAAACCCACAAACCTGGGGTTAAGAGGCTGCGGCACAGAGGCATACACAGGCAACGAGCAGTCTGCAGAACTATCAAGAGGAGAGGAGGTAGAACACACAGTTTCCCTTATTCCTCGAGGCTTTTTATAATAGCCTCCATAGCTCAGTGAAATGGGTTTAAGCCCTGTTTTGAGTGTTTTGCTTTTTGGACTGTTGTTCCCTACAAAAGAGCTAAATTGGGGGAGAAAAAATAGCGAACACTAATAAAATGAAGGAAAATAAAGTATCCTGTGAACAAAATTACTAACAGGGACCAATTAAGTAAACAAATAAAGGGGCACATTTGAACTGGTTAGAAACAATTTAGGAATTTTTTTTTAAATTGTAAAATGGGCTGCTGTGGAAAATGAAAAATGAGAGGCAAGTTAACTGCCCTTTTTTTTTTTTTTTTTTTTTTACTTTTTTAGGGGCTTTTCAAGTTTATTTTTGCAACTTTAGTTTTTTAGTCTCATAAACATTAATGAAAGGGTCATGAAAACTTTCAGTTACTGAAAAAAATCCAGTTTTCAGTAAAAGAAAACATTTTGGTAATTTTTTTTATTTTAAAATAATTTAAAAAACACAACTTTGTGCAGTTTTAACCCTGCATTCATTAATCATTAACCATTTTCCATGACATAAAATGGTAATGACTATTAATATTAATACTATGTTTTCTCCATGTGTCCTCTGATGTCCTCCTTTTTGTACTTCCCTGTCCTTTCCATGCTTTGGTATCTGGTAACCCTACGTACCCTAAACCATGCTTAGTTAAGCAAGTAAGAAATTCTGTCTTGGTGGTGGGTCCCGTGCAATGAGTTAAAAGTTGCCCTGTAATGTTAATGTCTAAGGGGAGTTTAAAAGATATCTTTAAGCACCATAAGGTTTATTTATTTCCCAGAGAAGAATATTTGTGCTAGGGGAAGATTTCTGGAAAGGCCGCAGAACTGGCCACAGATGAAGCACAGCCTGTAATAAATAATACAGCATCTATCGCAGTCTCCTGCTGGAACACTTGATTCTGCCCTGGTGAGACCACCAGGCCCCCAGTGTTGGGCTTTTTGCTGTATGCTCAGACTCCAACCTGGAAACTGCTGCATACAGAAAAACAATGCAAGCTGTGCAGGCAATGTCACTTCACACTTTGAGGGGGTGGGATGGCAAGATGAAAATCTCTCCTATGCCAGTGCCTGGCCAAGTATGGTGTAAGATAGGCGTGGCCAAACTGCAGCTCGGGAGCCACATGTGACTCTTGAATGAAAAATTGTGGCTCCCAGAAGAATGTCAGCAAATCAATTTAGTAGGTAAAAGTATATGGCTATATGCCTCAGTGCAGCTCTCGAAGGTTTAATAATCAACTGGTTTGGCTCTTGTGTTCCATAAATTTGGCCACCCCTGAGGTCTGTGCCTGTGCTGAGGTCCAGCCTGTTTCAGGGCACCTCCCCCTGACTCAAACAGATGTGTTCAAGTTTAAGGAGGATACTGTATCCTGAACTGCCAATTTGGGTGGGGTGGGAAAGGTAGCATGCTTGAAGGTACCTAAAAATATCAAAGATGGACTAAATCCTGCCTCTCTGTCTGCTTCTAGGGAGGACTGCACATCTGATCCAGTTCATTTTGTAATTAACTAGTGATCCCAAACCCAGGCCCTGCCCAAGGTTCACGTCCACTTATCTGCTGATTCCCTGACACGTGAGCAACCCTCTGTAGGTTTTAGGAGAGTTCGCTGAAAAATTTCTGTTGCATTAAAAAGCATAAATTCTGGCTCTGTGATACAAAACCAGCAGTTTGAACCACAGAACCTATATAAATACCATTAGCTCTGCCACTAAAGCTCCTACGTTTCTTGGACCAAACCCTTTTGGCTTATTAAGCATCTCTGGGTGAGAAGCATCTGTTGTGAATGATTTGGTGAGAGGACGCTCCACCTGAATGTTTATTGAGATTCTAAGCACCATGAATCAGAACTACTATATCATTAGCAAGCATGTGTCATCTGACAACAGCAGCAGCAGAGGTTTTGTTTCTAATAAGCTTGGACTCAGCCTACCTGGGTTTGAGTTTGGTCCTTGATTCTGCCTCAAGCTTCTTATGCCAAACTTGGGCAAATCTCCTAATTGCTCTATTAAAGCATCGGGCAAAGTGGAATTTTCTCCCTTGAAAGCTCCTGTGATAAATAAATGTGTTAGTCTTTAAAAGTGCCACAGGATTCCTTCTGTGTTTTACTGAACTAGACAAACAAGGCTGCCCCTTTGAAACCTGTAAAATGTGACTAATGCTCCCTTTGTCTTTTTATTTAGATTATAGACTTATCAGGGCAGGGATATTTTCCTGCTATGTGTTCATACAACATACTCTGCACACCTGAGCCCTCTTATTGGGGTCTTTGAGCACTACACTATCACAAATTAATAACTGTTGAACACTGGGTTCGCGATGGACCGACTACACCCACCAATGAGACGGACACCAGTTCAAGTAAACAAAAAAAACCACAAATTTTTTAATGATACCATAAAACACCTATGACCAACTAACAGTGTGGAGCAAGAAAGTCTATATAAAACACTTATAACCAACTAACAGTGTGGAGCAAGAAAGCCTATATAAAACACTTACAACCAACTAACAGTGTGGAGCAATGACCTACAAGAGGGTGGCCATAATAAGCCAAGGACTTTTCTGGCCTGTTACTGCCTCAACATCGGCATAGGCACTGACCAGCCCATCTGACGCGTATTTTCCAATGGCTCAAAACCATTCCTTCTTGCTAGCCAAGAAGGGTGGCCGGCAGAATGAAGAAGTCAGACGACAGAAAAAACAAACTCCCACACTCCCTCTGT
Source organism: Podocnemis expansa (assembly GCA_007922195.1). Classification (NCBI taxonomy): domain Eukaryota; kingdom Metazoa; phylum Chordata; order Testudines; family Podocnemididae; genus Podocnemis; species Podocnemis expansa. Next base: position 55,370,991 of record ML681963.1, on the reverse strand, counting down.
GTATATGGGGGGGGGAGGGTTGGGACTAGCAGTTTAGAGCAGAAGTGGAGCAATAAACAACTATACAATAAAAATGCAAAATACAAATGGCTAATAAAACATATGATGAAGTAACAACTATGCTAGGCAATAAACATCTATATCATAAAAAGATTATACAGGATACAAGTGGAATAATAAACAGCTACACAGACTGTACAAAACTCAAATAAGGAATCTACAATTACAGACTATACATAAAATGGTACCAAAGAGAAGAATTAAGAGAGGTAGGAGGCTTGTATCTAGTTATAATACCTGTCCTAGCACCGTAGTGGAACCCAAAGCGAGGAGGCAGACCAGCTGCAGCATCCCAGTACATAATCATTCGGCCGGCAATTCGAGTACACCCAAAAGTCTCGCAGGCGGGAGCTCCCTGTCTCCGTCAGGGGATCCGTCCGACCAGTTTGTGACGTGCCCTTTAGCGTTCGAGAGTGGGAGAACACTCGAGCCAACCGAGGCAGGGGCTTAAATAGTGTACTGCACGGCCAGAGTATAAAATAGCCAATTGGCACTGAGATGCAGTTCAGGACCAATGATAAACTGGGACCCCAGACAATGATCCCTCCTTTGTGGTGACGGGGGTGCAGAGAAACTGTTCAGGGGGAAAGAAACTCACCCCCCCCCTTGATGACACAAGGCTAGGGAGGTAGAAACTCACCCAGGAAATTGAGGCCCATAGGGGAGATCGATACTTAACATTCTTCCCCTAAAGCTGAATAGCCCGGAGATGAGACCCATCAGGGAGATCGATACTTAACATTCTTCCCTGTGAGCTCCATAGTCTAGAGGGCTACGTTGGGGGGGGCGGGGTGGCCATTATGTCTGCCACCTCTGTTGACAATAATAAGTAGTGTCTCATAGATCCTGCAAGCCCTCTAAAGGTGTTTATGAACTGCACTTAGACTGGAGCTCTCAAAAGTCCATCCCTTCCTTGCAAACAGCACCCAAACTAAACATCTAGCTTTCTTTAGAAGGAAGAAAAGAAAAAGAAATTCAAAAGGAAACAAAAAAGTCCTCTAACAGCACTAGTCCTCAGTTAGACCAACTTGGCAAGTCTAGGTTAGGCCACTTTAGAGATGTGATGTATCAAGATCAATGACTTATTTCAAAAAGTGGGGGGACATTTTTCACCTCCCACACTCCCCTTTGTCCCTTCCATCCTTAGGAGCCTTTCTTTGAAAGAGGTGTCCCAAGAATCCAAGGTCTAAAGGGAGCTTTATGACCATCATGTCTGACCTCCAGCATAGCCCAGACCAGAGAACTGCTCTGGAATAATTCCTAGAGCAGAGCTTTTAGAAAAACACCCAATCTTGATTTAAAAATTGTCAGAGATGGGGAATCCCCCACAACCCATGACGAGTTGTTCCAATCGTTAATTACTCTCTCAAGGGTAAAAATTTGTTCCTTATTTCCAGCCTGAATTTGTCTAGCAGGAGGAAGTGCCTTGCCAGGGGGCTGATGGAATTGCAGCCTTAGGGCCCAACCCTGAAATAAGCTGTGCCTAAGAGGATTTACGTTGTTTTGTTGGGAGCCCTAATGATGAGCCTGGACCCTACAGTGCTAGATAGGGCCTAGAGAGAACAAACAGGCAGTCCCTGCTCCACCCTTCTCACAATACTAACTCTAATATGACCCCAAGCAGGGGTTCAACCATGCACTGCTCATTGCAGCATGGGGGTTAGCAGCACAGACTGGGTTCTGCTGGAGGGTCACCCAGAACAATGGGCAGAGTAAAGGAGGCAGCATATGCCCAGAGCTCTGATTGGCTGGCGCTGTTACCATTGCAGTTGCAACACCTCCTACTCTTTAGTTCAGCTAGACGAGTCAGGCCTGTGTCTCTGCCTCTTAATTCCACCTGGCCATCAGCACAATAGTTGCTGCTCCCCAGGGTGACTTTCACGGAGCTCATCTTTCTGCAACTCCAGTTTCTTCAGCAATTGGAAAAGTTCAGCTTTCCCCCTCCCTCGTATCTCTGTACCGTAAAGTCTTTAAATCATTATTTGAGGACTTTCATAACTCAATCATAGGTTAGAGGTTTATTACAAGAGTGGGTGGGTGAGGTTCTGAGCCCTGCATTGTGCAGGAGGTCCAACTAGATAATCATACTGGTCCCGTCTGACCTTAGTTTGTGAATGTATGAACTGCTGTTTGACTCATACAGGCCAAGGTGCGAAGATGTCATGGTTAGGGTCATAGCTTAGACATCTGTCCTAGATAAGGAGGTGCAGTTCATAGCTCGGGAGGCACATTCTGGTGACATCCGCTCTCCCCTTTGCCTAGGGCTGGCACAGCTCCAGCAAGGCCATCACTGCCCCCGGGCCCACAGGGCATGAGCCACGCATGTCTCCAGCTGTGCCCTACCCCAAATTGGCAGGGCTGGCTGGCAGTGGCAGGTGCCAGAATCAGGCCTGGGTAGGGAGGGGCATTGATTGGGGCTGGCGCAGCAGGAGGGGTAGATGTGGGCCTGGATCCCTTATATTTTTCTGGGGCAGTGATGCCCCTGGGCTCTAGGGGGTCACTTTGCATCCCGTATGCACTAGGGCCATGGAATCTGTGTCCAGGTCACTGACACGGGATCAGCACTGACCAGGAACAGGGGAATGGTGGACTTTGGCCCAAAGCACTGTGAGAGATGAGTTCTAGTCTGGATCTTGCCACAGACTGTCTGAGCTGGGACAAGTTTAATCCCCCTCCTTCTGCCTCAGTGTCTCCATAACAGTGGTCTCCCTGGGGATGAGAAAACTGAAGCTAATGCATTCACATTTGGAGACCTTGATGGAAGGTGTCCTACACAGGCCAATGTCACTGTTGGAACCTTTTCATTCTGAACACACAATCGTGGCAGAGGTGCTGACGTGACTTGTCATGCAGTGCTCAGGCAGAGCAGCAGAGAGGGAGCTGAGAGCAAGAAGGGTGGGCCAAGGACACTGGGGCAGCCCCTTCTAGGGGGAAAGAGCCAACTTTATAGAGATTCAGCATCCACAGGAGGCAGTTTGGATGTGGTGCACATTGGCACAGCTCCCTTAATGACAATGGGTTTGACTTGTCAAGGGCTTGCGCTCCTCGGAGTTGAAAGACTCTTGGGGCTGAGACAATTGCTGTGGAGAGCCAGTGAGTATGAAATATTTTGAAATGAACATTTAGGCCACTCAGCCAATCCTTCTGGCAGGACCCTCTTCTCCACCCACAGAGGGGGTCTTGTCAACCGGGACCACGTGTCTATTGCTTTTTCCATCCTTTTGATTTTTAATTAAAGGCATCTCTCTGTTCATCTAAAAGCAAAAAGATGAGAGGCCCTGCTAATCCAAACATTGCATGGAGCAAACTTAGCACTCCTTTTCCATGCCAGAGCTCGGCAAGAGATACAGATGCATAATCACTGACACCGAAGTGTCCATCGGGGGGGGGGGGGGCGGGGGATGTCGGGGGGGGGAGACAGAGGGACTCAGGGACAGGGAGGGAGAGAAGAGTCCCCACAAAAATTTCTTCATAACAGGAAACGTCTCATAAAATACCTGTGGTTTGGCATATATAATTCACTTGGTCAAAATATGCACCTGGCAGGCAACCCTACTATTAGTCCTTCACTCAGTCTGGTATTTCAATGGAGCTGGAGGCTGGGGAGGGGGAAGGAGGAAGAGTTCGTGATGCTCAGACAGCAGAAGTGCTGGCACTTTGAGACAGAGAGGAAACAAATCAGAGTTTGACAAAATGTGTCTCCAAATGTTTGAGATGTTTTTGTCTCATCCCTCAGCAAAAGGCATTTTCTAGCCCTGCTGAAGGGGTGCACCGTACTTTTGGATCAGGGCCGAACTGGGTTGGGTTATTTCCCTTCGAACTTGTGAATGTTGCCAGGGAGAGGGTGGATCTGCCTCTATTCCAGAGTTCTTTAGAATTTAAAACCTCTCCTCTTATTGGCCTTGCTCCCCCAGGCATCCCCTGCTCAGACCTGGCTGCTGTAAGAGGTCACAGCAGGTTAGAGATGCTCCCCCTGTTAGTTGTGGAGTTTGGTCCTCTCCGCTAAGGCCCATCTGAAGTGTTTCCTGGAGAGGCAAAGCTAAAATGGCCCCAGGAAAACCCTCCTTGCCATGCTCTGTTAGGGCCACTTCCAGCCATGGTGAATGCTGGATGTGCTAGAGGGCAGGAAAAGCTCTGGGTGCACACGCACAAGCCAGCCTGTGGGGAAGGTCCTGGATTGGTATTTACATCTGTGTTGGTCTGGATACATGTGCTAAGAGTCACAGGACAGGAGCAGCCAGTCTCCAGGGCCTTGGCTCCTCCAAAAGGTTGATGTGTATGAGTTGTGGCAAAGGCTTTATCAACTCATGATCAGCATGAAGCAAAGACCTGGCAGGTTTGTGACTTTATGTAGACTGATTGTACTGACAGGCTGCACTGGAACCCAGGTTGCCTCGTCTCATAGCCTTTTCCTTCCTGCGTGGGAGATGCCCATGGGTGGGTGGTCAACCTGAACAGTGGTGAGCTGTCTATAAACACTGTGTGACTGTTCTATTCTGGGCCATGCCTTGCTACGCCAGCCTGCATTTCATGGAGAAGCAAGCCCTTAACTTTCAGTTTGTTGACAAACAAGCCTGGTCTTTGTGCTCTGCAACATCCAGCACAAGGAGAAAAGGTCCAATGAGCTGATCAAATTTACAAGGCTACAATATCCCAACCCTGTGACAGGTCATCGTGAAAACATGCTGCTGCAGGGCCAGACAAAATAACACTGGAAAATGCCTGTGGTGGGTACTGTCCACTGAAGATGGGGATCTTATGCTACATCCGCACAAATAATTGAGTCACAGATCATGAACATGGGGATCATGAGTCTAACTACAGCATGTGCAGGCTGGAGAGTGGCTGGTAGATGTGCTGCCTGATTGCCAAGTCTAACTTCAAGATAACAGACATAATTAGTTTACAATACAGGGAGGGGGGCAGTCAGACAGAGTGTTCAAATCCCACTGGGAATGAACGAGCATGTGCTTCTGAGCTGGGAGAAGCATTCATGGATGGAGACTCTTCAAAAAGCACAGAGGGAGCTTTTAGTCAATCAAGAGCGTCCTGGCTGAAGAACATCTGGTTTCAGCAAATCTTATCATGCTAGTTTTAAGAGGGGCTCAGTTAAAATGTTTTGGCAGGCTCGGATTTGCTGGAGCTAATAAAAGAATTGTACACTAAGTTACATCCAGAAAACAGGCACCATACTCGGCATTGCTGGCTGATTGTCATTAAGGGAGCTTGTTCCATGAATTAGCAGCATAGCTGTGGTGCTACTAACCACTTGGAAGGCAGCCCGCAAAGGGCAATTGCAGAGATAAGCAGAGAAAGCACGCTGCTGAACGGAAGGTGAGAAACAGGGTGGTCTGGACTGGGAGCACCTCGTTTGCTGTGTGAATACTGGCGGCTCGACAGCATATTCTAGTAAACCCCCCGTTTATGCCTTTCGCAGAAGGACTGTTTCCAGAAATGACACTCTGCCTACAGCTGTGCAGTATTCAGCAATTAAGTTCATGTTTTTATTATTCCTGGAAGATGTGGGGAGGAGTGAGATCCTCAGCTGATGCAAGTGAACAGGCAGTGGAGAAGGGAACAGGTCAAAGGACAGGAGCTGTAAGTTCAGCAGGCGCAAAGCCAAGGAGTTTTTTCATTAAACTTAAGTTTTGAGCCACATGGGCCCAGTTTGTTTTTTGCTTGAGTAGCTTTGCTGGTGTCCAATTCTGAGCTTAGCTCCTGTGGGCCTGTTTTATCAAACACTGTCTGTTTCAGGGCCTTTCACGGTTCAGGGTAGTTTACATGTGCACAGGGAAATGGATGAATCAATTCAGGGCGGATGCAGCCACCAAGTAGCAGATGTATTCCTTGAAGAGAGGATGGGCTACAGCAACCAAAGGTGACACCAAATGGACATCCCACTGCAGGGTCTCTGGCAGAAGGAGGGAGAACAACAGATCTTGGTACCTGGGTTGCTACAGTGATCCCCTGGGTAGCTGAGGACAATGAGGCACCCCTTGGGGTCCTGGTACAGCAAAGAGATCCTGACTGTGAAGTGGCAGACAGCGTGGTAGAACAAATGACTGTAGCATCATCAGACATACTCACACCCTGGTGCTGCCTTTTTTTCTTGTACATGCAGCACACAGAGGCCTGTCCTCAGTATTATCCCCCATCTCACTTCCACATGCTGATTGACTTGGGGAGTCCAAGGTCTGCTTAGAGGAGAAACAGAGCACAAAGGGCCCATAAATAGATCATTTCCTCAGTTGAGCGAGCAATAAACCCTGACTCAGGTGGGAGTTGTCATCACGTGCTCGAGATGCAGGGGATTGTCGAGGATCAGGTGGCACGTGAATCGTGGCTGTGTGAAACAGCCCTTCCCATGAGCCTTTCAGCCTTGAGGGAAAAGCTGCTGGGCACAAGGCTCAGAAATGATGCAGACGAGGAGTAGATTTTATATATTCCCCGCCCCCAGCCTGGAGATGGTCTCTCAGTAAGAGGCTGGCTCTGCTGCTGGGCAAGTGGCATGTTGTGTGTGCAGCCAAAGTCTGCAGGTAGTCAGGTTTTAAATAAACGAAGAACTTTCTGAAAGGAAGCACTCTCTGTCCGCAGGAGCCCAACAAACCAACAAACATCTCTCCACTCCCCCTGAGATTCATGGAGAGGATTCATGATGGATTCATGGGTGGCTTCAGCCCCCTAGATATGAATGTACCCATGCAGTTTGACAACAGATTCTTCTAGGAATTTGTCAGGTGGGTAGGGAGGGATCTGGCACATCCAGTGGCAATGTGGAAAATAGGGAAGGGGAGGAGCAAAGGAAGGAGACAGACAAAGTCAGTTTTCAGAAACAAAATAAAATGTCTTGTGGTTTCCGCTGCAGCAGAAATTTTTCTTACAAAAACTCAAACTGTCAGTTGAGTAGAACAAACAAGGAGTGTGGTGGCACTTTTAAAGACTAACGCATTTATTTATCGCATGAGCTTTCGTGGAGATTTTCTCCCATGAAAGCTCATACAATAAATAAATGTGTTATTCTTTAAAAGCGCTACCAGACTCCTTGTTTGTGTTGCTGAACTAGACTGACACGGCTACCTCTTTGGAACTTGGCATTTGAGTGTTTCCAATATTCTTTTTTTTTGTCCCTATTCCTAGTGCAGTTACGTGTCACTGCTGCGCTCTGCTGGTTGGAACGTGGAGCCTGCTCCAGCAGGATTTCCTTATTGCTGCATTCCCCTGCTTGGGACAGAAGCCCACAGCCCGCATGGAGCTTTTCCCCTAGCTCAGGTGTTTAGGTGCCTGCGTGTTTGGCTTAAAACATGCAGTGTTCTAACACAATGTGCAGTTTAGCTGTTGACCTGTGCTGCTTGTTGTCCTAGGGAAGTTAATATCTGATTCCAAACTTCTTATTTGCAGCCAGCCCATCATGGCGCTGAGTCCCTGCATCTCTCCAGTGGCAAGGTTTGCTGCAGCATCCCTCTGGCTTGGCAGTACTTTAACGTTAATGACCATGTTTCACTTGCTACCATGAGGACAATGGCTAGCAGTGAAAACCAGGGAAGGAATTCAGCTGCCTCTGCTTCATGTGAGTGATTTAAGCTGGAGAATCTGAATTCCAGTCTTGCCTGGTAAGAGTTTCCAGGGTATAGGTGCAGGGGGTGCTGCCTCACTCCCTGGATTGACATGGTTTGCATTATGTACAGGGTTTATGGGTTGGTTCAGTGGCTCTCAGCACCCCCACTAAACACACCATTCCAGCCTCTTGCTCCAGAGACAGATTTTCAGGAATAGACCCTTAATTTTACAGCTGTGATCAACTTTGGGCACCATGACTGAATTCATGGGCCAAAGCTGAACTCTCATGCATATGTACAAATTGAGACTAGCCCCCTTGAACTTTTATCAAAAAAAAATCTGTTGGTGCAAGTGCGATAATGTGGATCTTCTCTATCTGAACCAGGGGCAGACAGTATTTCATCAGAGGCCATGATGGCCATTCAGAAATATGTCCCCCTCTCATTAAGCAGTCCTTGAGTAAATGAGGTAATCCATTGACTTGTAACAGAATGGGAGCTCCATGGTTCTTTATGTTCTGCCTCAGAACCAAACTCCCTCAACATTTGCTCTGGCAGGTTGAATTCAGGGTGTGGCCATGTCCCCCATCTCTGTCAGAGATTACAGTGAGCAGGACCCACTGTCAACAGAGCCCCACTTTTACCAATCCCAGTGACACAGCAGTGTCTTGGGTTGGGACAGCCATGCCAAGATGCTCTGGCATGTGTCTGTTGTGTGAAGGAATATCAGAGGAAGTCATAATGGTAAGCCACATCTTGTAATATGTAGCCAATAATTGCCATGTAACCCGTTCTCTGGTTTGGATGGCAGGAATAACTCCATGTTTGTTTTCTAACTGTGTGATGCTTACCACAAAATTAGATAGTCAGCAGCTACTACTAAAGCAGAGGGTTTAGACGATGACAGCTCTAAGTGGTTCTGTGTTTTCTTCCTTGACAAGTGACTGGCGTTGGCAGACATAGCCAGGACCGCAGCTTGTGCCTACAGCAGAAAGAAACACCCAGGCTTGCGATAGGTTTTCCTCTCCAGCTGATCTTCCTTGCCTGGGAATATAGGCTTGGAGGTTGCTGCACCGGAAGATGTTGCAGACACCCTTGCCCCTGGGAAGGGATCTTTGTTTGGTGCAACTCCATTGATTTCCATGAAGCCAGTCCTGATATCTCAATGTGAGACTGGAATTAGGCTGTTGGAAGGGGGAGAGTCCCACAGTGTCTGCCCTGCTCCCATCCATCCTCTCATGCCATTTTTTTCTGATTCCTGGAATCTCTCTAGATATTTGTATGGCTTACTTGCCATCATTGGGGAATCAGCGAAATGATATGTTCCTTTGTGTCACAGCTCACAACTTTTCCCTAGAAGAGGAGTATTTTATACTTATGTTTCATCCCCCAATGACCAGTGTCTTAGTCATCACAGGGGATCAAGCTCTCTGGAATTATGGCAGTGAGTGCTGACAGCTTGAGGAAGGGATTAAGCCCTTTAGTAGCGAGCTGTCACAGTCTCTTGCTGTCTATTGTATTGTAATGTGCCCTGGACCGAAGGTAACCAGTTCATCTGTGCTGATCTCTGGCCTGTCTCTGGGATCCCCTGAGCTCAAGGAAGGGACTTGGTTTTCTAGAAGAGCACTGATTCCATCCCCCCCCAGCCCTGCCCCTATGTTGGAAGAGCGAAGGCTTTTCCAGATATCTTGCCCTTGTTAACTGCAGTATGCAGGCTCCAAGGATGTACAAAGTTCCACATGCAGAAAGCTTCCTCCCATGCGTAAGGTGCTACTGGGAAGTTAAACCATTGTCTGCATTTGGGGTTATATAAGGACTGTTACTTAACCACCATACTTTGGCGAGCACGTGCTTCATAGAACAGGCAGGAGAAGTCACTGCCTTTGAATCAGAAGTAGCATGATCTTTACCAGTTGCTCTGAATACATAGTTTAAGGCTGCACCTATGCTCCCATTAGGCTAACTAATAGTCTGTCTCTTGTCGGTGAATGAAGTGTACGTGGTTCAGACACTGCGGCAGGCAAGTTAAGAGGGAAAGAGAAATATAGATATTAAATTTAATAGAAATCTTAGCAGAAGCCTGTATTCCCCCTCCCCCACCGCTGCCATTGTGGCTTTATCCCTTTTAGGTCTCACTGTTTTGCATGTTTTATACCAGGACTATAATAGGTAAGTGATCTCATGCCAGGAGCAGAGCCCGCAGCTAACTGGTGTTAGTGTCATGGGACTAATCTAAAACTCAAAAGCTCCAGGGATGGCAGGAAGCAGGGTGCATACAGAGCAGGCTGTTTTTCTTTCTTCAAGGCAAATGTTTTCTTGTTCCTTCTGATTAAGCACTGGTAAAATTTTTGGATCCTGTGCAGCACACACAGCAGCTTTTGTCGGTATCAGGTGTCGTGCTTTTAAAACTTCATCAATGCCAAAAATCTCCCAGAATATCACTTTGCTATGGGAGGGGAGCTTGCATTCAAGAATGCTGGCTATTGCAGTCTGACCTGCAGGAATGGATCGTTCTTTCCTTCTGTCTCATATGTAACACAAACCAAAACTTCAAGTTTTTGTCTACTCCTGGAGCATATCCTGCAAATTAGGCTTGGAATAGCTGCCAGTTTGATTTTAAAAAATGAATAGGATGGAGGATGGAGCGGCTTGACTGGACAAGGAGGTCTCCAAAACCTGTGCTTGTATCCAGCCCACCCACACTGGTCAGGGCTTCTTTTTGGTCTGGTTACCTAAGGTATCAGTCCACTTCCTTGAAGCATCACACTCCAGCAGACTTTGGAATGTGGATGGAAACCTGCTGGCTGTTTACCAGCTGTCCTGTCTCTTTCACAGCCAGCTGCCTCTACCATTCTAGTGATGGGTCCGGCAATGGGTCCAGCTGCTGCAGAGATCAGACACGCCAAGTCAGAGGGTGTTTGGATGAAGGTGGAGGATATAAAGGGAGGTGGTTTGGACTGCATCCCTAAGTGATTCATTCCAGTCCCATGTTTGTGTTGTTCCAGCTTCAGCAGGCTGGAGATAAATGTGATGTCACACAAGCTAGAGTGTGGCCTCCTTAAACAGATTAGGCAGGAAACAATTTATTCACACACTCCTCTCGCTTTGAGTTTCAGGTCCAAATAGCCTCCCAAAATATTCAAAGCAGTGTTTGCTTTGAAATGGTTTCCTCGATTTACTCTCACGCACAGCTCTGATATATCCACCCAGGACCAGACAGGAGAGATGGGCCAAGAGCCACCTCCTGTATTTTCTCAGTATTAAGTGGTGTGCAGTGCTGGATGTTTGGTTCTGCTTTGCTGTTGAGAGGGGGAAAGCTGCACAGCCCAGCTCTGCAACTGAACAGTATCAAAGTTCAAAGCTAGAGTTTTGGTCTCTAAATTTCCCCGATTGTAACCTGCAGTTGGATGAAGCTTGGCTAAGAGTCTGAATCTGCAGTGAGATTTGCAGGCTCCGGATATGATCCAAGTGGCATGTTTTGAAAGCTTTCTGGGGTGCAGCAGCGGACTGTCAAACGGCCAGAGAGTGAGAGAAGCAAAGGGAGACTTCAAAAATAGAGCCAACCCAGCACGACCACACCCAGGTGCTGAGTGCTTCAAGGGGCAGGTCTCCAGCAACACCTCTGAGTCATGACTGCAGTGAAGGCTTATGTTCCTTGCCTATTGGGCTGTTACTTCGTGCCTCCAAAAGTCCATCCTCTGCCCCACCCCTGACTTCTTACTATTGTTTGTGGACTCGATCCTGCAAAGTGCTGAATGCTCTGGCCTTGAGCCAGCAAAGCATGTGCTTAAATGGTAAATGGACACATTGATTTCAAAGGCCAGGGAGACGTGTGCTTGAGTGCTTTGCTGAATCAGGGCCAGAGTGCTTGGTATGTTGCTGGGTTGAGGTTGATGTTCTGCTTCGTCTAGTAACAGGTGCCCCTGTATTCTCCTATGGTCACCACAGCAAATTATATACCACTCCTCTTGGGGTGAAGGGGAGCTGCACAGCTTCTGTTAGTGCTGATTATAATTTATGGCAGCTGTCATTCGGAAAGCCAATGATGGGGCACCCATGTGCTGCAGCAGTGCAAGCAGCTAAAATGTTCAATTCTCAAGTGACAGGCAATGCAGGAGTGATGCACAGGGGCGAGAGGCTGCAGCCAACTCTTGAAACTTGCTGCACTTTTCCTCTTCCTTCTCTTATTATGCTGCTT
>ML681963.1:55282018-55358777 GCA_007922195.1 Podocnemis expansa | reverse complement strand
TCAGATGCTTCGAAGCATCTGAGGAAGTGGGATCTTCTCCCACGAAAGCTCATGCAAAAAATAAATCTGTTAGTCTTAAAGTGCCACACAACTGCTTGTTGTTTTTTTACTGGACTAGACTAACATGGCTATCCCTTTGGAAACTACGAATTCTCTGTCTCACTGGTTGTCTTTGACAAGTCAGAGTTGCAAAGAAAGTTGGGTATGGAGCTTTTTTGTAGGAGGAGCTTTGTTCACCAAATACCAATGATAATAGCTGATAACAGTTCTTGGTTGAGGGGTGCTTTGCCCCATCATGGAATGCTGTTTCTTTCATGCCTCTAAACAATAGCCTGAAAAAGACATGGCTTATTGTCATCAAACAAAAGCTCTGTCTGTCGTCCCCGGCCCAAACTTGTTGAGGGGTGAGCAGGCTGTTATTGAAAAAACCCCTTGCCCTCCCCACTTCTGTCCCTGGCTCCTCCCCAGTCCTTTGTTGGTCTCTGTTTCACAGTTGGCCTACTCTGCTTCTCCTTAAAACAGCTGAGCACTGTTCATCCACCCACAGCAGGTCACTGGGTGGGGCTCCAAAGCTGCTCCCCTGGGAGACGTTGCAGCGAGCTCAAAAGCCCGGACAAGGGTTCAGTTAATTTTTAAGCCTGGCTGTGGGTGGGGTGCTGGAGTGAGAGAAGCTCTGAGCCCACCCTTCCCCCAAATCATGCACACCCCTTACACTGGCTCTTCTTCCCTTCACAAATCCCCAAGCTCCAGCTGGAATCTTCTCGCCCTCTAGACTGGGATGCCAATCAGTGATCTGTGTTGCTGCGGTGTCTTGATCCAAGGTCCTGGCTCCATCCACTGCTGAAGGCTGTTCATATCCTCTGGACTGGGAAACCCTTCACATACGGTCCCAATTGCTGTTTGGCTGGTGAGGCTGCAGCCAGCGAAACACTGCAGGGATCTCCGTGGAGTGACTTTCTACTGATTTGTTTAAGCAGGTTTCCCAGTTTACTGACCTTAAACCATAGTCACAAAGCACTCCCCCCATCTCCGCATCAAATATATTGGCTTAAAAAATCATTCAGCTTGAAGTGAGTGGGAGCTCTGCCTGCCAGACCTGCGATTAATATTTCAATAACTGGGATCATAAATCAACAGCTGCTTTTAGAACGAGCCTGGGGTTGTGCTGAGAGAGGAAGGGCATGTGATTGTGCAGCTTGAAGTGCAGTCATGCCACTCCCAAAGAAGGGCCATGCCCAGGCATTTTGACAAAGTTCGGAAGCCCAAAGAGAGAAGGAAAAAACAGGACATTTTAGCCTGAAATAGCCCAAGTGCCGCATGCCAGGGGCTTTGTAATTGGATGAACAAAGATACAGACTGCTTCAAGAGAGACTGCCTGCACACTCTCCGAATCCTGGTCCTCCTTGGAGAGCAAGGTGCCATTCCTTGCCTCCTTTTTTCTAAGCATGAGATTGATTGATTTGCTTACACTTTTAGTGGCTGCCAGGAGACTTAGTAGAATAGGTACTTGCATATTTAATAGCATGGTCTGATTGGGTGCCACAGGTCTTGGAGTTACTGCAGTCATGGAGCCAATTAATAGGTCCGATTCTGCCCCCATGATGGAGCAAAACTCTTCCTGTTTTGCTCAAGGGAGAACAGAAGAATGCAACCCCTATACCCAGATTCTCCACTGCTGTAAATCAGCCAAGCTCCACTGAAGCCCAAGGAATTATTGCCATTGCTCCAATTTCTTCCCACATGTTTGTGTTGTAGTTACTTTCTTGCCCAACCAGCCTGCATGTCTGAGGTGATGCACATCAGCCTCCCAATGGCCACACTCCCTAATCTGTTCCTTCAAGCACATCTGGAATTTGGCCAGGTGAGTAGCTCTCTTCGGTGCCTAACTCGAGTTCACAGTCCTGGCCTGAGCGATGGCCAATAGTTCTGTTTGGCAGAGTTTGAGAGGGAAACAGATGGGGCTGAGGGGAAAGGACAGCGAGATAGTGGGGCAGCTAACGGGATGGGGGAGGCTTCCTAGTGTCCTCACTCACAGCACTTAAAATTTATTTCTTCAGGAATTTCTTAAGGTCATGCCTGAAAATACCTCTAGACATATTGACCTTGCAGGAAAAGTGGGTGGATCAATGACATCATTCAATAACTTTTATTAGATCCAACCTCTTATATGGTGACTCTCTATAAAGGGTGGGAGAAATGATGTACTGTTTCCCCCGTTTTACAGGGGAAACTGAGGCACACAGTTTGTTTGATTTGCCCTAGGTCACACAAAAGTCTGTGACAGAGTCAAGAATTTAAACCTCTATTTCCTGATTCCCAGTCAAGAACCTTAGCCTGAAAAACATCCTTATGGAAGAGGGAAGCCATCTCTGGCTCCACTAAGGACCTTCTAGGAGCAGGAGGGACAATGATCTAGCTAATTAATTAGGACTGTAACAAGCAATAGTGACCTACAGCCCAGTCCTTCTCTTCAAGAGGAAGTCCAGAAAGGTGTGAGATCTCTGAAGCCCTGCCATCTGAGAGGGGAAAATCTGCCAGGGAGGTGAGGCCTTGTCTATATACTTGGGATTCAGCCTTCAGTGACTGCAAACCAATGTGAACCTTTCCCAAACACAGACAAGGAAGCTGCAGCAGGGAGAGGCCATGACTGAGATCAGGGGCCCACTGTATTAGCTGCTGGACCAACACACAGTGAGAGACTGTCCTTGCCCTGAAAAATTTACAGAATAAAAATGAACCAAACAATGAGAGGAAGGGGAAACTGAGGCACGGGACAGTAAAATGACTTGGCTGAGCGCTCACAGTAGCTCAGTGGCAGAGCCAGGAATGGAACCAGGTCTGAGCACTCCCACCCTGGGGTCACACTGCTATTAGTGATGTTCTAAAGCACCTATGTCTTATTTCATTTGTCAGCTCCATGGCACACTACCAAGTTGATGTACTTGGCAGACTGGGGCAGCAGATAACACACAAGTGAATCTCCAGTGATGCACTGAGAGGCAACAGTTAGAGTAGCCCAGCAATAGATCTGTTGGCCATTAATTTTAATGCTGCGCTTTTGCGCCACTCTTAGGTCATCTTCATCCATCAGAAATGAACCAAAAAAACAAAACAAAAAACCCAGAAGCTCTGCCATGCCCTCTTTTGTGGGTCACCCCTTGAGGTTTTTCTTCCTTGTCCATGTCTAGCATCACTGTTCTCTTGCCGTACCTCACTAACATGCCAGGGGAGTTTGCTATTGCATGTGGAAGGGAAGAATGTGGGTGCTCCACATAAGATTTATCATCTGCATACTTGAGATAAGCCAGTGTCTGGCTACCTGTGTCCAGGAGTGACGCTGCCCTGGAAAAAGACCCAGGGCCGAGACCCAGCCCCCCTAGGCCCAGTTCAGTACTTGGGCCTGATCCAGTCCTGGGGCCCTGGGCAAGACCTGGTTTGGGCTCCTGCAGTGCCAGCTGGCAGCCCAGCCCTGGATCCCTGGCCAGGGACGAGACTGGATAAGGCAGCCACCACCATGGGCGGCCCAGTCCCAGATCCCTGGCTTGGGCTGGGGCCAGATCAGGCTGCCACCACAGCAGGGCACTGGTGCTGGGTGTCGGGGCACGTGCACCCTGTGCTCAGCACCAGCGACGCCACTGCTTGTGTCTGTCTCACTGCTGGCCCTTCCATACACAGCTTGACTTAAATTAGTATTCAGAATATAGTGAAAATGAGCCAAAATGGATGGATTATTTTTTACTTTTCTTCATGCACAAACCCCCCGACCTCCCCCCCCCCGGCTCTGGGTTTAATAAATGGTCGCGTGCAGTTTGCAAACCAAAGTAGGTGAAAAGTGTGCCAACCCCTAATAGATGAGCTTAACCACACTTCTGCAAACAAAGCAGGGATGGCAGGAAGGCAAGCCCCTCTTCAGAGAGTTTGTGTCTTGCTGCAGGGGAATTAAAGAAGAATAAATGTGAGGCACTGTGAAAAGCTTGATAATGCTTACACCTTCCACTCAGTCTCATCTTCCAGGTGCTGCATTTACCCTTATTTCCACTGACTGGAATGGGCACTGGGCCCTTGCAGAGCCACACTGCCTGCCTTTCCCCATCTCACAGCCACTGTGCTATGTGAAATGGTGGTTTAACATCAGCCTCTATCCTATTGCTTTGTTATTTGGCCTAGCTGGAGTCTGGTGGACAAACAGAGGGTTACTCCATAGTAATACTAAGAGAAGCATGTGTGATGGGGCTGCCTGCCCTATTAGACAGGACCAGGTGTTTGGAAGCAGCCATGGTGGTGATTTGCTCTCCAGTTCTGGCTGTGGGAACTGAGCAAAGCTGAGATGAAGCCAGGCTGTTTGATATGTGAGAGAGAAGCTGGGGGGCCTAACCTAGAGCCTGGGACTTGGAAGACCTGAGATCTGGGCCTAGTTCTGGTCTTCCTTTGTCTTCTTAGTTAGTTAGCCTGTAAGCTCTTTGGGGTAGGTCCCATCTGTCACTTTGTTTGTACAGTGCCTAGCACCATGGGGCTTCATTCAGGAAGCAGGCCAGCAGCAAAGCCCATCTGCAGGCAAGTTTAGCCAGCACAGCTGGCTTTCAGTAGGCTGCCTGATTGATTGGAAGAGTCAACAGACTGGCACTTGAGCCCAGCAGCAGCAGCAGGAGGAGCAGTAGTCCTGAATGTGCTTGTTCCCAGCCATGCTCCTGCTTTGGACTCAGCCCTGCTTCTGCCATGCCTCCCTCCAGCTAACCCAGTCCTGATCCTATATGCCTATTCTGAAGCTCTGAGTTGGAGTCTGGCACCTGGTCTCTGGGTCTGACTGATTTCTGCTCTAGTCACTGGGCAAGACCACCCAGGGGCCAGTCACTGACAGCCATGACTCTAGGTGTGGTGCTATTGTAGTAACAGAGAGGGTTATAAAGCTATAATCTTTCCACCTCTAGTGCCTGCAGTCACCCATCCTCAGCAGGATGCAGGCATAAGTGCACAAGAAGGTGGCTCTGGAGAACTCTGCTTAGGCGTTGCACTGACTCTCTCTAAAGTGTATCGAAAACTGAAGCTTGCCCATAGATATAAAACACTCCTTTTTCTTTGCTTGCATGGGCCCAAAACAATGTTGCTAAGTGGGCATGAGTGACACAGGATCCCCATTCTGAGGTCAGAAAGATATAGCACCCTGGGGAGGAGGGGTGGCTGGGTGCGTTAGGTTTGGGCTAACTCAGTATCCTAGCAAGGCTAGTTCTGATTTATCCATAATTATCTAGGTCAGTGACTCTCAACCCCTGTGTTGGGACACATGGGTGTGTTGCGAAGAGCTGGGAGGTGTGTCATGGAAAGTTGGCAGCTCAGCTTGGGGTTCCTGCTGCCCACCGCTCTCTGCTGCCCTCAACAGTCTGCTCCTGCTTCACAACACAGGCAGTAGCTGGGGCTAGATATGTAAAGGGACTTAGGGGCTGCAATCCAGAAATCCTTGGTTTTGGTGGAGGAGAGGAGCAACACTGGCCCCATTGAGCCAAACCACTATGGCACCAGCCTGTGTTGGCTTAACTCTGCCCCCACTTAGGTCCCAGGGTGCTGCCTCCTCCAAAGTGACACAGCCTCCCAAGTGCTCCTAGCCCAAGTGCCACTGCGACATTGTGTGTCATGCAGAGGAACATTATCATCTGTCAGGTGTGTCACGATGGAAAAAAATGGCTAAGAACCACTGCTCTAGGTGCTGGTTGAAGAAGGGACGAGGGGAAAGCAGAAGCAGTTTCACTTGCCCATGGTCAGGTCTTGCCCCAGGTGAGAGCAGGCTGAGATCTGAGACCAGATGTTCAGCCAGTGAATCAGTGCTTGCGTCTAACTAAGAGCCTCTGTGGCTAGCCCCATGAAAACCCCACTTCAGCAGCATCAGCCTTGAGGATAGAAGGCAGAGGGTCATTTTCAAATGCCTCCCTCAGAGGGATAATAGAAGTGCTCTGTGTGCAACTTTTAGGCTCCATTAGACAGCGTGCTGGATGTTTTAAAATAGCTGCTGGAACCTGGGGGTGGCAAAGTTCTGATCTTCACCTCTCAGCACAAAAGATGGGATGCTGAAGGACAGCCACCTCTGGGGAAAAACACAGCAGCTGTTTCACAGCATAGAGTAACACTGCCATCAATGCTTTTCCAGTGACTTATTTCACATGGAATTGTTGGATTGGGTGAAGACCAACACAGCAAACCTCAGGCACAGGACAGAGAGATTAATTAACAGATCCAATGTCATGTACCCTCTCTTCTTGCCATATGTCGAGAGGCTCATCAATTTCCCATCTTTGTTACTTCATTTTTGGTCCCACGGGGTTGAGACCCGACAACTGTCGCTTTCATCTGCGGCATGTCAAAGCCTAAGTGTCTGGGAGGAAAACTCCACATGTCTCCCAATGTGGGTTAGTCCCTCTGGTTACAAAGGAAAAGCCTGTCTGCTCCAGACTGACTCTTTAATCTGTAGCATCTCTTTAGCAGGTCCCAAAGCCACTTCCTTTGAGAGTGTAGAAAATCACTTCAAACCATCCATGCCCCCCTGGCCCCTTGACTGATCAGAGCTTCCCTGGGAGGAGAGAGGAGGAAATTAGCACCGTTTAAACAATTTTATCATAACTGTAGCAAAGGAAAGGGGGGGGCTGGATTCTGTCCACATAATGCAAAGCCCACCCCCTCTTGCAATCAGCCCATCTGAAAAGGAAGGAATATGGCAGCTTGAGCGGTTATCGCTTTAAAATGCAGCACACGCTACTTGGGATAATGGTGCATAACGCGCTGATTGTTTATTCATGAAGTTGTTACCATGAAAAAGCTGTTGACCCACAGTGGCCATTATGCGTGCACCATGCGGGCCACTCATTCATCTGCATGGAAACCATGTAATACAAAGATGTGTATCTGTTCAGGCAAAGCAAGTTCGCACAATAGCTTGGAGGAGGGAAACTGAAAGTCTAATGGGGCGGGGTGAGGGGGTGTTGATTAAACTGCTTCACTCTTGGAATGCTTTGCTGAGCAGGGTACTTAGTGCACTGTCACCGCATTTCACAGCAACAGCTTCTTTCACTCTCCAGAAAGATTGTATTTGACTATTAGGAGCCCATTGACAAACTCCCTGCTAAATAGCCTTCAGACTGTCAATAAGGTAGTCTACCATCTCTCTCTTTTGTACACGCACACACTCCTTTATGCCTGCTTCTACCTGCCTATGGAAAAGTTGAGCTCTCCAGTAGTTCATTGGACTTATTTTGGAAAGAGCAACCCATCCATCCTGGGAGAAGAGCCCTCTGGCTTGCAACAGGGCACCAGGTGGTATAGAAATTCAGTATGGTGTGGTAGAAAACTACAGATTTAATCTGACGTTTGGGGTTTTTTTTGTACATTTTTAGCATCATCCTGCAGGATTCTCTAGCAGAAGGGAATTCTCTCTGAAATTCTGCAGGAGGGTTCCAAAAATCAAAGTTTTATAGAAAAGTTAAACTCTATAGGGCACTTGCATCCGGGGACATAGAGGGTTCAGCTCTTGGCACCCACTTTGTGCAGAAGCAGTCTCCTCTTGGCACAGAGTTCAGTACCCCAATGGCACCTCACTGTTCCTTAGGTATCCTAATAGCAAGGGGCTAATTAGCTTCCCCTGAGCAAGTCCCAGGCTCTTTCTTTCCAAGGCCCTGGAAAACTTCATGCAAGCATCTAATTAACAAAGGAGGTGGATTCCGTAAAGTGATCGGCTGGGTTATTTGTGCAGAGGACACCAATGCATTTAAAACTGTGTCTCTGGGCCAGCAGACGCCAATTCTTTGTTGGCAGAGGGGACTTGAAAGAGATGGGAAACCCTCCAGTGGCCAAGGAGCCTTTTATCCACAGAGGAATGTGGGCTTTGATCCTTTGCAGTGTCTCCTTTCCAGTCAGGAGGGCGGGGGAAGAGAAGAGACCTTTTCTATTCTACCTTGGCTAGTGCAGGTTAAGTAAGCTGGCTCAGTTGTTCCCAGGGCATGTGATCTCCCCAGCAAGGTCACTCGGGCTCATCCTCTGCTGTTGAACTCAGTTAGAAAAGCTGCTCATGACTATAGCAGCTGTTTCTGCTTTTGAGTCTAATGGGACCTTTATGGCCTGGAGTTTCTATTTATTTATTTATTTATTCTCCCACCCATGGCAAAAACAGCACAGAGGAGATCCAGCTTATGCTCTTCAGCAGCAAGACCAGAGTGCAAGACCTGGAGTCCAACCGAATAGATTTTGAGGCTGTTTGAAGCAGTGCACCCTGCTGGGCCAGTCCTTCAGGGGCTGGAGCAGAGAATGAGAATGATCAGGAAGGATTCCTGTTGGTTTTTCCCACCTCCAGGTACAGTCACTTTGAGAAGACATGAACATTCAGAGTGACTCCTGCAAGGAAGTGCAATGGACTAGAAGAACCTGTTTTTTGTATCAAGGCTTGTGAATCCTTAATTCACCATGGTGAGATGTTCTTTGCACTGGCTTCCACGGCACTATGGGTGCAAGGAACTGCTCTTGAAGGTTTGTGATCTGGACCTTATACATTTTATTTCAATTTGTAACCAAAGGGGATCTTGGCCAGAAGACACCTTTGGAGTCATTTTACAACTATGAGGTATATGTAAAGAAATGAACCAAACCCACAGCATTCACACAGGCAGTATATGTCCTACCAGCGAGAATGATTTCCTCAGACAAGGCACTGCGTACACAGCAGCAGAAGTGGGAAAATAATAATATCTGGCTGTCAACTTTTCCTCAGTAGAGGTCAAAGTTATTCATAGAGCAGCTTCATTATCCCCATTTTACAGGTGGGAAAATTGAGGCACAGAGCAAGGCTGTGACTTGCTCAAGGCCACCTAGCAGACCTATGGCACAGCCAGGAACAGAACGCAGCTTTACTCATGTTCTTATCCAGTGCCCTAGCCTCCCTAGGCCACACTGCCAGTTGAGACTTTCCACAGAGGGGAAAATCCCCTTGCATGATCTGTACCTGCTACATTCCCCTCCCAACAGGTGTGAAACTCAAGCTGGTTTCAGTGGCACTGCCCTGTGTGAAGGCACCACTGGAGTTAAAGGTTTCTCTAAGAAGAATCAAAGCTCAGGCAACCAGCTCTCCCCCCCTCCACCTTACCGCAACCAGAACCTCCGATCAGCTAAAACTGAGCACTTTGTCCCGGAGTGGAGCATGCCAGTGCTTAGAGAAAACATGCAATGGGCCGACGTCACTGCTTGGCAAAGGACAATAAAAGTATTCAGTGTGCGGTGAAGTCCTGCTACAGCGAGTAGGGGGGAAAGGCTGGGCTTGGAGAGACAGCAGCTCCGGGATACCTACAGGCTCACCGGTGAGTGAAAGACAAACCCAACTTCTCGGTACTTCTCATTGCAATGAGGGGGTGAGAGAAAAGTCTTGGATCTTCTTTTCCCATTAAACTCCATTCCAGACTGGTTTCTTTTTTTTTTCACTTCCCCATCTAGCATTTAGGAAAATTGACTCCGCTGCAAGCGCAGACTCTCTCAATGCCAATGAGTGAGTGTGTATTTTAACCCTTATTAGGGGTAGCTGGCTAAGGACAGGATTGCGCAAAAATGTTGACTGAATCTATTGTGTTGTGATGCACTTTCATTTTGGCTACTTTGGCGTCTAAGGTGGAGGAGATGAACTCTTGCTTTTCTGGGTAGAAAAACAGTTGCAAAAAATATCGTCAGGCAATGGAATTTCAATGGAGCGGTTAAGGTGGCTTCTGAGATCTGCGGCAAGTTCTGTGAGAGGCTTCCTAGAACAGATAATAGGACGTGCTTTTTAACCTTTCAGTGAGTCTCCCAAATATGCAGCAGAAAGAGAATTAAGGGGCTTGTCTGAAGTTAGCTGGAGTATGATTGTTAATTTGCTGTCAGAGGTGGTTTTGATTTTGAATGGATGTTAAAAGTCAGCACAGAAGGCTCTTGGTAGCATACAGAGGGAAAGGAGCTGGCTGCTGTTTGCTAAATAAAAGCTTCAGTTTCATGCACTGGTGGGTCTAATTGTTTATGTCACTCCCTGCCTTGGCTGTTATCTCTTCTGGGTTTCCTCTTCCATATAAATATGGGCAGGTGTCCAGCTACTAATGAGAAATTAGACTTGACCATGTATGACATTTTCCTCCTGTTTTGCCAGGTAGGACCCACAACAAAACCCAGCTTCTATCTAGTGTCCTGCTTTTTAATGGGTGTGGATGAAATGCATTATCTCAGTGTTAAACAAATCCATCAGCGCAGCCAAACTTGCCCAGACTGAATGGTTGTGGCAGGGACTCCTGACAAGCTCAGCGTTCCATTCTGCATCCCATGTTATTTATCCCTGCCTGGGGATCGGCACTGTTTTTCTTCAAGGTCTGGACTGTGCTACTTTACTATTCTTGGACAAGGAAGCCTGTGTTACAGCCTTGTAAATTCATATTGGCTTGAATCGCCTGCTCTCTTAAATCTCCACTTACAGGATCATTGTCCCTGGGACTGGAGGCTACCTAGGAAGCCAGGAACTTTGACCTTAGTTATTTTTCTAAGTCTTAGTTCTCAGCAACCCTTCCTCACTTGTAACTGGCATTTTAGCTCATTGCTTTGTTATACAGCTGGGAATCTGTGAAATTCTGACCAGTCACCAAGGTTCTGATTTCATACTCTTCACAGACTATTTATAAGGACAGAAAGGCAATTTGGGGTGATGAGGAGAGGAATGGGAGCCAATTTATTTTACCCAGATATAAATTAGCAAGTGAGAACTTGCTTTGCCTAGTTCAGCAGCAAAACAAAAACAGCAGCTCCTGGATTCAACTCAGAACTGTAGGAGGTCAGATGTGCTGGGTGAAATGTGACTCTTTGGGGTGTTTAAGTCCCATGAGCATTTCATAAAGCAGGGCCAGAATGACTTGCAAAACAGGGATCTTTGTTTCCACTTCCATTTAGTTAGAAATACTGCAAATGCTTAAGTTGTTGTGCTGTGTGAATTTCCTCTGATGCACAGAGGTTTAAATAACTGGGGAGGGTGGGAGCGTTTTACAGAACTCAAACTTCTTTGGCAAAACCTGACTTAAAAAAAAAATATTCTGGAGGTTTTGTGAAAAACCTTCAGGGGTTCTCACAGGCTTGGTTCTAGTCTCTCTATAGAGTGAAGAGAGGCTCAAAGGAACCTGAGAGTTCTACATCCAACCAACACCGATTGAACACAGGCACATAACTCCATCAGCCTTTGACAGTCCCACTCAGGTCGGATGTCAGTGCAACAAGGCACTTGTAACTACAGAGGAAGTATACATGTGAGTTTGTTGGATCCCACAGAAGGGGCTGCTGCCTAGGTCACTGGCCCCAGTTCTGGAGTGCATACTCACAGGAGTAAGGGTTGCAAAATAAGGTCCACAATCCTGATATTTTTCTCTGTCTGGATTTCATAAGAATTCCCCATTCCCTGTGGCTTTCCTGTGTCAAAAAGACCAGAATGGGTCCAGATGGAATCCCTGGTGGCACACTTCTGCAGAAGGCATACACCAGGGCTGGATTTGGCCCCCTGGAGTCAGAGGGGCTGGAAAATCCAGCAGGGGTGTTTGTCATGTGTGAGCGATGGCTTGTTTTTCACACCCCATTTAAGCAGATTTATTTTAGACCTGGGACGTGATCCTCAGTTGCCAAGGTTCGTAGTCTGAGAAGCAGTTTGTGGAGCTTTCTCCCTCCCTGATGTTTTATAAACATCAATGGATCTGAGTGTTGATGTCTCAGGGGCTAAGCACTTAGCCAGCCTGACATCTGATCGCTAGCCAGCTACATTTGTAAAAGTAGCTTTGATGCGCATACTCTCCTGGCACAGCTTCCCCAGACGACCTCTTAGCGATGGAAAGACATGGCCCAGAAAGCAGAGCTTTGCCCAGCACGGCGCACAGGAATGGAAACTGACCTGTAATGGGATTGCTCAGTGCCAGCTTATGGTATGTCTACTGCTGCACTGTATCTGTAGCCTAAGGGAGAAGTGAAACGCACCATTCCTCCCACTCTCAGGAGCAGCTGGCACCAACAGTGGGAAGGTGGCCTTTGCACAGGAGACCAGGAGGGTGCAGTTGTTAATTACTGGCTGGAGACCTGAGCTCAAATCCCTGTTCTGCCACAGACTTGCTGTGCAGCCTTGGCCTAGTCACCTAGATTCTTTGTGCATCAGTTCCCAATCTGCAATATGGGGATGACAGCACTGCCCTTCCCCAGGGGCATGTTGTGAGTTTGATCTCTGACCTGTCTTCAAAGGAACATTCCTGTTTTGGTGACCACAACCCAGCTAGTGCAGCTGACTGTGGTGCTACCATTTGTGAACCATTCCCAGTGGCTGTTGCCAGCTCCAGGAACAGACGAAAGACTGTGTTATGGACTCTCTTGCTGTTTGTCAGGGAACTGACCATAACTGCACTCAACACTCTGGAAAGCCATGAGGCCCCACTAACCCTTAACTCTGCACTCACTCAGTTTTGAGGCAAATGATATATAGTTAGAGAAGGGTGCACCATCACTGGTTTTCCTGTTACCCAAAAGGTGAGGAGATTTACCCTTTCCCAGAATAGATGCTGAGAAACTCTCTGTTTTTAATCTAAAAAGGGCCTATATCTAAATGTAAGCCATGGGTATAAATTGCATCCTGGTCTGCTCACTGTGTGTTTTCCATCCTTGCACCCACAACCATGAACCAATGTAAATGTAAATCCAAACTCAGCACCCAGCATATTGTGCCTGTTCTCGGCTAGTATCAAAATTGCTCAGGATTAGGGACTCACCCCTGGAGCCAGTGATTCGGTCACTGTGTTCACAGCCCATTCTGCCTGGCATGTGCAGATGATGTCACATTTTGCAGGGCGAGAATGCTTTACCAAGCAAGACTCTTCTTTCTCATTTACACAAGCTTCTGTAATCAGGGCAGAGATGGTCTTATTGATTCATTATTTTTCTGTGTTTGGAGTTCAAAAGGCAATGCTTATTTTTATGAAACATTATTGTATGGAATTGTTTAAAGGCAGGGAAAACGCAATTCATGCTATAGAAAAGGAGAGCAAAATCCTGAATCAGCTAGTTTCCTTATGTGGAACGACCCGCGCACCTCTGCCTCTAACCTCGTACACGTCTCCCCTCTTTTCCCTTTCCCTCTCTATTTGAGTTTTATTTTCTCTTAGCTTTATTCACATGAACTTTGGGGTGTTCTGTTTGCTGGGATGCTTCCGAGTTTGTTACCAGCCACTCTAAGATCTAGGGCCCGGGATTGGTTTTCAGGCCTTGGAAATTGCAGGGAGATGGATGAGACACATTTTCACAAGAGTTCAGGACTAGATTTATAAGCCCAACTCCCATTTAGGCACCAAGGTCAGAGCCAGATTTTCCAAGCTGCCCATCCCCCAATGTGCTAAGCTCCTCTGACACTCTAACCACTTATTTTGATACCTAAATGGAAGCTGAGCCCATCTGGAAATTCCAGACATAGCTTAATTTTCTCATTCCCTTGAGTACCACCATCAGCTGCAGCAGAGCTTCCTTTTCCCTTCTCAGTCTCCAAGGCTCTGTCCTCATTATAGCCACAGCTGTGATTTTTGTGACCAATTGCAGCACAGCCATTTGGTTACTTATAAGTAACACCACCCAGTTTGCCTCTACACTGCAGCCACATTTGGGCATCTATACCTACTGTGCTGCTAAAATTAGCACATGAGCAGGCTGGGTAGCTATGCCACAGTGTCTCAGTAGGAAATAAGCACACCAGGACACCTGATCCAGCAGCACCATTACATGGTGGACCAATGCATTCTAGCAGGGGACGCAAACTCAAATCAGCCTGAGGGCCACATGAGGACTAGTACATTAGCCCGAGGGCTGCACCACTGAAACCTTTTCATACAACAATATTGCAAATACCAGTAACGATCATGTCATCATGGGCCACAGAAAATAGCTTTAGGGGCTGCATGCGGCCTGCGGCCCATGTGTTTTGAGACCCCTGCATTCAAGGATGTCCTGCCTTACAATGTCATTCTAACGTCAGCTCTGCTCTCTGCAGGTGCAATAGTCCTTAGAAACCCTCAATGCACTTTGATTCATATGCACTGCAGAGAGCAGACATGCAGCAGCCACAGGTCAATGGCATAGTTCCTGGAAGCTGCACACACAGTGCTTTATGGCCATTCAACATAGGGCTGTGTGCTTCCAGCCAAAGGCCTGACTGTCCCCTCCTTTCCATTGGTAGAAAAGTACCTATGCAAGAGGAGAATTAAATGGGGGGGCCTCCTGATCTGTGATTGTACAACCTGGATAGGGCTTCCAAGGTTAATTGTTGCTCTCTTTTTCTGTCTGATTTGTTGTAAATTGAGCCTAGGTACCTTGTGCAGTGATTTACCAGCAGCCACATAGCCTATGGTAATTTGTCTTGGCCTTGCTGACTAGTGGGAATAACAGCCCCTGATTCTCCTGTTCCTAGCAGAGTCACTGTTAAAAGTATTACCTGGTTGCTTGTTACTGTTCAGCAAATGCTGTGCACGTCCCTCCCAGTTAAGGTGCTTGTGAAGACAACTGCTAGGCTGCACTATCCTGGCCTGGACAATAGTGCTGCGAAAGGGGGGGACTTCAATAATACATTCATGAAACCATCCTAAAAGGAGAACTTCTCCACAACCACACTGGTGTAAATTGCACCAGTTCATGTCTCTCATGCAGCCATGTTGCAACACCAGCATAGTGCACATGGCTGCAATCTCAGGAGGATGAGGCTTTTGTTCTTAGGGCATCCCATGATGTGTTCTGAAGTTGAGAGCTGAACCTACGCTTACAAATGAGCCAGGAAGTCCAGCTGGGGATGGAGCTCGCTTCCAGGTGTTAGGAGGTACACCCATGTGAGAGTGGGTTGGGCTATACAGGCACCAGCAGGAAGTCTAGCATTCTGATTTAACAGGGGCAGATTACCTCATGGGCCTATGGGGCCCAAGCCTAGGGGCCCACCACAATGTGGGGGCCTTAGAATCATAGAATCATAGGGTTGGAAGGGACCTCATAGGTCATCTAGTCCAACCCCCTGCCAGAGGCAGGACCACTCCCACTAAACCATCCCAATCATGGTTTTGTCCAGCCGGGCCTTAAACACCTCCAAAGATGGAGACTCCACCACCTCCCTCGGCAGCTCATTCCAATGCTTCAGCACTCACCTAGTAAAAAAGTTTTTTCTAATATCCAGCCTCGACCTCCCTAACTGTAACTTGAGACCATTGCTCCTCGTTCTGTCCTCTGTTATTACCAAGAATAGTCGAGCTCCGTCTTCCTTGGAGCATCCCTTCAACTAGTTGAAGGTTGCTATCAAATCCCCCCTCAATCTTCTCTTCTGCAGACTAAATAAGCCTAATGCTTTCAGTCTTTCCTCATAGGGCTTGTGCTCCAGCCCCTTAATCATTTTGGGTGCCCTCCGCTGGACTCTCTCTAGCATGTCCCTGTCCTTTTTGTAGTGGGGAGCCCAAAACTGAACACAGTATTCTAGATGTGGCCTTACCAGTGCAGAATAGAGGGGAATGATCACATCCCTTGATCTGCTGGTAATACTTCTTTTGATGCAGCCCAGTATTGCCATTGGCCTTTTTGGCCACAAGAGCACACTGCTGACTCATATCCAGCTTCCCATCCACCATGACCCCCACGTCCTTTTCTGTAGTGCTGCTACTTAGCTGAATGTTCCCCAGCCCGTAGCAGTGCATGGGGTTTTTCCGTCCCAAGTGCAGGATTTTACACTTGTCCTTATTGAACCTCATAAGATTTCTATTGGCCTACTGTTCCAATTTATCTAGGTCTCCCTGAATCCTGTCCTTGCCCTCCAACGTGTCTACTGGTCCCCCCAGCTTGGTGTCATCCGCAAACTTACTGAGAGTGCAGTCTGTTCCATCAGCCAGATCATTGATGAAAATGTGGAACAGAACTGGCCCCAGGACTGACCCCTGGGGCACACCACTCATGACTGGTTGCCAGCTGCACATGGATCCGTTGATTCCTACATGTTGAAACCATTGATCTAGCCAGTTTTCTATCCACCCTATTGTCCACCTATCAAACCCATTCTTCCTTAATTTGCCAATGAGAATGCTGTGGGAAACTGTATCAAAAGCCTTGCTAAAATCAAGGTAGATCACATCAATGGTTCTTCCTGCATCCAGAAAACCAGTCATCTGATCATAGAAGGAGATGAGATTGGTCAGGCATGATTTACCCTTGGTAAATCCATGCTGACTGTTCCTGATCACTTTATTTTCCTCTAAGTGTTTGAGGATGGATTCTTTGAGAACCTGCTCCATAATTTTTCCAGGGATTGAGGTGAGGCTGACAGGCCTGTAATTCCCCGGATCCTCCTTTTTCCCTTTCTTGAAAATAGGTACTATATTTGCTTTTTTCCAATCCTCCGGCACCTCCCCTGTTCTCCATGAGTTTTGAAAGATAATGGCCAGCGGTGCTGCTATCTCATTGGCCAATTCCCTTAGCACCCTTGGATGCAGTTCGTCCAGCCCCATGGACTTGTGCACATCCAGCTTCTTTAAGCAGTCCTTAACCTGACCTTCAGTCACCAAGGGCCTCTTTTCTTCTCTCCAATCTGCCATACCCATGGTAGTGGGCTGAGAGCTGACCCTGCCTGTGAAAACTGAAGCAAAAAAAGCATTGAGCACTTCAGCTTTTCCCTCATCCTCTGTCACGAGGATGCCTGCCCCATTCAGTAAGGGACCTACACCTTCCCTGATCCTCTTCTTGTTATTAACATACTTGTAGAATCCCTTCTTCTTATCCCTCACTAGCCGCAACTCCATTTGTCCTTTGGCCTTTCTGATTTTATCCCTGCAGTCCCTAGCAATATCTTTATTGCCTTCTGCCATGCCAGCACAAGGTTGGGGGAGCAGGGTGGGTTAGCCCAGAAGCCGGGCTCCATGCTCCTGCCCCACACCTGGGCTGGCTGGTCCACCCCCCAGGGGAGGTTGGGTCAGCTCAGAGGATGGGCTCTGTGCTCCAGCCCCACTCCATGGCAGGCCAGTCCCCACCAGAAGCAGTACCGTGTGCGCCAGTTGGCCCTACCACCTTTGGGGGCTGATCAGCCGGCTAGGGCTGGCATCTAGCCCCAGGGCGCACCCCCAGTCCTGGCCTGCCTGCAGAGGGCCAGGGCCATAGACTGTTGGGGGAGGCCCACCAGTGGTGGAGGCCAGGGACCCTGCAGCCTTAATCTGCCCCTGGATTTTATGGGGTTAAAAATGCAGGGGTGCCAGGAATGGCAGCCAGCTCCAATTCATTAACCAAGCAGTAACATTTCCTGGCATTTCTGGGGAGAACCTGTGTCTGCCTAAAATAGCCCTTTCTCCTGGCAGTCGAGGGGCAGAGCAGCTTCTGCTGACTCATGTGTGTCTGCCTAGCCCTGAATGTCTGAATACTGCACACGCAGGTTAGTTTTTACCCTGAAACATGAGATTTGACTCTCATTAGCTCATTGGCAGAGACACAAGTGGACATAAAATTACCCAGTCATGTTATTACTGAGCTTAGCAGCCTTGCGCCGCTACAAGTGGTGTAAGTTGCTGATGCAGAGACAAAAACTGTGGTAGCTACACAAATTTGTGTGGGTTGAAATGAGCTCCCAAAAATCTCAGCACCAGACACATCTGGAGAGCAAGAGCGTTTAGATCCCAGACCCTTTGTGTGGATAAGGGCACTAAGGAGACAAAGTTTCTGATCTTAGCTCTGCTGGTGACTTATTGGGTGGTCTCGGGCAAGTACCGTGGTTAAAAATAATTTGGCGGGCCCCAGAACCCTCCTAAATTTCTGGGCCCCCCTCATGCAGGTTCAAGCCCCCTTCCCACAGGTCCGGGCCCGCTTCACCTACCCCAGCTACTGTTCCTCAAATGCCTGCCCCACCACACCAGCTACTGCCCCAACCCCCATCTCACCATTCTCATCCCAACCCTTTCCCAACTCCTGCTGCCCCAGGCCGAACCCTCCCCCACACCCTTTCCTTGCTGGGCCAGCACACCTGTCCCTAACCCTCTCCCCTTCCAGGGCCCCCTTACCTGGCCACCATGTGGAGTGGCCCCAGCCTGGGCTGAGGCTCCTACCTGGAGCCTGTGCTGACTGAGCATGCTCAGAGGCTCTGAGCCTGCTCAGTCAGAGCAGGCTGAGGGCAGGAGATTTAAAATCTCCCAGGCTGGAGGAAGCTCTCTGCCCTGCTAGGACGCACCAGAATGGCGTTCCAGGGCCTGCTATTTTGAGGGGCTCAGTGTTCGGCAGGCCTCTAAAAATAGAAAATGGACCGGAACATTGTGTTCCAGTGCCTGCTATTTTTCTTGCTTCATTTTCTATTTTTAGGGGCTCCAGAACCCTGACCTGGGACACAGTGGAGACGGGCGGGCTTGTGCCCCCCTTCTTCTTTCCCCTCCTCCTGGGCGATGCCACCAGCGGTTGTCTGGACCCCAAAGCAGCCAACTCACCTGCTCCCTGTGAGTGCTTTCTACCTTCAAACCTAGTGACTCTGTGTTTGTTTGGCAGGCCTGCTCAAGGAGCCTCTGCATAGGGTTACCAGATACGAAATCATGGAAAGGAGGACAGGGAAGTACAAAAAGGAGGACATTGAAGGACACATGGAGAAAATGTAGTATTAATGTAATATGCTTCTGTTTTCAGGAGGCCCTGGAACACTTCCCCCTAAAAATAAGGTGTTCTGGGGCGTATTTTAACCCCTGTAAGAAAAAAGCCAGACAAAATCATGTATTTTTAAAACGTCTGCCAGATGGAGGACATGAAGGTAAAAAGGAGGACATGTCTTCCCTTTGCCTGACATCTGGTAACCCTGCCTCTGCATCTAAAACCAGCTATTGCCTGAGCTCAAAGAACTAGAGCCAGCCACAAACTAATGAACCTGAACATAGTCCAGCCACTTGAAAAAGAGATAGAGCCCCACACTGTGTACCTGTGTGAGTTACAGATAAGCCGATATGAACAGGCACCTGGAGTGGCAGCATGCAAGGGCAAGTTCACACATATAAAAATATATGCACATTTTACACAGGCTGGCTTGAAAAGCATCTTGTATGTACATTACGGGAGGAGCAACAGGTATTCATCATCCTCAGTGTTTAATGGTGAACCACTCTTATTAAAGGAAGCTCAGAACAAACGCAGTACATGAGAGAAAGCAGCCTCTCATCCGCACAAGATAGTGCAGCTCACTGATCCACTTCCATCACACAGAGGGAGCAAGGGGAACTGCCTCTGAATGGTGATGCTGCTGTGTTGTCAGGTGGAGTTTAAAACGGCTCTCCCTGTCCCCCTTTGTGGGACAATCTGTACATTCTCACCTTTGATTGATAGATGTGGCTTCCAGCAGCGAGAAGTCTCACGCTGGAGGGGAACATGTTATGACACATGCCATGGGTGACAGAACATCAATAATAAAATAACCTGGCAGCCTGCTGCTGCTACCTACTTCCCTATCCTTCTTCTTGGAGTCTCAGGGCTTGTTTATCACTTTCAGAAATGAGTCCCTGGGGGCTTGGGAAAGGATCACATGGCTAGGCTACACAGCAGTGTGGATTTGGATGGCGTTGTTGTTCGCTTTCCCACTAGCAATAGCCAAAACCACCATGTATCTGGAAGCAGAGGGTGGGTCAATGGGGGGAGAGGGGATGGAGCCACAGGGCAAGAGCTAGTAGATCCTTGTATAAATCACTTTAACTGATGAACAGCTTGTCCTTTAAAACAAAACAAATCTCCATCCATTCCCTAAGCCAATTCTAAACTGACCCTGTCAAGAAATTTAGGCTTTAGGTCAGAACTGCACTAAAAGGGCCTTGCCTGATGAGAAATGGCTGAGAAGTACTGAATATTGTAAGTTAAGCTCTCAGCCAGTGTAAATCAGTGTCACGCCACTGGAGCACGACACTGATGCAGCCCAGCTGAGGATCTGGCCATGTATTATCACCCTTGGCACCATTACCATTCATGTTTCTAACATGGTAGCACCTCAAAGCCAACCATGTTGGAGGCCAAACCATTCTGGAAGCTTATGTATAAAATGGAAGCTCTTGTGCCAAAGGGCTAGCAGCCTAGACTCCCTCAATGCTTCCCATTTGTCCACTATTGACTACAAGTCATTAGCTTAAATCATTGACTTGATGCAGTCTATGCCCCATTTCTGCCCAGTTGATTCACCCCTCCAGCAAGCTGAGGGTGTGCATTTGACCAGCCAACTGTACCATGACACACAAACAGTTATACAGTGAGAGGACAGCCCTGGTTGGCTCATTTGGAAACTATAGTGACTAGAAGAAGGGTGAGGATGGATCTCTCATGTTCATCTGAGAGGGCTATTTATTCACAGCAAGAGAGCAAATTTAGTTCTATGCCAGGTGACCTGACAATAGCTAATCCACCCAGTGGTCTAGGGGCCTTTCACTATGTGTTAAAATACAGTGAAAGACAAAAAGTTAAAGAATATTGGACCATTGGATGATTTCCAAAGGGATAGCCGTGTTAAAGCTCAAAGCTACAAAGACAGTAAACTCCTTTGCCGTCAATATTATGTCATGTTTGCATTTCAGGAGTGACTAACATGCCCTTCAAAGATTGGGCTGAGAGCCAATTGAACCAAACTGCAAACTCTGTATGTGATGGAAACCACTTCAAGCCAAAGGGTGTGGAAGCCCCCATAGTTCCAACACATATGCGCCCCAATAAGCTGGTGCTGTACAAACAGAAAAGGGTGTGCTGAGATGCAGAGTTGCATCGGTTTGACTACAGGTGCAAGTTGAATCCAGGTTGGTGCAAAAGGCTGTGTGGATACTCTTGCTGTGGTTTAACCCAGGCCCATTTGGTTTCATGGAGGTCTGCTAGAAACCAGTTTAACCTCACCTGAAGTAACTCATTCTTAAACTGAAATGTGTGTTTATATGGGGTTTGCACCTGTTTAACTATATCGATTTAAAATTGAACAAGTATAAATTTTTCATGCAAGAAGAAGCCCAAGTCAGTAACCTCAGAGCTGGGAATAGAGCCAGGTATCCTGATGTCCAGCACCTTGCCCCAAAGCAGGGGTGGGCCAACTTTTTGGCCTGAGGGCCACGTCTGATAAACTGTATGGTGGGCCATACAGAGGGTGGGGGGAAGGGAAAAGATGGGATTGGGATCAGTCGCTGCTGTGCCATACAACTTGTTTCACAACCTTTCTGTGGATCACTGATTGAGTTGGAGGGCCTGACGAAATGCTCAAACAGGCTGTATTTGGCCCATGAGCCACAGTTTGCCCATCCCTGCCTTAAAGCACAGACTCACTGCCTAATAACCTACAGCAATGTGCCACTCAGCCTGTGATAAAAAACAGCTCTGTTGTCAGCAGGACTAGCTCTAGCACCTGCTGCAGCACCACACACCAAACAGGGGAGAGGTTATGTGCAGTCAGCTGTAGAAGCATCCTCATTTCGCTAGTGGCTTTTGGATCTCAGATTGCCATTAGTCCCCTGGGGGATCTCTGCCCTGTCAGTCATGCCTGTAATAGACTCATACCTTCAAAGCCTCACTCTCTAGCTAGGGCATGTTTCAGCCCTGCTGTGGCAGTTGGAGATCTTAGTGGTGGAAATTCTGCCTGCTGGGAAGATGGGGCAAGTTTGGAAAACTCATGTCTTTTGCTTTCAAGCCCACTTATCCCTCCTACTTATGGATACCAAAATGCATGGCAGGGCCTATTTAAAATGCATCTGTTTCCAATCTTTCCACTATTAAGTGCACAAAACAAAATAAAAAGTACTCAGGAAAGGAATCTGTGTGCTGCATGCTTGTTTTTAGATGCAGCTGTCATCGGAAACATCCAGCATCCCTTGAGCCCCTCAGCTGACAGCTCTTAACCACCTTCCAGTCAAATATTTCTTTTTTCAGGCAGCTCTTTTATTTTGGTTTTGCTGCAGGTTTGGCAAAGCCTACTGTCTGCTTTGTCCTCCCCGCTTCTGCAAGTGGGTCCTCCAGGACAGAGGAACTCCTCCTGCCCCCAGAGAGTTGTGGTGATGATGTACTCTCAGCCTTTTATTAGAGAGCCTTGCACTGAAGCCACGTGAAACACATGTTCCCAGCAGAGCCACATGTACCAGTTTGCCAGGGCAGCAGCTAGTGAAAGGTCAGGCAGCTGCGAACATAAGCTGAGCCTTTCTTGAAAAGATGAGTTGCCACTTTTCCTGGGGTGTTCTAATGCACACTGGGGAACTGGGGTTAAAGCAGGCCTGAGAGGAAAATGAGATGAGTCTTTTTAAAGGGTGCAAATATTGGCTTTCAGGCACCAGGCTGCCGCTTGGCCTCTCCTAAAAGGTTAGCTGCTGCTGAGCGAGGCTGTGAGGTGTTAGTGAACAGAACGTAGAGGCTTGTGAAAACTGTATCCTAGCAAATGATGAGCTGCCATGGCCCAGGGCACTCTACACGAAAGCCATGTGCAAAGGTCAGACTGGAAAACTCCATAGGAGGTGGATCTGTGCACATCTACAAAGGAACTGCAGTCTTTTGCTCAGCTATGGGTTGTAATAAAAGAATCAGTGCAGCTGTGGCATCTCCTAACCAAGGTGGCCAAGGGAGAAAACTGAAGAGAGCATGAAAAATCCTCTGAAACCAGCCTAAGCGATGAAGAATTGTGCACTTGCTATTAAGTATGTGATGGTAGATCCACAAGGCCTAGTCAAGATTTAGGCGTTGTACAGTATTGTAGTGAGAAGTGGTCCCTGCTCTGAAGATCTTACAATCTTAAACCAATGAAGTGATGCTTGTCCTCATTTTACCTGTAGGAAACTGAAGCAGAGAGAGCTGAAGTGACTTGTTCAGGGTCACCCAGCATAAGTGGACATAGACCCCACATTTCCACAGTCCCACTCCTATTGCCATACTCTGGACCATGCCATCTCCCTTGGTCTTTTGTTGCTTCATTTCCATGAGTGGATGGTGTCTAAGGGCAGGTAGCTTGTTCACTCTCGTGATCACTGTCGTGGTAGGGTCATTGGGTTGGGAAATAACTTATGAACGTGCTGCTGAAACTCAGTCATTGCAGCTCCATCTGGGTGCCATCCTGCTCAGGAGTGAATGTCAGTGAAGATGCCGAATGAATGATAGAGCTCTGTGCTCATTACCATGGACTTCCTTGGGAACAGAGGGCCCCCAGCCTCTGTGTGTGAGCTGCCCCTCCAACAAACTTTGGCCAGGTCACACTTACCTACCCCATGGGGAATGTGTGTGACAGAGGTCAGTTTGCTAAAAGAGAAGTGAAGGGACTCAAGGTGTAATTAGGAGTTTCTAGGGTCTGTCCTCAGATTCTAAACTTCCCAGTGGAGAGAACTCACCAGGGGCATAACTATGGCTTGGCCTGGGTGGGCCATGGCCCACCCACTTTGAAAACAGGCCCACCCAATCAGATTTTAAGCAATTCATCCCTCATTTTTATCAGTCTCTGTTTCATTTTTGACACCCTGCCAAAAAAAATATCAGTTCTGACTACACCTTTGGACCTCACCTTTAATCTCTCTGTACAACATCTTGAAATCAATAAAACCCACTTGCAAGACAGTTCCAGAGACACAGAGTTGTGGCTGTTCAGATTTATTTATTTTATGAGCTTTCGTGGGAGAAAAATCACACTTCATCAGATGCTTTGAAGAAGTGGGATTTTCTCCCACAAACGCTCATGCAATAAATAGATTTGTTAGTTTTTAAGTGCCAGAGGAATCCTTGTTTGTCTTACTGACCTAGACTAACACAGCTGCCCCTTTAGAAATTGATTTAGAAGTTACTCTATGTAACATTTGCAATGATCTTTGCGAGTGTCTCCTCTTCAAAGCACCATGCCACAAGTTGTATTAAACTGTGAGCCAGGGACCATTAGCCTCTTATTATTGGTGAAGGGCTGTTCCCTGACTTGAAGTCTGGCTGCGAAGGCTGCTAATGTGCAGAGATCCAAGAGGTGGGTGTTTGCCAGAGCTAGAGCTCAGACTCTGAACTGATCAGAAAAGCATCTGCAGTTCAGGATGGAAGGAACAATGGACACTGCAAAGAATAGTGACACCCTGGCATTTAAACAGCTCTTTCACCACAGAGCTCTGTGCTCTGGAGCAGGGAGGGTCAGGATCATTAACCCTATTTCCCAGGCAGGGAAAAGTGAAGAACAGGGAGAAGTGACTTATGTCCCTGTGATTCAAAAGCTGCTGGCAGAGCTAACTGAGACTAGAGCTTAGGTTTTCTGACTCTCTGCACAGCGTGGCCTCCTGCAGGGCCGGCGCTATGCAGTAAGCAACCCTTGTGTTGCAGGGGGGTGCTGGCATTTTGAGGGGTGTCAAAAGGGGACAGCGCCGTGGTGCTCCCCTGATGACGTCACTCATCTGCGCCAGCATTGCTCTGCTGCAAGGAGATGCCATGATCCCCAGCGCTGGCCCTGGCCTCCTGCACAGAATGTGTTTGGGGCCATCTTGTGCATGACAGCAGCAACCTGTAGGAATCAAGCCATTCCAAATGACCTTTTGTGTGATGTCTAGGGGGCTCTTCCTGCTGTGGGGTAGGTATTCAACAGGTGGATGCGAAAGCAGGTTTTCATCATCTGCTTCTGAGGAGCAGTTCCCAGTTCCTCATATGCCCATTGAGCACGCTCAGCTCAGCTCCTCCAGAAGTGTTTGGAGTCTGACCCAGAGAACTTTTGTAAGTGCAGGAACAAGAACTGTCAACTTTAGAGTGGTACTTGACTTCTTGGTCCCTGAGTTTCCGGGCAGGCAGTGACATATGCAGCCACCCTATTCTGCTCCTTCCTCTGTGCTGAGCTGCGTTGTGTGCAGGCCTAATAAGCTGGTAACAGAGATCTGTACTTGGCTTATGATAAAGTATCCATTGTGAACCTTCTGCAATCTAAAATCTCAGCCCTATTTGGTATGGACCCACTAATATGCCGAATAGTAATGGGGCTTCAGGCAGAGACACACATTTATCTTTGGCATGGGTGCTTTTACTTTGGGGTTTGGTCCATGGTTTGCTCAATAGCCACAGGAAAAAATGCACATCCAGTGGGCCAAACCCCAGAACTCCTTGCTGTGGGAAGCTCATGATGATGTTGTTGTTCTGATTTAAGCACAAGAGTTGGTGCATGGAGAAGAATGTTGAGCCTCAGGCCTGGTGAGGCTGTGGTGAATGGGGAGATGAGAAACAGCCTCTGCTCTCCAACGCGACGCACAGGGGACCCAGAAACAGAGGGTGACACTTGTCATCTGGCTTGCTTGTACCCTGTGAAATAGGCAAAGGGCTGTGGGAGGTTGGAGCAGAGGCTCAGATGCCATAAGACTTTACACACATCCTCACACCAGCTTCAGGCTGATACAACTCCACTGACCTCGGCAGTGTGACTCTGAATTATTGCTTATTATTGGTAGCACAGTAACTCAAATGAGTACAGGGCTGTGCTAGGAGCTGTACAGACATGCAGTGAGAGACAGCCCCTGCCTGAGAGAGTTCACAGCCTAAATAGATGGGCAGCTGGAGGGGGACTGGGCAGTAACTTGCCCACATCAGTGGTAGAGCTGGGGATAAAGTCTCTGTTTCCTGATACCCACTCCTGTGCCCAATCCACCCGATCACAGAACTTCCCATAAGCTTATTCCTAAATTTGGCTCCAGAATCATGACCAGGAAAACCAAAGGTATTTTCAGCCTTTTTCCAGAACCCATGGGGAGCAGCTAGACAGGGATACCCTGGAGGAAACATATCTGCTCCACTCTCTGGCATGTTGGCTTTTTTTCATGAATGTAAGTCATCATTGTACCTCAATTCCCAGGACTCAGAGAATCAAGGAAACAGAATTAGAGCTGCTAGAGCTAAGTCCCATCTAGGCTGGAGCAGCCATATTTCCTTCAGTGTATTTTCTACTGGCTACTACTGTCTAGCTGTAAATGTCCCAGCAATTAGGCCTTGGCTCCTTCCCCTGAGAGACTCTTCCACTGTCTTAGATCATGCAGTGAAGAAGTTCTATAGATGTTTGGCCTGTTTCTGATATCCTCCTGTTACTCCTAGTTGCATCTCATTTTACTACATTACATAGTTCCACTCTGGTCTGTATGCTGTGAACTAAATGTAAATGAGTTACTACGGTCCCAACCCACGCAGCTACACATGTTTAGCATTTCTCTCTTCCTGGATTCTCTTGCCATTTCTGTTGCCCTTCTCTGAGCTCTCATAAGTTTGTCATCCTGTTTCTAGTAACAAAGGCGCCTCAAATTGATGCAATGGGACAGATTTCCTAGCTGGTATAAATCAGCATCACTTCACTGGCCTCAGTGGAATTATAGTAATTTACACCACAGGGAAATCTAGGCCAAGATTCCAGTTGTGGTCACCACAGAACTGTAGACAGAGGGTGGCCCCAGATGTGACACACGCACACATACAATCTAAAATTTCTTTTGCTGCTAGTTGTTTTGCAAGCTCATGTCCAGTTTGTTGTTCCCAATTATCCCTGGATTTTTGTACCTTTTCCTTTGCTGTCCTGGATCTGGAGTTCATCTGAAAAAAAGGGGCCATTATCATGGTGTTAACACTTGATTTTATTTCCAACTGCGTCAGCTAGTTGGGGAGATAATTGTGACATCATGAACTGACAGTCATAAGATCACATAAGAATAGAGTAGATGATAATGCATTGTCCTTTAATCATGTTTCCTCTCTAGTTTGCAAGGGGCTTTATGCAGGAAGGGAAGTGTTGTTATTACAGCTGGTCAAGAATTGTGTAAATATCAACCAAAAATCATTGTGAAAATTTCTTGCAAAAAAAGTTGCTGTTTGTTTGATTTTTTTTTTTAAACCAGTTTCTATAGTGGCTAGAAATTTTAACAAAAAAAAAAAAACAAAACAGTTGTGTGGCACTTAAAGACTAAGGCTATGTCCACACGTACATCATTATTTCGAAATAAGTTATTTTAAAATAAAGTCCTTATTTTGAAATAAGTTAATTTGAATTAAGGGAAAAGCTCAAAGAGAAATAGCATGTCCAAACACAGGACTTGCTATTTCGCTTTAGGAGAGGGGCACCATGGGAGGTGTGGCAACATGGCCCTCTCCCTGGGCCATGCCTCCACCCAATATAGGCTAAAAGGAAGGCACCCTGGGAAGGAGAAGGGCAAAAGTGTTATTTCAGAATAATGATTATTTCGAAATAACACATCCAAATGGCGTGTTTCCAAATAACCATTTCGAAATAACAGCCGTTTCAATTTAAAGTAGGTTTAAGCTATTTTGAAATGATGGAGCCCGTCATTTCGAAATAAGAATATGTCATGTGGACCAAATCTCTTTTATTTCAAAATAACCAGTGTTATTTGGAAATAAAAGAGACGTGTGGACATACCCTAAAATCTTTTCTGGGAAGATCCCCAGGCATGTTAATTAATTAAACCTCACAGCCCCACAATGCATTAGGTCTGCAAGTATCATTGGGCCAATTGTACAGGTAGGGGAACTGAGGCATAAAGAGGGGACATGACATGCCCCAAGTCGCACCGTGAGTTAGCAGCAGAATCAGAAATAAAACCCAGGTCTCCTGCGTACAAGGTTTTTCCTGCAACCACTAGACTACAACATATGTGGCTAACTAAAAAGCCCATCAGAACAAGCTATGCCTCAAATTTTAACTTTGTTCATTGTCTGTGGCGTAAGGAGAAGCATGTCCACTCCCTCATGGTCCCCAATAAGTTGAACCACCTGCTGCCATCTGTGGTCCCAAAAAGACTCCTGCGGGTCTTGCCCTTCTTTTGCAAGGAGCCATTTACTTCCCTCAGGACAGGAGACGGTGGTGTGAAGACATGGAGGCTAGGAGATGGCAGCCAAAACAAACCTCTTTACCTCAGCTCAATGGCACGTCGGGGCTCAGCTTGCCATCTAGCCACTGATCACATGTCATCAGAGGAGTGCTGTTCTCAGGCCAGAGCAGATAAAACAAGATTCAACAAACATTCGTTGAGGCAGAAGAAAAGTGGTTAATGGCTCAGAGTCTTCATCAAACACCTTTGAGGGCTTTACCTACCATCTGCAGCATAAGACACAGTTTTCTTTCTTTCTTTCTTTCTTTCAATTTTATTTTGTTTTGTTTTCATGCTGCAGCTTTCTGCTGCTGTCTCAGTGGAAATGATTCAGGAAATTCCGATCAAATCCAGCCGAGGAGCAGTTTCGCTTGGTTTTTCTTAGGCACAGGAAGATCAAGCACTTGATTCTTATAAATAGCAACCATGGTTCAGTTATTACATGAGTCAAAAATGCCCTGCTCTTTGGAGTTTCACGTTGTTTAAGCTTCTGAAAATAAATGTTCATTGATGCAAATCAATCTGTTTGTAACTCTCTACTTAGGCCTGGCATGGATTGTGTTGCTAGAGAGAAGATATTTATGGAGGTATTTATTTTATATAAACAGGCACTTAAGTCAGAGTCTGGTGTTCCACAGCACCCTAACCCTCTGTGCTTTAAGTTCTCATAAGTACTTGACCAAACAAGCTCCTGTTGTTTAAAAAGCACCACAGCAGAAGGCTACTAATGCGCTGGCAACACTTGGAGTGGGAATTTGTTTCTGACATTTAATTTTTCAGGCCACTGGCCGCCAAAAGCTACAGGCGTTTGGGAACCCAATGCCCAGCCTGAGAACAAACAGAGCTCAGGGCCTCTAAGATTTCAATCACAAGAGTGAGGCCCAGACTTGGAACCTGAAATCTTTTAGAGAGCCAAATCCAAAGCACACACAGTTTTGTTAGAGGAAATCCCGTTCATTCGAGAGATGTGACAACAACTCTCAGCTCAGAGGGATTTTTTTTTTAAATTAAAAACTCCTTCATGGAAGTTTATAATATGGGTAAAATTTACCTGAGATGAACATTCACTTGAGTAGCTTTTGAAACTATATTTTAGGTATCTTATTATTATTTAATAGCTATATTACCCTGGCAGCCAGATGCCCAGCCAAGATCAAGGCCCCATTGTCCAAGGTGCTGAGTATTTCAAGGTTTA
Source organism: Podocnemis expansa (assembly GCA_007922195.1). Classification (NCBI taxonomy): domain Eukaryota; kingdom Metazoa; phylum Chordata; order Testudines; family Podocnemididae; genus Podocnemis; species Podocnemis expansa. The sequence continues at coordinate 55,329,743 of ML681963.1, read as the reverse complement.
TCTACAGTGAGAATTTACTCCACAACCATGATACCTATTCCTGATTAACTCCATGTGTGGATGCTCTGGCTCTACTTTGGAAGTAGATTACGCTAATTCAGAAAAAGACATGATTATTCTGGAAGACCATCTACATATAGAGGTAATCAGCAACAGTTAGTCCATTTTAAATCCTCAGTTTACCTTAATCCATGCTCCCAGCCAAAGTCACAAAGGGCTTACTATTTAAACAGAATGAGGAGACTTGTCTTCCAGACTGCAGAACCCAGGCCCAGAAAAACTGGAGAATCTGTTCAAGGTCACACAGTGGCTCTGAGGCAGACCCAGGAATTTAGTCTAACTCATCTAAGACCCAGTCCAATGTGTGCCCCAAGGGAATAGGCTGCCTCTCTCTCTCTCAGCTTTCCAACTTAAATCTGTCACTCTATTTTTACCAGGCACTTGCCAGCCCATCCACCACTACTGCTATATGGTGCCAATTATTTTAAACAAGGAGTCTGGTGGCACGTTTAAAGACTAGCAAATTTATTTATCACATGAGCTTGCATGGGAGTTTTGCTGACCTAGACTAACATGAATGCCCCCTTGGAACTTATTTTTTAACATAACCCACAGCAGGGCTGGTCCTTCCATAGAGGCGACCTAGGCAGTCACCCTAGGGTGCCAACAATTAGGGGGCATCAAGGGCTGGGCTGGGGCTGCTCGGCTCCCTGCCTGCAGACTGATCTCAGCCACTCCCTGCCCGTGGCTCGAGCTTGATGGCAGTGCCGGTCTGCTGGCAGCTGGGGGGGGGGGGCAAAATCCCTGTTGGCCTAGGGAAGGCAGCAAAACACCTTGGGCCAGCCCTGACCCATGGATGGAAATGGCTCCTTCATCGTCCCATGTGTATTTATCTATTGGTACTCCCACATTGACTAGCATGAGGGAGGGGAGAAGGTGCTGAAATTTGCTGTCATTTTAAGGATCTGCTCAGCCTTAAAACTTCCTATGGACACCTGGATTGCTGTGGCCTATGTGGCAGCATTTCAGTTTCCCAATGCAGGAACACCGGGGACGCTCACATACTGTGCTCACATCCTCTGAGCTTTCACTGCCCTGTACCTTGTGGTGTTATCTGCAGCAATGAAGGTGGATATAAATTGTTCACTGATCAGAAACTGCTCACTCTACAGTAGTGTAACTCACTGCACAAGATGTGCATCCATGGACCGTCCAGCCCTGACTTCGCACCGCACAGGTGAATGGGGTCTTCAGTTCAGGCTCTGACTGCATGTCTATCCCTGTGGAATACAAGCACTGGACTGGAGGGCTTTCTATCCTGGCAAACGCACTCCAAACTGAGCACTTGGCCCAATGCTCCAACTCCCTTTTATTCAGGGCCTTTAAGGGAGTCAGCAGCAAAATCCGCAGCTTCTGTGCCTCCTTAACCTTGCTCCCTTTTCTCCACAGAAAGACAAGCAGTGAAGTCAGGATGCGCCCCGAAGCTGTCTCCTTGCTACTGCTTGTGGCTGGCATCCGCTCGGTATCCGGAGGAGGCGTGGGAGGTGGAGGATACACCCAAATGAAATACATGCAGCCCATGGTGAAAGGACCCTTGGGACCCCCATTCCGGGAAGGCAAAGGGCAATATCTTGGTAAGGAGCACTTTTAAGCATAAGGTGCTCAGCCTTTTTTCAAGTGACTGAGGGATAGAGTGTTTAATTCGGGGAGGTGACAGGTGGCAGAAATGGTATCACAATTGCAGAATTTGCTGACTTGCGGCTGCTTCAGTGGAGTGAAAATTCTCCTTCCTGTTGAGCGTCCCCAGTTATCACTCATAGCACATGTTCAGGTTTGTCACTGGTATGTGAAGAGCAGCAGATGGAAGTACCCTCATGCTATTTGCTCCAACCGGCTGCTGACAGAACATACCTGAAAGCAGGTCTGAATCAGGCTGGGTATCTTCCAGCCAAGAGGCATTTTTGTTGGCAGTTTAATGGCTGTTTTGACCCCTTGGCTGCCTTCTGATCTAAGTGGCTGCCCCAAGCAGGTACTGATGTCATTCCTAAGGGCATAGTCACACTCCCAGGAGGTGATGTGACAACATCAGTAAAGCTGATGATGTCACTGCTGCTACAGTATCACTCAAAGGAGGTCCTGCCTTTGAGGGGGCATTGAAGGAATGAATGTGAACCAGGGGAGCCCCTTTGGGAGGCAGAGTGCATGGCCCCTGCTGACGAACTAGGCAATAAGGGCAAGGTTTGTGCATTTCTGTCCAGTTTGTCTTGTGAGAAGGGTTGGAGGTGGCTGGCACCACGACCAGGGCAAGCTGCTAACGGGGCAATATTTTGTTATGTGGGGGGGGCATTACTGAAATAAGGCAGCTTCTATAGCAAACGCCCTCCTCAGCTCCTCAGCCTCTTCCCCTTTCATAGACTAAGGTCAGAAGGGACCAGTATGATCATCTACTCCAGGGGTCTCAAACTAAAATCACCACTAGGGCCTCGTGAGGACTAGAATATTGGCCCGAGGGCTGCATCACTGAAATCTTTTCATATAACAATATAAAAGTATAGTAAATAAGGACAAGTGATATAATATGCTAGTAAATAACAATTTAGTAACTGTTTTGAAACTGTAACGCGAAAAGTCGGTGCTAATTATGACAGTCATTTCATTTTTGGCCACTTAGCTGGCAGCGTTTCGCATAAACCAGAGCATCAATATGATGTCTTTCCAAGAGCCAAAACACACATCTACCTGTAGAATTACTTCCATTCAGGATTGCAGAATCCTCAGAAAGACAAAGAGTAAACAAATGAACACACTTAAAATTTTACATTATAAATCAGTTGTTCCCAACCTTTTTTGGCTTGAGGGCCAAAAATATAGTTTTTAAAACCTTGAAGGACCACTCGTTTATTTAATTAAAATTAAAGTAAAATTTAATTAATTGAATTCAAATTGGTTTTAATTAAACTTAATTAATTGCGGTTTGATTAATTATCTTTAATTGAAATCAATTTTTAAAAAATGTTTTAGTATTTTTAAATAAAATTAAATTGTTTAAAAAGGGGGGGTTGTTTGTTTTTTCTGAGGCTGCATGTATCCCCAAGCCTGGAGTGGAGGTGAGCAGCCACAGCTTGGCTCCTAGCTGCATGCTGGGACTGGGCAGCAAACAGGCCAGGCAGAGTCCCCCCCCCAACAGGGGCTCCTTGGAGCTCCCCCAGCACAGAGCTCCCCCATGATCCCTCCCCACACTCCCAGGCTGCCCTCCTTTGAGCTCCTGCACCTGAGCCTTGTCCTGGACCTGGGTGCTGAATTCACAACCTGCTGCAGCTGCTTGACCCACCTTACTCTCCTGCCACTGCAGGGCGGGTTTTGGCTCTCTCATGAGTGGTGTGGCTCCCAGGCAGCAGTTTGGCTCCTCCCCAGCAGTGGCTGATGACACTTCTTCTCTGGCACTGCCGGTAGCAGCTGATGACACTTCTTCTCTGGCACTGCTGGCAGTATCTGATGATGCTCCTGGGGGAATGGTGGGGCAGGCAATGCAGCGCGGCCCACCCCTGCCTCGAATGCATTGCTGAGGCCAAGCTCCCAGCCAGCAGAGGGGCTCGGCACTTAAAAAGAGCCACAGGTCAAAAGTAGCTGTGGAGTGGTTGGAACCCCCTAGATTCCTGTGCGGCCAGTGAGCTGGTTTTTTGAGACCCCTGATCTAGTCTTACCTCTGCACAATGCAGCGCACAAAACCTCACCCACCCACTTCAGCAATAAGCCTTTGACCTATGGCTTAGTTATTGAAGTCCTCAAATCATGATTTAAGGACTTTAAAATACAGAGAATTCACCAGAAGATGAGCCATGCCCAATGCTACAGATGAAGGTGAAGAGCCCTAGACAATCTACCCTGGGGGAAAATTCCTTCCCAACCCCAAATATGGCAGCCAGTTAAACCTGAGCATGTGGGGAAGTCTCACCAACCAGTCACCCAAGAATGAATACTCTATAATAACTCAGAACCCACCAAATCTACCCTCCCTTCTTAGGCCGCTGGCATATCCACCACCAGTAGTCAACGATCAGTCAGTTTCCAAAGCAGGCCATCCCATCCGTTTTATCTAGTTTTTGGGCTCAAGAGTCAGAGGAAAACCGTGGCCCTCTGCTAACAGCTGCACCTGGGCTCTATGTGGAGCCAAGATGCAGTTGCATCTGGAGTTTGTGGGTGACATAATCTGGCTGGTGCAGAGCTGTGCTGATGAGGCAGAATGGGGCAAGGCAGTGAGAATGGGCTGAGTGGCTTCTGGAGTGGGTTATATGGCATGCCCACCTGGCCGGGGAGGCTGAGGCACTGGGGCAAATGGCACAGACCATTTCTATCCACAAGTCACAGCTGAAGTGGATACAGGGGGTGGATTAAGGTAATATCCATCCCTATAGGGGTCCCTCCCTAGGTTTCAGACTCCTAACTCAGTATAAACCAGACACACACACCGCCATCCAGACACACCAGTCCAGTCCTCCCTGGACATACCGGCTCTGGCCCCACAGTCTCCACCTCCTTACCATCCACAGCACTAAACCCTGATCCCTAGGGACTCATGCTGCAAAGTTCTGCTAGGAGACATTTCCACAGATGTTAAACCGAGGAGGAACCGTGTGGCTTGTCCAGTCAGAACTCCTATATAACACAGGTCTGAAACCCACACCCAGGAATTCCTCCTCTGCCTGTCTCTCATGGTAGAGACCAGGCAGATCTTTTAGGGAGACAGCCAATCTTGTTTTAAAGATGCCAAGTGACTTTGATCGGGAGAGTTGCAGCTTCTTTCTGGGATGTGATTCACAGCACTTGGCAGCACCCACTCTACATCTAAATGCCTGCTGTGAAGAGCTTTCCAGGGCCTCATCCATCAAAGACATTCCCAAGTAGTTCTGGGCTCCCTGTTTCCACATCTGGCCACATGATTGACCTACTGCCCTGATAACCAGTGTGTGTCCTCCCACAGTGAAATCTGTGGTTCATGGGCAGGCATTCCACTGGCTGCAGGAGACTGGTAAACCTCCCCCAAGGAGGGGACCCATTTTTCATTAGGATTTTCACAAGTGGGTATTTGCTCTTGCCAACAGCTTTGCAGCTTCCTGTGAATCTCCCTTCTTACTTGTCCATCATTCCCTGGACAGCATCCATCATTCACTGTCCCTTTCAGAATGGTGTATTTCTACAGGAACATAGAGGCTGCCAGACTGGATTGGACTGTGTGGTTTATTTAACCCATTTCCTGTTCCAAAGAATGACCAGTGCCTGCTACTTCAGAGGAAGGTACATGAAACTGAAGCCCTGCAGTTGTGGGATAAATTGATCCCAGAAGAAAAGTTTCCTCCTGACCTCCACTAAATTAGAGTTTGGCTTATGCTCAAATGTGTTCACACAGCATTTTTGTTTCAAAACAACAAGGTTGTTTTGAAACAAAAAAAACCATGTTCACACGACGCACAGTTGTTTCGAAACAACGGTGTTGTTTCGAAACAAGTTAAACCCCATTTGGGGGTGAAACAACCTTGTTTCGAAACAACGGTTTCGAAACAATGCGTGTGAACATGTTGTTTCGGAACAAGGTATTCCGAAACAACATTTGATGAGCTGCCCCCTCAGCACCCTGGCCAGGGAACCCTCAGCGCCCTGGCCAGGGTGCTGAGGGGTGTCCTCTGGCCGGCAGAGCGGGGCTGCAGGCACCCCCGCGCTGAACCCCACGGGTGCCTGCAGCCCCCTCCCCAAGCGAAATAGCATGTTCACACTGTGAACTTGCTATTTCGTTTCCCACCTTTTTCCTTATTTCGAAGTAACTTTTTGTTAATTCGGCATAAGTTATTTCAAAATAAGGTGTTATTTCGATATAAGTTGTTTCGAAACGACTTATATCGAAATAACCCCCTGTGTGTGAACACAGCCAAAGAGATTAGCTCGTTTCCCAGCATTTTTCTGGCTTCTGGGCCATTTACACAGAGCTAATGGTACCAACAGGATGAACCAGGTTCCCTAATGTGGAGTGGCTCCCCCCCCACAGACTTATCTTCCCCCCTCATGTCCTGTGCCACCTTTCCATCTCTCTAGCTTTTCACATATGGTCATTTATGTGAAAATGTGTCTGTGCTCCAACTCTCTCGAACAGTGCCCATAAACAAGTCCAAATCTCTGAGTCTAGCAGATGCTGTCGCCATCTCGCCAGAGAGGAATGTGTGCTGGATATCAAACATTTTCACATGCTGTTTGCATTTGCCTCTCGCTTCTCCCACCTGCTGTGTCCATGTGCTTCATGCCAGTGGCTGGGACTGGGAAGCTGCCCATAGCCAGGGTTACCAGATGTCAGGCAAAAGGAGACATGTCCTCCTTTTTACCTTCATGTCCTCTGTCCGGCAGGCATTTTAAAAATACATGATTTTGTCTGGCTTTTTGGTTACAGGGGTTAAAGTATGCTGGAATGCCTCAAAACACCCTGCTTTTAGAAGGAAGTCTTCCAGGGCCCCCTAAAAACAGAAGAATGTTACATTTTCTCCATGTGTCCTCCAATGTCCTCATTTTCGTACTTCCCTGTCCTCCTTTCCATGCTTTGGTATCTGGTAACCCTACCCATAGCTGTACTGGGGGAAGTTGCTCTGCAGAAGGAAGTGACTTGTTTTGTTGTGTCCCCACCCCACCTTTTTCATAGGTCTTTCTGAATTCCTTTCCTGCAGCTCATAGGAATATGTAGCTCTCAGCAGCACCTTTCCCAGCTGTGCTGTCTCTTTTCAGTGTGGTTCTTGAGCAGGAGACAGAAGAAGCCAGGAGATGCAACAAGATAAACACAGAGACACAGCTGGCTTTTGGCTCAGCAGGGGGCACTGATATTCCTGCTTGGGTTGTGCAGTGCCACAGCCCATTGAGGTCTGCTGACTGTATTTCTGTGGGAATCAAGCCACACTCGAGGGGGTTGGTGGGTAAATGGGAAATGGGTTTATTGGGCCTGAAGGAGGAGGGTCACAACTGCTTTCTCAAAGGATTGCGTGAATGTCCTTGAGAAAACTGCTGTGTCTGTATGAATGGGGAGTGGAACCACACCACAGTGTCCAAGAAGCAAGGCAGGCCAGTGGGGAGGACTGGGATGGTGTGGCCTTGAACAAGTTACTTTGCCGCTGTTTTCCCCACTCCCATGTATTCAGGCTGTGAGCAGTTCATGGCAGGGACTCTGTCTTGCTGAGTGTGTGTACAGCACCTAGCATAGTGGGGCCCTGCTATCAGATGAGCCCCAGGCTGGCATCCCTGGCATATAAATAATGTTAATAGATATTGACTGCTCATCTCCCGTGAGTACCCAAGCCACCCATCTGTAGTTTAGCCACTCCCAGGGAGGGTCCCATCAAGTGGACTGCCTGCCAGTAGGGTTGGTTTATTGGTCCTTTAAACAACTAGAGGGTCATGTGACCCCAGTTTTACTCTGTTGGCTTGCCTGTCTTTCTTAGGCCCAAGGATCCAAAGTCCCTAATGCTCAGCAGTGAATCTATGTGTACTAGGGTGTTTAAAGGAGAATTGAAGCACCATCTCAGTTTTGCTGAGGTCCAAGTCTCCCAACTGCTGGTCTTTCCTTCTTCTTTGGATCCCTTCTACCCAGTACTCATCAGAGGCTTTGGAGATTGAATTGGACACCTGCCTGGGCCCATGTGGCAGTGGAAGAAGAACCACTGCCAAGTTCTGATCCCAGGAGCTGGTTTAGATCCAGAGCAACCCTGAGACCATCTGGATTTACAACAGAGAAACTGAGATCGGAATCCTTCCCCGTCCCCCCAAGCCATCCACCCCTGAGATTCATTCTCATGCTCAGCTGTTCAGTGTGAACATTCCCACCCAGGTTTCCAATCCTCTGCCTAGTTTGGTTTCCTCAGCTGCATTTCATACCAGCCAGGAGGGAGGATGCCTGCCACGGCTAACCCTGCGACACCAAGTAAACCTCAATGAGAGCAAGAGAAATTTTCCTCTCCTTTAAGAGCAGGCAATGAGAAGTCACGCACATGTTAAATTAATCGCTGCAAAAAGACATGTGCCGATCAGCGGGGCAGGGATGCCGACAGAGCTGAGCTCATTGCTTTGCAGGATCCAGCCATTAGGAAAACCACCAGCCAACCCTCAGCTTTCTCCGAACTGTCCGACCTGCTCCCAGAATTCCCCGCCCTCTGTCTCGCCTTGATTTCTTTCCATCTTTCTTTCTGCTAGATCCAAAACAGAGGAGCATGGAGCTCATAAACCAAGAGCTAGAGGCCTAGCTATGAGTGCTCTGCTCCTGGAGGTTACATATGTTAATTAAATGTCCTTAGAGGAATTGCTTAGTTCAGATTTGTGTCTCTGTAAGCAGTGAGTGTTATAGTAGACGGCAGCTTTTCTACATTCTGTGTTGGACACTAAATGAGGCAAACGCGTTACTTGGCTCACTGAATTGCTGACGCAATAAACTGCTACAAAACGATCTTCTTCCACTTGAGCTAGAGGAATAACTGTTAGGTGGCAGCAATATTAGGGCTGTTATCCTCTTGTAGACCAGGCACTGAAAGGGCTTCACCCATATGTTTCCCTTCCTCTGCACATCAGGTCCCAGAGGAGACTGTCCCACGTTTCATCACCTCTGCTCAGAGCTGTACCATGTTATAGTGTGTCAGCAGAGGGGGAGCACAGGGGGCTGAACAGTCGCAAGCTTAATTGCATCAAGCTGTCTGTCATCTTCCAGTGGTGGTCACAGGACAGTGCTTGGAGATTTATCAAAGAGAAGTGCTAAATCAGTGTTATGGGCATTACTGATCAAGCTCTCCAGATTTGGCCCCTTGTTAGCCAAGTGCTTTGAGATCCTGAAATGTAAGAGAAGCCACCGTTAATTGTTGTTCTTATCATCTTCCTAGTCTCTTGCTGCAGGGTGTTAAAATTCCAGCCCTTGAGAAATTCAGCTGCTTGTTATCAAAGCCAGGCCAGTGAGATTCATTTCAGGTGATTTACTGACTAATTACACCTACTTCCCCAAACTAACCACTGATGTAACTGTACGACAGCTGCAATCCCAGTGCGGAGCCAGGGGTTTCCAGGCTGCACTGTCATGGTTAAACAGCTGATGTTCTCCAGCAGTGTGGCAGGGAAAAGAAGCTTTGCTTCGCTCACTGCTCACATCATTCTCTGCCTTAAGCAAGAGAGGCATCGCTGGGAGTGCCAGCACGTTTGGAGTGCATCACAAGGATGCTGCCCACCACGCCAGTGCTTTGGGCTGAGTCTCCGTGGAATGAGCTTGAGGGACCAGTGTGTATGAACATGCTCAGTCTGTCTGTCATGTTAGGTACTTCTCTAGTCCCCATTTCCACAGCAGCTCACACTCTTTCATGGGTTTACCCTCACGCACTTCTGTGAGGCAGGGCAGGGCTGCCAGCCCCATTGGGCTGATGGGCCACTGAGGCATGAAGAAATTAAGTGGCTTGCCTGAGGCCAGAGAGTTAGTCTGTGGCAGAGCTGAGCATTGAAATCACCTCTCCTAGGTCCCAATCTGTCTTTAAAGGGATGACATTCCCAGTAAGTCCCGCACCTGGGCACACCAGCAGTCAGAGATCACAAGATCCTAACCAGAGCACTTGGGTGGCAGGAATCCTTGGGTGAGTTTTTCACGCAGTGGATCTCCATTTACTTCAGAGTCAGTTCCCATCCTCTGAGGATCTGCCCCATTGCATGTGGTAGCTGGCACCCATCCTATAATGTCAGATGTGGAAAGGGATGCTCCTGAATAGATGGCTAGAATCTCCTCTTGCAGAGGTGCCCTGAGGGTTCAGCTTTAGCTAAAGACCTGGTTTGGTGCTGATGCCTGAATAAATCTCCTGTGGAGGGATCATGGGACAAACCTAGTAACAGCCTTGTAATGCAGCACCTGGTTTGTGAATCGCAGGTGATGGAAACACCAAAAGCTGCAGCGAGGTGTTGCCAGGCCTTGAAGACTACTGCAGATCTAAACCAAATCCTGCAGTCTGCCTGCCGGCGAGCTGGCCCTCCGTCTCTAGATGAGGTTCCCGGATCCAGGCCACATTCAGGCTTGCCTCCTAACATTGCAGCTGTGAGCAACTGTCCTAGAGACCTTTGCACTCAGCAGGCTCCTGAAGTGTCCAATGAGGTATCAGTCATCAGAGCACCTCATCAAAAATGTCATGCTAGGTCTGTGGGAACCAGCTCACCACTGAGGTTCCCAGAACAGCAGAACAGCAGCTCCCTGGCTCATTTCTTAACCCCAAATGCTGGGTTTAGATCAACCTGGTCAGGGTTTGGTCAAATCAGTGTGGGACTCATCCCACCCCATAGTTCCCACAGTGCACTAGTGCTGAGTGCAAGATCTGAGGGCTGCTGGCTCTGCTGTCCCTGGCATGGAGTCTGACAGGAGGGCACTCCTGTCAACTGGAAGAAGCAGTCATTGGTGTACAGATCAGTTTAGTGCCTCAAAGCTCCCTGCCTCCTCCTGGCTTACTCTGGGGCTGGCTCAGCTCAGGGTTCTGGCTCAGGGCCGTTAGATGGGAGCCTAGGACCTGGTTTTCACAGGCGTGGAGCATGCATGGCACACATTGATGTCAGTCAAATCTAGGTCCCATAAGGCAGCAGTTCTGTTTGGATTTTCTTTCCAAATTCTGCAGCACTTGGTTCTAAGTCACCCCCTCAAGCCGCAGTTCCAGCAGCAGTTTCTGTCTGTCTTTCATCCAAAGCAGCTTTGGAAACTGTCTCTGGGGAGGAACAAGAGACCATGAATGGCATGTGATGCACCTCCCCACTGAAGGCTGAAAACTGCAAGGATCACCCTTTGGGACATCTGTGGGGGAAAATCCTTAGCTGGCAGAGCACAGCTGGACTCCTGTGTACACACTGGTTTCCCAATCACCCCATTCTTAGCAGAGGTGGTCCAATCCCTGCATTCTCCAGCAAAAGACAGGGAGGAGCTGGAGCATGTGCCTTTAGAGAGGGCTGTGCTGGGCCCTGCCCACTCTAAAAGATGAAAAGATTCAAAAGGCCAGCTTGATGAGAGCCCATTGCAAAGGGGCTCCAGCATGCTTTTACAGTGGCAACCTGGCTGATTTACACACAACAACGCTGGATCATTTCAGCAGCTGAATGGTGTGCTGCTCTCCATCACAGAGTCAGTTCTTGCTGAGCCCATCAAGGCTGCTCCATCACATGCCCCTTGCACAGGCTGAGGAGGTTTCCTTTAAACCGGAAGGGAAAGGCTATCACATTTCCCAATTCCTTGGATGCCCCTCAGAAATAAACTGTTCCTCACTATGCTGATGGATCGTCAATCAACTGAGTGTATAACGAGGAAGCCTTGCGAGAGGACAACAGGGGTGGGGGGCAGTTTGTTGGAACTCAGGAGCCAAAGGAGCCATGGGGACAGATTCTGTTACAAGGCTTCCAAACACCAGGACGCAGCAAGACAGGCTGGAGTCACAAGAACTCAGCAGCCTCTCCTTTGAGCTAATGGCAGCGGAGCCCTTCATTTCCATTGTAGGGCTAGCCAGGCTCAAAGGCCGTAGTCTGTCCTTGCCTCCAGCTCCTTGCCAGTTGTTGGGAGGTGAACCTACAGCTAGTGGCTGTGGAGAAACCATGTTACACTGGAGAGTGGTGCACATTAGCTAGCTAGACGTTGGACATCCCCTGCAGCTGTCGTGTCAACAGCATCAGTGACACATACCAGCTTTGATAAGTCCTGTTTTATATTACTCCCACAAAGGGGAAATATTCCTCCTCCAGTGCCTGGCAGAGGGTGACTTATAAACCCTCCTGCCCCCTAAGCCAGCCAATATTCTGCTTATTAAATAAGCTTGGAGAAACAATCTAGTGATCAGGGATTGTCACTGGTAGTCAGGATGCCTGGGTCCTGGTTCCATGCCTGACACTTATCCTGTGTGTGGCCAAAGGCAAGTCACTCGGCCAGGCTGTGCCTCGGTTTCCTCATGGGTTTAAAAAGGGAGTAATAATACAGTGGTACTGCATGGAAAGAGGGTTCTTGGCTTTGAGTAATCAAGCATTTAGCATTCATGACTTGGCTCTGTGGAGGAGGTGGGCAGTTCAGCATGTGAGAGATGTGAGAACAAGACAAGGGTACAGGATATGAGTGACCAGAAAAAAAGGGCAGTGTGAGAGAGCACGAGCCTCTGCCAATGTGTGAGCTTCTCAGGCAGGACTTCCTTACCACTGTGTGTGTCTGCACAGAGCTTAGAGGCCACAAGGTGCACTGGGGGTGCCCCTCGCACTTTCCCACATATCCTGAAGGGCTTCCCACACCCTCACCCGTCTCCAGGTGGGGAAGGGTGTGCCTGCATGCTCCCAGCCAAGGCCCGGCTGTGGGGCTGCTGCAGCAGGCTGGGTAAGTGTGTGAGGACATTTGTGTCCTCCCCACAGCTGCCTCCCCCCATGGCAAAAGGGGAGGCAAGACATGGGGGGGGACACACAAATGTGGGCTTGGCCCTTGAGTGCTGGAAATTCTTAGTACGCCAATGCCTCAGTGTCACACTAGAGCCTGCTTATTAAAAACTACCTGGGGCTTGCTATGAATCCCCACCACCACCATCACCAACACCGCAGAGGAGAACTGGCTGCTGGTGGCACCAGGTGCTGGGCAGCTGTGGAATGGCTTGCACAGGTGCAGGCATTGACACTTGGCAAGGGGCAAAGGAAAGTTTAGTCACCCCGTCATATGACACGAGCAGCAGGGTTCACCGATGAAATTAATGGGTGTCAATCAAAGCAAAGGAAGTGCTTCCACATGCAGCACAGTTGGCCTGCGGAACTCATGGCCAGGGGATGCTGAGAAATGTCACCAAGTTCAAAGCTCATGTGGGGTAGGTCCATTTAATGGCTGCTAGCCAAGGTGGTTGTGGGGGGCAAGCCTATGCTCTGGATGTCCCTAACCCTCTGTCTGCCAGGGGTTGGGACGGGACAACAGGGGACGGATAAGTTATCCCAGTCTGTTCATTCCCTCTGAAGCATCTTTCATTGGCCAATGACAGAGATAGGCCACTGGGCTTGCTGGTCCATCGGTCTGACTCACTCTCAGGGCCAGCTTATTGCAGTGGCTAATGGGGCTGAAGCCCTAGGCCCTGGCTGAAAGAGGGGCCCTGGCGCCAAAGGCCAAGCTCCGTGCTCCCACTCTGTCCCTGGGCCAGCTGGTCCACCCACCTGTGGGGCTGCACTGGGGGTCACTATGCCACATGCCAGCTCCCCTCCCTCTCCCCACCCAGGCAGATTAGCCAGAATGTGGCTGGGGTGAGGACACTCCCTGGCCGTGGGGTCCCCACCCAGTGATGAGGGGGGTCCAGCCACTATGGGGTGAGACCCCTCCCAGATGGGGAGGGAGCCCAGGGTCCCCAGGCCGGTTAATCCAGCGCTGCCCACGCTGGATGGTCTTATGAAAAGGGAAGAGTTTGCACAGCTCCGTACAATCAAAGGTTCTCTTTTTATTTATGACACTACTGTACAAAAGGGAGGGGTGTTCACCCTCGTCCAGCTTTGACATTTCCCACAGGGATCCTGTGGAAGCGCCCACTGGCTGTGGAGGTAGCTGGTGGAAGGTGCAGGAAGAGGCCATCTGGTCCTGATCATCGCCTCTCACCCTGCCTTTTATTTCTGCCAGGTCGTGGTAGGAAATGAGGTGCAATGCAGGCTCCTCTTTTAAAGGCTGCGGAGTCAGCCACCTGTGGTCCCAGATGTTGGCCTAGCAGCGTCCCCCATGTCCGTGGTGCCTGACTACAGAGCTCATGCGTGGCATGTGGCTTTGAACCATGGCGCAATGGACCCTGGAGTTTTACCCTGTCATGCCTGAAGGATAATGCCCACACTTCGCTTTGAATTAAAAGTTGTATTAGTACATGAGTTACAGCAGTGCCTAGAGGACTCTGTTAAGCTGAGTGTTGCCTGGTTACACAGTCAGAGACAGTCCCTGCGCACATGTGCTGGCCCTGTTAGTAGAGAAGGGCGAGGAACCAGAGAGGACATGACTTGCCCAAAGTGGCTAAAACCCAGGTTGTCTGACTCGTAGTCCAGGCCCACGCCACTGGTCTACAAGTGCCCAGCTGGCACATGCCTGCCTCTGCTGGTGAGTTCAGGTGGTGGAACCCAAACTATGACTCAGAAAGGAGGCTGCTTCCTCCTGTCCGCCCCCCGCAGCTTGGCCACTGAGGTGCATTACAGCAGAAAACAGCACTTGCTCTGTGCGCCACCCATGCTGACTTACCTTGGCGGCATGAGCCAGGTGCTGAGGTTACGTGGGGCTGTCAGACCTCCATCACGTGATTCAGAGAGGTCCTGACATGCTCCCCATTCCCTGCCACCTCTAAGTACCAGCAGGTGCTGCCTTCCAGCAGCCCATCATTTCTTCTCTTTTGAGTGCAAACTCACCAAGGCAGGCACTGTCTCCAACCAATGTATGTGCAGCTCCCAGCACTCTGGGCCCTGCTTAGTAGGGTCTCTTGTCTCCACCAGAGTAATCAACCATAGGGCCCAGACCAGCTGGGATGTGGCTGTGTGCTCTCTTGCTACAGGGCCCACCCCCCCAGCTTTCATGACTGAGCCTAGGACTAGTCCTTCACCTCCTCATTAAGCGCTGGCCAAATGGCTGTGATTTTGGTTCGCTCACAGGGCCAAAAATAAAAGGGGGGGGGGGTCTTGGGGCAATCCATTTCCAGCACTTTAAAAAAAAAAATCAATCTTGTTTTTAGGGTAAAGTTTTTTTTGTTTTGGTTTGTTTCATGCAGCTCGTTCTCTGTGCATGGAGCACACAAACACCATGGCCAGTACCCCCACCACTCACAAATCCAGCTGCTGGCTGCTTTGGACAGCGGTGTCTCCCTGGTTTGGCTGCAGATGAGCCCCCCCCCCAACTGGGTGTGTTGTACTGCACCCCTTTGCCCCCAAGCTCAGCATCACCTCTCCCTGGAGCTGCACTGCTGTAGAGGCGTGTATGCTGGGGAAGGCGGCAGGTTTGGGACAGAGACAGACTCAGGACACTCATTTCTAGCTGTGCCATGGGCTGTGCAACCTTGGATACATCACTTCCCCACTCAGTGCCCCCCATCTATGGAGAGACATAATAACACTGCAAACCCTCCTGCGACCATGGGGCAATAGCCCTGGCCTGTTCTATAGCCTCCAGTCAGCAAGGATCGCAGCGTGACCAGCGAACACTAGATAATGTCTCCATGCAGGTGTGCATAGTGGTGTTCAGGCTCCCCTGCTGCTGAGAGGTGAGGCGGGAGCAGGAGCCCGGAGTCACCCAGGTACGGCATTGCTAGGTAGGAAAGAAGGTTGAAGTGCCACGGTGTCAGGGCTGGAAGAATGACACCCACACCCGTTCGAGCTCTTGATGATTGGCCAGAGAAGGCCCCTGCAGCAGTCACGAACCAGCCTTGTGTGCAATTAACCCAAACAGGAGTTTAGGAGAGAGGGAAAACTGTAACTGGAATTTAGGATGGGTGTCAGGGTTAGAACAGGGGCCTGTATGGCCAGGCCAGGGAGGTTGGGTTCTTGCAGGCTGAATTCCTAGTTTGCTGGTGCCACCTAGTGAAAGTGTCAGGCGTTTACTTGTGGTGTTTCCAAGCTGGATGCTGCTGCCTTCTCCTTTGGTAGGGTATGGTTACCATATCTGAACTTCCCAAAAAGACGACACTGCTGGGGGCATGCACGTCCCCCGCCCTAATCTGGCTTCGATCCTGGACACACTGTCCACTCCAGGCCCCTGTGCCCTCCGGTTCTGATCCCAGCCTCACGAGCTGCCTCCCACCCACAAGCATCTATACTGCATTAAAAAAAGATAAAAGACCGGAAGTGGGCCTGGGCCAGCTGACTTGCATTTGCAGGTCTTGCGCTTTAAAACAGTGGTGTAGGTGGTGGTGTTCAGTCTGTAGCCCAGGCTCTGAGATGCTGTGAACAGGGTTTAAAGTAAGCCAGAATGCCCCAGAACGGCCGGGCCCACTATTTTCAGGGGCTCAGCATTTCAGGGCCCCTAACAAGAATGTGGAGCCAGAATGCTGCGTTCCAGGGCCCACCATTGAAAAACGGGGGGGCCCCTGAAAACAGCAGGCCCCGGAGCGGTGTTCTACCATGTTCCCGCAGGCAGGGCCAGGGGCAGGGGCCAGGGACGCTGCTGAGGGGCTCAAGCCCCACCCCAAACCCCTCCCCTTCCATTCCCCACCACCAACCTGAGGCCTGCCGCTTCCACCCTGCTGTGCTGCTGCCCAGACCCAGGCCTACAGCCCCCCCCCCAGCCATGCCACCACCAGTGAGTGCAGGGTGGCCCAGCTTGCGCTGGGGGGTGGTTGGGGGGGCACTGACATGGGGGGGGCAGGAGCTGGGGTCTGGGGGTGGCTGATGGCACGGGGGGCCCACCAGAGCAGGGAGGTCCACTAGCTCAGAAGCATGCCAGGGCCCCCCAAATTATACTTCAACCCCTGCCTGTGAGAGGGTTTGGTCACACAGCTTGGGCTGCAAGTCAAGCCTGAATGTCTAAACTGCTGTTTTTAGCCCTGGCACCCCAGCCCCTGGAGCCTGAGATTGCTGGTTTGGTTTCTGACACTTGGGTGCCACAGGTTTTGTACTGCACATCCTCCCCCAATCAACATTAGTTCTGTGTCTTACTTCCTCCTGTGTATCTAGATACCTGCACTAAAAGTGCCTCTCCAAGGCTCTAGGCGCTTTGATGATTACTAAACATAATATATCCAAAAACTAACCAAACACCAGCCAATCTTATAAAGGGACTTACCAATTCAGAGCATAATTAATCATAAGTGCAACTGAATGGCTTTAGAAGAGAGAGACCCACAGCACAAAAGAATGGCCATAGTAGATCAGTTTTAAAAGGGACAGCCATATTAGTCTAGTCCAGTGAAAAAACAACAAGGAGTTGTGTGGCACTTTAAGACTAACAGATTTATTTTTTGCATGAGCTTTCGTGGGAGAAGATCCCACTTCCTCGGATGCTTCGAAGATGGGTGAACTTACAGAAAGGAATGAAACCAAATGCAAGGGGGTGTAAAACATAGGATCAGGTCATAAAGTAACAGCAAATCAGAGCAGTTTACAGGCTCAAACCATGGGAAGCCTGAAGTCAAATTACCCTTTGTAATGGGAAAAGAATCCATAGTCTCGATTCAGTCCTGCTTTCACAGAATTTAGCTTGCATATTAATTCGAGTTCAGCTGTCTCTCTTTGAAGTCTTGATGTCCCAGGTACAGCTCTAACGACAGTCGTTAACAAATCCATCATCGAGTGATTAGGAAGATGGACGTGCTCAGCAACTGGTTTCTCTGTTCTTTGATTTCTGATATCAGCGCTGTGCTCATTCAGTCTCTTACGGAGCAATCGAGCAATCGTTCTGTTTGTCCAATATATAAGGTGTTGGGGTATTTCTTGCACATGATGGCATAGACCACATTAGTAGATGAGCAGGTTAAAGGAGCCTTTGATGGAGTAGCAGGCTTGATTAGGACCTATGATGGTGTCAGTTGTGTAGATATGTGGGCAGACTTGGCAGCGTGGTTTTTTGCAGGGGTGTGTGCCTGCTTCAGTGTTTCTGTTGTTAGATCTGTATTTGCTGGTGAGTATCTGTTTAAGATTAGGGGGCTGCGCAACAGAACACCACATACAATCCTCAAGTCAGACCTCTGCAAAAGCTCATTAAGGACCTACAGCCTATTCTAAAAGATGATCCCTCTCTCTCTCAAGCATTAGGAGACAGACCTAATCTTAAACAGATACTCACCAGCAACTACAGATCTAACAACAGAACCATTGAAGCAGGCACACACCCCTGCAAAAAAACCACGCTGCCAAGTCTGCCCACATATCTACACAACGGACACCATCATAGGTCCTAATCAAGCCTGCTACTCCATCAAAGGCTCATTCACCTGCTCATCTACTAATGTGGTCTATGCCATCATGTGCAAGAAATGCCCCAACCCCTTATATATTGGACAAACAGAACGATTGCTCCGTAAGAGACTGAATGAGCACAGAGCTGATATCAGAAATCAAAGAACAGAGAAACCAGTTGCTGAGCACGTCCATCTTCCTAATCACTCGATGATGGATTTGTTAACGACTGTCGTTAGAGCTGTACCTGGGACATCAAGACTTCAAAGAGAGACAACTGAACTCGAATTAATATGCAAGCTAAATTCTGTGAAAGCAGGACTGAATCGAGACTATGGATTCTTTTCCCATTACAAAGGGTAATTTGACTTCAGGCTTCCCATGGTTTGAGACTGTAAACTGCTCTGATTTGCTGTTACTGTATGACCTGATCCTATGTTTTACACCCCCCTTGCATTTGGTTTCATTCCTTTCTGTAAGTTCACCCATCTTCGAAGCATCTGAGGAAGTGGGATCTTCTCCCACAAAAGCTCATGCAAAAAATAAATCTGTTAGTCTTAAAGTGCCACACAACTCCTTGTTGTTTTTTCATAGTAGATCAGACCAGTGGTCCATCTAGCTCTGTACCTTGCCTTTTGACTGTGGCCAATCCCAGATGCCTCAGAGGGAATGGACAGAACAGGGAATAACTGAGTGAGCCATCCCTTGCCATCTACTCCCGGTTTATGGCAAACAAAGACTAAGCACATTCAAAAGTATAGTTCCAAAGGCATAGTCATGTTAGTCTAGTGCAGCAAAACAAACAAGGAGTCCTGTGGCACTTGTAAAGACTAACAGATTCATCAGAGACTTGAGGTGGGATTGTCTCCCATGAAAGCTCATGTGATAAATAAATCTGTTAGTCTTCAAAAGTGCGAAGAGAGGCCTTGGTTATTTCAAAGTATAGTGTTGCATCCCTGACCATCTAAGCCAGGGGTGGCCAAACTTATGGAACTCAAGCGCCACACAAGTTGATTATTAAACCTTCAAGAGCCGTACTGAGGCATATAGCCATATACTTTTACCTACTAAATTGATATGCTGACGTTCTTCCACGAGCCACACTTTTTCATTCAAGAGCCGCATGTGGCTCCCGAGCCACAGTTTTGGCCAGTTTGATCTAAGCTAATAGCCATTGATGGACATAGCTTCTAGCCATTTACCTAGTTCTTTTTTGAACCCGGTTATAGTTTTAGCTTTCACAAAATTCCATGGCAATGGGTTTCACAGTTTGCTCCATGTTGTGTGATTAAATGCTTCTATTTGTTTGTTTTAAACTTGCTACCTAATAATTTCATTATGTGACCCTAATTCTTGTGTTATGTGAAATGAACTTGGCCCTCAAATCATACATTGTGACATTTAGAAAAGCAGTTAAATTCCTAAAAATGATACTAGGACACCAGAGCATTGGACTCAACTCTTCTCTTCAGTTATCTACTTTTGGGAAAAGCGCCTTAAAGTTTTTCTGCAATGGGTTTGGAATGAGATTCCAGTTTGCCCGTACACTCACATATTCCTTCCTCATTATCATTACTGATCTTACTTGGGGCACTGTGCTTTGAACACCTCAGTGTGATAGAAGCATTTTTGCTTTTGAGTAAAGAGCAGAGGTCTCTGGAAATGGAAATCCCTTCCTGTAAAAGAAAGTCACGTTTTGGAAAAACAAAAAACATAAACATAAAAATGTGAACTGGGAAGGGTTTTCAAGAAAAGAAAGCAATTTCAGAAGAATTGAAATGGAATTTTTCAACTTCCCAATGTACTGGCCTTGAAAGCTCTTGAGAGTTATACTCCTGGACCCATGTAGGGGGAGAGAAGGAGACGCGGGGTCAAGAAAGTAGAGCATTTGGGCTCTCTCCCTTTCTGGCTCCCTGAGCTGTGGTTGGAGCAGGTGGGGAGACAGTCAGGGTGCTCAGACTCAGCTGGCCTCCTAGAAAGCTTTTGTCAGTTTCACAGGCAGAAACCGAAATTTGACAAGTTGTTTATTACTGTCTGATTTCTTATTTTCCCCACTCCTCCAATGTTGGGGGTGAGGGGTTGTTTGTTGGGTGGACTGGATCAACAGCCCCCCCCCCCGCCCCATAGAGATGTCCCAGGAGACAACACCCACTATCAGGGAACCCCTGAGTCACTTTGCCTAGCAGCCGTATTGCCCAGGGATGACAATTCAAGTCACTCTTTTCCCTGGCAGCTTTCTTGCCCACTGGGTGCAATCCAAAGGGCCACTTTGGCTAGTGGCCATGTCACCCAGCAGCAAGAGGCCTTAGCTGCACCTTGCCTAGCAGCCCTATTGCTGAATGGGGAGAGTGGAGAAGGCAAGAAAATTCAGGCCAACCCCCTACTCCACCAGGATCAAACCTAGGCCCCTTAAAAACCAGGCTCCCTAATAGAGGACTCAGGTCACCATACACCGAAGCACAATCCTGGGCTCTTTTTAGCCTTTTATTCATCTCCATTTGTTCCTTCCCCACCAGCTCCCCTACCCCCAGCCCCTTTCCCCAACCTGCCTGCACACCGGCTCCCCAGCCCTCCTCCCTGATCTGCTTACCCGCTGGCTCCCTGACTCCCTTCCCCAACCCAGCCATCTACGGGCTCCCCGGCTCCCTTCGCCGATCCACCTGCTGACTCCCCAAACCCTCAGGGCCCCTTCCCCAACCCACCCACCCACCGGCTTCCCAGCCCCCTTCCCTGACCTGCTAACTCCCCAACCCCCAGGACCCTTCCCCAACCTGCCTGCCAGCCAGCTCCCCGGCTCCCTTCCCCGACCTACCCACTGACTTCTCGATTCCCAGCCTAGCCCCTTCCCTGCTGGCTCCCTGACACCTCCACTGAGCCTTTCCTTTCCCCAGAATCCCTGCTGCATCCCTGACCCCTGGGCCCCTTCCTACCTGGCTGGAGCTGCAGGGCAGGTCCATAACTAGGGTGGGGCAAATGGGCAAAGCTCCAGGTGCCAAATTTTAAAGGTTGTCACCAGACCCTACCTGGCCTCAAAGAGGAATGTGCTGACTCCCCTACCGGGTCCTTGGCTGCTCTCACTTGGCAGCCAGGGAGGCACCTCCCCGCCGGGTCTCTCCTGGCAGCACAGGAGGCCCACCACCATCACCTCCGGCACAGATCAGGCACCTGGCCAGATTGGGGCCTGGAGGCATCCTTGGCGCTGCCTTCCCCAGGCACTGGAAGCCCTAGTTACAACTCTGCTGCATGGCATCATGCTGCAAATCGCTCCCTGGCAAGGCTGTACCTGCCCTGAGCCACACATCTGAGCATGCTCAAAGTGGGACATTTCAAATCTCCCCAGCTGGGTTATAACTCCCTGCAGGCCAGGTATGGCCTGCAGGTTTGGAGAGCCCTGGAATAAGGGGAACATATTTTTAAAATTAAACAAATAAAAGATCCTAGACTTTTTACCAATATTTAAAATTTGTCCCAGAGGGAGATTTGAGAACCCAACAGGACGACATGTCCGAGGAAAACAACACATATAGTAACCCCGTCCTTTGGTGATGACCCAAATCTTACCCAGGGATGCATTATCATAGCATGTGAGAGCAACTCTCTGGGCATTAATAAATGCATAAGAACACTAACCGGGCAACTTCACAGCCCACTACAATGTTCTACGGCTGACAGCTAGGGTTACCCAGAGCTGAGGCGACAAGAGAATTTCCCTGAGCCCTTGTAGAGCACTAGGCTAGTGCCCATTTCAATACTGTAGTCTGTGAGACCGCTAGTGGTGCTTGCTGCCGTCTGTTTTAAGAGCTGTCATCCAGCGCAGCAGCTTGTCTGTCATCACTGGGCAGCTTAGCGACACCTGTCACAGCCTTGGAGGGCAGCTGGTCCCCAGAGCCTGCCTGCATGGTCCAGAAGAAATTGCTACTCCCTCCACAGCAGCATCTCCATCTCCAAGACTGACACAATTCAGCACCATCTGCACCTGCACAAAGGTGTAGATCTGGCTCATTCTAGCCTTCCATCCCCCAGGAAGGAACGCAGTGGTCAGAGTGGGCCTGTGTGTTTGGGACACCGTGACCAGGAAATGCTCTCCGGACAGTAGACACAGACATCATGCTGTTTCACTTTGGCGCAGATGTAACATAGAGCTGTGTAATAAAAACCTCTTAATAGCCTCTTCCTGGATTTAAAGGCAGCTTCACATGAAGGAGTCAGAGCTAAGACTGAAATTCATCTCCATGCAAAAGTGAAAGCCCAGGACTGCAAGGTCTTTGGGGCAGGGGACCATTGTTTTATTATGAGATGAGGTGAGTGCAGCACCTATCACTGTGGAACAAAGATCCCTGACTGGAGCCCTCCAAGTTACCATGATGTAAGTAATAAGGTCCATGCATTAGTTAAGTCAGAGCACAGAGGAGGATTACACACCTCAGACTCCTGCCTTGTTTTATTGTTTTTATCAGCCTAGGTAAGCCATGTAGTCACGAGTATCTGTTTCCCAGCCAAGGGATGGAAACCCTGCCCCAGGAGCTGGACGTAAGTGCTGTCGGAGGGCCTCAGAGCTGTACAGAGAGTCAGCAGTTCTGAGGTGGGACTGGCACTTTGCTTTCTTGTCTCTTCAACATTTGCGGCAGATGTTTGGAATTGAAACAGAAAATCTCTAAAAGCATCTTCTGCCTCGGCAAGCACAAAGTCAGTGGTTTGCCAGAGCCCCACTGACATCCAGCCACAGTCACCCCACCCTGGCCCGGCCTGGCCTGCTCAACCCTAAAAAACAAAACCAGAAAGGTTTTGTGGGTTTTACATGCACTCAAACATTTGGCATTGAGTCCCAGGCACAGGGCATGGCAAGAACTGAAAACCTCCTCTGCACATCAGCAAGTGAGAAGTAACATCTGCCCCCAGGCCAAGTGTATGGGAACAGTCAAATAAAAACAGCTGGGGCTACGACCATTGAAGAGGATTATGCTGTAGTTGCACCATCATGCCAGATGCTGCACATACATGTAGATGGGCACATTCCAGCATTGCTTATTGTCTGCCCAGATGAAAGAGCATGCGCTCAGGAAAGGACCCAAAAGCAAAGGAGTGGCACGTGACTTGCCCAAGGTTTAAAGGTTAATGACAGAGCCAGGAATAAAACTTCAGATCTGCTGACTTCCAACCTATCCACTAACTCATGTGGCCTCCAAAGAGTCACTAAGGCAGTGGAGAGAAAGGAGGGATTTGTTCTGGATGCCCCTCTGGGGGGCAATGCCTTCTTGGACTGCTCCCACATCTTCCTCTTGCCCCGCAAAGAATCAGAGAGCCGATGAGCACCATCATTCATCTGGTGAGGAGGGTCCTGCCTTGTCTGCTGGCAGTGTTCAGGCTAGTTCAGGTCATCACCCATCCCACAGCTGTGGCCTAATAATTGCTGCCGACTAGCAGTTGTTTAGTGGCCTATTTGTGAAATGAATTTGTAGGTTCTCAGCCCAGTTCTGAGGGCAAATCACAAAAACCACCCCTTGAATTTTTGGCCCACCTAAAGGCTGGGCAAAAAGCCCAAGATGCAGGAATGGTCCTCAGAGACTGAACTCTCCCATTTCCCTTAAAAGTGGATCCTCCAGAGACACATTAACAGTAGGAGTCATATGGACTATTGCCACATGGAACAGGACCTACCCTGAGGTCTGTAGAAGGTCCAGGTCCAGCAGCATTCACCTGAATTAAAATTTTTATAGAAACTAATGGGAATCACTAAGCCCAGCAGACCTTGTAGAGTGACTGCCAATTTTATGAAGTGAAGAGGCCTCCAGTTAACATCTAAGTGACTCCCACATGTCCTGCTAAATATGAAGAAATTTCTCTTGCCAAGACAATGATTATTTTCATGTTAGCTGGCAACTTAAATCACTGTGGCTATGTCCACACATACATTATTATTTCAAAATAAGTTATTTCAAAATGAGTTATTGTGAAATAAAGTCCTTATTTCGAAATAAGTTAATTCGAATTAAGAAAATGTTAATTCAAATTAAGGGAAAGCCTGCTTTTGAAACAGCTGTTATTTCAAAATGGTTATTTCAAAATAAGGCTGTTTGGACATGTTGTTTCGAAACAGTTGTTTCGAAACAACGGTGTTGTTTCGAAACAACATGTCCAAACAGCCTTATTTTGAAATAACCATTTCGAAATAACAGCCGTTTCTAAATTAATGGGGTTTAAGCTGTTTTGAAATGACGGTTCTTATTTCGAAAGGACAGAGCCCATCTTTTCGAAATAAGAAAACGTCATGTGGACCTAATCTTTTTTATTTCAAAATAACCAGTGTTATTTTGAAATAAAAGAGACGTGTGGACATACCCTGTGGCTATGTCCACACATACATTGTTATTTTGAAATAAGTTAATTTGAATTAAGGGAAAAGCTCAAAGCAAAATAGCATGTCCAAACACAGGACTTGCTATTTCGCTTTAGGAGAGGGGCACCATGGGAGGTGTGGCAACATGGTTCCCTCCCTGGGCCATGCCCCCACCCAGTATAGGCTAAAAGGAAGGCACCCTGGGAAGGCAAAGGGCAAAAGTGTTATTTTGAAATAATGGTTATTTCGAAATAACACGTCCGAACAGCGTTATTTCAAAATAACCATTTCGAAATAACAGCTGTTTTTTGATTTAAAGAAGGTTTAAGCTATTTTGAAAAGACAGCTCTTATTTCGAAATGCGGGAGCCCGTCATTTCGAAATACGAATATGTCGTGTGGACCAAATCTCTTTTATTTCGAAATAACCAGTGTTATTTCAAAATAAAAAAGACATGTGGACATACCCTGTATGCTCCATCCTTTGGTTCTTCCCCTCCTAAACCAGGGATCTGCTCAGTTGTGGCCTCTGAAAGAAAATGAAAAGCCTGAACGAGCATCAAAGGCCTGCAGAAAATGGCTTATTGAGCCACAAGGGGGGAAAAAAAGAAGAAGAAGAAGAAGAACTGGACAAGCAAGGGAATGTCCCTAATAAAATGCTAAAATGTCCCCACAAGCCACATTAACAAGAGAAAATCTTAGAGCCACCACCTGTTCAAGATCAAAGACTTAATGGATGAGACACGGACCATCTCATTAAAGCCATAGGATTTTTACTAGGTGACCAGAATGTATGAAGCCTGACCACATCTTGGAATCATCTCTGGATTGAATATTCCAGGATGCTTGGCTAGGTGGTGCAATTTAGAGTGTAATTGCTGCCAACCCTTTTGGTATCCACTGGCATTTTTTGCATGGTTTCCTATGCCCTGTTCACATTCCCTGGCAACCCCAGCTGAAAATAAGTTTACAAACAATAAACTGCTGTATATGGTGCTAGTAGAACAAGGGAAAGGAGCTGCTTCACAGGATAAATTGTTTGAGCTGTGTCCAGAGAATAAGGAAGGGCTGGGTCATTCAATGGTATGAAGAATGATTTTAGAGAGACTGTGGTGTTGATAACTACCAAGCAGAAAGATAGGTGTCTTGTAAAAGGACCCTGGAATGAATAAACATTGTTTGCCCGTAAGTTAACTGTATTTCCAGTGGAAAGAAAGGCAGTGTGCATTGTGGGTTTTTTTCCCCACACCTTCTCTGATGCTGACCACAGCTGTAAGTGGCCTGGTGGACTAGCTCAGTGGTTTACAAACATAGGGTTGGGACCCAGTGCTGGGTCACAGAGCCTCAGGTACTGGGTTTCAGTGCCCCCTGCTGCCACCACCAAAGGACTGGAATGCATTGCACAAAGATGTCATTGTTAGGTCACAGGCATAAATGCAGGAATGGCACTAGGGTTTCTGCCAACAGCAGAGTTCTCATTTTGGCTCCCCTCAAACATTTGAACCCCCCCCCTGCAATGCTTACCGTGCTTACCATGTTGCACCAGCCCTGCATAAATGATTTTTTTTTCACCTAGGTCTCAAGAAAAAAAGTTTGAAAACCACTGAACTAGATAACCATTTGTCCAACCTTCAGAGAGGTAACCGTGTTAGTCTGTGTATAGCAAAAGCAGCGAGAGTCCTGTGGCACTCTGACAAAGTGGGTTGAAGCCCACAAAAGCTTACGCTCAAAGAAATCTTTTAGTCTATAAGGTGCCAAAGGACTCTCGCTGCTATTGGTTCAATCTTCTCTGCACACAATAACCTGTGGAACCTACTGTCATCAAGGCATTACTGAGGCCAGCAACATTCAAAACAAGAATTATACATTAGGAATCACAAAACCACCCACAGGTATAGTAACAACGATGGCACAAGGATGACAATTCATAAAGGGATGTCTTAGCCCTCATGCTGCACGGCATATGCCAACCACTGACTGCTTGGGTTCAGGAAGGAACTCCATGTGGTGGCAGATTATTCCCTCACAGTCCAGGAGGAGGTTTCCTTCACCTCCCTCTGAAGCGGCTAGTGCTGGCCACTGTCACAGGTTAGATGGCCCACTGATCTCAAAATTCTGAAAAGTTCTGAAATTAGGTTGAAACTTCCTTTCTGTACCTGAGGCGAGACCTTCTGTAGAAGTTCTGTCTGTTGTTTTCCCTCCCGGATACCAAAGTGGCTGTTTCCATTGACGATAGTTTTGCTTGTACACAGAGGGGAGCACATAACCCCATGCTATTGCTCTGAAATGCAGACTCTCCGAGACATGCTTCTGTGGCAAGACACAGTCTTTTGAAATTGGATATTACTGGGGCTGTAACGTGTCCCAATTTCTCTGTGCTAACGTCCCCGGTTTGGTTTTCCTGTCTGCTTTCTGGGCTGCCCACAAGTTGGCAACTCACATCTGGCTTTTTTCTTTCAGTGAATTTTATTCCCCTGCCCCTCCTTCACGGGCTCAGCTCTATCTCCTTATTCTGATTCCATGTGAAGTGTCCTAGAAAACTAATTCTTCGCAAACCATAGCCTCCACTGCTAGAAGAAAAGGGTGGGGAGGGGGGACAACACATATTGAAATCATTTTCCTGGGAAGATATTTTCCAGCAATCTGCTTAAGCACACAGTTTAAATCTCTCTTTTTTTCTCAGCTGCAAAAATCCAGTGGTGATGTCTTGATAGACAAGTATTTCCTTAATCAAGATACCATGTGACCTTGATCACAGCATAGGATGTGGGCAAGTCTTTGATATGCAGATAAGCTCAGGAAAGCATAAGCTTTGAAAAATGTTTCCATTAATGAAAGAAAAATAACCACATTTCCAGATTTGGTTTAAATAACCAGTGCTAATTTTTGTGCTTAAAGGAAAAGTCCCCTTTGATACCTAGCTGGGTGCTAATCTGCTGCTGCTGCAGCTATTATTTTTACTGCCTGTGCCTTAAAACTCATCTAATCTTTTCCCGTTGACTGAGCAAAATCTTCTAGTTTTGGCAAATTCTTCCAGTCATATGGGTCCTTCTAGGAGGTCCTCGCCTAGATCAATTACTGGTTAAAAAATAGGAAACAAAGAGTAGGAATAAATGGTCAGTATTAAGAATGGGGAGGAAAAAACAGTGATGTCCCCTCAGGGTCTGAACTGGGACCAGTGCTGTTCAATATATTCATGAACAATCTGGATAAAAGGGTAAATAGTGAGGTGGCCAAGTTTAAGATGCTACAAAACTAGTCAAGATAGTTAAGTCCAAAACAAGATGTGAGGACTACAAAGGGATCTCACAAAACTGGGTGGCTGAACAACAAAATGGCAGATAAAATTCAATGTTAATAAATGGAGAGTAATGCTTATTGGAAAATATAATCTCAGCTATACATACCAAATAATGGGGTCTAAGGTAGCTGGTACCACTCAAAAAAGAGGTCTAGGGGTCATTGTGGATAGTTCTCTGAAAATATCCATTCAATGTGCAGCAGCAGTCAAAAAAGCTGACCAAAAGTTGGGCTACATTTGGCAAGGGATATATAAGACAGAAGATTCCATATTACATCTTTATAAATCCATTGAAAATTCATATATTAAATACTGTGCAGATCTGGTTGCCCCATCTCAAAAAAGATATGTTGGGATTAGAAAAAGTACAGAAAAGGGCAACTAAAATGATTGGGGGAATGGCAAAGCTTCCATATGAGGAGAGACTGGGACTTTGCAGCTTGGAAAAAAGATGACTAAGGGACAGGGGTCAAAGTAAGGGAGAAACGCATTGGAACACAGTTCCAGGGCCCCCTATTTTTAGGCTTGCAGCATTCTGGGGCCCCTAAAAATAGAGGAACGCCCCAGAACGCTGTGTTCCAGGGCCCTGCTAAAAATAGCACAAGCTGCCGGAACACAGCATTCTGGTGGCTCCACCTTAAACCCTATTCCACCTTAACCCAGCCAGCAGACAGTTGGAGCAAGCTGGGAGTTTGTGAATCTCATAATACAAGAATTGAGGGGGGGGGTCACTAAATGAAATTAACAGGCAGCAGGTTTAAAACAAACAAAAGGAAGTAATTTCATCACAAAAAGCCACATTGTCAACCTGTGGAACTCCTTGCCAGATAATGTTATAAAGGCCAAGACTATAACAGGGTTCAAAAAAGAACCAGATAAGGTCATGGAGCATAGGTCCATCAATGCCTATTAGCCAGGACAGGCAGGGGTTGCTGTTTGCCAGGGGTTGGGAATGGTCAACAGGATTGAGCTCTCAATGATCACTTGTTCTGTTCATTCCCTCTGAAATGCCTGGCTTTGGTCATTGTAGGAAGACAGGTTCCTGGACTAGATAGACCATTGGTCTGACTGTTCTTATGTTCTTGTTTTTATGTTCTCAGTTTGGCACACTGATTCCTTGGTCTTCACAGGATGGGTCTGACTCTATTTCCAGAACAAATTGTGCAGATCCTGGTTCTCTCCATCACCCTCTTCTCTTTTACCCTTCCTTCCTGGAATTTTTGAACCTCCTTTGCCCAGAGCATTAAACTGGGCAGCCCCAGATCTTCTTTTAGATTTTATCATTCACAGCTCATTCTACAACTGGGACCAAAAGCTAGGCCTGTGCTTACAGTGTCTGTCTGCCACAGACTTTAGCAAGGCTTTGTGGGTAGGGTGAAGCTTGGAAGACTGTTTACCCAACAGCATTCTCAGATGGTGGATGGATGGATCAGAAACCTCCCTCGCTAATGGCAAACGTAGTCCAAATCCTTCAAGGAGATTAAATCGAAGTCTTTTCCATTTGTAAACAGTGAGATCATAGACACACATGCAGTATACAGGTGTCAAAATTGGAATAGGAAACAAACCTCTCATGTAAACAGCAACCAACAGTTTCAGAACCACTGGAGGTCCATCAAGCCACTGAGATTACCTGGTGATATAAACATGGCCACACAAAGCGAGCTGCATCCCCGCTACCCAGTGCATCTGTGATCACTTTTATAAAGGTTTGCTGTTGTAGCTAGTTTGCTACATTGTGTTTCCATTTGACTATAAAGTCATAGGGTATGTCTACACGGAACTTTTCTTTTGAAATAACACTCGTTATTTCAAAATAAAAGAAATTTAGTCTACACGACGTTTTCTTATTTCAAAAGGACAGATCCCGTCCTTTTGAAATAAGAATCGTTGTTTCGAAAAAGTTAAACCCCAATGTTTTCAAAATGGCCATTATTTCAAAAGGGGTTCTTTTGAAATTAAAGTTACTGTGTAGACATAGCCTTACACAACACAGGGAAAGATGAAGTCTTTGCCAGGCAGTCAGGTTCTTCATTTGAGGAATGTGTCCAAGTAACCACCAAGGCTATGTCTAGACTGGAGGTTTAAGTCAACTTAAGCAACTCCATGGCCACATTTGGAGTTCAGTAGATTGACTTAAGCATTTGCTTAAATCAACTTAATAACTCTGACCTTTAAAGTCGACTTTAAGGGTTAAGGCGACTTTATTATGTCAACTGAACAAAATGTGGCCATTAAAGTTGACTTAATAAAGTCAACGTAAGGCAGGAGAGTGATTTAATTTGACAAACAAATGAGGACGCTCTAAGCTGACTTTAAGTTGAGCTTATTAAGTCAATTTATCTGAGCCCTCTCATGCAGACATAGCCCAACTGGCTTTTCTTTCAAAGTCAGACAACGTTTTCACAAACTTCTCAGTCTCAGGTGGGAAGTGATGCCAGCCCTGGTCTACTCTGGTAGGAGTCCTCCTCCTGAACCTGTATGAATGACTGAGCTTTAGCATGCATCAATTTTGACGCATGCTGACTTGCTTACATTTCCATCTCCTCATTCTTTTCCAGTAAATGTTTCTCTTATATCTCTTTGTAAAAACTGCTTAATGGCAAGTGCCTATAAGCTACTCCTGGCTGTGCTGAATCATTCCTGGATGGTACCACACAGCATTTCTCTGCAGCTTTTGGCCTTAGTGTGTTCAGTATTTCCTCCTTGACACTAAGAGCCAAAGAACACAGCACATGTCTTAAGTGAATGCAGAAGTGACAAACCAATTAAGCATCTCTTTTCCAAGCCAATGTCCTAAAGAATTCTACTCAGCCAAGTGAGAGAAAAAAATCATCATAGGATTAGGGCAGTTCAAGATTTTTTAAGGGTGACTCAAGCAATCAGAGGCTTGGTGCTAAGATATCATTAACCCTGGCTGTGTCATCCACTGCCACCACTTTTTCACATCCAGCCAAAAATCAGTAGTGACTGAAAGCCATTATCTTCTGATGCCTCTTTTGTAGCCAGTATGAATGATTTTTGGAGGAGATGGTGGCTTAGGTGCTAGAGAACGTATTAAAAAAAAAAATCATGTTGCAGCTGGTGGTACCTGGAGTGGAGAACTTATGGGCTGGAAGAGGACCCTGGAGATGTCATCTAGTAAATAAGGAACAGGCGTCCAAGAGAACTGGGTTCAGTCTCCATCTGTATCAAAGACCACCTGTGTGCCCAAGTCACTTCAGAAGTAGTTAGGCACCTCACAATTGATTTCATTGGAAGTTAGGCACTTGGATTACTTTTGAGGAGCTGTGCCTCAGGTGTTCACTGGCATAACAACCTTCCTTTGTGACTATTTTGTACATTTAAATTGTTGGTTGCTGTTCAGTGTGGACTCTCTTACTAGCTTTTCTGGACAGTTTGTAGCACAGTGAGGGGGGGGGGCCCACTCTTGGCTGGTGTTCTAGGTACAACTTTAATATTAACAGTAACAGATGGATGGCATATTTTTCTTCCAACCCAAACAAATTTTGCATCGTCGGTGAATTTGGTGACTTGTTACGGAAATGAAAATATTGCTCGCTGAGGATGGCAAAATGATAATCCTGGCTACTGTTAGAAGCATTGGTGGAAGCATCTGGGGCTACTGGACAAGCAAATGGTTCAAGATATATTCTGCGCACGCACGCACGCGCACACACAAAAAAAAATAGCATGGATGATAGTGTTAGATTTGCCATATCATTGCTAGTTGCCGTTTCCACAAGAAGCAGGAGTTTCCATTAGGGAAGCCATCCGCTTTAATCTTAGTAAAAGCTACAGTTTCACTCTTTCCCTTTTGCATTTACTTTGAGCACAGGGCGTCTGTATTGTTCATCTGTTGTTAGTGTTTTTCCTTAGCTAGCTGAGCAAACTTATCTAACATCTGATTTACTGTTCAAGTAGCTGATGGGAATCAGCTTAGCTACTTCTACAGTAGCATCTGATGAAGTGGGATTTTCTCCCATGAAAGTGCATGCGATAAATGAATCTGTTAGTCTTTAAGTACAACAGGACTCCTTGCTTCTTTGTCTTAAATGATAAGGTGCCTGCACAGCCTTCTTTTCATCTTGTGCTAATTTACATTCTACAACTCATCGGTTTATAAAGGGTGTGCTCATTTCGGGATATCAGGTTATTGTTCCATTGCTAGTCTTTTGGTTCCTCTGAGTGATTTATGGCACTTCTAATGGTAACATTCAAAGACATTTCGAAGAACTGTTGTTCAAGTTTTCTTTTTGTGACTGGCATTCATGAGTAGTAGAACACTTTATATGACAAGCTAAATCCTTACTGATAAGAAAATGATTGGACTGCTGAAGTTTTCTATTTGCATTGAAGCAAAAGGACAGCACTGAAAGGAACCACAAGACTAGGTGTGTAACTTATTTATAGTTAATGAGGCTCTCCAAATGCTTCACAAATATTAATTTCAACTTCAGAAGGAGGTTTTGTAGCCATAGCTCTATTTAAAAAGGAGATATGACTCAGATCCTCAAGAGCCTAAATCCTATTGAAATCAGGGCAAGTTAGCCTCTTGAATACTTTTGAGGATCTAGGCCATACTTCACTAACATTCAGGATTGGCCACAATATCCTCTCCTCCCATGACAGAGGGTCTGTTTTTCCCTTGGGGGACCTGGTACTAGGCTTTCCCTCAATAATTCAGTATGGGTTTGGTGTCTCTTGCTCTTAACAGACATGCAACCACTCCTGCCGATGGGTCTCAAAGGGGAGCCAGGCCCACCAGGAAAACCAGGCCCAAGAGGACCTCCAGGCCCCCCAGGCTATCCAGGAAAACCAGGCACTGGGAAACCCGGACTTCATGGCCAGCCAGGCCCTGCTGGGCCCCCTGGATTCTCTGGTATTGGCAAACCAGGTATCCCAGGGCTACCAGGAAAGGCAGGTATGAAAGGGATGCCCGGACCAAAAGGTGAACACGGCATGCCAGGTGAGCAAGGCCTGAGAGGATTACCTGGCCCACCAGGATTGCCTGGGCCAGCAGGCATCTCAGTTAGTGGTAAACCAGGCATACAGGGTGCTCCAGGTCTACCAGGATTTAGGGGTGAGCCAGGGCCAAAAGGGGAGCCAGGCCCTCGTGGAGAGCGAGGCTTAAAGGGTGAAAATGGAGTTGGGAAGCCAGGGCTTCCAGGTCCCAGGGGAAATGGAGGAGCTCCCGGCCCTCCTGGGCCTTCGGGACTGAATGGCTTTGGGAAACCAGGGCTTGATGGGTTGCCAGGTGCTCCAGGGGGGAAAGGTGATATGGGTCCACCTGGCAGACCGGGGATCAATGGGGAACCTGGGCCAATGGGACCACGGGGTCCACCAGGCATTGATGGAATAGGCATCCCAGGTGTAGGAGGGCTTCCAGGGATACAAGGCCCTGTGGGACCCAAGGGAGAACCCGGTATCCGTGGCCTTCCTGGTTTACCTGGGCCTATGGGCTATGGGAAACCAGGCTTGCCTGGCTTAAAAGGAGATCGTGGGCAACCTGGGATCCCAGGAGCCATTGGCGACAAAGGGGAACCAGGCATAGATGGGGAACCAGGTGAGCAGGGCCCACAGGGAGTCATTGGACCACCAGGTGTGCCAGGTTCCATGGGCTTGCCAGGCAAATACGGGCTGCCAGGCCTCAAGGGTGAGGTTGGGTTGCCTGGGGCCCCAGGAATGCCAGGGATGCGTGGTGATCAAGGACCAAATGGTTTTGCAGGGAAACCAGGGGTGCCTGGCGAGAGAGGTTTGCCTGGGTCCCAGGGACCACCTGGCCCTATCGGCCCAAAAGGAGAACAAGGGTTCAAAGGGCCTCCTGGGGTGCCAGGGTTAACAGGTAGCCAGGGACCTAAGGGGGATGCAGGAATTCCAGGCCAGATAGGCCTGAGGGGCCCATCTGGTATCCCAGGTCTACAAGGCCCTTCTGGTCCCATGGGGCCCCAGGGCTTACCAGGGCTGAAGGGGGAACCTGGCCTGCCAGGCCTTCCAGGTGAGGGGCAGATAGGGGCACCTGGCCTTACAGGACCCATTGGCCCCCCTGGAATACCAGGGACACCTGGATTAAATGGGCCCCCAGGACCACCAGGCCCCCCTGGTCCCCCCGGGGCACCAGGGGTATTCGATGAGACGGGCATTGCTGGGCTGCACTTGCCAGATGGAGGTGTGGAAGGAGCAGTGTTGGGGAACGGCAAGCCAGGCAAGCCTCAGTATGGCAGAGGGGAGCTCTCTGCCCATCTAGTACCCGCATTCACAGCCATCCTAACCTCCCCATTCCCGGCCTCTGGCATGCCAGTCAAATTCGACAGGACTTTGTACAACGGGCACAATGGCTACAACCCAGCCACTGGGATATTCACCTGTCCGATCTCCGGCATCTATTACTTTGCGTACCACGTGCACGTCAAAGGGACTAATGTTTGGGTAGCGCTTTATAAGAACAATGTACCCGCCACGTACACCTACGACGAGTACAAAAAAGGCTATCTGGACCAAGCCTCAGGCAGCGCAGTGCTGGAACTCAAAGAGAATGACCAAGTGTGGGTACAAATGCCATCGGACCAAGCAAATGGGCTGTACTCCACGGAATACATCCACTCCTCCTTCTCTGGCTTCCTGCTTTGCCCCACATAACAGCTGTTGGGTATGTTGTGTTTTTACCCACGTTAGCCATAAACTATCTTTTTTTTTGTTTTTTTTAAATAATTTTTTTTTTAAAAAATAAAATAAATACAAAAAAGAAAAAGCACTGGGAAGAACGCGCAAGCCATTGCTGCAGGACCTCGCTTCACACTGTTCAGTCAATGAGTCGAGAGGATAAGTGGAAAGGAGATTTTTTTTGTTTGTTTTGGGGGTGGGGGTGGCAAGGAGGAGAGGTATTTGGAATAAATTTTTAACTTTGTGCCTACATACTGAACACAGAAACTAGCTCCAGAGGGCAAGGCTCTAGCTACACAACTAAATTGATCATCAAACCAGAAGAAAATCTGAAGAATCTAAAATGTTTTTGGTTTGTAATCAAGTGCCATTTTTCCTGATGTTGAGTATCAGTTAAACAAATAAAACATTCTGACTGTGTATTCATTAGCCAATGCAGGGGTCCTAAGCATTTAACCCAAATCTCTAGAGGAATGGAGCTCCCTGGTAAATTGATGTATCTCCTTCCCAATCTGTCATTTTCCCCTGTTTTCAATCTCACTGATGCTTGTTTAGATTGTGCTTGGACTTGATCAAGATTCAGAGTGGGTGGATAATTTAGTCTTCAAAAGTGGAATACTTTGCAGAAGCACCTTTTTATAACTAAATATTTTTTTTAAAAATCCTTAGGAATAAAAAAAACATCATTAGTCGCACTTGAGCCAGAAATAGGATGAGTGCCAAACGTACTCCATACCATTCAGGGAATTTGGGATGCCTGTGATCAGCAACATGCCTTGACCTTGTGCTAATTCATCCACTGACAAGGCACAGGGCTAGCTCCGTCACGTATATTACAAAGACTTGTTTGGGCTTTTGAATATTTTATAGTCTGACCAGCCAAGGATGGCACTGTGAGCATGGCTTAGATTGCTACTAGTGTGGTTTAATAGATGGTTTAGGTATGCTTTCTTTAAAGTGCCACTTAAGGACAACTTCCTGAAACACAGACTTTAAAAGTATGTGCAAACTTTTCTCCTTCACCCTTGGGAATCTTCTAATTAAAAAAACCAGCCAAACAAACAAACAAACAAAAATTCATTCTAACTTTCCATTCATTCATTTTACAACGGTGCTATTATCTACTTAATGTTATTTACAAATATAGTGCAATACGTATCTTTTAAAGGTGCACCATTCTGCGTGCAGGATTCTGTGACTGGGGTGGGGGGAATCATTTCATGTTTGTCCTGTTGTTACCACTTTGCCTCAATAATGCTTGAAATGTCATTGAGTTGAATATGGATTACAAGGTTTACTACAGATTTGAGCATGCACAGCTCTTGACCATGTGGCTGCTCTGGCCTTTGCTAACTGGAACAATTGAACCCTGTTGCTTTGCATCTTACCTTAATGTGACATGGTTACAGACCACTATACTTGAGAGTTACTAAAAAATTTCTTATCCCGGGTAGATAGAAAGCTGTTGAAGTTAAGCCACACACAATACAATGAATTCCTTTCTACCAAGACATGTACCTAAGAAAATAATTTCGTTAACAGCTCTGTGTTTGTTACTCTCAAATGTCCATGATGCCTCTAATATAGCCAAAGGAGAGAAAAAGAGTAAGAACATGACTTAATATTATTCTCCAAATTTACTGTAGAAAAAAAGAGTTTTGATTTTTTTTTTCCCCTTAACCTACACTGTTAGTGTCTCTTGCCATTCACGTCTTTCACTTATAAAAACACAACCATGCCTGAATTACAAAGTAAGAAATTAAGAGAAGAAAGCTTAAAAAAACAATTCAATTGCCCAACATTTCAGGCACAATCTTTCTGGAACTGGGTCTCCCCTCCCCTTTGTTTTAGTTTTTATTTGGATTTCCAAGAACAGGTTGTGAAGCGATGGAACTTTTAACAAAGACAAATATGGCCTGGTATTTTGAATTCCATCAGACTTTTTAATTCCTGACAGCAGAACAACACCAGAGCCATTCAAGGCCCAGACTCTATTGGTAATCAGTATTTTAATTCCCATCCAAAACAGGAACCA
This sequence comes from Podocnemis expansa, assembly GCA_007922195.1. Classification (NCBI taxonomy): domain Eukaryota; kingdom Metazoa; phylum Chordata; order Testudines; family Podocnemididae; genus Podocnemis; species Podocnemis expansa. Next base: position 55,293,528 of record ML681963.1, on the reverse strand, counting down.
TAAAGATAAGACAAAATTAGAATTTCAGTTGCTCTCTTCAAATCCACGCATGAAAGGACAGTGCCAGCATGGGGCTTGCACCTCCTTGGTTTAAATGTATTTTCCTATGGAGAACCACAAGAAACTCAAGTCAATAAGGGTACGTCTACACCTGCAAGTTAGTTTGAATTAAGGAGGCTTAATTTGATCTAACAGTACTGTCTACAGTAGGCTTTCATTAGTTTGAATTAAGGAATTCTTTAATTCGAACTAATGAAAGCTTAATTCGAATTAGTAAGTGCTACCGGTTAGTACAAACTAAGCCCTTAGTTCAATCCTTAGTCTGAACTAAGGATGGTATAGAGTAGAATTAACCCTTCATTCAAATTTAAGAAATTCAAATTAAGGGCAGTTTGAATTAACAAAGTGGACTAATCCGACTTAATGTTAAGTTGAATTAGTTCACTTTGTTAATTCAAACTAATAAGTTTGAGTTTAGTTCGCACTAAACTCAAACTTATTAGTTCAAATTAACAAATTCAAACTAACTTTTCCTAGTGTAGACAGAGCCTGAGAGCAGACCCCTTCATTTCACAGCAAAGAGGTCTCATGCCTTTTACCATGTAACACTGCCAGAGGCAGAGATGGCAATTTATACATATACTACCTGCAGTAGGGTACGGAATTACCACACCGTTGACAATGCACTCAAGGGCGGAAGGTTAAGCCGGTTACTCAACAAAGCAACTTATTTATACTGTTTTCTAACCTAGGTTCAGTACTGATTTTCTTTTGTTTTTAGTCAATCTTCTGGTTCTGGCTGGCAAAAATAACAATAGAAATGCACATAATAACTGCACTCAAACATTAACTCATTCAGTTCTGTAGAAGATATCACTTTGCAATTTCACTTCTCCTTCATGTGCAGAGCATAAACCATAATCAACCTTCTGCAGCTCAATAACCTGTTACATTTACATAGTAATTAAATGACAAAGATTTACACATATGCAGGCTAGGGAAATGATGCACAGGTTGAAGAGGGGAAAGTGTTCAATAAACCAGATGTTGTCATGGTTTTTTTTTTCCCCTGAAGTATTTAGTTTGTAATAATTGCCAGCAGTAAGGTTTATTTTCTGTCGCATGTGTGAGTATTTGGGATTGTGGTATCAGTCACATGCATATACACACAATGGTTGGGTTGCGTTGGATGAAGTTTGTCAATTTTTAACTATGAAAACTACATTATGGTGTGCATTTTTTATATACAAATTCTTACTTTTTAAAAAGTTTCCTCTAGTATCTTCTTTTCTAACCTAGTATATAGAGGAGTTTAGTTTTGTAATACTTATTACATGCACTGTCTGTCATAGTAAAATTGGTTTAAAATGCACTCTGATTGTGATTGGAAACTGGCCTTTTCAAAACTAAAACTACAGTACTTGATTGTACTGACACATCATCAATAAAACTTATCGAATAAAAGATCATCCCAGCTGTGCCTCTGTCATACTCTGATTTATTTGTATTGGAGGAGCACCCCTCCATAGTAAGAGACAAGCCTCCCCCCTTGAGCAGGTAAAGGAAAGATTAATATCCCCGCTGCATTTTTGAGGAACTTAGGCACAGAGATAGCCCATGACTCAGTCAAGGAGCCTGTGTCAGCCTTCATATTTGAATGCACACCTTCTGTAGTCCCAGCCGGCACCTAAACCACAACACGGTTTCTATATTCAAAGTATCAGTTCCGCACTATATGTCCAGTCGTAAGTATCTTGCCCGTTCTATAAGCTCTCCTTTATAATACTTCACAGCTTTCGATGCTACAGTCTTCTCCCCCCACAACAAGAACACATCCTGGTCACTCATCACAGTGAAACAGGCTTCCACTGCAACATCCCACCTATCTGCAGCCAGAGGAACAGGTACTTAAGTCTTCATGGCTCACTCAGTCCAGGTTTCTCTGCTAAAATTGTCATTGAGTAGAACAGATGTCACCAAAGGTGAGTTTTGATTTGGGCTATGCAACCGTCCCCCTAGGAATCAAGATTGAGGAACTGACACAGGCCAAGCCCTGAGGGGATCAGCTTTCATTCAAGGCCTCCAGGATGCCCATTCAAATCACACTTAGCTTGGAGGAGTGGTTTTAGAAGATAGGATGTATCCTGCCACCCAATCAACTTCTCGTAGGAAAAACTTGTTCTGCATGGCCACTAGAGCACTAAGATAGCCCAAGTTTATTAAAGGAAGATGGTGAAATTTAGGGCCTTCCAAATATTGCAACACTTTTCCTCTTCTACCTAGCAATTAGTGAGAGGAATTTAAGGCACAGGAGTGTGCCGGAATTTCCTTTCCTTAGAAAACGAGGTTTTGATAGAGATTAAAAATGAACCTAAAGCTTACCAATCATGTCCAAGCTACTTCCCAAGAAGAGAGCAACATGCATGCACTGCATGACAGGGAGAGAGAGGAATTTTAACTAACAATGTGGAGTTTCTATTCCCACTTCCAACAACTATGAAGAGCACCAGATTGCACAAGTCAGTTACAAGGATCATTGTCTTCATATCTTTAATTTCAATAGGCACATTGACTATGTCAGACCTTTCCTTTCTTCCCCATAAAATGAAGCCTGGGAAAATACAGTTCAGTTCTTTGGGCTTTAAGCAAATCCATGAGTTTTGAGATTTTTTTTTGTTTTAAGTGATACCATTTTGAAAGCTAGTCAATTAAAAAATATCACTACAAGCCATTTTTGGGTACCACACCACCTCTGACACTCCTCACTGTCATTTTCTTGTGCTTATATAATTATGTTCCTCTATTAAAAAAAAATTTTTTTTCCCCCCAACATGGGCAAAAGTTGACTGCTGGCTGCACAGAGGAAATGTTGAAAGGTACTATACACATGAAGGGCTGTCAGCCTCACACAAAAAAAAATATATACATTTTCCACTCTGATCTCTTTCAGGTCTCCTAACTGGAAATGCTATCTGTTAACTAGATAAAACATTTCCAGGCAGCCATGTGAGTTATAAGTTGACATGTCTCTTGAAACCCTGTTACATTCAGGGAAGCAAGACAAACTGCCTTCTTGGTTCCAAAGGGGTAGCCATGGTAGTCTAGTTCAGCAAAACAAACAAGGAGTCCTGTGGCACATTAAAGACTAACACATTCCTTGCTTGTTTTGCCTTCTTGGTGTATTTGATTAATACTCCCAGCACACTTTTGGTTCACTATAAATATTTCACATACATATTTAATCTGAACTTAGTTTAACAGCAATGCTGTAGCACACAGCTCACTCCTTAGTGCCCATTACTCCTTGTTGCAAATACTTTCTACAAGCAGCACTCTGGAATGAAGACTCCAGCACTGAAATACTTTGGACCATGAAATTGCCATCCAGTGATGGTCGGACTTATGCGCTAAACTTCCTCTATTGTTAAGAGGCATTACCTACTTTTACCCTGACACTCGTGCCACTCAACTTCTTGTAAACAAAGCAGCTACTGTGAGGATAGTTTTTACTACAGATTTCCAGAATTAAACTTACTAAAAATGAAGCAGGACACCTGGCTCCTCACAAGATGTCACTAACTGGGATGAAGTGCTTTCCTAAAAAGAGTTAAAAACAACAATGAAGCAGTTTCAGGCTGGGTCTGAAGATGTGGGGTGGGGGAGCCTAGGGCTCTTCCTGACTCCCCTTGTAATTTAGCTTGGAAAATGGCTGGCTGCCCCATATATGGAAATATGTAACTGGAAAGGTGACATTTAAAGTGCAATCATGGGACAGTAAAATGACTTTGTGGAAGTGTCACCCCGTTAGGGCACAAAGTATTTTTGCATCCAGTCCATCCTCCCCCACCAAAGCTACTTGGGTTAAAGGCCAAAATCAGCCATGTGCTGTGAGCTGGGTGAAGGGGCTCATTTCAGAATCATTGTGACACAGGATTTGGGAAAACAGAATCAGGATCATCCCCCCCCCCCCCCGATGGTTTCAGCACAAAGCCCTTGGCAACTTTACATGGGGTAAATACTGAGTGCCCTCTGCACTGCAATAATTAGCAGCACTAAAATTCAAAGCAGTCTGCAACACTGTAACAAAGAAATCCACAGAGGGGGCAGATCTTTCTGCTCTTGCCAACAGACCCAATGATTTCACTCAGTTTCCCAGCTTTACAGGAAAGCAGGGCATAGCAGATTACAATTAGAGGTTACATCCATAGGGCACTTTCCAGTCAATTACACTGCAGTTTGCAGGAAGTGATTGCAAAAGGAAGTTGATACTGGGAAAGCTTCAAAAGCTCCTGTAAGAATGTGGGGAGACCAGGCAGACAGATGCTGGGGATTTCCTGTTGTGTCAAGGCACCATTCTGGCTCCAAGTTCCTTACTCTGTCCATCAGCCCATAGCTCCAGCAATGTTGTCAACTCGCTACCACAAGCATTACACAAGGCCAAGTGCAGCCTCCTGGCTGGCCACCTGTACTGTTACTGGTGCTTGAGACATATGGGAAATGCTGACAGACACTAGCATCTGCCCCGGCTGAAGGGCACTGAGGTTTTGGTGAGGAGAGGAATTGTGCTCTAACATGAATGCGACACACCAAAGGACACAGGAAAAGAGGAGGGCCTTGTGGCAGAATTGTGAAAGAGGACACAGAAGCAGACAAAGGTCTCTTGCAGAAGAACTGTCCTTTTCACTGCAACACTTTGAGGGCCAGCCCAGTGACCCACAAGGTTTCTACATAAACTCCCATCCCTTCTGAGAGATACACACTGCTGCTGGGAAGCAGGCTCCTGTACAGTTAGAGTTGGTGCAAACGTGCATACAAATCTTCCCCATCGGCTTCCAAATTCAGCAACAGTTGAATGGCCAGGAATTTCTACCTCAGCTAGAAAAGACTCCATAGTAGAAGCACATATAAAGGAAATCTCTTTGTTCAAGAAGTCCAAACTTTAATTTGCTACCTAAGAAGGCTGAGGTCAGATAAATCTTCAGGCTGACGACACAGACTAATGGAACACTACTCCTTTACTTCAATAATTAGCCACTGTTCCTGTATTTTCCTTAAATGATCTGAATGCTTTTTAAACAGCCCCTGAAAGTTTTATGGTGCATATTTCAAGCCCAGCTTTGGAAAAGCTACACTTTACCAACAGATAACTTGTGCAAGTTCCACAACTGCCTTCCATTCAAATAAAACCAAGATCAGTTTAACAGAAAATTTGTTTTTAAATGTTCTCATTGAAAATTCTGAAGTCTCTAGCAGTCTTTTGAAGTACGTAAGAAATAACATTTTACTTCTCAGATCTGCAGCGAAGTCAGTAAATATAATGGGCCCTTATTTCCACATATTATAGGACAAGGACTCAATATGTATACATAGAAAATCCATTAAAGCTTCCTGCAGGAGACTGGTACTCTAGGAGGGAAAGCAAACTGCAGGTAATGTGAGGAATAAACTTATTAAAATCAATTTATTCACATGTACACTTAATCTTAAACACATTAACTTTCTGCTGACTTCATAAGGTAATAGACCTCTATATTAGTAATACGCTCACTTCCCAGTTTTGTGTAAAAAAAAAAAAAAAAGAGGATTACTTTGGACCATTCAGATTTATATACCTTTCCACATGATACCTGCCTGCAAACAGGGCATTTTTATTTCTTTCTTTAACTTCAGCAGACATTTCAAAAGACATCGTTTACAGGATTCAGCTTGTAGACAGACTCAGATCATTTCCCCTCTGTCCTATTTGACTGGGCATGTTTTAAACATCCTGCTACAGAACTCTGATTTCTAATATATCCTCTACCATTTGTACAGTCCCCAAGTGTTTGAGTCCTTTCATAACACAACCGAATTCTCAACTGACAATGTCCTTCTGTCCACTTTATACAATCCCAATCAGGTGCAGAGGTTTAAAGCAATTAGAGTTGAACCCTCTTCCCACTGAAGCGCATTAGATTTTTGTCATTGACTTCAATGGGACCAAGAATGGTACTGCTAGGTTTTACTATGTCTCTTCTCACTGGTTTATAGTGACTTTTCCACATGCATCAGACATCAGATGAGCAGAATAGGTGCAAACATAGCACTCCACTGATCAGGTACTGGGTGGAGAGAGAAATCAGAGAAGGAGGCACACTTTGGAAGGTCGCAATCTGCTGCATAAGGCAATGGAAAGTTTAGGGAATCAGGCATAGGTGTAACGCAGAAAATACAAGAGACAAAAAAAAAAAAAAACCATTTCCAGATGGGTAGATCAACCAAGTGCTTCCTGAAGGTTAGATTACGAACACCTGAATGGAAGGCTGTTGAATCTGGAAACAGATGACAAGAAGCTGGTTCCTGGATTTTGAACCCACTTGAATCTTGGACAAGTCATAGACAGAATAAGACTCTGACAAAAGGAGAGGCCTCAATAAGCAGCAGAAATCTCATCAGAAACCAGATGCTGCTTCTGTGCTTTGCTGGGACAATAAATTCCATCATCAAATGTTTCCCAACAAGCACCCTTCAGATAAATTGTAACAGAAAAACAAGCTTCAAGTTTCACTTGTACCACGCAACGCATGACAGCAAATGCCATTCTTGGGCTGGACAGATTACAGATGATTACAGACAACACAGACCCATTTGCTATGGATCTGATCAGTGAGGCAGAAGTGGTCGCTTGCTTTACACTTGGCACAAGACACTGCTTTTGTTGCTCAAAGTTGTTGGCAGTAGAGTTCGTGCAAGCTATCTGCTAACTTGTCTGTCTCTTGAAAATCTTCACAGCTCTGCTCCCAGCATGGCGGCACCTGTTCTTCCCCGTAATAAGCTCCTGCAATGGCCCCAGCCATGGTAGCTATGGTATCTGTGTCTCCACCCAGTGAGATGCAGTAGATGATGGCCCTCTGTAGGTTGTTGTAGTGATCAGGAATATCTGGGTCAGATTTCATGGAACGCAAGAAGGAGTAAATTGCGGTGGGAACAGACTGTAGAGCAGCAATGCCATTGCCTGTTAATGAAACCAATCACATTCAGCAACAAAGCAGCAGATTTACATCCCTAACCTTCCACAAGAGAACTGCCTCCCCCTAACTCACAAGCTTCTCATCACCAATTTCAAACTTCAACATGGCTGGTTCAAGCCTGGTGAAGTGTGAGTAGATGTTCTGCAACCTTTTTTTCATCTCATGCTTTTCATCTCCTGACCATCCCACTGCTGTTCCCATCATGGGAACTACGTCAATAAACAGCCCTAAACTGTAATATCTCTGGGTTCCCAGGTGTCCAGAATGAAGATCTCACTGACGGGCTGTCATTAAAATGAGATCTTTGAAAACGAGAGATTGTTATGCAAAATGTGGCTCTTGGGATTGTAACTTTTCACCCACCAAGGCTGCCCTAAGGGACTGAGTCACTGCAGACTGGCTCACACTCTCACTCTTTCCACAGGGTTGAACATGCAATCTTTGCAACACGTCCAACACCCTGGTCTGGGGAGAAAGAGTCAGAAACCCAGGAGAGAAAACACTCCCCACAAACTCCCTAAAACACCCATGCCCTAAGGCTTCTCTTGAATACCTGCAGGAGGAAAGGTGCTTACCTAATTCAAACACCACATCTGACTTTGGAACGGTGCTAAGCTCCAAAAATTCCTTTATCTTCTTAAGACGCCTTGAAAACGGTAATTCCTCAAAACCCAGCCTAGAGATGAGAGACAGGAATATAACAAATGCTCTGCTCCAGTGATGTCTCCCTTCCTGCCACCAGGGAGCAATCATCATGATTTGATCTAATATAACCTGATCTATGAAGAGGTCTGCAAACAAACAGATATCCCAGGGAAGCACACTTTTTGGAAAAGGAATGTTGAATGTAGGCCTTGACAAATGTATGTTTCTGGTCACCATGGCAACCAGTTTTTTAGCAGCCTGTCGCCTAGCTCCACTGCAGAAATGTAATGGAGGAACACCCTCTGGCGACCAAAAGTAAATCTGGTGGCACCTACCTGTGATCCAATTTTGTCCACTCCTAGTTTAATGGCTACATATACCTGGTTGCAGGAATAAATTTTCCTACATTTTCAGGTGTATGAACCATGGCCATGTCTACTGAGAGCTCTTTTACGTATTAGATTAAGCAAGAACCTCAAAGCAAGGCTGTTCTGGGTACACGTCAACCTGAAATGAATGAATGAGGGCCTTCAGAGGAGAGAAAAGGACCAATCGTACCTGTCTGCAGCAAGTCAACTCTCTTCAAAAGATCAGATATGGGAGAGGAAGAACTGAAGTCTCCCAAACTGCTTACTGAGCACAGACAGGCTGGATTTAGCACCTTGCAGCCAGGAGAGCAATATTACAACTGGCTGGAAAGCTTCTATGAACCACAGACACTCATCCACTCCATAAGGGACTGGTTTGGACTGAGAGGAGAGGCAGAGGAAAATTGAACCTGGAGGAATTTCTCAATCCTCACTCCAAGGCCATCCACATCAGGACAGACTGAGAGATGTGTTCATGGCAGCTCAGTGTGTGGAAAGAAAGGCTCTACAGGCTGTTTTTAGAGAGAGGCGAGGAATCTGTATGTTGGAACAAAGGCATTTCCCAGTCACAGGGACTGCCCTAATCCAGAAAAGTCATGCAGCTAATTTCAAACCACAGCCTAATGACATAAAGGAAAATCTCACTTCCCCATCTGTGGAGTATCATCCAGAGAAGGGACAGAATGAAGTCTAGGAGACGTCAGGTAGACAGGCATACACATCAAAGGAAAGACACCACTGTGAATGAGCCCAAACGCCAAATGAAGGACACAATGGGCTCTTGAACCCTACTTACGCTCGTGCATCAGCCAAAGATTTATCATCTCTCTCCACATCCTCCATGTGACCAATTAGCTGCTCCAGGAAGTTCTCTCGATTGACCTCTCCCTGCAGGGCAAGATGCACTGCTAGAGCCTGCAGGATGGCTCCATTATAGCCAAGTGAGTTGGCGTGGGTCAGCTCAGCACTGAGCTTTGCAAACTAAGGATTAAAAAATAGCATGAGGAAACCAGAGTGAAAGGTAGTCACCAAATCCCAACCCATCAGCAGAGATCTGGAAACCCCAATGCCCCACAACACACCTTCTTCACATCCTGAACATCAGGGTAAGTCAGTGAAATGCCTGCTACCCTCATGGCCCCGCCATTCCCATAGGACCCTTTCCCATTAAACTGCGCTCGGGCTGGCTCAAACACATCACTGCACTTAGGGCTCAGAAGTTTCTTGAACACTTTGACAACTGCCATCCCATAGCCCCGATCTGGCTCCTTCTTATGCTCCTCTGCAAATCTGCCAAAGGCAAAACAGCAGCAATTACATGGGAGTTAGAAAAACTACAGTGGAAAGAGACAGCTTTGACTTACATTTCATCTGATATTAAAATATATTTTTGAGCAGCTTTTATAAAGCCTTATTATTTACTTGTATCAGAGGCATTGTACAAATACGTGGTGTAGAAAAAGAAAAAAACATGCCCCAAAGACCTGGGTTGATCAGAACAACAGTGGTTGGACAGTTTGGTTGTACAGATTTTATATTTGTGCTGATCACTGGCTTCAGCTCTTAACTTTTTGATTTATATATATATATTTTTTTTAAAAAAGGAAACATTTATTGGTCACAGGTAGGCAGACATATTGTTTATTCAAATCCAGTGGAAATGGTTTTTAAACAATTAAATTTTTGCCTTTCCATGTTTGTAAGCCAAACGATGCAGCACTAAGGATCTGAAAGAGAAACAGACCATAAAATAAACTGATTTCTTGGATTTTTCTTCCTCAAAAGCTCTGGGAAGTGTATAAAAGTGTAAACTGCAATAAGTAAGCTAGGAAGGAAACAAAAACTTGAAGTGTTTTAATAAAAAGAAATAAACTACTTTGCTCACAACACAACACAAGTGTTTGCTTACAACACAAGAGTTAAAATGACAGCATATCCTGTTTAGTTTAAACATCAGATCTGAGATGCCACTCTAATGACATGGAAGTCAATAAGAATTCAGGATGGCGCTAGCCCTGCAGACAAGGATTAATTGGCAGCACTGGGGCCACTCTTCTGTTTATTCTCTCCACACAGATACAAGTCCACTGCAGAGTAGAGCTCTCTGCCTTATCCTGGATTCAAGGGTACAATTTAAAAGGGCTGCTTAGCTTTCACTATCACTTGCAGAAGCAACACAGATCTCTCCCTGTTGTGCTGACTGCAGTTCCTTACCTCCTGGCCATATCAACTTCATCAAACTCTCGCTTGGCTAACAGGGACCGTACCACACACCTAGCCATTGCTGTGTCATCTGTGAAGCAAAGCGTTTCTGAAAGAGAAGACAAAAAACAGTGGATGATCACTTGAATGCCAAGAGGTTCCACAGCCCTTCTGGCATCTCAGTACCACTTTTCGACTGCCTGGGAATTCCCTGTGAATTTGAAGTTTAGAAAACTTTGCTATGTTTCTGGCCACTCAGATCTGATAGCAGGCCACACCTGAAATTAAGAACTGTCCCTATCTGCAGAGAAGGCATTGAGCCTCATGCAGGATGGAGGTAGAGGGACATGCTCCAGCCATAATGCACTGATCAGATCATCCAAGGATACTGTCAGTAAAAGCAACAAGACAAATGATCTGGGATTAGCATTAACAGGACACAGACAAGGAAGAAACCAATTATTTCAAAGGAATGAATCTGGAACAGTGTCAGGTACCACACGTCCCCATGAGTCTCCCAGCCAGCACCAACAGGGGTGGTTTTAAAGGAACCTTTTCTTTCTCTACAAACCAGTGTCCCCCCATCCCCCCTCCCATGACAGCCACTGACCTTGGGCAGTTTGGGCTAGGGGATCACATCCTGGGTAGGTCAGCATATATGGGGCAGGGGAGGGTCCATACCCCCAGAGCAGGGGAGGTTGTGGGGGAGACCACACAATTGGGGGCAGGGTGTGTGGGACAAATGGGAGCTCACCCTCATCAGGAACCAGATATGGGGGGGTCACACATGGGGTGGCAGTACAGGGTGTGGGAGGCCAGGGGTTCACACCTCTATCATGGACATGATGGGGGGCTCATGCTTTCAGTGTGGGGCAGTACAGGGTGTGGGAGGATGTGGGTTCACATCTCCATCATGGACATGGGTGTGGGGGATCACACATTAGAGCAAGGCATGGTCTACGGGTATGAGGGTTCATGCCCCCAGGACGTGGTATGTTGGGGACCACGCATTAAGGCATAGCAGTGCCCAGGGGTATGAGGATTCACCCCCCCCAAGAACATGATCACATGTTAGGGCTGGGCAGGGTCTAGGGCAGGGGTACTCAAACTTTTTGCGAGCTGGTCCACATTCAGCCTTCCACCATTCATCAGGGTCCACAACCAACTAGGGTAGGCCTACTGCTGGGAGCGGGGGGGAGGGGGTGATGCCGCGAGCGGGGGAGGGCATGTTCCGGGAGCAGGGGGGCTAGCAGGAGCGGGGGGGGTGATGCCACGAGTGGGGGGG
>ML681963.1:55124935-55277018 GCA_007922195.1 Podocnemis expansa | reverse complement strand
GTGTGTTCCAGGAGCGGGGGGGGCCCTAGCGGGAGTGGGGGGGTTATGCCGCGAGCGGGGGTGTGTGCTCTGGGAGCAGGGGGGGCTAGCGGGAGCGGGGGGGGCGTGCTCCGGGAGCAGAGGTTGATGCTGCGAGCAGGGGGGGCATGCTCTGGGAGCAGGGGGGCTTGTTCCGGGGGGGGGGCAGCGCGTTGCTCAGCTGCCCTCTCCCCTTAGAGGCAACATTGCCGCAGTCCACCAGAAACGTCTTCGCGGTCCGGATTGTGGACCGCGGGCCGCTGTTTGAGTACCCCTGGTCTAGGGGGATGGGGGTTCATACCCCATCAAGCATATGGTGTGTGGGGGGGTCACACTTTTGAGGTGAGGCAGGGTGTGGTGGGAAGAGAGGTTCACGCACTTCATGCCTCCATCAAGGACATGGTGTGGGAGATCAGAGATTAGGGTAGGGTCTAGGGTCTCATGCCCCTATCAAGGACGCCGTGTGGGCAATCACAAATCAAGGCAGGGCCTCGGGTCACGGAGGTTCACACCCCCCAAGGACAGGGTGTGGGGGACCAGACATTAGGACAGGGTCTAGGGGCTCACCCCCCCCCAGGACACGGTGTGGGGTCGCCCGTTTGGGGTGTGGCGGGAAAAGGGGTCACCCACTTCACGCCCCCAAGGCCGCGCTGCGGGGGAGACGGCGGGACCCGCCCCACCTCTGCCGCCCGCCTCCTCCCCGCCGCTGCCCGACTCCGGGCCCGGCGGCTCCAGGCCGCGGAGGAAGCGCAGCAGCTCGGGCAGCTCCACCACGGCCCGGCCCTCGAAGGCGGCGCCCAGGCAGTCCCCGAGCAGCGCCCCGGCCAGGCAGCCCCGGAAGCGGCCCCGGGCCGGGGTGAGGCGCGCGGGAAGCCGAGGTAACGAACCGCCCGCCAGCGCCGCCGCCATCTTCTTCCGGTGGGCGGGGCTTGTGCTGAGGGGCGGGGCCAAGATGGGGGCGTGGCCTCAGGGGAGGTGAGCAGGCGGAAGCGGGGGGGGCGGGGGAGGAAGAGGAGCCTCCATAGGCAAAGCCCCAGGAGTGGCCTGGCTCTCCAATCAGCCCAAGAGGAGGCCAGCAGCAGGCTGGCATCCCACAGCACGGGCCTGGCCCCCTGGGACAAAGCCTGGTAGCAGGGACAGTGCAGGGGAAGAAGAGGTGTCGCTCTCCTGCTAGGCCGGGCCCCTCGGTCACAAGCCCCAGCTAGCTTCTTAGGTCGGCTTCGTAATGGCCGGCCGGGCCCCAGGCCGGGAAGCTCCATTACCGCCCTCGCTCAAGCTGGACAGGTGTCACTGGGGATGGCTAGGGGCACCAAAGCACTGAAACAAGCCCTAAGGAATTATAGGCAATGCTGCTCAAGCTCACCCTGCTTTCAGCCAGAGCATGTGAGGATCATTCACCTCTGGGAAGCAGCTTCCATGCATGTGCTAGTCTTCCCCTGAAATAGTCTCTGTAAGCAGGACAGAGCACCCAACCATGCGCCATTGTGAACAGGAGAAACAAATTAGGTTGTTGTACTAGATGGAAGAGTGACCACGCTGAAAAAGACAGCCGAGGCAAGCCTGAGAAGGCTGAAAGTATTTTTAGGTCTGAATAATAGCCCTTGTGTGACACCAGACAGGAGGATTAGCCTATTTATAGTACTTGCTCCTCTTCAATATGATTAAAATGCAGTTCTTCGGTGAAAAGTGCTTCCATAGTTATTGGCATGGCAACTCCAGCTCAGAGGAGGTCAGTTTGCAGCAGGCGTCAAATTGAAATAAAAAGTGTAGAGCTATCCTTCTAAAATGAAATGCCATTAACAGATAGATGATTGTGCCCAAAGCCACATTGTTCTTTTTTCTCCATACCTGGCTCAGCAGTGAGGGAATTATCATTGCTGACATTTAAATTCTCAGTAGGTTCCAGACGTGACACTACCTGCCAACGGGAGCAGCTTATACCTCTGAGAGCAGCTGTTACAGGCTGTCTGAAACTAAGACAGACACCATTACATTGGTTTGTATCTGGATCCAGGATTCAAGGTTTCCTATGCTACCACAAGGACTTGACAGGGAAGCCTTGTCTGCTTTGGGTTTTTAAGCCATCCATGTGGCTATAGCAGTGAAAACACCCAATACAGGTGTAGCACAACAAGTGACAGTTTACTGCACTCTAGCTGTAGGGAATCTCACTAGGGATTTGCATAGCCATAGCTACATCACTATAGCTAAAAATACCAAGGCTAGACAGAACGTATGAATGCTTAGATGCTGGAGTATAAGACAATGGCCACTATGAAAAATAATAGGCTGGCAAAGCTGCCATGACCTTACCCAAGTTGACCCCTGGTTTACAGATATGAAGATATTGGTTTTCCCCTAAGTTCTGGTCCTGCATATTCACCTTTAGATGTGGAAATCAAACTGGGTTCCAGTTTACAGGGTCCACTGGTGTAGCATCTGAGCACCATAAAACGTATTCAATACTGGTGACAGAGACAGACAGCAAGCCAACTCCTGATCCCAATGGTACAAATGTAAGTTTAGATTTCAAGCTCTGAGGGCAGCACCTTTGTCTCCCTGGGTGTGTAGACAGACCTAGCACATGAAGAACACTACTGGCGCACGCAAAAACTGATAGCCATAGTGACTATACAACTTGCTTAGTCAGCAAATCTGTTTCCACAAGAGTCAGAATAGATTCCAGCTTCCTCTTTTGTAACTATGTCGGCTCTGCAGGGTAAGAAAAGGAGTAAAAACTCAATTTTAAACAATAAAGCAAAAAAGATCTGAGTCCATCTCCACAGGAAGGAGATTTGGAGAAGTGCCACTGTCACACAATTCCCTTTCAGAATGCTGCCCAGCACTTTAAAGGATTTAAAACATTAGAGAGCCCACATGGATTCAATCACTGTGAAATGCTTTCAATGCTGTTAGATGACAAGTGCTCTGGGGGACAGACACTTTATTGTTTACAATGCTCTTTGGAGTGCAAGAGGCCATAAACATCATGCAAGGGGACAGACAGTTATAAAACAACTTCAGGGGGAGGAGAATAACATTGATCTAACACAACACAGATGTCAGCTTTCCTTGGTATGGAACTGAGTCAGGAGGAGTTTTATCTTCTGCGTGGCTCTGTGGCCCAGTGCTATTCCCAATGGATTAAGCCAGCTCCAGCTGCCTGCTCTTCAGGGGCGACAGGGTACGGTTAGTGGTTCGGTTGAAGGTGTCAACCTCTGGCACAAATTTCTCAGCAGGGACCGTTAGCTTTCTCCTGCTGTCCATGCACTTGTTGTCCAGCATCAGAGAGTTGGCTTTGTAGCCCATATCAGTTTGGATGCGGTACAGGTGTTTATAGAGAGCATCTAGGGCATCCCTAGAAAAAGCAAAAGTTAGGGACTCAGGGATGAGTCTATGCCATTGATCCTAGTTCCTGGGATGGCTGACAAATAACCAGCTTTCTGCTCCCTACCAACAAGCATGCACAGTTTTGGCCTTTGCATTAAAGCTAACACACACCAGATCTACAGTGGAAGTTCCTGACATATTGTATGGGATGGCTCAGGTCTCTAAACAGCAATCCCACATGCTGTTGCTGGAATGCAGCACACAAGAGATGAGACAATGGGAATCCAACACAAATCAAAGGCAGCATTTCTACTGGCCCATTTCTTGTCTCTCTGATAATTTTTAAGTGTGATCACACTACCCCACACCAGCACAGCCAGTTCTGACCTGCAGCTCCCCCTGCTGTCCAAGACCGAGCTTCTCACCCAGCTCCGCTGATGCACCCTCTTTCTGACCTGCGGTGCCCCCTGCTAGAAACATTACAAAGCCTTCTGGTACTCGTTAATATCCTTATTCTTCCTTGGATGAAGAACTCCCCAACCACGATGGAACGTACTGTGACTGTGCAAGCTTCTGCTTCAGGGCAGCAATGGTGCCTTCCAGCTGATGGGCCTCATCAGTTAACCCGTATTGCACCTACAAGGCCGGGACAGGACTCAGGGTTAGCAGGGCTGATACGTGTTTTTGCTAATTCCTATGGTTCCCCCAAGCACCCTTCTCTCCTTTAACCCATTTCCCGGCTTTGTCTCTATGTTTTAACTCACACAGGATGGTGGATGATTTTTTTAGTTCACCTTTTAGTCTTTGTTCAGTCCACCCCCATGTGTCTGATTGTTTCAGGCCCACTGAAGTGCTTTAAGTGGAGTTCAGTTCCATCCAGGGTTCCATCATCACAGCCTCAATCTCTTATGGACAGTGGGCATGCCAGGCTGACATCCATCCCATCCCATCCCCAGCTTGCAGGCTCATTTGATTGTACCTGATCCCGGCACAGCTCCATATTAGGGCGGTAAGTCCGGGTCTCCAGGCGAGTGTGCACAAGTTTCAGATCCCACATTTTCTTCCTGAGATCTCCCTCGAGGTGTCGGATGTCCTCTTCCATCTCTGCAATTTCCTCCAAGGTCTGAGGATCAAGAGACACAGCGCCAGCTCTCCAGTTTGGCAAAGGTGCATTCAAATCTGGCTTCTGGGAATTCTGGAAATTCCCTTGAGATCTAAACAGGGCTGTGCTCAAGAAGACCCTAACCTCCCTGGGGTGTTGCCAGGTTGGGAATGGTTTTTAAGCAAGCACTAATGGGCTTCTGCTCAAATAAGTTAAACACAGTTTGCCCAGTTTTTGTGTTGAAGTCCAGTTTGCACCCCAACCATGCAGGGAGATTTTCTGTTGTAGGGCCACTGCAGGTGGGTCAAAGGGTGAGAAAGAAAGCCAAAATCAGCTTCTCAGCCTGCAGATGCCATGGAGCATCAATTGTGCTGTAGACCAAGTGCCACTGAATTATTTCACTCAAACCACTTTAAGGGCTTCAGATGGGGACATTTTTCCATCAGTCTTGAGACAGGCTGGATTCAAAGCAGTTTCCAGATTGTACCTCTATCATCCCTCTAGTTGTGTTTTTCTGCCTTTACAGGGTCAGTTGGAAAAGGCAGAATCTCTTTGTATTTGAATAGCAAGAATAAAAAACAAAGAATGGGACAAGCAGCTTAGATTTGTTTGCAGTGTTCTACTAGCTCTTTCTCACTAGCTTTACGTACCTGTGACCCAAGCATTGCAGAGCAGCTGTGGCTAGGAAACCTTCAGCTTGCCTAAACTATGCTTCACATCCACACACAACAGCGGACTGCAGTGTTTTACAAGTGCTGGTTATACCAGGCAAACTACACCTGTGATGAGGGCTTTAGCTTGGATTAAGCTGAGCCAGGGCAAGGTACAATGATTTCTCCCCGAGAAGGACTGCTGGCCAGCTGCTTTGCCCCAGCATCATATCAGCTAGTCATGTTGATACCATCCCAACGTGCAGGGCCTCTCACTGAGAAAGTCCAAGTCATTCCTGATAACAATGCTGGGCACTGTGGGCTGCTTGCTGCAGCAGTCCCACGTTGCTCTGGGACAGCCATGGCAGTTAGGTATGTGCTAGGGGACGGGTGTGCCAAGCTGTTTTCACCAGAAACACCTTTTGCACTGGAGGGTGCTGAACCACAGCAAAAAAGCATTTCATGCAATCAACGTCCCTTGCAAGAGATATGCTATGATGCAAGAATCTCACTCAATGGCACTTGATAGTGAAGCAAACAAGCCAGAGACTTACATTCTTCTCCTGCCATTTCAGTTCGTCATAGGCTTTTTCAAACTCCCAGATCCTCTTCCGCAAGGCAAACTCTGTGGCTACCCGCTGAGCTTCTAGCTCATTGTTTGTCTAGAGGAAAACAGTTTGTTACATGTGTGGCTCTAAGAAGTGACTCCCCTGCACTGTTAAGCCAAGGATCCTTCTCCTTCCATAACACAAAACTCTCACTTTAAGGGGGCTGCATGACCTCATCTTTGCCTGCGCATTCCTGCGGTCCACCATAGCCTGCACATGCCCCTCATCCCCCAACAGTCATCATTATTTTTATTGTCCAAACACCTAGGAGGCCCCAGTGAGATGGCGTACAAACACTGAGCACAAGACAGTCCCCCAGCCCTAAAAAACGTACTTTGTGAACATGAGACAAGAGACAGGTACATAGACAATGGAATACAACAAAACAATAACTCTCAGCTATTAGGCCTTTCTTCATAGCATCCCCATGCCAGGAACAACCTGCTGCCACATCCCCCATTATTTCAGCAGATCTCCCTCTTCTCTTCCAAAACCACTTCTGCTCATAGCCTTCATATGCCATTCACTTTCCATGCCTGATCTGTTTTGTTCCATGTTTGATTCCTTGGTCAAAGAGCTTAGAACATTCCTCATGAGGTCTGTAGAGCCCTGTGCAGATACAAAGTTTGTATCCACATCTGAGCTGCAAAATGATCCACAGGCATCCGTGGATATAAAGTGGATATCCACAAATTTGTAGGACTTTAGATATAAAATTTGGGTCTACATCCATCTGCGAGCTGTGGATCCAGATATAAAGCAGATATCCATGAATCTGCAGGGGTCTAGAGAGCTAAGAACCATTCCTGAGGCCAGAAGGAATAATCTAGCAAGGCACACTTGTTTTTTTTCTCTCTCTTTCTTTAAATTGCTATTCAAGAAAATAGTAGTCATCTAACAGTCAAAGGCAACTCCCCTCACCACGAACCTCCAGCCAGCAGCATCACATCTCAGTTAAAGGTGGCTTGAAGCTGTCAGTTATTCAGATGATACCTTTTGATTTAGGTTTTTCAAACCTTTCATCCCCAAAAGGCACAATCAAACCCAAACCTATTTCTAAGCTGTGAAGAAGGCTGCATTCAGCAAGCCATTTCCACTGCAGAACACAGGACTTAACATCACATGGCTTCACATCTGTTAACTGTACCGATGTCTCCTACATTGCTGATAGATGATTCATGCACCTGGGCAATGGTGAGTGCTGTTGCTTCCCGCAGTTCAGTGGAGGCTTTCATTTCCACCTCAGCTCGGTCCTTGTTGTACTGGCTGTACTGGTCCCACTGCTGAGGCGTTGTGGATCTAGAATGCCAAGTACACACAACAGGCTAGACTGTTAAAACTCACACTTTAGGGAATAAGTGGAGTAACTGAGCATGGAAGCAATCGCCCTTCTATAGTGCTCCATTGTAATCATCTCATCTGACCTGCAGCATAACATGGACCAGAGAATCCCACCCAGGGATTCCTGTACTGAGCCCAGAACCTTTTGAGATATCCAGACTTATTTAAAGGCTCCAAGAGATGGAGAATTGATCCCATCCCATGGGAAATCTGTTCCAGTGGATCATTACACTCACTGTTAATTTAGTATGGTTTAGTGAGTGGTTACAACAAGGGACAGGGAAGCAGGACTCTTGGCTTCTCATCTCAGGTCTGAGACTGACTTGCTGGGACACTTCAGTGACTCAATTCACTCTATGTGCCTCAGTTTCCTCCTCTATAAAAGGGGGATGCTATTTACTTACAACACAAGGCCATTGTGAGGCTTGTGTGTGCTCACAAGGAGCTTTGAGACACTCAGATGAAGGATGCCTGACAAGGACCAATGGTTTTTGGTAAAGACAATCACTGAGAATATGGAGAAAGGCAGGGCTTACGTCCCTGAAATACTGTGTCTAACTCTGCTTACTTTGACCAGCAGAGCCAGAAAGATAGCCCTGCTTACAGCTCCTGGTGTTTTAAACTCTAGGCCAGGCTCTTTGCTAGTTGACCCAGTAACAGCCATGAAATGCAATTAAAGATAGCAAGAGTCCCAAACCTTTCCCACCATCAGCATGAACTTGGCCATAAGGGGAATGGTTTTTCCCTTACCCGATTGGGACACGGGTTGGATTGACCTTCAATGAGATGTTGGGAGAGTTGACACTGAGGGAGGCGCAGACCCGGTCAATCTCCAGTGCTTCCATTTTCCCCTGGTGATCAAAGTTCAGCTGCTGACGTGCCTCCTGCAATAAGCTGGCAAAGGAAAGGTGGAGGTGACGGGGAGATAAGCTGCATTTATGGCTGTTAAAAAGGTGTTAGTGGGGACAGTCAGAGACAATCTCTCTCCTTGGCAGAGCATGTAGAGCAGGAGTGGCCAAAAAGTTAAAGTCTTTTCCACCTACCAGAAAGGGTGGAGTTCAATGCTTTCACCTGGCATGTGGCAGGGTGGGGGAGACCATAGGATTCTGTCCAATTGGGGCGGGATGTTGGAGGTCAGTAAGTTTAGTCACCCTGATGCAGTGGATATGCTGGGTCAGGCAAGGGCTTTTAGACTTATTCACTCAGAGGGGACACAACTACTTGTCCATAGGTTACATAAGCAGTGCTATACAAGTCAGACCAGTCTAAAATCAGCTCATTTTCAAAGCTTTCTTTGTAACCATGAAAGCTAGAAACTTGATTGGTTTAAAAAAAGAAATAATGATGATCCTTCACCACCAGGCAGGCCCAGGCTGGCCCTCCACTGTGGCCAATGTTGCTTCATGACTCAGTTGTACCTGCTTGCACCAACTGCCTGAATGTTACTGGGGTGCAAGGAATTGCAAGGCATTACCCGAAGAGTATAGAGCCTGGAAGGCTGAGCATTTCAGGGTCATGTTCTGAATCAGGCTTGTGGCCTTGAGATGCCTTGGAGGGGCCTGTTTTTTTCAGGAGGTACTGAGTCCCCCTCCGCTGCCCCCTTTGAGAACCAGGTCTATTCCAAGCATCTCAAGTTGGGACCCCAAAACCACAAGTCAAAAGTTTAGACCATCCCTTTAGCTGCCACACTGGCTCACACCCCTTTGCTGGTTTAAAAAATACCATGATTCCAGCAGCACTTCCAACATTCATTCTTAGTAGGCCCGCTCCAGCACTACTTGGTACCCATTGGAGACACTGACAATGTTTAACACCGCCTATGCCATCATGAGATCACGGTCCTGGCTACATAGCACTCACTGAAAGGGGATCCGACAATTTGGAGTAACCCACGTGAGGGAAATCACACTGAGCTCTGTGGCTCAACTCACCAGAGCTGCTCGAAGGCCTCGCTCACTTTCTGCTGCAGATCTCTCTTGGCTCCATCAATCATCTCCACCTCCTTGTGCAGCTCATCCTCCACGGGATCCTTCACCACGTCAACGGCCCGGCGGCTCTCCCGAAGTGTCAAGCACTCAATTGCCACATCCAAAGGCAAGTTCTTGCCCTGCAGAGCATGTTCTGCTGCCTCTTTCATCTGGTGGGGAGAAACCAGCTCCAGTTAGGGATGCCATCTCTTTTTTGGGGGAAGGCAGGCAACTGTTTTCCAGTTATAGGTTCACTCTAGCTGCCCATGGAAGCTGCTTTAAACCTTGTCTTGAGTTGCTCACTGATGCTGGCTACTGGATAGAAGATGCTCAAGTTGACTGCCTCTGTCTAGTTCCAAAGGGATAGCTGTATTAGTGTAGTTTGGCTAATCAAACAAGGAGTCCTGTGGCACTTTTAAAGACTAACAGATTTACTGTATTTATTGCATGAGCTTTCACGGGAGAAAATCCCGCTTCGTTAGATGCTTGACGATGAAGTGGGATTTTCTCCCACGAAAGGTCATGCAATAAATAAATGTGTTAGTCTTTAAAAGTGCCACAGGACTCCTTGTTTATTTTGCCTCTGTCTATAGAGCTTTTGATTTGGAGACTAAATGTTAATGCAGGTAAGAATGTTAGCAGGGGATTTTTGGAACAAAAGGACCAGAGTGGCTTCTCCCTGTAGACGCCCATAAAGTCCAATTGGACCAGAAATGCTTTCCCATTTCCCAGGCCATCACAGCCTTTGCATTACACCTTTCATTGGGAATCTCAGAGCACTTTGCAAATATTCTGCCCCATGCTGAGGGTGCTCGATCCCCATCTTGCAAATGGGAAAACACGTGCAGAAGAGACCTCATGTCTTGCCTGAGGTTCTGCAGTGAGTCAGTGGCAATACACAGGAGAAAGACACAAAATGGATTTAACCTTTATTAAAATCTTGCTAAACAGAGACATGAACTCCTGATTCTAACCGGAAAAAGGATGCAGACTTCATCATTTAAAAGAGTTATTGAATAAAGACAGGTTTAATCTTTTCTGCCTAACATTTTCAAACTCCTAATAAAGATTTTTAAAAAATCCTCCTCCTATTCTCCAAGTTATTTTCTTTTAGTGTTTAACATATTGCTCTCTTTCCCCCCCGATCTTTAAAACAAAGGGGACACACTACATGTTTTCCTGAAATTAGGCCCTGAATCTGCACTGAGCTCGATGCACTGGTGCCAAGCCCCACATAGGCCTTTGTCCAACCACAGCTCATGGCAGACTCAGGCCCACAGTTGTTTAAAATCACATATATTGAGTTTAAGCCATCTGTCTTCTCAACGTACTTTGGCTAAGGCATCGATTTCAGTGTCTATGTCTGTGAGGCATTTGTCCAAGGTCTCCTTCCATCTGTTCACGCTGTCAATACGTTCAGCAAGTCGTGTTCTGTTGTCATGTTCATCCCATTGTGTCTGGAATTAGAAGAGACACCATTTCAATTAATTTTGTAGCTGAAATTGGGAAGACTTCCCCATGCTGGCGAACAGCCTGCTTCGTCATTGTCCTGCATTTTTACCAGTGCAAATTGCTGCCGTTTGTTCTGGCAGAACAGTACATTACACCCACTTCGTGCTACCATAAATAAGCACACAAGGTGCAGGCCTCCAGAGCATCAAATCCAGAGGCTCCATTATAATTTTTGCAGACCTACAAATCATAATGTGTATGTATGATTTCACCTCCTAAAACTGTCATTGATTAGTTGTGCCAGGGGCTTCTCTAGAAGCGAGACTATACCAGTCCCCCAGAAGCAACAACTGCAGTGTGGGATACAAGACAGAAAGTCTATGAATTAATCTAAGGAGTTAAAAGAACTTACACAAGGCCGTGAAGCACTAGATGAAAGTAAACAGCATATCATGGGGACATTGCAAATGTATTTTAAAACAGAAGAGCAACTGTTATTTGCATTTGTAATCCATATTTTGCTAAGTCCACAGATAGGGTGAGAAGCTATGGAGAGGAGACACGGACGGGGCAGCTTAGGAGCCCAGAGTGTTTACAAAGATGTGCAGAGTGAGGATTGCCACAGAGGGCAAGCAATGGAACTGCGATAGCTGCAGCATCCACAAAGCTTTCTCCAGCTCCTCTATAAAAGGGCACAGGCTTCACCAAACCTCACACTGACGTACATGCAACTGTGGCAAAGTGGAGAAATCTTACAGCTTTACTGGGTAATAGCTTTTGGCTAAAAGTTATGCCTAAATTATCCCACACACCCAATTTACAATCAGGGGTTGGGTGTGTATGAAATGTTCGTTTTGTTTCTTAAGAAATTCCCTCCTTGGAACTGGCTGAGAACTGTTAACACCTGCATTCAAGGATATGCATATTATAGCTCAGAGGTTTAATGCAGCATAATACCTTTTTTGGGAGGGGCGGTGCTGGTCTGAGCTTCAGCCAAGAGGAGAGCTGAAGGGCAGGGAAAGGACAGTCCCAGTTATATTATCTCAGCACCTCCTGCCCTTGCCTATTACACATTTACTACTCTCTAAAAGGAAATACGGTGTCTGTTGTTTTGCCTTACCAGACTGGGCTTAAATTCCATCTGTGATTTTTCACCTTGTAACAGGTGGGCCAATCGCTGACAACTACTTTGGTGGTTTCCATTATGTAGATTCCTACCCAATGGAGAATTGGACTTAGCCAGTGGTTTTCAAACTTTTTTCCTTGGAACCCAGTTGAAAAAAAAATCATTTACACCCATGACCCAACAATTACATCTTTGAGCAATGCATTCCAGTCTTTTGGTGGTAGCAGCAGGGAACACTGTGACCAAGTACCTGAGGGTCTGCGACCCAGCACTGGGTCCCAACTGAATGTTTGAAAACAACTGGACTAAGCCTAAGCCATGGCTCACTGGCCTAGCAATGTGATTCTTACACAGGGTGCCCATGGGCCTCCAGTCCAAATCCCATGGAAGGCCCAGTAGCAATGCAAAGATTCACAGATTAAGGCCTGAAGGTTCCAGTGTGATGATAATTTAATCTGATCTTCTGCCCCACAACAGCCAAAGAACTTCTCCAATCATTTCTACATCAAGCCTATAATTTCTGTTTGAGCCATATCTTTTAGAAAGACACCCCGACTTACAGACTCAGATTCCAAGCTGGAAGGGACCCCTATTATCTTCCAGTTTGATCTCCTGTATAAACAGGCTATAGATAGTCCCCAAGATAATTCATTCTGAAGTAGAGCATACCTTTTTAAAAAAATCCAATCTTGATTTAAAAATTGCCGGTGATGGAGAATCAACCACACCCTTGGTAAACTTTTCCCATTATTAATTCCCCTCACAGTTAAAAATATACACCTGATTTCCAGTCTAAATTTGTCTAGCTTCAGCTTCCAGCTCTTGAATTCTTCCAGTCTGAAGAGTCCATCAGTAAATACTTGTTCCCCAGAAACAAATGCAAATACTGAAAGTGATGGAGGACCCACCACTTCCACAGGAAAACTGATCCAGTGGTGGGTGAAGGAGCTCAGACAAAATGACTGGGATGGTCTGTTTTGGCTTTAAAAAACTGAATAAATGAGCTACGAGAAATGATTAAACAAATCACAGCAAATAACTTAGTCAGCAAAGTGAGAGAGAGATTTTCTTTGATCCATTCATTTAAAACTTGACAATTTCGTACTAGTTTTGTTTGTGTGACATCTTGCTATTTAAATTCCAAAACCAAAACTCTGTTGTGTTTGTCAAAGGTCAGTTGACCCTGTTTCTGTCCCATGACAGGATAAAAGTAACTAGTCTAACTAAATCTCTGGTATAAATGTGTACAGATGTGAATTTAAAAACTTTCCAGGAATATTCAATCCAGTTTTTCCTGGTAAAACTTGATCCATCAATACGTTTGCAGAAAGCGAACACAATGCGTGAGAGCATGACCAAATCAAATTAGTTCATAAATTAGAATTAATTTTACTGGTAGATTTTTTTTTCACCCCCAGCATTCAACTGACTTTTTAAATTTCACCCTAAACAAGCACTACCAAGTAATCTTCCATCATTATTGGCATAGGTGTACCTCAGTAATCTGAAGGCTGAAAAGGGACAAACTTCCCCATCCCAATCCACTCAACCAATTAGACCTTTAAACACCTTCATCCCCCTGCAAAAAAAAAAAAAAAACAAAAAACCACCAAACCCAACCTATTTTAACAAATAAGAAGGGGAGCAAAGCACACCTGGTTGTTAGTTTCATTACGGAGGACTCTGGCTTCCTGCCTGATCTGATGAGAAGCAGAACGCTGCCGCTCAGCATTTGTGGAGATGAGGTTAGCATTGGTGTGCCAATCCGGCACCGTAAATCGCTGTCCTGGCTTCACGCTCAGAGTGGCCATCTCAGCAAGATCAGCTGCTCACTACAGCACAAAGAGAAATAAGCAACAGAAGAGCTGCACTGGGCACTAGAGCTATCCAAATGCTGCTAGAGCTTGGAAAACACAGAAAAGGACAGTACAGACTTCCCAGCCACAACCTCCTCTCTTGGTAATGTGCCTTCTTGGGACTATCCTCAGCCTGACACCTGCCCCCCCCCCCCCCGGCCCATCAGTCAAACTCCCTGGCTACTGATCTTCAGAGGAGGTCAGCCTCAGCAGTGATGTCGCTGTGATATTTAACATGCCCAAGCAGGTGACAGAATGTGCCCTCTGTGAAGCTCCATCAGAAGGTAACTGAATAAAGTCTGTTCCACTCATGCTTCACCAGGTCACAGGTTGCACTGCAGGGAGACCTGGAGCTGCCCTTGTTTTGTATAAGCAGAGAAGGATTGTAGTCGCCCTTGTCAATACAGAGCTGCAGCCCTGCAAAAACTGCAAGTCTTTGGAGATGATGTTTAACCTGGTTGGAAACAGGGCCTTCAGAGACCCTAGGTTCCAAAGAACAGGGCAGCCTCTCAGAGGTAACTGGACATCACATGGGGGAGACTATAGCCTCCACAGACAGTAACTCACTAAAGATTATGGGGATATGTACCAGCGAAGGTCAGTTTTGGCTCTGCACTTTCCCACTGGCTGCATGACTTGGAGGTCACAGTTGAATCTTGCTGGTGTGAGCCAAGCAGCTTGTTCATCCAACTCCATTGGGGTTTCTTGTGTTAAGTAATGCATGAAAAGCAAGGTTTGTAAAGAAACCACCTTGCAGGCAGAGGATCTGTGAGCCACAAAAAGGCCTCAGAGTGACAGGACAGGTTGGAGGGATCAAATTACATGGAGCAAATTGTAACAAAGGCCACAGAGAAAGACAAGAGGAAGGAGGCTGCGTCACAGGCTTTCTGAGCTAAGGGGTTAGTGCTAGCCAAGGATCGCACAAAGATAGGAGAGGGAAGTTCTTATGCTCATGGCCTCTCCCTCTCACTCCTCCCTTGTTAAGCAAGGCACAAACCTGTACAGCTATAGCACAAGACCTGAGATGTCTTGGCCACCGTACAAATCCCAACTCCTGAATCCCCACCCCGGAGCAAGACTCTCACTCCTGGCTCTTCATCCTGAATCAAGTCAGGGCAACTTACCACTTTCCTTCCTTGATTCTAGAGTTTGTGCTTCCCAGTGCTAACTGCTTTTGTATTAGTGGTTGCTAAGCATGCTCTGGGGAGTTGCTGGGCAACCATGCACACCAGAAGCCAATCAGAGGCCTTTTCTCTTTGTTTACAGGAAAAGTGGAGCCATAGCAACAAGGGGATGTGAGGCAAGAAGGGCTTGGATGCCTTTTAGGCCCACAGCTGTCTAGGGGCTGGAATTGCCCGAGAAAGGGTGTGATGGGACCTGATACAATTCAGAGGTTCTGGGTGGAGCTGGGGGGAGAGATTACAGCAAGAGGTTCAGGGAAGGGGCAACATCTGAGAAAGGACATAACACTGACAGTCAGGTACACTAGGGAAAACTCCCTCCCACTTTTAGAAGATCCCTAGAGGAAATAGCAAAGTGACTGTTTCTTGTGAGGAAGAACTAAGATCAGTCGATTTGGAAAGCTGGGTCCTGAGTCCTGACTTTAAATAATACCAAGACATATGCAAATAATACAAAGAGCCTCTATTTTCAATGTTTACAAGTCAAACATTTTATGAAACCTGGGTACAAAAAGACACCTCTGTCTAGACCTTTAGCAACATCTGAGGCATTGACTCAGGAGCCAGCTACAAAAAAATGCTTAATTTCTAAGACACATACAATTGTGGTCTGAAATGATGTTAAGAAAACAACCCCGATGGAAAGATGAGAGGGAGATTTGGACAAAGAAACTGAGCTGGATGAGTGGGTCCTCTGTATGGGAAAGGAAATATACATCTTAAATGTGTGTAGCTCAAAGAACACTGTAGATGTCATTTGATTCCAGTTAAGATTCATCATATTTTTGCTATAAAAGAGGTATGATGGTGGATGGATTGCAGGAAAAAGGGTTTATACTTACACATATGGTAACCGTGTCTGGGAATTAGATGTTTTTGGGAGGCCATTCCAAAATGCCAGCTTCTTAGCAATCCCCTGACCTGCTTTCTTAATGTTCAAATGAAGGACCTACATTTTAAACAGAATGAGTTAATTCATTTATTAGCAGCAGCAAGACCTTGAATTGGACATTTTTTGGCAAAGTGACTTCTATAGAACTATAGTTTAGTAAAACATGGATAGTTCTTCTAATGGAAAAGCATTCACAAGAACATGCACAAGAGAAACACCATATAAGGCAAAATATTTAGAAAGTTGATCACCCTCACCGGACAATGGCTCACTAACAAGCTAGAATCTCTAGCTCAGTTTGAATATTCACCCAATCCTGAATAATTAATAAGGAATATGCAAACTATGTATTGTAACTTTGCCTTAAAAAAATAAAAGACAAGAAACTTACTTTGGAAAGCTGTCCCTAGGGTGCTGGGCCATACTGGCTATGGGTGTGGTAGACACCTCAGCTGCCTATACTGTACTTGCTCAACAGATGGAGATGATCATACTCAGGGTGCCTTATCTGGCTCACATGCACCAGCACTGTTAACACAAAGCATTTAATTAAAACCAACAGGGATTTGGCAATGGAGAGAGTTGAATTTTTGGCTTGACAGCACCAGGCATTTCTGCAAAGCTCTGCCTTTTTGAAGTAAAAAGAGCTATGTGCTTGTGTGTGGGCAGAGCAGCTATGGACAGAAGCTGTTAACTGAGCTTGTTTTCTTATCTGCACATTTATCATTAATTCACTAACTGAAGCAGGGCCAGTTTAACATTCTAGCCAACATGTCCATACTCGAAGGTGTTTGGTTTAAGTATGAAATATCAGGGTGTACCTTTCCCCCCGCCCCGCCCCCCCGGGGCAGCTGGTGGTAATGAAGAAACTTCTATGGGCTGGTTTTTGCATGATCATCTGTTACAGGGTTTCTAGTACCTTCTCCCGAACCATCTGGCACTGGCCACTGTCAGCTCCAGGATGCTGCACTAGATGGAGTCCTTATCTGATCCAGTACAGAGATGCCTATGTTGGATTTAAAAGGCATAAACCTCTCCAGAGGTGTACTAGGAAGGCTGACAGCTGCTTTACAAACCATTTGCCTGCTCTACATTTAAAACTTATAACTGCACCGTTTGATCAGTCAGGAGTATGAAACAAGCACATCTAGTGTATCCCTGTATAGCTGCAGGTATACCAACTGAAGAGGGCTTGTCCTGGCAAACGTAATGTGAAGGTGGTGTTCATACTGTACACCAGCAGAACTCCTGTCAGTACATGCTACTTTTACACTAGAGGGCTATCGCAGCACAGCTCTGCTCTGCTGTCTGTAGTGTAGACATACCCAAATGCCATCTCTACAAGTGGTATACCACTAAAGCGCTGCAGTGTAGACACTTGCTATAAAGATGGAAGGGATTTTCCACTGCTGCAGTAAATCCACACCCTAGCTAGGTCAATGGAATAATTCTTCTCTCAACCTAGTGGTGTCAATCCTAGGGTTTAGGCTGACTTAACGACCTCTGTCAGGGGCATGATTTCTCACCCCTGAGCAATGTAGCTAAGTCAAGTTGTCTTAGGTGCAGACTAGGCCTTAGTCTCTTCTCTGTGTAGACGTAAGACCAACCTTC
This sequence comes from Podocnemis expansa, assembly GCA_007922195.1. Taxonomy (NCBI): domain Eukaryota; kingdom Metazoa; phylum Chordata; order Testudines; family Podocnemididae; genus Podocnemis; species Podocnemis expansa. The sequence continues at coordinate 55,259,884 of ML681963.1, read as the reverse complement.
AGTGAATGGTGGAGCAATTGAGAGTATTTGCAAGTTTTTTGTGGTAGGGACCAGCTTTTTGTTTTGTTTGTACAGCACCCAGCACTGCAGGTCCTGCTTCATGCCTGGGTCTCCCAAGTACTCTAGCAATACAAATCAAACACACTTTTTCAGCAGGAATGTTTTCAAGGTGTTGCTGAGGAAGGCCATTGCTGCATAAACTGCCTAAGTAACTCTGTATCTGAGAGCGGACATATGGCTGAGGTAAGATGAAAAGGAAAAACAGCATCTTGTTCATCCTTCCGTGTGTTCAGCCTTTCTACAGTGCTGTTAACACCCTCTCTCTCCCTCCTTATACTGACCACCCTTCTTTCCCAGCCCTCAGCACTCCAGATTCCCTCTTCTTCCATATAAAGTTCAAAACTTCCCCTCCTCTTCATAGCATTTCTCAGCTCTATTCCTGCCCACCTCTGCCCTCAGTAGCTTCTAAACCTCCCTCCCACTTGATATTCCACCTCTCTCTCATCTCTTTCCACTCCCTTTACCTGAACCCACTTCAGATGCTATGCTGCCTTCCATATCTACCATATACAAGTGATAACAGTAACAGCCACTTTATGCCAGGTTCTTCATGGCAGGGCTTTTGCATAGCGTGTGTTTGTGGGCTAGAAATCAGAATCAGGGGTCTCTTGTGCTAGGTGCTGTACAAAAGACATGCACCCTGTGGCAAGGAGCTCCTTGTAATATTAGTGTTAATACAATTTGAAAAAAGTGACAGCACTAAAAACTAAGCATTTGTTCCAATTCTCTTCTCTCTCTCTCAAAACTGAAAACGTGTCATTTATTCAATGGCAGGATTCCTCCCAACCTTCTTCCCCTGCTCCTAATACTGTTCCTCTCTGCCATGCCAGTGATACTGATCAGGTAAAATCTGCTTTTTACATTCTGTAAATCAGTGTCACACGTTTCCTACCAAGACCGGACAAAATAGCCTGAGTTATGGACACATAAGTTAAGTTTGGAGCAAAGCTTTTTATTGCAATTATCAGTGAAAGTTACACTCCAAAGTGAAGCAAAGCGACATTAAAACCAATAAAAAATGTTAAAAAGGTAAAAACAAACACAACATGGAGTCCTTCCAGTATAGAGAATGGCAGAAAAAGAGTAGAATCTGTCACAGAAAACTTGGACAGTTTTGGCTCAGAGAGAGTCCCATGACTGAATTTCACAATGCAAGTATTGTGAGCGACAATGTTAAACAAAACCAAAACCTTCTCCTTTTAATCTCAACCACAGACATAATACATTTTTGCAAAAGACAGAGATTTAACTTAAGGTATGACATTCACCACTGAAAATCTGCACACAAGCATTTTACTTTCAGAACCTTGCTAGCTTTCTGTTCACCTCTGCCTATTTTGAGCTTTCAGATGAAACCATAATACATATCTCAGTATTCAGCACATACGTAATCAGTGTAAAAAAATCTGATAACCTTGCCATATCCCCATATAATTTTATTAGTTTGTGGAGAAATGATTTAAATTGCCAATTAATTTGCATTTCATTTTTATATATAATTAATGTGGGGTTTGTTTTTTTTCCATTCTAGCTATTTTTCCATTGACCATCACTAGATAAAAAGTTAGAGAAGTCTGAAAGTAAAATCACATTCTCTCTGACAAAGGTTTGGCAGTCATGTCTGGTAGTTCTCTCAAGATATCATCTGGTCCTGTGTCTGTAGAGTTTCAGGCCTATGTTGCAACCCCCATTCACTTTCGCAGACATTGTTTTGGAAAAACAAAAAAGTAAAATAATGCAAGTATAAAATAAGATAAAAATACATGACAAATTTCAAAACAAATTTAGTCTTCAGATAGTTAAGATGGGTCTACAATATACTCAATTTGATCTTATCTTATTTAAAGTCAACGGAAAGATCTTATGACTTTATGATATTATACAATCTTCCAGAGAGATTACAGATTGCTAGAAAAAGGAAGCAAGAGTGGGACAGAAGCTATGCTGTAATATTTTGCTGTGCTGGAAAGAAAGCAAAAATTGTGATAGGTAGAAAATTTTGGCAAGAATAGTTTGATTGGAAAAGGGGGTGGGGGGACACATTGCTTCTGCTTAGCATTACATTTTAAAACATACCGACACACAGCAACTCCCGCCCACATCCACAATACAAATAGGCACACGTGGTCAAGATGGTTAAAAAGTAAAAATAAAAAAGGCTTTTACCAATGCATTTGTCAACTGCCTACCATCTATTTGTGCAATGTTTCAAGTCACAGCTCTGTTTTATTCTTGAGATAAACCCTTTCTCTTTTAAAAAATAGGCATTGGCTTCATGTCTAAACACATTCTATGTCTTGCATAAAGCAATGGTAGCACCAAACCAGGAGGGATCAGGTAACAGCATATCAGAAAGAGGAAGAGTGTGTGTGAGAGACACAAATGTATAAGGGAATTCCAAACCACTGGAATGATCTGTTAAAAAAACTTTATTCCAAAAAGGAATTCCAATTAACACAAATATTCTCTTTATTTAAGTACACAGTATTTTATACACATGTAACACTTAGATATACACACCACTGCTTCCTGCAGCCTCATACCTAAACATGTGTTGATTACTAATAATTTTCAAGGTGCACATGAGTTGTCATTATCTGAAGACATGTAAACTGCCATACTGGCCCATAACTGAAGGGAGACAGTTAAGACCATGCCTACACTTGGAGCTGTGAGAGGGATATCAGTCCCAGATCACACAGACATACTCACACTAGCAGTAATGGAGCTGGCACGCTAAAAATAGTATGCACCCCGGGATTCTGGGCAATTAGCCCATGCCACTATCCCTATTATTTTTAGGGCATTAGCTCAATGAGAGCTGGCACAAGTATGTCACCTCAAGCTGAGAATCACATCCCCAGGTCCAAGTACAGACACAGGCAATGACTAGATATTACAGTGAACATTTAAAGCAACGTCTGACAGACAATGCTTCTAGCTAAATCAATCCTCATCCCGTAGCCCTGTGGTAATGAGCAGTCAACACTTTCCCACGCAGAACGCCAATGCTATTTGTCCATGAGCCATCCACTCTGGAAAGCCCAACTTTCCACACCAGGGGAAATGATGAGACTATACCTGTCAAATGAATCTATACCCTGTGAGCCTAATACTTTATCATCATCACCTAACCTGCGAAACATGAAAGCCAAATTACTGTACATCAGTGCTGCCAGTCACATGGGAGAACTCTAAGGGAATGCCAGCGACAAAAGATTAGTTTTCATCAAGGAAGTGACTATACCCAGAGGCTATAAGTTTAAATTAATCATTGCTGTCTGTGGTACTGAGCTGAAGTGTAACATGCTAAGCAGCAATACTTACCTAGAGGTAAGCATTTAATAAAACCAAGTCAATGCTGCAAAACTTCCCTTGGAGAAGTGATACTCTTTCCTCATTTACAAGAACTATATCCAAAATACAGTAAAAACTCACACACAGGCTGGAAAGGGTTATATTAGGGTCCACAAAAGAGAGCCAAGGAAGCCAACATTCAGCAAAGTTACCTGATATCAAAAGGCTAAAATGGCTTCTTTCTAATAGCCCTCCCAGCACTTCATGTAATGTTTCAATATGGAACTTTACTTGCCTGGCACAGCAGCACCAACCTTTCCCTGTTATTAATTTACCAAGTGGTTCAACAGAATTGCAAAAAGCTTCTTCAAATCCAGTGCTATGCACCTCTCCCATGGAAAACTAATCACCTGATACTCCTAAGTGAATGTTAACTTGCACATCTAAAACGGGTGTTTGAACAGATTTTTTTTTTTAAGAGACTTCCATAGATGGGCAAATTTAGACAAAAAGCAAATCTACTGGCCAATAATTCCATATTTTAATGGCTATTTCTTGCACATCTGTATTTAGCTCAACTTCTCTTCTTGCAGAGTACATTGTTTTTGCAATTAGAAACAATCCTCTTCTCAGAAAAATGACAGATTCAATTTCAGTATTATGGTCTCAGTCCTGCTGGTCTTCCCAACAGCTAACTCCCACAGCAGATAAGATCTGCACAAAGACCACAGGCTCTGGTCCCAGACACCAACCCTAAAAGACGCAGCTGGGAGAAACCTTAAACAAAAATACAGGACTGATAAATTGAGAGGAAAATTTATGTAAGATACCTGGATTTAGGTGTATTAATAATTTAGTACTTTTATAGCATTATGCATCTTTAGATCTCCCTAATACTTAACCCCACAAAACAATGTGAGGTATCATCCATGTTTTACAGATAGTAAAATTGAGGCAGAGTGACTAACCCAGGTTCACAGAAGGAGTCTTGTGTCACAGCAAGAATTTCAACTCTGGAGTGCTTGACTGCAGATCATGCCATGGTCTGAAACCTGTTTTAAGTATGGTCTATCCAAAACGTTCCCTCCCCATTCTGAAAATCCACCTTTCAGTGCAGCTTCAACTCTTAACAACTAGCATTCATGACTCGATAGTGAAGCAGATAACTGCTATTGCACAGCATATAGTAATATAGATCTGGTCTATATGAGTACCTTGGTATTGAAGAGAAGGTGCTTCTCCTCTATCACTTTGCTAAGACCTTTCAGACCCAAGACGTGACAAAACTCTTTACATAGCTCAAACCGACTTCAACTGCTGGCAAAATTTTTTGCAGAGATAATTGTGGCATTAAATTGTCACCACAAAAGCTTCCACTTAAATGAGGCCAGTTTGTTGCTCTCCTACATTCATTATACCACACTCTTAAATATCTGCACAGTTGCCAGGGGGAAAAAAGAGCCAGGCTTTAAAACATCAATCGATGAACGGTGCTGGTGCATTGTGAATAGTGAACACCCCACTGGATGATGACAAGAAAAGGTAGGTCAGTCAGTTCTGAACAGGCAGAGAAATGAGACTAACATCTATGTTAAATTTAGTAGAAGAAGCTGCTGCGCTACCACTCAGCTAGACATATTTGATAACATTACTCCCTGAAAGCCAGTTCAAGAAGGTACCTGAAAAGGTAACCTGTTCCACAAATTTATGAGTAATCCCATTCAGAGCATGAACATTTTTTAAATATTAGCATTCTAACAGTGGGCTAAAGAAAAATGAAAATGATCTCAGTTTTTGAATTTAATACATGAAAATCTTAACCAGAACATGTCAGTTATTTGGGAATGTTGCAGGTGTAATTTGTTTTTCAGCTTCTGTCCTTGCTCAGAAAAAGGCAAAATGGCGGCTGGTTCTCAATATCAGATCCAACAAATCCTTCAAAACAAACATTTTAGGAACCCTCAGACCACTTTTTGAGATTCCTAACAATCCCCTGAAGGACTAAACAAAATGAAACATAAGGCAAGTTGCATTTAAACCCTTCCTGAGTTTCTCCATTAGAAGCTGCTTCACAACAAACCATCATTCATTGCCTTAAAACTCGCTAGTTCAATATCTAAGCTCAATCTCCATAGGAGAATGAGATTGTTGCAAAAAGAAATGTATATTCCGCATGGCATAGGATGGTAAGTGAGTTTGTGTAGGAGAAAAAAAAAAAGGCAGGTAAGAAGCTGAATACAAGTAGCACCAATCGCAGTGCTATGTCAGATGAACACTGAAATTGACTTCCAAGTCTCTTGACTGCTGTGGGCACACAGCAGTGTGAACTGTTGATGACTGTAGCCAGCAACCTACAACTGCAACTACTTCTTATGGAGGGGTTGATCTTAGCCATAAAACCCTTTGGCTGCATTGGTTCATGTAACACCAATGTATAAGATTTTTAACAAAGTATTTAAAGTAGCAGCAAGGTTAAGGGACAAGCAAAATAAAAGTGTTCTGTATCATTTTACATTCAAATGTACAGCATCTATGAGTATTGTTAAATGCTTCTCTGCATGCTTTTCTGGTGGAGGAAAGTCAGGCACTCATTGAAACAAAACTTTCTTCCTGCCTATGTTTTTTTCTTTTTTTAAGTGACCAAACTTAGGCTTTTCTTTTTGATGAGCGAAACATGAAAATACAGGTTTCACCTGCTTCTGATCTGCAGGTGGTGCTTGCAGCAACCTTAGCTTTCCATTGCTTACTGTTTTAAATTTAAATACTAATTTCTTCTAGCATTGCTTTTGACAGCTCTCTATCACTGGCTTGATGTGACTGTCACCACTGCCATCTGGTCTCTACTTCAATAATACAGGAAAGAAAAGTGACAGACTTCTGATGCATCATTCAGTCAATTTGGTTTAATCATTCAGCCTCAGTACAACCTGTTACCAACTCTCTATCAGCAAGGAGGATGAATTAAAACTAGACATATGCACTAGATCATTTTTCCTACTGAAAGAAGCTCATGAGAATGTCAGCACCATCAGCATTTTGCCATTTTAAGTTTAAAATAGATGTCTGAAAAAGTCACAACTTGCCACTGAATAATAAAGAATTTTTGTAATTACAGTCATATGCCACAAGTTCCAGAGGAGTAGCTGTGCTGGTTTATTTCAGCAAAAACAAACAAGGACTTTTAAATACTAATGTGTATAGTTATTTATTTATTAAATTTGTTAGTCTTTAAAAGTGACACAGTACTCCATATGCCATGGTGGTACATCTTAATCCAGGTAGGACTCATTAGCAAGCAGCTTCTGTCCCACAGAAAACAATATAACCAAATTCAAAGGATTAAGTGGCTTCAGAATCTTGTAGCCCTCTGTTTGCCAAGTACAGAGAGTGAAGATGACAAGAACTAAATTTTATTGGGTCTCAATAGTTCCTTGATTGGTTAAAATTTAAACCAAACTGGTTATGAGTAATTGAAAAGATGCAGCATCTACTTCTGAATGAAAAAGATGAAGAAATGGAATTTTTGGTCCTTTTCAAGTTGGTAAAATAAAGATATGGCTGCTACTAAAGGTACAAAATTAAAGTAATTTTGGCCATTAATTTTTTGTGAAAAAATATCTTTTTTATGAAACCTAAAAAAAAAAAATGTTTTCAAGAATTTAAGGTTTAACAGCAAAGCCAGTTTAGGGTAAATCACTACGAAGGAAGGTTTAAATGCCAATATTATTCTGATTGTAAAGTTACTATAAAATTATTTCTTTGTCTAAGTTGACTCAGAAGCAAAAGATAGCATTAGCAGAAAAACTAAACTAGTTTTTAAAATTTTGTTTTTATAACCTACATTAGTAATAAAAAAGTAGTATTTTTAACTGTGGATTAATCTTAGAGTACTCTTTTTCATTAAGACTTAAAAGTTCAAGCAGTCTAATTACTAGAGCTTAAGTGAGTAATTCCAAATTAATACATAAAATAAAAAGGTGCTAACGTGACTTAATCATACTAGAAAAATTAGCACACAATGAATAAACCAAATCCAGCCAAGATGCCGTTTATCAATAGAAGGAGGAGTCTCACATTAATGTTTCTGGCTCTTGAAAACATCTTGCATAATATTCTCAAATGATCTACAAATATGGTTTACATATGTTATTAAAGACCAGTACTGTATCTACAGCAATAAACTGAACATTAAAAAATGCATGTCAGAATACTAAATCAAATCCAGCTACCAATTTAGCCTGTTTTATGTCCTGATCACTTCACTTTATTCAAGTTCCCAAGGGGTAGCTGTATTAGTCTAGTTCAGCAAAACAAGCAAGGAGTCCTGTGACACTTAAAGACTAACAGATTTATTAATTGCATGAGCTTTCATGGGAGATAATCCCACTCTGTCAGATGCTTTGAGGATGAAGATGACATGGGATTTTCTCCCATGAAAGCTGATGGATAAAATAAATTTGTTAGTCTTTAAGTGCCACAGGACCCCTTTTTGGCTTAACTTTATTCAATTTCTCCTCAATCATGATTAGTAATGTTATGATTTCACAAGGGGGGAAGGGAAGATACCTAGAAACAACTCCCCCTACAAAAAAAAAAAAAAAGTGTTTAAAAGCAACATTTAGGCCAAACCCATGAAACTACAAACTGCACACAAATTACCAATAAATAAAGGAAACACCACAATAAAAGAACAGGCCTCATCTTAAAAAATTGTTTTAATTGCTATTGAGACATTACAAACATGAAAGTTGTGTATTTCTGCACGCATGTGCAAGCACATTACAGTGAAATCAAGGCAGAACTTTTCTATTATTATTACTTTATGCAGCAATACAAGGTTACTGAGGTGCAGTGTTAGTCTAGTCTAAAACTCTTCTGACTGGAGGAATGCTCACCAAAGCCATCAGAGGCTCCACAACATCTTTTATCCCAGTCAAAACGTGGCACCAACAATCATCCCAACATGTTGACCATTTATATTATCAAAAGCCTCTTAGGTCATTAGAAGTTCCATTAACATGTAAACGTTACTCGCATAAAATACAGGTTGTGTGACCTCTGCTCAAAGTAGGTTTTACTGTCTCTTTATAAGCCTTCAGAGAATATTATTTTATCTCTGGGAACCTGCTTCATCTCAGAAGATGAGGACATGTCCTTTGATCATCTAGGATCCAAAATATTAACTACATCACTGTCTGAAGGATCCTGTGCTATTTCTTTCCTCCTTTCTCTCTCTCTCTCTCTCTCTCTCTCACACACACACCCACACCCACACCCACACCCACCCACCCCCTCCTAGAATAGGAAGTGGTTAATTACATTAAACAACATTTAAACTACTTCAAGCCTACAAGGTGAATTTGGTGATCGTTCCTTAATACCTTTCCCTCCTACCAAATACACCCTTCCTTGGTTATTCTTGGTCCTGACTCAGATACGGCTGCTTGAAGGTACACAAAACGATACCATCAAACACTTGGCGTTTTCAATAATTTTTCTCAAATTTTCAGCCATGTACAATTTGAACATAAAAATCTACAGCACCATCTTCTGAAAAGGCACTTTCTGAGGACTGTCTTGCTTTAAAAAAAATTAAAAGTTGCTCCAAGTTTAAACAGTGGAATTTCTTTGCTTTAACAGGATACTACATTAACTTACCCATGTTAGGAGGAGGGGATCTCAGACAGAATTCTAATACAGCCAGGGGCACATAGCTGGAAAAGTGATTGGGACGGAGTCTCTCCACTAGCTCCCTAGCTTCTGTAAGAATGATGCTTCATTGATTTCTTTTTCCTTTGCAAACCTTCACCTACCCTCCACCTCCACTGCTTCCCACATACACCTTTGGCAGTTCAGGCCACAAACTAATTCTAAATCTGAAAGTTTTAGTGACTGGGATTCTTGTGACTCTGCTAGACAGGTAAAACACAGGATCCTGTACATACCAGATTCACACCTCACATCTACTGTAAAGTTACAAAGATTTTCTATTAGCGGAAAATACTGAGATTAGCATACACCTTAACCACTATTTTTCAGTTTTACAAAAATAATATATATCTGAGTGAATTGGCTAAGTGAAGCTTCCATAATTAAAAGATGTGCCAAAACATAAATGGTATCCCACACACAATGTCAAATTCAAGTACCATCTTTGGGTAAGAAAGTAAGCCAGGAATACTTTTCCCTTTGATATCCACATGGATTTTCTATCTGACCAAATTAATTGTCTAGTGGCGACCAAATTTACTTCACAACACCACAGCTGATGGAGCATTTGTCGGGCATGAAAAGACAGACCATTTGGAAATGAAGATTTAGGATTTCAATGTATATAATCAAAGCTTCTTTGATTCCCCTGTTACAAAAAGTGCTTTGAGAAAGGTTAAATCCCATCAGTTTGCAAACCTGAGAACAGATCAAAGGTGGACAAGTCTCAAGGTATGAGTAAAACGTAAATCCAGAAAGGCTTCCTCCTTTTTAAACTGAAGAAATTAGAGCTTGGAAATTTCACACTATTGTGAACTTGAGCACTAGCAGAAAAAAAAAAAAAAAATACAAGCAGCTAAGATGTGTACAGAGTGATTACTCATCTAGTGCCCTGTGCCTAAATATTGATAAAACAAGTACCTGCACAGAAAGCAGAAACAGAAACAATTTAGGACCAATGGCATCTTGAAAGAATTTGACCGACAACCTTCAGGAATTCATTTTAAACTTGAAAGCTGCTATAAGAGCTGAACTACATTACAAAGCATCCCAGAATAAATCCTAAGGAAAGAACCTTTGCATATTTTCAACTCAATCATTTAACATTTGACTGCCATCTAACGATCCTGAGTAAAATGGCCACAGTAGAAGTGCCCCACAAATCAGTCCTGACAACTTGTGCTGTTAGCAGATGCTGCAAGAGTTTAATAATTCAACCACCAAAATTCTCAACTTTTCTTCCTAAAGTTGGACCCACTAATCACTAGATCACATATTTAAGGTCACTGCCATCACCAAACTACTATTAAGCTTCAGAGAAACACTGCCTCAATTTCTAGGGCAGTGGGTCCAAAATTTTGGACCAGTACTGTTAGTTCAGGTTTGTGTGGCTAGTATCATTGGCTGTCCCTCACCCCCAACTTTTGTGCTGGGCACCCAAGTGTATGTCCCAATTGTTTGGGAGGTTAGTGGCACTTGTCAGGACTAGAATAATCTCAGTCTGGTAAACCAGTACAGTGCCTGAGAAGGTTGGGAACTACTTTTTTAGACAGATTCATGCACAGATGAGGCCAACGTGTCTGCAAAATGGAACTGTCAGCCTTTGCCCACATCCCTGTTTGGTTTATATACAGCATGCTCCTGTAAAAATAAAGGGATCATGTGTGTTGCACTCAAGATCTCGCCAAAAAAAGCGCATAAAATTTGAGAAACAAAACTTTTCTTTAAAGGAGAGCAGGTACAAAAATAAAAAATCCATATACTCCTGTGAAAATATACTGGAAACTGCCACCACAGATGAGGTACCATTTATCCCCCCACCCCTAAACTGCAAACATCAAAATATATATAAGTCTTTAGACAAAGGAAGAATATCTGGCTATTTAATCTCAATTAAAATGACAGCACCCTTTGTTACACTTGATATTTCACACTGTTAATTCTTTTGAAAAATGAGATACCACATCTAACTCTAAGCCTTGATTCCTGCTCATCTCCTCATTCCCTAGTGCAGTAATTGTCCGTCTCCGTTTAAATAAATATAGCAGCTACAGTATCATAAATGTGTGGCCCTCACAACGCCAGTAACTTGATATTGTAATACAAATATATGTATCGGCACTTTATGTAGACATTTGAAAAACCAAGAATAGAGAGATTAAAACTCCTAACTTCTCTTCACATGAAAACCAGGTAACTTGCCTGTTGAGCAAACACTTCAAAGTACTTTTCCCAATGGATTTTTTCATTTATTATTATTATTATTATTATTAAAGTTTCTTGTGAAAGCAGGAAGCAAAATAACTTAAAACTTTCAAATAATAGTTACTCGGTGTAGACAAAATGGAAACTGGATAGTGTCTTTAAAAGAACAGTTAAAGGCCATATAGTTTTTGTTTTGTTTTTTTTAAAGGGCTTTTCATTAAAATGCCAGTTTACAAAAAGTCCTTGTAAAGCAGGTTTTTCTAAAAAAAGCCTCTTCAATTTTAAAAAGATCAGTCTTCTGTAAAAAGTCTAACCTGGGCCTTTTATAAATGGGTCTACTAGCTAGAACACTTCTCAGAGGAAACTGTCAAGTTACAGAATAAGAAAGATAGAGAGATTTGTTTGGAAACCATCTTGCTCCAAGCATTTAATTATACTGACCTCCCTGCAGCAGTTTTATTCAAAGGAGCTGAAAGATAAGTGCATGAAGCAACCAGAGAACACTGGGACACTTTAATAAGGAATCTGAAGTCCCACTGATGAATGACTATAATCCCACCAACAATGAGAGAGACTCCTAAAAAGCTCCTTGGCTACACAGAGATCTTTTATAACAGTCCCCTCTTCTCCTGAGCTGCTAGGTTCACTGCCCAACAGCATGACTATCTCCAGTGCAATTTCAACTTTGCAAAAAATTAGTTTCTTTGCATTATGCTTCTTGATATTGGGAGAAAATATATATATATTTATAAATGTGTATATACACCAACTACTTAGTAAAGCGCTTTGAGACAGTGTTGTGAACAGCACTAATACATTTCAATACAAATGTACAAATGCACAAAATACAGTACTTAGTTTTCTGGCAGAAACAGGGGGAATGCATGCCTATTGAAGCAACATGGGCTCAGATGTTAGGCTCAAAAAAATACAGTAAATTGGCAAAAATAGTGGATTACATGAGAATGACCGGAGATAAACAAGAAAACAAACCCACCCATTGGTTTTCGTGTGAAGAGTAGGTGGAGCTGAGAAGGGCTGGGATAACAGCAATGCCCATATAAATAATCTGCAGTATATATACACACATATATATACTATGAACCAGTGCAAATAAAACAGTCAAAAATGCAGTTCACGAGGTTACAAAGTGCAAAACTCCCCTGATGCCCCGTTATTGAATATATGCTCACTTCTAACACCTTTAAAATACTTGTTTTAACTTTAAAGTGGAATGAACAAAAGTCCCATTAATGTTTTGTTTCACATTTCAGTGATTTAACTTGTTTAAATTATCCCAGCCCTCTTAATTTGTTTGTAAAGTGAAATGAAGTCACCAACAGCTTAATTTTAAAAGGAAAGCCAATGGATAGGAAACAAGCAAAAATTGCTTTAAAACTTCATTCACTCTTTAAGACTTTTTCTGATAAATGTCAGGTACATTAAAGAAAGCATGTGAAAATGTGGATCTTCAATGAAGTCTTCATTTCAGTTCAAATAACTTTAGCCTCAAACTCAAAAATGTACATAATTCCTTTGTTAAATCAAAATACTGCATTGACTACCAATATTAAAGCTTGAAGAATCCTAGAAGCATAGGTTTTGCTCTTCTTTGCTGGTTTGATTTAAAAAAGGAACATGCATGACTCCTGATGAGTATAAAACTTTCCTTTTGAAATTAAGGCTTTTACTTTGTCTTTTTTAAATTGTGGAGGTGTCCATTCTCCCACAGTTAGTGGTACAAACAAGCCGCTTCAATACAGCTAAACGGACACATTTTTCGTTTAAAACGGCTTATTGCACTAAAAGATAGCAAAAACAAGTTGTCAGTTTTTTTAAAAAATAAACATGGTTACATTTCTAAAAATAAAAATTGATGTTGCCCATATGTTCTGTAATAATTAAATTAAAGCATTATTATTACTCTAATAAATATAGAAGAAAAAGCTAAACTTCAAAAAACACACACACATGTATATATATGAAATCACATTAAGGTGTGAGAGGCAGCAAGTAAACTAGCAAATAAAGACCTCAACTCTAATGTTTCATTTCTGGTGTTTACTACATGTAACCCCTTAAAACTCAGAACATTGGATCTTGCATGAAGCTCAAAATATATTTACGACTTGCCAGAGAAATAATTAGTTGAAACTTCTGGACAAGGTAAAACAGCAGCTTTAGTAAACTCACCAGGGAGCAAGAAGAGTTTGGATCACTACTGCTGCACAGACATCACTAGCTTTTTTTTAAAAGGTAACTATTGGAGTTGAGGACTCCAAGCTGTAAAAACAGACACAAAGGCAGCAGTTGGCTAAACAACGTTCAGATTAATGGACTAACGTGTGCAAACCCCCTCCCCTAACTTTTTCTAGTTAGTGCTGTACATTCAAATGTACTTGGATATGTTCCCATTCAAATGCTGATGGCAATATTGAGAGAAAGCCTCCACAATGCACTGGGGTTTAAAAAAAAAAGATAAAAAGGCTATTTTTTGCACACTTCCCCTTCAACAATCATTGTGATTGTTCTATAGGTTGTCTGTGTTTTTTTAAACTACATCAACTTTTTTCTCTCTCTTTCTTTCTTTTTTTTTTTTTTTGCAAAGATAGTTGTGCTGCCGAGCAACTTGAGGTAAAGGCATAAAAGGGCTAGACTACAAGAAATTAAAAAAGAAAAAACAACAAAAAAAACCAAAACTGATGACGACGGCGCTTCCTACAGGAGACCGCCCCAAAAAGCAGTTGGCTGGTTTCATATTGCATAATAGTGCTGTGTTCCTCAATGAAGTAAACAATCTTCCTTGTGTCAATTTAAGGATTAGCCCGTTGCCCCTGCACAGTGTCAGCTTCAGTGTGATCGGAGACGCACCCCATCAACTGACCCCACTGGAAACATACATTGTATGTGGCTTAATTTTTCACTTCTTCCTTTCAGTGAGTATGCTCCGATATTTTTCTTTTATATTTAAGCAAAGTACATGGTGCGTAAGGTGTCTTGGTGAATCTGTACAGCCTTAGCAAGGGCCTGTGGGTCTCTCCCATTGCTTTGTCCTGAAACATGGCTTCCTTCGGCACTGCAAGACAAAGAAACATTAAAACTAGCAGAAAAACTTTAAATATGAATCATCATTGTCATTTACCAGGTAGTAAATATTATTTACTCTGATTTCAACCACTCAGGGAGGGAATGACAGTTTTTTAAAGCAGATATTGCGATAACTCCTGGGTTCTTCTCTGCTTTTTCAGCATTTCCAGGGCTTCTGGCAAGTCCCTTTACCTGTGTAGCTCAGCTAGCCTACCCATAAGATAGGCTTAATATTTCTTACCCCTGTGTGCTGCTTGTGAGGTTTAACATTTGTAAAGCTCTTTGATACCTTAAAACAGGAGTCTCAAACTCAAAAGACCATGAGGGCCGCATGAGGACGAGTATGTTAGCTGGAGGGCCACACCACTGAAATCTTTTCATACAACAATACTGCAAATACTGGTAACAATAGTGTTGCTGCAAGCTGCAGGAAATAGCTGTAGGGGCCGCATATGGGCCACAGGCCATGTGTTTGAGACCCCTGCCTTAAAATGAAGGGACCTACACAAGTGCAATGCACTCACCTCATTCATGGTAGAATTTCTGATTAGCATCCGAACACACATTTGCAACCTTTGGACCATACTGTGGGATATTTCATTAAATAAAAGTTAAACTACTTTGTGTAACAAGCTGAAACCACACTACATATTTACAAACGGTGCCAGTGGTAAGATGTGTTTGAAGGGGGGCAAGGGGAGTCTTACAGTTGATAAGACTGTGCTACTTCTTAGTTTGCATCATTTACAGCAGCAGTTCCCAAACTGTGGGTTGCATCACCAGATGGGGTCATAGCAGGGTCTTAACTACAGCAGGGTGAACAGCGCTTTGCCCCAGGTGCCCCAGAGCACCTCAACAGAGCTGCTACTAAAGGCTGCATTTCATGCCGCCGGCCCCAATCGCTGCTGATTCCAAGGGGCATGTTCTGATCAGAACGCACCCTGGGTGCTGAAACAGAGCATTACGGCTCTAGGCTATAGCAATCCTGAGCATGCAGATGCCATTTTCCAAAGTGGCATCCTCTGCACAGCCTGACGTCACATGCATTGTACGTGATGTCATGCTACATTTTCCATGACATTTTGCTCTTCAAAATGGTGATCTTAATGCACCATGACCTCACACCCTGTATGTGTGGTATAGGTAACACAGTGAAGAAAATGCCATCTGGTAAAACAAAATGGTGTCCTTCATGTAATGTGACCTTGAGCCTGTGCTATGTTTGAGGTCATGCTGCATGGCTCTCTGGGATTGCAGGAAGCAATACCTATAAAAATGAGGTCATGAAAAGAAAATGTTTGGGAACTGCTGATTTACAACTAGTCTAATGCCTGAGAATATGGAAAGGGCTTTGATATGAGAGCTCAAATGGAATACAAAGGTAAGCATTTGCTTTTTCATTTACCTGTCATGTTCTTTGTCCACAAGATGGTATCTTGCTCTGAATGCTACCAGGTGAGCATAATACGCTGGTGCAGGTATAGAAACAGATCGTGTGCAACGCACATATGTGTGGCAGAGCTGATACGTCAGCAACTGAAGTTCATCTGCAGTAAAGCAGTTATCATCCCACAAAACATGATAGTGTGAGGGACGGCTGGTACCCTATGGAGAAGGGAACATCAGTTCACTTGTCTGGCATTTTCATATGCATCAAGGCAGACTTTAAGGTCAGGAGGAACCATTATGATCATCTAGTCCAGGGGTTGGCAATCCAAAAAGGAGAGGGTCATTTTTAAAAAATTCCTTCAATAACCAACTGTTTTGAGAGCTGCAATGGGTGTAACTCCCTGGTGAAAGGTAGGGGGAGATAGGCGAGGGTGCCTGCTGCAGGGTCCCCTGGTGAGGGGAGGGGGAACCCAGAATCAGGAGGTGCAGCCCTGAAGAGTCTCCTAGTAGTGGGGGGGTGGGGCAGGACAGGGTGGGGGAGATCCAGGAGCCTGTTTGTCAGCTGCAGGGTCTCCCAGTAAAAGGGGGGGGGGACCTTGGACCCAGGAGCCAAAGCCACTAGGAGGAAACCACAGAGCCACATGTGGCTCTGAAGTTGCAGGTTGCAGACACCTATCTAGTCTTACCTCCTGCATAATACAAGTCAGAGAATTTCATCCAGTAATTCCTACATCTAGTCCATAACTTTCAGTTGAGCAACAGTATCTCAAGTGACAGAGAATCCACACATTAGGTAAAAGGTTACAACAGTTAGTTACCATACTTAAAAATTGGCATCTGATTTCTAGTCTGAATTTCCCTAGTATCATTGAAAAGCTACCTCACCACTACCATGAATCTCCCCATATAGGTACTTATAAACCATGATTAAATCACCCTCCTTTGCACAAACCTAAAGCTATGTCTACACTACAGACCTTAGAGCTGCACCACTCAGGTATGTGTAAACCATTGTGTGTGTGCAGACAGTTTCAAAACAAAGGAAACACTACTTTGCTGAAGTCATATGTATTCATTTTTAAAGTAAGGATCTTACCTGTATTCCAGCATGGCTACAGAGGTAAAAATCAAACTCATATGGGTGTGTAATATCTGTATCTACAGTTGTTCCAGCTGGAATGTTGCCACTTCGTCCAACCTACAGAGGGGTTTTAATGAAAGCAATATTAGCTAATCAATTTTTCAGAAAATAAAGCACCAACATTATGAATAAGCAAAAGTAATGATCTAGGATGTTTGCTTTGGACAAAGCATTTCTCTCCTCCCTCTAAAGTTAAGCATGCTGCAGTCAGAGGAAGGAGAGCACTGGTCTTTCATCCCTCTGGTTGCAGAAGAAAGCCACTGCCCAAGAACCCAGGTGGCGTACACAGGGACTACAGGATGTGTGGTGTTTTCCTGCTGCAGCCAGAGAGACGGGAGGTCATGAGGAGACGATGCAGAGGCTGGTGGCCTTTCAGAGCTGTAAAAATGATGTCTGTGGCTGTCATACCAAAAAGGCTGGGAGGCACTGATTTAGAGTAAAATAAAGTAAGGTTTTCAAATATAAAGTAATTTGGGGATTAATTTTCCACATCTGTCAATCTTATGTATCTCCTTTGAATATAACGAATACATCAAGTGGCTTTTGAACATTTGGACAGTTTGCAAAAATACTTGCATACCATTCTCTTTATTAATCTTCCCTCATATATAAGTACATTGGAATGGGTTAAGAATTACCCGTTCAGTTCTGTCAGCACAGAACAATCGTGTGTGGTGTCTTTTCTGCACTACAATGTAGGTTATTCCAGGCTGGTAATCTTTCTCTAGACTGATGCAGGCCTCTCTAATTGCTAGAAGTTCATAATACAACACCTACAGTACAGAAATAATAGATTAGTTTACTCTTGTATAGTAATCTGCACATTGTGCCTAGTAAAGAGCATTCACTGGTCTCAAGTCTATGGAACATCACATTAATAGTTTGTGGGAAGTCAAGGAAATCTGTTCTCTTCCCTGGCTCTAAATGATCAGCTTCCCAACCAAGAAACACATTTTTCATCCATTTGATATTATGGATCACTGTTTTCCGTCAGTCTACAATCTGAAGAACACTGAACAGCTTCCACTTGCTGGAAATTTAACCCCATTTTACACTTCCATAAGAGGTATAGCCAAAATATTATGGTATTACAGCTTAATTCAGGTACAAGGGTGAAAAATGAAAGTACAGTTCTCAATCCAAATTTTGCCACAGTAATAAATTCAAGTTATCCAACCTGTCGAAATTGTCCTTCAGAAACTCCATCCCTGTAGAAGATGATACGCGTGGGTTTGAACCGCGTTGACTTGTAGAACTGGATGAGAAGTTCTCTCACCATGGAAGCCAAATCTTGAATAATCTCTTGCCGAGGCCTTTGAACTCTCACTGTAGCACAATACCTACTTGGATGAGCATCCATACTACCTACAACCTATGGTAAAAAGAGTGCAAAAGATCCATGTAGAATTGATACGAAGTATTTTATCAAGGAAATGGGAAGCATTATAAATTTAGAGAATAGAGAATTTAATGAGATCATTTAAGCAAGTAGCACTGAGTTTATGGTAAGATACAGGCTTAGTATCTTAAACTGTTTATGAGAAAGTGTTTGAAACTTTCCTTTTACTGCCCTACATAAAAAAGCATGTTTTATATCTGCCTCAGAATTATCGTTCCTCTTTTGTTGACAGTTCAATATCTACTCTTCTACCCCAACAACAGTAATTAGAGCTGGGACTCCTCCTGGTTCAGCATCTCTTCATTGGCAACTCAGTGTTCCCCTCCTTCCTTTCTAGGACATATTTTTGTGCGCTTTATACACACCACTCTTAGCAGAAAGCAGGTAGCTACCTTTAAGGAAGACTAATTCCCATTCATGAAGGTACGCGTGAGCACACAAACATCCAAATATTTCACCTTGCAGCCTGCATGTCATTCCCAGGCTGAAAAAAGTGAAAATTATTGAAGATTGTCCTGCCAAGCGCCAGGCTCCTAAGTTCGTCTTTGCTTTAATATAAACACAGCAGCATTTTATCAGTTTAACTATTAAGGATGCCCTATTTCTTTTTGAATTTAGAGGACTTACAGTTATGTTCTCTCAAAGAACTACCATTTAGTAGCACTACCAATATAACCTCGTTTTCACTTTAAGTATATTAAAATACTAAAAAGCTTAATTGGGAATTTTAAGAATTGCTTTTCAAATCAAATCAAATCAAAATCAAATCAAATCATAGGGCTGGAAGGGACCTCGTGAGATCATCGAGTCCAACCCCATGGGAATTGAACCCTTTTGTTTTCAAGAAGTCTGCATTCAGAAATCAGGTGCCAACTGGAATACGGAGGGGAAAATGAAAGCCACGTAAAGAACCAAAATGATTCTTTTTGAAGTTTCAGTCTTCTCCTAAATGTAGCTGCATTTTCTATTCTTTCATTTTCATAACAGATGAAAAACCAAACCAATTTAACAGGACTTACAGCAGCAATGGAAGGCTTCTTTCCATCCCCAGCAGGCGGATGAGTGACATCTGCTCCCAAGAAGATCACTGGTTGTTGGAACACAGAAGGTCTTAAAAAAAAAACAAAAGTGACAAGTCAATCCAGAACCAACCATTCACCTACAAGTAAATTATTCAATTCTGAATTTTGTTTCTTAACTTGAGTACGGGTAGGGAGGGAGAAGACATTTCTAACAGGCCGCCAGAAGATTGCATTTAGACAGCATAATCAGTGTCAGGCATTGTTGTGGACTTGTTCTAAAGATTCTAGTAGTTATTACAAAACTCATCACTGTTTACTGCTAGTAATGATTCTATTGCAGAATTTAATTTTAAAACTATGACCTAGTATTAGAAATAATTTCCTAAAACGACACATCACAATTGTAATCTATCATGTTGTTTATGATAGTGCCTTGAGGTCAATTAAGAATGGGCCCCTACTGTGCTAGGCACTATACATACAAAAAAGGCACATGATAAAATATAGCTAGAGAATACAGATCGTCCTATGTAACAAGGCATAAATAGCAAGGTGGTAGTTAAAGCTTGCAACCCATTCTCCAGGACTAGAGAATAGATTGTGTGCTTCATGAGTCACTTTGGCTATCTATACCTGGCCCAGAGCTGTCAGAGAACATGTAAAAGTTTATTCTGGATCACCACTTTACCCTTTGCATATGCCATTTTATCCCCAAGAACGTATCTATTCTAATGACGCTTGGAGCTATAAAGGCCAAAGGCCCAGTTCTCCAGGGTGGATATAAAGTCTCAGAAGCAAGGCATAAGCTGCCTTGTCACGTAAAACACTTAAAAATTACTGGGACAAGCACTAAATGCAGCATGCAGAGTCATCACACACCAGCAGGAGCATGAACTCCTATTATTGTACAGCAGAGATGAAAGAACATGCTTTACCACTGCTAAGACAACAAAGGACAGCAGTTTGTCTGTTGACTGAGGACTGTGACCTGTGCCGAAGAGTGTGGTGGTATCCTGAGCTTCCACCCAGACAGCCTCCATAGACAGACTCTTAACACTGCCTTTCAAAAATAATACCTTTACTACAGAATCCTTTTTCATTCACTTCTCAAGTACTGGATAGTGTCCAACACCCCATGTGAAGATGTGACCTACAACCTTCTGATTCAGAGACAAACAACCATTTTGACACCTATTGGGGAGAGTTTCAATATAACCCAAGTCTCCACATGTCATATCAAATCGGAAGAATCCTGGAGTTAACTGCTGAACCAGGAGGTGCTGTGTAATGCAATGCTGCAATGCGAAAAGCAAAACCTCTGGTTTCCTACTGAACAATTTCACACTTTACCCCCTTTCCAAAGATTAATTTTGGATGTAAAATATCAAACTGACAGCAGACATCAAATCCCAAAGTGGGCCCCCATTTAAGATTCTTACCGTTGATGAGGTACAAGAATGTTGTTGATTCCTCCTAATTTAACATTAATCTTTAGGCACAGGTTTGAGAGAGTCTGAGGAGAGGTTTTTATGACATTCTTGACTTGAACACACTGCGTGGCCATCCCCAACAGTGTATCTCCCACACGTTTCACCTCCGCTGAGAAGCAAGCATAAATTTAATTATTTTAAAATGTATTAAGATTTTTAAGCCTGCTTGAAATTCAGGCAGAGAATAGAATACTGCCAACTCTCCTATCATTCTAATTTACATTAGGCCCTATTAACTTTCAATTCAAATACATGCCTGGACCTTTCTTCCCATACATTACAGCTTACAATAAAGCACCAGGTTTCAGATGACGAGAGGACAGTCATTTAGTAATTAACATTTTACAAGCTGTGGAGAAAGTATACCAGCTAGAACTCTTGAGCCAAAACATATACCCTCCCCCCCCCGTGTTGTCTGCTTACCATATACAGGTGTTTTCCCTGGCAAAATGACAATGATGAGCTGGAGCCCTGAATAAGTGTTTTTAAGGTGTCGAAACATTGGCTCCACGCTGTCCGCACCTTGTGCATATTTGCAAAAACATGGCTGGCCTTGGATCGGCATCCCTGCATCCTTGGAGATCTTGCGTAGCTGATCAGTAAAACCCCTAGTGAAACAGAATAGAGTTTACTGAACCTCAACAACAGCATCCAGATCTAACAGCCAAAGTGGAAGGGGGGGGGGGAATTGCATGATACTCAAGTAAAACCTTTTTAGATCTAATAAGCATACAGTGCTAATGCACTCATGGGAGCACTGAACTCTGACAAGGGATAGAGACAGATTTAAAATATCATCAGACAGAGTTAGAGGAGGCAGACTTTAGATGACTTAGGACTCCATACGGTATGCTTTAGGACAGTGGATCCCAACCACAGCACTTCTCCCTGTTGGTGCCAGAATCCAGCTGCAGCCCCAACACTCCCTGCCAGGGCTGCCTCTCTCCACCTGTGGCCAGACCTCAGCATGGGAACTGGGCTGCGGCAGCTTGCCAGCAGGGGCAGAGGCCATAGCTGCCACGGCTCAGCTTCCCAGTGGCATGGGCCATGGTGATGGTGGCACCATTCGCCGACTGTCCTAGTCGTGCTGCCATAGCGGCACAGGCCAGATTACATAATCAGCCAGGGTGGCTGCAAAGATTTTTTTTTTTTTGGTTAAAAAGGAGACCCAGACCTGAAAAGGGTTGGGAACCACTGCTTTAGGAAAAACACTAGCTCACAGTTTATTCATGTCCCACTGTGACAACACTACAGAAGGAGAAACACTTATCACACAGTACCCCATTTTCTGTTTCAGCTACAAAGATGGTAGATTTTCCAAGCTCCAACAGAGTAGTAGTTTTGGAATTCCAAGTCAAATGCTCTATCCCAGCCTGAACACTAGGCTAAAGTGGGCACTGAATACGTAGCAAGTGCCATATTAGAATTTTGAACATGATAGGCTCACTAAAAGAACAGTACAATGCCTGAACTATGACATGCCTTACTTCAGGATTTCTTCTCTGCATTGTCTCTGCGTTGCAAAGCAAGCTATGGCCCACATTTTGATCTCAACACCAGTGTGAAACTGTTTCCCTCGCATATCCCATACGCCATGACTTGGGGTTGCCACTGTTCGATTCTACAGAGATAGAAGAAATATGCTGATATTCAACTGATTTAAACAATGAGAGAAAAAACACGCTATTTTCTCTTTTAGGAAAACACCCCACACAATCACAAGGCTTGTGGCTCAAGTCCCAAGTTGCTGCATTACTACAAAGGAATGGAGCTGTTACAAAGTTTTCAGTTTTACAACGGGATTCATCTGAGGTTAATTGTACAGCAAAATACAAAAAGATTCTCACCCGTCCTCCATACTGCAACATTGGAGCTGGAAGCACACGCCCTGTCACATGGGCCATCTCATCCCGAACTTTAAACTGAAACTCTTGAACAAATGGATCTGCATCGTAATTTGCACTTCTTACCTTAGGAAAGGAAAAATTTCCATGTTACAAATCTCTGTTGTTTTTAATCTGCATCTACAAATGAAATCACCAATAAGAGCTGCACACGTGTTCTAGTAAATGACCTCCTTTTCACTAACAGCAAAAACTAAGGACCATATAAAATTGTGCAGCCTCATTTACTCAGTCCTTTATTAACCAAAACTCTCATTCAGATCACTTGCTCCTCGAAATGAGATCTTACTCATTTCCTTACATTACCCAAAGCACCAATGTACTCGATTTTTGCTGCTGCAAATATTTTGGATAAAATGTGCATTATACTGAAATGAAGAGTATCTAGGATGCATAACAATGCTGTTTCAAACAAAATTTTAGATGAATTTAGTTATCTTCCTAAACTACAAAAACACCCTCTACTCATATATTTTTATCTTTAGTCTATACATTGCTTGCAGGTACATCATGGAATTTTACTACTAGAAAAAGCTAGTAAAGTTGCATTTTACAATTGTATTACTATCTCACTGTGGAAAGTCACTTGGTTTATATTCATTCTGTAACAGGCACATTGAGACCATTCACCAAAACAAATTTTTTTTTTGCTCTCACTGTGAAGAACAAACTAGGTTATGAAAACCCAACAGCCTTCAGCTCCTTTTGAAAATTAGTGCTGAGAAGAATACTGCATATTAGCCTTTTCAGCATCTCTCGAAAGAGCCTTAGTCCTATCAAACACAAATTCTCAGCTGTCAGCTCAAAAGAGCCCTCCCTCCAAAAAAATTATTCTTTAATTTTTTTCCTAGTGTTATTCTAATTAAACCAGGTATTTCCAACATTTTGAATCTCAATCGTTCTAAGTCAAGAAAATGTAAATGTTTTAGAAAGGGTAGTCCTGTCAGGGAGAAAGGGGGAAGGAGAGAGACACAGGATTGTCAAGTGGTGGCACTGAGCACATATTGAGGAAAGATATCAGCCAGTGGCAAAAGTGCTAGCCTGGGACATGGGAAACAAGGGTTCAACTTCTTTTTCTTCCACACGCTTCCAGTGGAACCTTAGGCAATCAACTTACGGTAGTTTCTGTACAGCAGCTGCCCCTGTCTGTAAAATGAAGATAACAGTACTTCTCTACCTCAGTGTTTCCCAAGCAGTGTGCCACAGGACACAAGTGTGCCCTCAGGCCTGAGCAGGTGTGCCACAAAGTATTTTGAAAAACTACTCAGAGCTCTGGATTGGCTCATAGGCTCATGAATATTCATGAGTTCATTTGGAAACTAGATGGTGGTGTGCCTCAAATTAATTAAAGGTAGCAAGGTGTGCCATGCAGAGAAAATGTTGGGAACCACTGCTCTACCTCACAGTAGTGTTTAGTGCAGTGGTTCCCAACATTTTCTCTGCCGTGGCACACCTTGCTATCTTTACTTAATTTGAGCCACGCCACCACATAGCTTCCAAATAAACACATGAATATTTGTGAGCCAATGAGCCAATCCAGAGCATTTTGAGTAGGTTTTCAAAAAATTTTGTGGCACACCTGTGCACCATGGCACAGTGGTTGGGAAACACTGAGTTTAGTGTATACCAAAAGATTAAAAATTGTCAGGTGTTCGGATACTAGAGGAAGGGGTAGATGAAGTATGTAGGGAGTTGCATTTTCACAGCAATTAGCATACATTAAGTTTCAGACCATCCCTATAGACAGTTGAGAACTCTTAATTTTTCAGATTGTTGATAGAGTAAAATTAAGATCTCATTCTAGTAAAACTCCAAGCACATGCTTAACAAGTTCCACTGATTTCAGTGGGAGACCTCAGCTGCTTTATGTTAAGCACATGCTTAAGTGCTTTGCTGAATCAGGTAAAGAGTAGTCAGCAAAAAGAACACAGGAGACCCTAACATTTCATTTCTGGGCTCAAGCCACACGTCTTAAGCCTTTAATTTAAGATCTCCAATTAAATTTCAGTTAATAAAATCTAGGAATGTCCAAAAATGCTGGAAGGGAGGTTTCAGACAGGTTCTGGTGGTTATATGGTATGTGAAGATTACACAACAGGAAGGATGGCCAAAATGCTTGACCTAAATATTCTATTCAGTGGGAGGGATCAGAGTCAAGGGAGCAAGAGTCTTTAGGGCATTTATCTGAGAATACAGCAAGAAGTTTTAGCAGCAAAGGATAGGGTCAGTGCACAAAGAAATGTCATTGTCTTTGTTAGTGCAATGCAGTTTAGTGAAGATGAATATGCTCATCCTCTTATACAAAAGTTATGAACTAACCAATCTGCTAATTTCCTCTTGTCTATCTGGGGCAGATCTTGCTGTAGCTTTTATCATCGTTGAAGTCTGATTGTCTGTTAGCTTCTTGATACATCGCTGGCCTGCCACAATGTTACATACCTTTAGGAAAAAAGTAAAAGCGACAGATATAATTGCAGTTGTTACAGATGCAACATTCCTAATGCTACACAAGAAATTATGAATTCACTATATGCAAATCTTCTGCAGACATGTAGCTGATACTTAAATCTATTTTCATAGTGACTTGATTGACAGCCACATTAAAAGAAAAAGAAAAGATCATCTGGGTTAAAGTTTACTTTCATCTGTAGTAAAACCAAAGCAATAACATGAAAAGACTGAGTACAATATACACAAATATGCTAAACTGCGTAAGATATAAATTAGCATGCTGCAAAAATGCTGCTGAACTAAAAAAAACTGATTTATTTGAATCATTACTTCTAGAGGCAGGTAGGTGTGTTTCTGCTCTTGTCCCACTTGTAGACAAGGAAGATGAGGGTATTTCAGCTGGAGGTTATATTTCTCTCTGAAGTACTGTGCTACTGTTCTCTCCACTGTCTGGCCATTTTCTAACTGTAAAGGGAAACTGGAAAGACACCAGAAGAGTTTTAGTCAAAAGAGCACTGAAATGCTAACTACCAGCTACCAGAATTTCCCAAAATTATTTTAATAAATTCTTAGTCCCCCCCAAGTATTTGATGTTAGAGTAAGTAAATTGCTACAGGCTCTCTGCTCTGACAAACGTTTGCTTACGTTTGATGACTGGCAGGTCTCCTCGTCACATTACAAACACGGTATTTCCGTCTCATTGTTCCACAGTGAGTCACTTCAACCTTCAGACCTGTATGAAAGCAATAAAAAAAGCAATGTCATGTAACAGATACACATTAAGTATTTGCATAAGTTTTCTTAGAATACACACACACAAACAATAGAATTAAGCACCTCTGAGTGTCAAACCAATGCAATGATCTTAAACAGTGTTAGAAACTGATGTTCTGCATTTAATGCATTATTTGCTTTCTGAATTTCAATTAAGAGGTAGTCATTTTTAATATTTCTAATAGTGAGGAATCATGAATTTTTTAAAAAATAAATCCTAGCTACAACACATGCATTTCAAAGTACAGTAATTTATAATTGCAGCTGCAGCTGTTACACTAATTTTAAGACAAGTGAGATGAGTCTCATGAAGACTGATCTGGACTCTAACTACACTCTTCTGTTCAGGTTCCCAATGAGCAGTTATGCACATCTTCCCATGATATACAATTCCAGAGTATCCTAGGACTGAGGAACCACACCTATATCAAGGGGATAAGAAGATAAGTGGGTAATTTTTAAACTATGTGATTTTTCCCACTCATTCATTAGCTTTAATCAGTATTGTGACTAATTTGCTTTACTTTCATTGCAATGTCAATATTTATAAATTCTAGAGATTTTTCATTAGTTTCTGTACAATCTTGAGAAGCTGAAATTAAGATGTAGTCCATGCTCTTTAAGCATGAGCAGAACTCTGTACACCTTATATCTTCTTTTTGCACCATGGCAATATATGTTGATTGCACAGTTTGCATGAATTAATCCATGCTATTCCATAGTAACCAGCTGGTAAATTAACAGAAATCCCACTGGAACTCTAGCAATTATACGGTAATCCAAGTTAACTGTCCTCTATTAATTCCTGATAACAACAACTACAAAAATGTAATTTACATAAAAATGATATAGTGATGGCAGCGTCATAGGATAATGGCCTCCTGTGGCACTTTCTCTGCATGGAGAGACACGAAAAATGGATGAGGCAGCAATTTGGGCCAACAGATAAAGTACTGGACTGGGCTTCAGGAGATCTGGGTTTTACTCCTAATATTTATTCTGATTCTGGGAAAATCACTCCACCTCTCAGACTTTGCCCTCTAACCCTTTGTTGCCTATTTAAATTGAAAGCTTAAGGGCAGGAACTGTCTCATTTTATATATGCACAGTGCTTAGCACAATGGTGCTCTAACCTTAGTTGGGGCCCCTAAATACTACTATAATACAAATAAATATTAACAACCAAGGTTAATTTACCTTGCAGTGTTTTCTTACAGTGGCTATTTCTATTACAATGACTGAGATGTGTTGGTGAAGTAGAGTGACAGCTGCTCACTGTACAGTTAGACATGCTGCATTCTGACTGATTTAAAACAGAAAAATTTGTGTTTGAGCCAGTTACAAAATACTTTGTCATTAAAGGTACAGTTTTTAAAAGACTGTTTTGATTTTACAAACACAGGGGTCTCACTGGCTGTCCATTACCTTTTAAAACTGATTGTTCTTAAATGGAATATACCCTTGCAGTAAGTGACAGGAAAAAAAAAAAAACACAAACAAAAACAAAAAAAAAAACCACCTCAGAAGACTACTCTGCTCAAACTTTCATAAAAGGATTGTACCCCTGATGCAAAGTACTCTACATATACTGGAGTGCAAAGAAGTGTGAAAAGCAGACACTGAAGTAGTGTGTAATGAAACTACACAAAACTGCCACCAACCAATTCAGTTTTTTTAAAGATGGACTTTGACACCCTCCTCCCCCACAGCCTAATTTTGTCCAATATCACAGAGCTAACCCCACAACTGATGTAAAATCACTGTAATAAAATATTGTCAGATGTCAATTACATCAGCTTTGAAAACCAAAATATTTGCTTTCCCTTAGTATTTAAATAGCAGCAGGCATGTGTGTTCCATTGACAGTATCTCCTAAATAAGAGTCAGCCATCCAACAATAGTGATTGCTTTGGTACATTCCTTATAATAAGCAGTCTTACTATCGGATCTTTTAAATGTCAGACTTTATCTAGCATTTCATCTTTGAGTTTTTGCAGATAGTTTAAAAAGTCATGCAGCTCGTGTGTTAATTTTGGATCTAAAGAGAATAAATCTCACAATTCTTTTGGATACCCTCACTTTTAATCCATGTTATATTAATTCTGAAACTTCCAGTTAACATGTCTATCATAACTAAATTTCTAAGTACATCAGATACAATCCATGCTGATTATAGATAACTTTCTACTCACCCTTTATCTCTTTGGTGAATTTTACCCGATGAGAATCAGTCAGAGGTCTTGGTTGTTCATCAATGTTATGAATGTCGAGAACTTCACACATGAACTGAATTACAGGTTGTGCTTTGTAGAAGGCAGTGGCAGAAACTGAGAGAGGAAAAAAAACATTAAGAAAGCAAAATATCCACCTTGAGAAGTCAAAGAATGAAGTAAATGATCTAATGCAGGATTTCCCAAACTAATTTGGCCACAGAACACTTTTGGGCTTGGAATATATTTACAGAACACATACATGCTGGTCTGGGAGGGGGGTAAGAGGGTAGTGTTTCATATTGAAAAATTGCCACACATATTGCTCAAAAGTTGATTTAGAAGAGTTAGGTTTTCCTGGGTTGTCTTATTTTACAAAGAAGGGAAAATATCACTAGTATAAAAAATTTTTAATGGAACACCTATTCACATCACAAGGAACACCAGTTTTCCATAGAACACAGTTTGGGAAACACTGATCTAATGTTTAGTTCAAAGTGAGCGCCAAGTGCATGTTTTGCAGCACTCAAGTTTTCTTCAAACAGACAGGAAAATTTTGTAACAAGCCAGTTGAGAAGCCAAGATATTAAGGCCATCAGCCAGACACCATCATGCAGCGCCTAGTTTAGTTTTTGAAAAGATTATCTTAAGTCTCATGAGGGTTTGAAAGGATGTACCATATAAATCTGAGGATGCCTGAGTAAGTGTTGGTGTTTCAGAGTATGACACCATTCCTTCTGATTCAGTCTGGAGCCAAAACCAAAGGATGGTACGTAAAGACATCTTCTGTGAAGATGCAGTCTTTTGGATACAGTGTAAAATCAAAGTCATTACCAATCAATGGCTCATTAAAGATCCAAATCTTTGAGAGTTAAAGATGTTGAGTGTTTTGATCCACTCAAATTGCAGTTAGGATAACTGGATTCTATGTTCTTAAATGCTGCTTCAATTGTAAAGGTTCTCCCTACATTTCTTGTTATAACCATTGTAATCAGCATGCATGTACAACAAGATGTACTTTTCTAGTGCATAAAAGCAGCAGGAAAATGAGTCTTGCCATCTCAGGCCAATAAGATCTCATGTCAGTCTAGACAATGACATCACTACTGAGTTCTGCCCCCACTGGGCAAAAGACTATTAAAATTGTATTTCAACCAAATACATGGTTTTCTCCTCTCTCTAGGACCTTATCTAATACAGTACACAAATACCCACAAGAATAAACTAGTAGACGCTGTGGTCATAAGATAGTGCAATTTCAGAAAGGCAGATCCTCCTCTGCCCCACTTTTCTTCATTCTCCATGACCCTACCATCACATGAAGAGCTCATTTTTGAGCTACTGAGCTGTGATGCCACAATCACCTGTATTTGTCCTTAGTAAGGATGCAGCAGGTTGCTGGCACAAACAAGCCCACTGGAATTGCAGCCCCCCCCCCCCCACCCCCCTGATAAGAGGTATGCTCACAAAGGAAATGTAACACCCCCCTCCCCCCAGTGTGACAAGACATACCAGTTGCAGAGCATGAACAGACACACTAAGGGTATGTCTATACAGATGGTGGCAAATTCACCACCATCAGTTTGCCCTTCTGGGATCGAATCATGGTGAGAATGAACTTGCTGCGCCACTCCTAGAAGCCCTGGAGGTCAGGGGGTGTAGGGGAAAGCTGACTGCAAGCAATTTACGGTTGGCTTTCCGCTGATGCATACTGGCAGCTTAAAAAGGTGCTGCTGGTTATGCAAGGAATTTTATGTTCCTGCGTAACTGGCAGTCAACTGCCACCAAAAAAGCCCAAAGTGTAGACTCAGGTTAAGACTTTGCACAGACAGTAAGGAAAGGGTTACCACAGTCTGCATATTTATTGCTTTTCTACTGAGCAGCAGATTAGAAATGGAAATGAACTGTTTTAATTACAAAAAAAAAAAAAAAAATCAAACCTGACAAGAGCTTTTAACAGGTGAGTAAAATCTTATATTAAGAGTTATGTGAAATCTTTCTGGATTAAGAGTATCTGTATGCACATTTCCATTTTCTCAAGTGTTTTTCCAACATATGTTTTAATTCTGGTGAAATGTATTCAACTGACAATACGTGAAGGTGGAAATCGTATAGTTACTCCTCAAATTGGTAAAGTGCCAATTCACCTCACTGTACAGGCAGTGGTTGTGAACACCTCTCTCGTGATCCCCAACCAGCAAGCCAGAACACCACTAGGTATGTGATAGTAGCTCAGCTTCCACAAGCCACTCAGGCCCTAGACTACACTGGTGAGACAAGGTTATCAATTAGGGAATCTTGTGACAGTCACTTGTACTATTCTAGCTAACAGACTACTAGTTTAGCCTGAAATGATCTATGAACAAAATAGCAAAAATCTTCCCAGGAACTTTTAATGCAAAGTTGGTTCAGTACTCCCAAGGAACAGGAGGATAGCAATGTCCTGATGTTCTAACCTGTTCTCGACTAACCTAAAGCAGCAAGGCAAAATGCTTTTAAAATAGACATATTAGACCTAAAATTTAAAAATGTTACCTACAGGTCAACAAGCCAAAGGACAAATCTTTTTCTAGCTGCCAACTATGATATATCGCATTAGATATTACTAATCACGTATAAGGCAACAGTGCCTAAAGGGCCACTCAGAAATGGGTCCCCATAGTGCTAGGCACTGTACAAACTGAGTAGTGGATGGTCTCTGCCCCAAAGAACTTACAATATAAATAGATTAGACGTAGTGGGGCAGAGGTATAACCATACAAGCAAAGTGAAATATGTGACAGGAACAAACCTTAGTGCAAAGATCTTTGGTTTATTTTTAGTATGGCTTAGTTTGCAACTATTCATGTCATTTATTTTCTTCATACGTTTATTACTGTCCTCTAGCTCAGATCTCCAAAAACAAAGGAAATTAAAAATCTCCTTACTTGTCCACAGTTAACAGAGTTGTTGACAAACTTCCCAATAAAGATACTTTATGGCTTCTGGATATGCTTACTTCTCCTCTGGGACATTCTAGAAAGCTGTTTTTTGGTTTTTTTTTTCCAATTAGATTGTAAATACTACCATTACATTTCTCTGACCAAGTATGCTATTACAAATTCCAGTACACTAGTGTGTATTGTTTTTTCCAGAGGACCCTTGCCTTATTCAGTGTGTGGGAAATTTTGACCAACATAGTTAAGTTTGGCAAAATTATAAATAACTGAAAAAAGATACTTATAGTTGGAAGTATCAGGCAATTTTAACTTTAGGTGGTGTTATCTGCTCTGTCCGTATCTTCATTCAATTAAATCTTAATATAAAATGGCAGAGCAATACATTTAAATTAAAAAATACTACAATTTGAAATAGTTAACTAGCACTTTATGAAGTTCCCAGATACAACACTATAAAACAGGAGTCCCTGATACCAAACCAACAAAAATTCTTCAGATATGCATCACTCCATTAGGCTGCCAACTTTGCATGACGCACTCTAGCCAACACCTACAGATGTCGATTACTGAATGAACTCAAATAGCTTACGCCCCCAACAACTGGGATCTGTGGTTCATCTCCATAGTAACAAAATTTGTGAAACTGACAAGAACAGATATTTTGCAGAGCACCTTGTGTGAGGTAAGTGATCAAAACAAACTGCAGTAATTTTACTGAAGATTTAATCTCATCTCAAAGCAAGTTAGAAAAGTGATCCTCCTATAATCTATGGTTAAAAACCCCTCAAAATAATTTATATTTAGCAGTTTCACTTGATTGTGATAGTCTGTTCATATCAACAATAATCATCACCAGAACTGAATATCTTCCATCAAGAGAACAAACACAACAAACCGTCTACTTAAAACAACCTTATTCAATAGCAGTGAGGAAAGCTTATTTTACAAAAAGCAAAAAATGCAAAACTGTTAAGTAGATTTAAGACTATTTTCTTTACAGCAAAAGCAAAAACTAACCTGTCTCTCCACAACATGCAGCATCCATACTGGGGAGAATTTACTTGTATTAGCATAAAACTCAATTTTGATTTAATTTTGCTTTTCAACCCACATCCACACCAGAACTAACTGCTTTAAAAGGTACAGTTTTAGTTGGATAAACTGGGCTTACAAAGAACTGCCCCCACTTGTTACTGAAGTAAATATGACCATACATGAGAAAAGAAAAAAGATCAATTTTTCATCACTCGTTTTCCAGAAAGTTCACTATGCAAGAGCATAGACTTCTGCTCCACTATGAAACCTCACCATTCTCTGCCATACTGTAATTTACTACACTATGTGATACACTGCATACAGGTTGACTTTAACAGGGCTTGGTTTGTTACTACAGCGTCAGCAGCTCCTATATGTCAATAAGTGCAGGAGAGGAATATGATGGTATTTTCCGTAAAAAGTCTTAGCAACGAAACAGCTAGAGACTCAAAGATCTCAGCTAATGTGAACAATGCAGTAAATTAAACTGAACCAGTGGTTTTTAACCTATGGTCTGTCGACTCCTTGGGATCCACAGACTATGTCCGTGATTTCCAAAGGAATCCATACTGCCATTTGTAATTTTTTAGGGGGTTGGCAAGTGAAAAAAGGTTGAAAACTACTAGCTCGGACCAATCATTATTACATCAGTTTTACAGTCAGAAATATCCTTGGTGTTATAACTTGGCCATTTTGACTGAAAACCCTGTGCATTATTTGTTGTCTAGTATAGCATTTTTTCATCTTATAGTCTTTTAAAAACCACAACACTCACTGAATTAAATGGCAGTTACAGAACTGGATCAGTTTGTCTTGTTTACTTTTACTGTCCAGGAGAAAAATGATTCTGCAGTAAGCATGGCTAGATATGAAATTTGTTACGCATTCCCTAAACAGCAGAAATTTATACATATAAAAATGTATCATCAGCTGCAACAATTATGTATTTCATTTCTGCCTCTGAAGCACATTAGTAGGACACAATGATTACAAAAAACATGCAATAGAGGACAACATGCTCCAGTGTCACGATGTGTTGATTACTGTGACACAAGAGATACTCTTAGTCATTTGGCTATAGACAAGTGATGGAAAAAAAGCATTAAAGCAACGGTTTAGAATTCCCATTAAAATGTGACAGCTTAAAAGATTCTTACTAACATAGCTATATTTATTTATTTTAAAATGGTACTAAAAACTTGACAGTCATGCATAGGCTTAGCTCAGGTAAAGGGACTCTTAAAATCATCCATAAAGTCACAAAGGCCAATGATAAACTATATTTAAAACTCAAAGTCATGCTACGATGATGAGGCTTTCTTCAACTCATTTCTTGGGTCTGTCTCTCTAGCTATTTTCTGCTTTAAACTACACATCTGGTGTTTTCAAGTCTCCCCAGTCTCAGCATCTCTTGTATTGTAAACACTGCACCCTAGCTACTCCTAATACAGTATCTGCCTGCTCATTTATCAACCCTTTGCTAATCTTGCTATTGGCAAAGAAAATAATTAATATTTACCAAAGTGACCATGCCGCCAACCCAACGAACACTTGTGGCATTCCTGACTGCCCAGAAAATGCTAAAAGCATCAGTCTTGGCTCATAACTCCAACAATGCACCTCAGGCTGTAAAGTATATTTCCTTCCTTTTCCCTCCTCCCCTGTTTGAGTTTGCCTAGTGGGAAAATTAATTCAGAGTAGTTGCACTCTTTTGATAAAGCCTATTTAACGCTATTGTTACTATATTAATATTTCCAGGATGAAATCAATATCACCATAATTAAAGCATAGGAAATAAAGCTGCTATTTTAAGTTACTGCAGCAATGAGCTGAATGCGGAAACAGAATCAAAGGTTTATATTATGTGTGGTTAGTGAAAAGCTGAGAACTATTAGAAAACACTAGTCTTGGAGTGCAGAGTAGTGCCTAGAACAAACAGTTCCACAATCTCAATCTAGTTCTTGTTTTGTCTCCAGCATTCATGAATCTTTCCCTATTGGTCAACAGTTTCATTGTTCCAATGGAACTTAGCTGTCATGAGAGTAAGAGTCACAGAAGGGTTTAAACATCAGGAGAGAGACCCAGAACTGGACTACCTAGTGGAGATCCAATATAGCAGACTGGGGCAACGTATATACACACACCTGTTGCTTAGTAGACAGGCTGCTGAATTTTATACTATTTAGAGTATTTTCAGGGCATGTGGCTTCATCCTTAAGTAAAAATATGTGAAAACAATCAAACCTGGAGTTCAATGTGTGGAGGTTATTACCAAGGCAAGTCTTCAGCATAGAAGACAACAAAAAAATGTTTGTATGAGATGCCAATCAATGGGCACAAGAGGTTGGCAAAACCTTTCATGCAGAGTAAGCAGCACAAGCCATTTTCAGCCAGATCCCTTCACAAAGAAAGAGCATCTTCCATAAAAATGCCTTCAGTTCATATGCCTGAGACGAGTCCTTGGAGTCAGCAGAATAGTACACCAACTGTTCTCAAAGCCTGTACTGCCAAACAGTTCTGATTAGCCACAGAATGCCAATCTCAACTAGCTCAATGTAAACAAACAACTGCGATCTCTTCATCTAACTAGAAGGAAGAGACCAAACCTAACAACTACTACTGAACCATTTATTTGCAAGGAAGTTCGTAATGTAGCATACTTTCAGTCATCTGTATAGTTACTAAAAACACTTTCCCACAAAATCGTTGCCTGTGTACTCATGATAGACTCTCTTATGCAAAGGAAACATCATATATCTTAATTAAACAACTTTGTATTTCTTGATTAGGATAGCTAGCTTTTGGCCATGTGCTAACGCTTCAATGGCAAAAGCAGATTTATAAATAGTGGGACTTCCAAATCATCCTTACAAAAGTCAACAGACTGAATTAAGACCGCTGAAAAAGAACTAACCCTGGTAAATTTTTAAAAATTTATTATAAACACAGAATTATAAAGAAAGTCTTAGAGCCATGTCACAATAATGCAAATAGAGTTGTCAGCTAAATAATTTGTACTCCATCTTTACTATGAAAGCTGCAGAATCCTCAAACTGAGCCATTTGCATGTTTTACGAATAGCTTTTCAGGTGACAGCCAAATCTGGTTATATATCTTGTAGCAACTCTAAATTTAAATCAAGCAATTGAATAGTCAGAGATTAATTTTAATGTTTTTCTAGAGTATCTGCCAGAATACTTGAAATTCACTACTTAAATTTAATTTATAACAGAGAGAAAAGTTAAATTTGGGAGCCAATAGCTTCCCAACATTAAATACTACTTTGTTCTGCAAGTTTTGAAAGCCATTCCCACAAACAAGATATACAATTCTACAGGCAAACTGAGATGTTCAACTAGTTGATTTGTGAATAATAGACATTTTTATTCTTCAAAGATAATGTTCTTCATCCCACGTCTCTATTACACATAAATAATTTACTTACCATCAATATTAAGCATCATTTTCCACATGGCAGGCCGAACAGACTGAT
This sequence comes from Podocnemis expansa, assembly GCA_007922195.1. Classification (NCBI taxonomy): domain Eukaryota; kingdom Metazoa; phylum Chordata; order Testudines; family Podocnemididae; genus Podocnemis; species Podocnemis expansa. The sequence continues at coordinate 55,224,279 of ML681963.1, read as the reverse complement.
GGAATCCAAACCATACTTCTCTGCCCCCTCCCAAAGGGTGATCATAGCCCTCAGGAGCTGAGAAAAAGGAGCGGCCTACAGGGGTATACCTACAAAAAGAGAGAAAGCAGTCATGTGCATATGCTACTGCCCTCCACAAGAGTACTTAAAAAGTCTTCCACAACAAGATTACACTATGATATAAGTTATTACATGGATGCTGACATACATCAATACCAAAAACATAAGCCATGTTTTGGAAAATACAAAAAGACATGGTTATGATTTTAAGACTAATAAACCACTATTTTGTACACTGCAGTTTTTGTTGTGTTGCTGTTTCTATTCTAGCCCTCCAAAACTTGTTGCTATTCCACTCTACTCTCTAAAGGTCATTAGCATCTATCTTTCTTTGGAATTTGGGATAACCACAAGATCATTTTGGCAAGTTACAGATATGCTTGCACCAATTTCATTGTGTGTTATAGGGGGGAAGACTACCGTTGTAACTCAAATCAGTACTCAGACGTAAAAAACCCCAAGTAACTCGAAGTACATGGATAAAGCAAAATGTATATCAAAACTGGACTGGCCTCCTCTGAAGTTTCAGAATTCTGAGATGAGGAAAAAAAATGCTGTTAAAGAAAACTAATTTCAACGGCTTATCCAAAACATGAAGCTGCAACTTTATGAAGCGCTCATTAATTTAAAAGGCACATACTTTCAGATAAAGTACATCACAAGTTACTTGGAGCCACCACTAAGCTTGAGTACACAAGAGATGCAATGCTACAACATACTGCAACCTTTATTCCTTTGTTTCAGATTTCTTAAATTTGACTTGGAAGATCCAGAACAAGTCTGTAACCTTTCATGGGGAGGAAGACACTGTCTTGAATAATCCACTGTGGAAAGTCTTCAGTATTACCTGGCCTGGGTCTGACCCTCCTGCACAACTATGTACACTTAGATAACACTAGTTCCAATGGACTTAGACCACTAATCTGCCCAGGCCCACCAGCAGGATGGGCTGCATGTAGAAATGGCTTCCAATTGTCATTTTTGTGCAGAAATATGAACGGACATCCCTCAAAGTTTAAAAAAAGCAAAAAGAGAGGAAACAAAGATCAGAGAACCTACTTCATGGAGGGTAGGTGTCGTAGCACCACATCAACAGCATGAACAGGGTTAGTGCTGATTGGTTTGTCTAGTTCCAGAGGCTCAGGTAAGGTCCTTCCCGTCAAAACTTCATGCAGCAAATGCCAGCTCACCCGAGAAACAAACTTTATTGATACCTTGAAGGGACGATCTTTTCCACCTTCTCCTGGTAACGTTACATCCAAATCTACCTGTTGAAGGGAATCAGGGAACAGAAAACAAGATCCACTAGAAAGGCAAATAACATACAAATAGAAGTCTTGACTGCAAATGCTAATGTTTTCTCCTTCACAGTGTTAGCCTGTGTTTGTCCCACCTATCCAGTCTGAAGTCAGAACTGGGAAGAAGGAAGTTTTATTTTTATTTGGCAGGGATGGGAAAGAAGAATGGGAGAGCTGAGATAAGGAGAAAGAACCATATAAACTGAGTGGAAGAAGTTTAAAGCGATGATGACACTTTGCAGCAGCTCTTGGATTTAGCCTATAAAACAACTGAGAGCAGAGATCAAGATCCTGTCAACACTTAATGTTTTGAGCTCTGCAAGCAAATGTTCAAAAAGAATAGTTCTATCAGTCTGCCAGCACAGCTACCACACTATTTCCATGCTGCACAAAAGGGAGGGGAAGGAGGAGCAGATTTTTTTTTTTTTTTTTTTAATTTTAAACTTCTGTGCAACTGCAACTATAAACATGCCATAGATTAATTCTGTCCCTACATGCCCCTAACAGCCTATATCACTGTGCCTGAAAATGGTTTGTGTTCATTTCTGGTGGAACAAACAATGGTTAAATGAAAACTGAAAAGTTATTACATGCCAAGGTTTTGGACTGGGCTGATAGAAGATAAACTCCAGATACTGGAAGCAATGAGTCTGTGAATCCCAAAAATTCATATTCCTTCTTCTAGGTGACCTATATATTTTAGAATAACCTGGGCTTTTGTTTAAAAATAACTTTTACTTCTAGTTGCTTACATGGCCTTTAATATGTAATTCACAGGCTCATATACTATTAGGTTACCTGCAAAGTATGAACTCGTTATCTTAAGAGAATGTTAACTTGACAGCATTTGTGACCATTTAATAATACTGCTATTAAGAAATACTCATTGAACAAGCAGTCAAAAAAATTTCAGCATAAAAACACTGCACATACTTATACGGTAAGGCATGGGGTCTTGGCTGCAAGAACAGCAAAATCTCCACAGAACTGTAGTTAACTTTTGCTATAGTACTCGATGGTAAATAAATCTGTAAAACTGAGTATTTAATATGAGATCTCACAGTTGAAAAATATTGAATCCTATTAAAATATGCTGAAAAGATGGTAAAGTTTATTATTTTCTATATATTACAGTGTTTGTGGCTCCCTGGGATATACACTAGAAAGTATCTTATTGCACTCTGTATACCTTAGAGCAGCAGTCTCAAACTCACAGACCTCAGGTGGCCCTCAACACAATCATTATCGATATTTGCAAAATCATTACATGAAAAGGTTTCAGTGGTGCTGCCCTCGGGCTAATGCACTAGTCCTCATGCAGCCCTTGTGGTGATTTGAGTTCCAGACTCCTGCGTTAGAGCATTTTCAAAATCTCTGAAGCTTACATTTTCCGAAAGAGGTGCTAGTTTTTCTGACAAACTGTGTGTAACAATAGAAAAGTAACAATATGTCTTACCCCAGTGGTTGCTACAGGGAGTGGATTGGCTGTATAAAGACTTCTCTTCCCATCATAAACTGGTCTACGGTCCCCAAATATTGTCACTTTAAAATGCTGCACCATGGAGTCCACCACCTCCCTAAAAAAAAGGGCAACATAATAAGAGAATGGAAGTATCTACAATTAAGTAAGCATTAAAGATAGTATCATTGCGAACAATGGCCTTCATATTTCTCACACATTTTTAAGCAGTTTTCAGCAAGCTTATTTAGAGCAAGTTAATTGATCCCCACTGGACTGCTATTCCACTAAGTACTCAAATTCAGCAAATACTAAATAATGAAATGCTGAAGGATATACAATGTCAATGTCAACAGCAATATAACTGTTTACCAAAATAACTAAGAATCATTTATTTGTATTGCCACAGCACCTTAGAGCCTCAAACATGACTGAGGCCCAATTATGTACCTTGAAGCATGCAAATTGGAACTATAGAAAATGTACATGCTCAACCTTAAAATCAGTTGTTATGCTCACTTGTAGAAACCATACAATGTTGAATGGTTTAATTCATCCAAAAATCAGTTAATCTATATTTCAATTTGCAAAAGAAGCTGGATAATGTCTGCTCCAGGCTACTTCAATATTACAAGTAACCAAGAATGCTGGCCTTCTTTAAATCCCTTTTAAGTCCCTACATTTGTATCTCACTTTAAGCCAAGCTAATAAGTGATCAAACTGGAGTATGATTTCAGTTTAGTTTTATTTTCTTTAACAGCAGTTGAGATTTATAACTAAAAAACAGTAGCTTTATAGATATACTGAATACTCTAAGAAAACTGCTACCACAGTCAAGTCCACTTTCTTGTCACCTCTCCCACAAGTTGTAATAAATTCAGGTAGGTACACAAGGAGTCCAGGGGACCTTCCTTCTTTTACAACTCCTTCAATTAAAGCTCACATCAAATGTTACAAAAACAACTTATCTTCTCAATGGCCTTGCAGCTGGTTCTTACTCTACTAAGAATCAGGATTTTTTGAGAGCTCTAGCATACCAAGTGTTCCCATTCTTAAATTACAATAGAGAATGCAAGAAAACACAATTTGCATTTTTTGTTCCCAAACTAAAGTTTACTTATACGACCCTTCCTGAATCCATAATATGAACCCAAAATATTTTCACAAAATGACAAACTCTGTTTTCTTTTTTAAGCAAAATTAGTAACAGCACTTAAATTTTCCCAAACGAATAATTTTCCCAAGGCCAAAAAATTAACTTATCCATTCTGCAAATCTCTCCATTTTGAAGGTTCTGTAATAGACAGCTCTTCCATAAAAACAGTAGACGTGCATGGCAGTGTACTGTGTAACACTATAAAAAGCTCTTGTCTTACTACCACCACAATCAAGTCCCTCTTGCCTGATCCCCCCCCCCAGAAAAAAACCTAATACTTTGGTGCAACACTGCCACTCCACTACACCCAACATACATAAACTATTAAAGCATGCAATGCCAAAATTTTGATAAATTCCAAACTGTGACTTCTGACAAAAGCTAAACAAGACATACAGAGAAGGTGAAGAAAAGTGGGAAAAGAGGATTCCATCCTCTATATCCTTTTACTAACAGAGCTACGTCTCATCTAGCAGTTTCTAACTGCAGCTTTTCTCCACTGATCTCAACTGTACTGTGTACTTCAAAGACCAGCACTGTTTAATTGAACAGGGAAGAGTATTAAGGCAAATACAGAAAAGAAAGAAGAGAAACAGAAGGGACACTACTACAGTTTATACACCAAGATGTACTCTCATTCAAAACACTTTTGACAGCCTGCAAGAGATCAGGAAGTACATTTCCAAAGGCACTTCTTCAAAAGAAAGGCATTTTGGTTTTGTGTTAACTCATATGCACTGCAAGTAAGTAGCCCACAGCATCCCTTCAAGTGGGCAGAACATTCTCTGGCCATCCACTCATTTATTCTGCAAACACAATGCCATTTTGATGGGCTCATTGCTGCAATCTGTAGCACTTACTTTATATTGAAGATTTTAACACTCGTGCTTTTTAAGTAATTTCTTCCAATTTTTATATATATATATTTTACACATTTGCACAGACTGCTGACATTTCTAAATGGATAGAAAGTTTAGCATAACCTACCATAAACAAAGCTACTTAGCACAGAGGTTCCAAACCTGTGGTCTGTGGACCACTGGTGGTCCATGAGGGTCCTGCAGTTTGTCCGTGGGGAGGGAAAAGGATAATTACAGCAGGTAAATGTACCGTGATTAACGCAATACGTCTGTGTGTGAGCATAATAAATTAGAAATAGCTATGTTTTAAATACCCCTTGATATAAAAGTTTGGCTCCTGTCAGCCACATGCTATGTTAAAAAGAATGTTTAAATTGGCTTGCTTACGTGGCAATCTGCAAAAGCTTTCAGTGAAGCTGCAGTAGTCCACATAAAGGAAAAAAGGTTGGGAATCGATGACTTAGCACAAGCAGAATTTCAAAGATATCAGATTTCATGCTGTAGTTCGCTGTAGGAATTGCATGAACAGCATTTAAGTTTATCAGGCCATTTAAAATATAAAAATTCTTGAGTTTTGTGAACAAGATTATAGTTGAATAGGACAAAAAAGGGATCTTCACAGTCAGAGATGCTGATCATATATACTGGAGTCACACAGGCTCAGTTTGGTGACAAAAAAATCAATGCATTACTCAAATGGAAAAGTAACAAAGAGCCAGTGCAGCTGAAGGAAAGTGAACTGTTTTTTCTACTGCTTGTACACCAGCAGAATTGTTAATTAGATTCCCAATGGAGAACTTTCATGAAGGTGTACCAAGATGGACCCCTACCTGCACCACCACTGCGCTTTTGTTCCTTCTTCCCCCATGCTGCCTGGGTACCTGCAGGGGGGTGGGTGCAGGGGTGGGGCCAGGTGTCAGTGGGAGAAGAGGAGAGAGTGTTCCAGTCCTATGCTCTCAGTTCTGGTGTCTGGCCCACAGTTGCTGGAGGAGTCATTATGTGTAAAGTCCTTCTGAGCCCCATAGTCCTGTGCTGGGACATGCACAATAGTCATGGAGAGCTGGCATGTGCATTCTTGTTCACACTAGTTGTGACAGAGAGGCCTCTGTATGCTCAGTGAAAATAACTTCTGAAGATTTTTAGCTGCTAAACCCTGGGATGTCTCTACTGAGAACTGCAAACTACAACTTTTCAAAGGTTGAGTTTGAGTGGATTTTTATGGGAAAAGCAAAAGGCACATTCCTAACCCAAAAGCCACCCCCTTGCCAAATTTCCAATCCCGGATCCAAAGCTAGAACATTTCAAAGAAAAACCCTGAAGATTTGTTTTAATAGAAAACAAACAAAAAAAAATCCATATATTCCTTCTTGAAAATGAATGAACAATTCTGGCTAAAATTTTCACCCAAGGGAGGCACCCAGCATGAAACATTTCTGTGTTAATGATTACAGTTTGGCAAAGTTCCAGGCAATTGGAAACAGTGGTTTCTTACTGGAAATGTCTTTTAGTTCCACCTACAGTCACAAAGACATATGTTAAATAGCCAAACCATATATTTTGACAAACTCTCTCTATTACAGCCTGAGACTATTTTAAGAACATTCAGGGCCAGTGCATAACCAATAAAAGAAATTCTCACAAATCCTTACCTACAGCATTGCAAACATACTTTAATAACCAAAAAAAGCAAATAGGAATATGAAAGATAGTAGACCCCTGGTTTTTGGAAGTGCTCTGTTTTGATATTTCTACACAATAGTTTATTTCAAGTCAGTGTGTGTGTGAAATTTCCCACTTCTTAAGTGAGAAGTCACTAGACATACACTGCACTCTCTTTAATATGGTTCTCTCAAAACATGTTAGCACTTACATGGCTCACCAACAGTAAGGTTTTTTGTTGGGTACTGTACTCAAATCAAATCAGTGTGACAAATAATGAAGGCATTTCTTTAGCTTGTACTAAAGCTGTCCTCATTTACAGATTTCTGCATAGTGGCAGTTACTAATACCCAGACTTATCACATCGCAAGGCACTAAACAGAATCTTAAAGCAGAGGTTCCCAACCTGTGGTCCGTGGACCCGAGGGATTGCAAAGTTACTGCACGGGGTCTCCTGACAGGCTGGGAGCTGGGGCCAGATGCCACCTGGGTCTTGGGTTGCCAGGGAGACCCAGTCTTCTGGGCAACAGAGAGCCTTCCCCAGGTTGGGAGGTTTTAAAATTCCCACCCTGAGCATGCTCGGATGCATACTCAGAGAGTAGCTGTGGGGAAGCCAGGTGGCAGCAGCTCTGACAGCCAGGTAAGGGGGGAGAAATGGGCCTCTGGTGGGGTTGGGGGGGGGGAACCAGTGGAGGGGGAGGTCAGAGAATGGGCCAGAAGGTGGAAAGACCGGGGAGGGGCAGGGGGCCATGGTGGCCCTGAGCTCTGGCAGGGCACATGGCCCTGGCAGCTCGAGCCAGATTCTGCCCATGGGGGGGCATGGCAGCAGTGACACTACTCACCAGATTCTGCCTGTGTGGGCCACAGGTGTGGTAGCACCACTCACCAGCCACCAGAGCAGCACAGGCCAGATCCTGCCCACATAGGCCAGATCCTGCCCATGGCACCACCACACCCAGCCAGGGAGCCACACAGATTTTAACAAAAAAGGGGGGGGGGGTCACCAGCCTTAAAAAGGTTGGGAAACTGTTATAAAGCTATCCAAAATCAACCTAGGAGACAGTTGCCCCAGGAAAATTTATATTTCTCCTGAATCCCAAGGATTAAGATTCTATCACACTTTTCATTTGATGAAGCAATATGCCACCAACCACCAAATCACAAGAGTAAACAGACACCAAATGGATTGTCAAGTCTTGGTGTTTCCATAATAAAACCCAATTTAGTTGATTTACTATCTTTGGTATTTATAAGGTGCCATAACTGCAGCACTTAACTGTCAGCTGAAAAATACTGGAGGGACAAGATGGGTTAGGTAATATCTACTTAACTAACTTCTGTTGATGAAAAAGACAAGCTTCTGTGCTCCACAGAGAGCTCAAAGCTCTGTGGAGCTTGAAAGCCTGTCTCTTTCATCAAGAGAAATTGGTCCAATAGAGAAGACAATGTTACTTCAGCCAGCTTGTCTGAAGGAACATGTCCTGAGACCCAATATGGCTACAACTACAGTGCAACATTGAAAAATATTAACATGAAACAGATACAAACAATCAGAATTACTAGGAAGACGGGTAGACTTGCAGAGTTAGCTACAGCAGTGGTTTTCAACCAGTGCAACATGGCACGCTGGTGTGCCGTGAGAGCTGTTCAAATGTGCCATGAAGTTCTGCAAGAAGCTACCGAAAATCAATGTAAAACCAACACTGTTTCATCTTAAACAATATCCTATCCAACCAAAATTACAAGTCATAGAACTTGTGAAAATCAATCAAAGGAAAAGCAAGGTATCAGTCTTTTAATCCTAAACCATGAACATTCTAAATACAGGTGCCAAAGGGGTAGGTGTATTAGTCTAGTCATCTATGTGCTGTTTCCCAGTGTTTCAATCTTAAAAACTGCTCTGATTTGCTGTGACAGTGTGACCTGATTGCATTTATTTCCTCCCATTTTGTAAGTACCCCTATCTTCAAAGCCTCTGATGAAGTGGGATTTTCCCCCACAAACGCTCATGCAATAAATAAATTTGTTAATCTTTAAGTGCCACAGGACTCCTTGCTTCTTCTGCAAAACAAACACGGAGTCCTGTGGCACTTAAAGACTAACAAATTTATTTATTGCATGAGCTTTCATGGGAGAAAATCCCACATCAGATACTGAAGATGCACCTTTCTCCATGAAAGCTCTTATGATAAATAAATTTGTTAGTCTTTAAGCATCACATGACTCCTTGTTTGTTATTCTAAATACAGGTGAACAAAGGGAAAAATTGAGACAACATGTATTTTTTCCATGGATTTGAAGCATTAATGTTTTTGATCCTTTTTTTAGCTTGCTGTACGCGTTATGTTGTAAACCTGTCTCAGAAGACCATAACCATAGAAAATGTAAGTAAGAGTGACATTTATGAGCAATCAATTCAGCTGGAAAAAAGTAGGCGTGCCATGGAAATGTTTGTCTCATTGAAGCATGCCGCATTACTGGAAAGGTTAGGTACCACTGATCTACAGTAGATATAGGAAGAATCTGAAGAAAATCATGAAGGAAGCTCTGTTTATTTACTATCTGTTTATTTATTTTATAAAAACACTGCATAGGTCAAAGCTGCAGAAACTAGTCATTTACTTCATTATTGTGCAGACTACCCTATTTGCCAATTGGCAAAATGCACTACATGAGACATGAAGAAAAATGATTCTAACTCTCTTTCCATCAAAACTATTCATATTTCCTGTCTGCTTCCTCTTGACTGAAGTCATTCATCTTCCTTATAAGTTATAACAGAATGACTCATCTTTTTTTCATTGGCATATTCTGGACCAGCTTAATTCTTTCTGAACTGTAGAGAGATATTTTGCTCTACAAAATATGATATTAAAGACAAGACATACAAATTAAATATTGCTTACAAAAATTACATCAAAAGTACTCCAAGGCTAGAGTCAAGCACTCATTTGGGACATATTAAGTTATTTGGTTCTGGCATTGAACTACTGTCTGCTTCACTCTGCAGCCATGACTTATTTAACTCCACCCTTCCTGTTTTCTTTTTCAAAAACCTCTTTTCTATTTCATAAAAAAAGAGAAATAATTTCTTTGTGTGGCCTCATATTAGCCATCACATGGGGTCATCAACAGGGTTGAAATATTTAGATACACAGCAAAGATCTCTACCATTAAAATAATGAAGTAACTTTTAATTGCTGTAATAGGCTTTTAGTCCCTGTGAGGACCAGCCACTAGCAGGAGGATGAAACACTTAGTAGTTTTCGCAGCCACTTGCTTGATGGCAGAGTATGAATAGACTCTCAAACACTGGGTTCAATTCCAGGTTCTGGAGGAGACTGGTTAGACCCGTCTACCCATAACATGTTCTCCTGCAGCCTGTCTGGGCCTCTGACCGGTTCTTATCCCTCTGAAATGCAGCCAAGCCACTTCCTCCTCCATTCATACTGCCTGAATTCTAGCCAGAGCAACACTCAGCACAAGAAACAATCTCCTGCTTTCAGTTACAGCGCTTGGCACTATATTAGACCCCAGCACCTAGGAGAATAACTACAGTCATGCTCAGCCTTCGCAGTTCTGGCCTACGGCATGTTCAATGCATATTGAACCTTCAGATAGTTTAGCTGACAGATTCTAACAAACGTCACAAACAAGGAGTCCTGTGGCACTTGAAGACTAACAAATTTATCGATTGGATGAGTTTTCGTGAGAGAAAATCCCACTCCCACGAAAGCTCATGCAATTAATAGATTTGTTAATTTTCAAGTGCCACAGGACTCCTTGCTTGCTTTGCTGAACTAAACTAACATGGCTTGGAACTTGTTGACAAACCTCAGAACACATTTAAGTGCCAATTTCTGGGAGACTTATAACAGCTTAATTTGGGTAGATTTTCGCACAGCAAAAGGCATCTCCTCTGAGCCCAGAGCACCCTCCCCTGCCAAATTTCAAGTACCTTCTTCAACGTATGGTGATGTCAGAGTACCTTAAATGATAAAAATTTAGCATAGGGAAAACAGAGTTTTTTGGTGAAAAATCTCATTTTAAAAAGTGCTGAAAAATTTTAAAATTCTTCAACGTGGGGCAGACATCTGGCACAGAAAGTTTTAGCCCAACTGGTTAGAGTTTGGCAAAATTATGATTAACTAAAGTCAGGGTTTTATAAATGAAAATTTAAACTATCTTAACTACAGGCACTGCTGCCAGCATCACCTATAATGGATGTACTCTGCATAAAGCACATAAATGAGCTTTCAGAAGGATACAGAGTAGTTTTAAATTTCATGCTTGATTTGCAGATCACACAGAATAACTTTACTCCACATTCCTTGTTTCATACTTAACTATGTGAAGTCTGAAATTAAGTCAACAGTAACCAAGGAGCAAGTACCCAGCTTTATGTATACATCACCACTGCAGAATGAGATAGAATTTTGTATTTCTAATTCAGTATTTCAGGATAGTCTTTCATTATATCACTTGAACAAACTCAGTTGTGAAGTACACCAAATTTGTGTGACAAGAGTCAGTTCACTTTGACCTTTCTGAACCAAATCAAAATTTAACATCATCCAGCTTATGGGTCTTTTTAGTTTCTACGTAAAACAAAAAAGTGAGCTATGGCTGATTCAAGATAATGTTGAGCATCGGTTACAGTTTAATTATAGTACACCCTTAGTTTTTGTGAAGGCCATTCTGAACTAAACCCAAGACAAAAGCACAGTTGGCACTGGATGAATTCTTCTAGAATAGCAGCAGAAGTGAAAGTTTTCCTATTTAATCACAAACCCAGAAAATTAAGCAGACCACCAAGGATTTTAATTGACCCAGTCATGCAGTAAATATCTTGGAAACAAAGGGGATCTGGTGTTTTGACAGGGGGGTGGAGAGAAAGGAGGACCTGAGGCACCAGGAGAGTTCAAACCGAATTCTGCATAACTCAGCTGCACTAAACTGAATGACAAAGAACCGGAATTTAAACAGGAAACAAAACAAAAAAAAAAGCTGGGGATTTGCACCATTGCTCATGCCACTGAAAGAGATGGCATCGTAACTTCTTATGTTTTACTGTGAATCTCTAACATTGCATTTAAAATAAATTCGATTTAAGATATCCACATAGGATCAATCTTTCATTTACTTCTGGTTAATAGCACACTAAAAAATAAATGTGAGAAATCTGCCTTCTTTCATTTAAAACTCAACCATTTAAAAAAATATTAATATTTGCCTTTCATATTGTTAGCCAGCACAGTATAGTCCAGCTAACGTAACATACCACCCCACCCCAGTATCGTTGGGAGGCATATTGTAAAATAACCCTGACAGACACACTTGAGAACAACTTCCCGGCACTAAACTTCAGGGAGCATACACTGCAAGATCTCTTGATTAAACTGTATAGCTTTTATTTACTTCACTAGGCTCTTCTGCTACTTAAAGATTTACTATAAAACTTAGATTAAATTATAACTGGTGATCAACTTACCTGTTCACCCTCCGAGGACACTTGTCTGGTTTAATATCCACCTCATAGAGGTAGACATCAATCTTTGGGATTTCAACTTGGAAGCAATTTGCCAGCAATTTAATAGGTTTGCCCATGGTGCCATAGCCAGGACGTCTGGGCACCATGAGAAGGGGCTGTGCCCCAACGGGTCCTGTAAAGGAAAGAATACAGTTTTAGAGGCTGAACACAATGGTTAAACTATGTGCTGAAGTTAATACTATCGTAGCACAGTTAAAATGCACACGCTCTTTACATTTGTATATATACACTGGGTAGAGCAACCAAGGAGGTGATGAAATAATATCTGAAGAGCAAAAAGCCTTCTGGGAACATATAATCTCATATTTAGTGGAGAAGAGATAAGGATATTGTGAGTAAGGGAATAAAATTATTAGAAATATAATGAAAGAAAAAGCCCAAGTATAACAAAATATAGCACTACAAGATCAAAACCAATGAAAAAGGGCCATGCAGCTGTCCCATCAACTTTGTAGAGGAAGAGAAAGGGTTTCGTTGAGCAATGTGAATTGACACTCAAGTAACACCACATGGGATGGCATTCAAAGAGTTCTTGCTCAGTTTAAGTCATCAGCTAGCAAACTAATGATAGCAAACAGCCCTAGCTCTCATCAAACCTCTCCATGAAGAAAATGAGGACTAATTTCTATTACTGATGTGAGCAAAAACTGAATTTCTTAGCAAAACCACCAAAAATTTTCAGTTTCTTTTGATAGTTCATTACTGTGAAAATCCCATTTTAGCCACTATTAAAATGGAAATAGCTTTAGAAGTTTGTTTACAGACCATCCTAGTCGTAATGGATGGAAATGCAACAAAAATCACTGGATGATCTACACAGGCCAAGACTCTTGCACTTTGCTTGTTGACACAGTAAAACCTGCAGACCAATGATCTGATGGGCATGATCCTGGAAGGCAGAAAGTATCCATTTTCAGCCAATAGAGCTGAATGAATAAACAATAAACGCAACACCTGTAAGCTGGCTGCATTTACCAAAACTCATTGACCCAGAAGAAAGGCATAGCTGAAGAGTTTCAAGCAATGTCAATGTGCTTCACTACAAACAAACAAAAATTGCTTAAACAGCTATAGGTTTTATTTTAGAAACCAATAAAACCTGAAATAGGAGAAGAAAGGTGTTTTCTAAATCTCTACGAAAGTATGTCTCCAGCTACATTTACTGGAAAAAAAAAAACAAGGAGTTGTGTGGGACTTTAAGACTAACAGATTAATTTTTCGCATCTGTTTGTCTTAAAGTGCCACACAACTCCTTGGTATTTTTTTTGCTGAATCAGACTAATATGGCCATCCCTTTGTAAATTTACTGAGCATACTAAATTAATCAATACCACTTCTCGTTTTCAAAATATTTAATATATGGGTATGGCTACCCTTGGGTGCAATCTAAAGTCGATGCTGATACATCAAATTAACAAAACTGGAAGAGTGTCCATACTGCACTCCATGCTCCAGCTTCTTGCATCCCAATTGCTAGCTGTTACTTCAACCTTAAAAGTGTTGCATGGTGGGTAGGTGTCTCACAGGCGTCCAACGAAATGCCCACCCCCACCCTCAACCTGTCTCCACACCGCTGACTACATTAACAAAATTGCATTAAACACTATGCCTCCTGTGGGGGTGGATTTACAGTGTCGACTTGCAGCAGCACTTAATTCAACTTTGCAGCTACCTGAGTGTGTACACAGTCTGCAAAAGGTCAACGTAAGCAGCATTAGGTTGACCTAAGCACTCAGTGTAGACCAGCCCTGTGCCTGTGTCTCAGAGTAAGATCCTGAGCACAGCAACTGGATTAGATATGCCTTGCTCAGTAATCAAGCACACAGTTAATATTAAGAACAGTCTCCAAAAATTACCACTAGAAATTTTGCTGCCAGATACTTCTTTCCCGTCAAGAAAGAGACTATAAACCCAATCTTATACTGAGTTCCTTTGGAGTTTTTAAAATTACTCATCATAGAAATGTCATGATTTGTGGTGTTCAATTAAGTCAGTTAAAAACTCTCCCCTCTACTCCTACTCAGTGACGCAGATTGTACAGTTCCTGCCCACTTGCAAGAGTTAAAATGTCAAATGCTAGGGAAAACTGTCTTATTTGCCATTTGATTAATCTCATATAATCCTTCAGGAATGGTCATTTCCCTTTACTTTCAAGAGAGTTGTGTATTAGGGAACAATGGAGAACAAGAGCTACAAAGTAACATTTGTAATGTAAAAGGTATCTAGTTCTGCACAGGAAGATGCATTCAAAAATCAAAGCCAACACAATCAGAAATCTCAATAGAATACTGAAAGTAAAAGTATGAAACATTAAGCACTACATTAAATGTTCACATAGACTATATGCTTAGGCAACAAAGCAGAGATTGAGTATTTTACAGTATTTGACGCCAATCCAATAAGAAAGGGTACCTGTGGAATTAATTGTCACATATACGTTTTAGCAACACAGACACAAATAAGGTTAAAAGATACCTATTAGAAAACATCTAGGTTACTTCTGTCTACAAAAGATACCTCAATACAAATAACCCAAAGTCTTATAAAATTAGGGTTGCAAAGATCATTTATTCCATAGCTTATGGAAGGCTTCCATACATATGAAGTATTACAACTGCAGTTGGAAGAATCAGAGCATAGCATCTTCTTCACATTATTAATTATTCTTTGCTGATCTTCCAAGACGAAAATTATATGTAAACAGTAGGAACCTTTATCAAAAACCAGTTGGTGCGCCTCAAATGGCCAACTTGAAAATGCAATTACTTAATTATAGTCAGGCACTGAGAACAAAAGGGCAAAGAAACAGACAGAGGAAAAAAATACAATATGGTGAACTTTCTTAAAATCATATTCTCTAGAAAGTGTTTTCCTAAACTAAATCTTTGTACCAAGCACTCCTGTCCCTCTGTCACCAAACCACACATTGTAAGACTTGTATCCTAACCTATGGGGCTGAAGTAAAAGATGGTACCCCATCCTTCACATCTTTTGTTCAGGTTAGCAAAATCCCAATACTCAGCTTCATGAGACAACAAAAACCTAGAAACACCTTAATGAGATTCAGCTACTCCTCATCAGGCAAGCAGCTGGACTGCATTTAAAATCCTGAATGCTGTAGATGGTATACCCAATCCAGGACCAAAGATAAAAATGGGTGTCCAGATTCAGCTCACCTGCAAAACAGTACTAAGCACTGAACAAAACAAATTTTGCTACTTTTCCAAATTCATTCTCTAGAGCCTCTCATTCAGTTGTACCCCAGACTACACCACAAGAAAAATCTGCATATCTAGTATTTTCCAGAAGAGCGATATAGAATATAAGGACATTCTTTGGAACTGACACAAACTGAGGAATGAAGCATCATGACTGGTAACTAAATAGAACACAAGTCCTCATAATGACACGCTTAATTTAATTAAACTTTATTTTAAACAATTGTATCTGAATTCCAATTATGATTACCTCCTTTTTATGTTTGAAACATAGGTTGTCATTGGACAAGCCACTTCAAAAATAAAACCCTGCACGTGTACTATGTCAGTTAATTCCCATCCATGACTGTTCCCATAAATTTACATATGTGTATAAATATGGCTTACTTTTTAAAAGTATTTGCACTTGTGTGTATTAAAAAAAATTGTTTCACTGGCTTACAACTTGTGATTCAAAACCCAGTAAAACAAGTAAATGAAATGTTCAGATGACAGCTAACATTTCCGCATCACATCAATGAATCATTTATCCCCAGGCCTTAGGTCTTATTAAGGCCAGTGAAAATAAATGCAAGAACCAAAAATACTAATAAGATAAAGCATAAGTATGATTGCTGGGTTAGTTAATGTAAACTCATCCTTGTAAAGTTGTAAACAGAGCAGCTGAGGATGTTTTAAATCTTTCTAAAAAGACTACAGCACTGTCTAACTCAGTGAGAAGTACAAAGTAGAATTCACCCAAGGTCCTCATAAAAAAGAAAAAAACCAATCAATCGTTAAAAATCTTGTGAAAGAAACAAACTTTGGCTTATCAGCTCCATTCCATTTCTCAAATACAGGAAAAAATGCCTTATGCAATGTTTATACATTATTGAAAATCCCATTAAAAAATGAAGCCAGATGTGGTTAAGTCTAGGGGGAGAGTGGGATGCAGAATGCTTGACCGGTGACAATATTTGAAAAAACAACAAGGAGTTGTGTGGCACTTGAAGACTAACAGATTTATTTTTTGCATGAGCTTTTGTGGGAGAAGATGCCACTTCCTCAGATGCTTCGAAGATGGGTGAACTTACAGAACTTCTGTAAGTTCACCCATCTTCGAAGCATCTGAGGAAGTGGGATCTTCTCCCACAAAAGCTCATGCAAAAAATAAATCTGTTAGTCTTCAAGTGCCACACAACTCCTTGTTGTTTTTTCACTGGACTAGACTAACACGGCTATCCATTTTAATATTTGAAAAGACATCAGAGGATCAGACACTGGGAATCAAAATTTAGAGCAGAGGTTTTCAAAGTAGGTATGAGGGTTGTGAGGACCTGACTGGGCCTTGGTGACAGGCCAGGATCAAGAAGGTGCTGTCCTTGTATCTCAGAAGCTGGGATCCAGCTCCCTGCCTGTCTTGATCCCCTACCGCCTCAGCTATTGCAACCATCAACAAACAATTTACCTACCTCTGCTGGGGAGGAAGGCAGGCAACCAAAAGCTGCACCCAGCAAGTACTGACTTGCTGCAGGACACAGCCGTCTCTTGACTGGATCTCTTCAGTATGGCCCCCCAGTGCACAAAGCCCCATCCAATTCCACTGAGGGTCAGGGTTAAGAGGGGCTCCTCTCCTAATCCAAACCTATAGCACCATCCCACTTACTTTCCCTACACAGGAAGAAGCATAAGACAAGCAGAGAGTCAGGTTGCAGCACCCAAGAGTGCCCAACCACATTAGATTATAGAAAGCTTCTTCAACTGCTACATGGTAAGTAGTCCCCTTGGCTACCAGGCACCCTTTCACCCAGAACAACTCATTTCTTAGAAAGAAGAGGTGAACACAGGAGATTAATCTCCAAAGGAAGACTCAGCCAAAAAAAGTTTGTTAACATCTGGGAACAGTTCTACTTGCCCTCCACCAAACACATATTAGGATACAGAATTACTTCCAAAGTAAGTGAAAGAAACTATAAACATTTTTTAAAAAATGTAAGACCAGCCTCATTTGAGAACTTGTTGCTTCTGAGCAAGTAGCTAGGCAATCATATGGAAAATGGCTGAGGACATATAACTTCATTCTTCTTTATGCTTCTGCTGATTTAAATGCTTTGTTAAATAGTAACTACTTTTCAAATTAAGTTTTGATTTCCCAATACCTTCCACCCATGTGTCTCAAAGTATACTACATATATCAAGAAATTAAGCCTCCAACACCCCAACAAAGTAAATAATTACAGGAAAAACTCAGTTGGAAGAATTTATTTTTCTTTAAAACTGTTTGCTCAATAGCTATGGTAAGCAACAAAAATCTTGACTAATAATCTTGCTAAATAAATATCAAATCAGTTCTTGGCAAATCAAGTGTGTATTAATGTGAAAAGTTCAAAACCCACTGAAAATTACTACTGCCGCATTTAGAAATCCATAGACAATACATTTTGAGTCCATACTCCACCTGACAGGTATTTATACTAGTAATTCCCAATGTTTATGGGACTTGCCTGTGTAAATCCAACACACAAGTAATGGGAAAATATGCTAATTTATATTTGTCCTGTGTCTATGCACACTGAAGCTTCCCACAGCATAATATTAACTAATACTTAGCTAGCATATTAGAAATACTGTGGACAATGCTCTTAAAAATTAAGGTTACTTATTCCAAAGAGATACAGACATAACTGTGCATGTCAAAAAATTTGAGTCACAAAATAAAATACATTAAAAATAATTAAAACTGATAACACTAAATATGAATACCTTTTAAAAGTTATTCTTTCATTGTAAGATGATACTTATACCAAAATTAAATACCATCTTATTTTAAAGAGATAAAAGGTTGATCTAACATATTAAAGATATGGCTGTTGGCTTAGATAATAAAATCCAATTCCAACTCACTATAATTGAACTTGCATTTGGGGCTATACTAAAACTACTCTAATAAAACTTGCAAACTACAGAAATATGTTATTTAAGGTAGGAAAATTCATTTCTTACAGGAGCTGATCGAAAAGCCCACAGCAGTCAATGAATGACTCAAATTGGCTTCAATGAACTTGAGGATAAGGCCAGCATCCTCACAGATTTGCTGATGAATCTTTACAAGATAAAGTCACAAACAGGACTGTGTTTAAAAAGTTGTCTCCCCCCCATTAGGCAGCTGCTTTCCATTAAAATACAGTTAAAACAGAACCAAACCCTTCTGCTGTGCTTCAGAGCCACAAACAAATCTACAAGGTAATCGTGAGAAGGGACAGCAGGAGTAAAAGCATTGGTGAGAATAGTATAGAAACAGCAGCCTAAAGGTATTTATTGAAAATAGTCCACTCTTCCCTGGAAATATTTGGAGTATAGGACTGAAAAAAAACTATAGCCCAAATCTCACTTGATTAAATTTGTACACTTCCAAGATGCAAGATACTGGTTCCCATTAGGACTTTTGGTACATGAATATGAACAAAAGGAGTGCAATAGCTAATTTCCAGCAAAAGATTATCAATTTGCCACATGTTTTAAAATGATAAAATAAGAATAAAACAAAAAATTAATGATTTTTTAAATCTGCCTGTAAAGCACCGCCTGAAATCCCTGGCTAAATATACAAACAGCTTTAAAGAGATACAGAGGGTTTAACATGTAAAATATTATTCAGCTGAAGTTCAATAACACAAGGCAGATTTGTCTACAAGACCCTTTCCTCAGACTCAGGCTTGTTCCAGGCACACTGGAGAAAACTCTCCAAAGGAAAAAGATTCCCTTTCACAGGGCCCCTGGCCTCTGCTTGGGCTCAGAGGCCCAGTCTGTGGAACTCAAAGAAAACCTTATCGCTACTGAAAAGCATGACTTCATTTTAGATTAGGGAAAATTTTAAATAAAATATGAACGTGAAAGAGGGAATGTAGTTTTAGAAGTTATTTCCATCTTTCTAATTACTTATGAACACTCGAAATCCTAACCAATAAAACAAATACTGTTTTGCCTCCTCCAAAAGTCATCCTTCAGGATGGCATTAAACTATTTCCAAAGTGGTACAATCCACATTTCCTAAAGATTACTTCTCTCACAACTTAAAGTTTGTTTTTATTTTAAAAATATCCAGATGAAGTAGTGTTGGTTCAAATTCTGTTCACATCAAACAAAATTAACATATTGATGCCATTCTCCTTGGTGCCCTACAGGATTCTACAAGCTACAATCAACACTACAGTGCACTAATTTGTTTTATTACCAATTAAAGTTATAGAGATCTCTTTCAAATTCTCCATAACATCACAAGAAAAAGTTACTTGTAAAAGCTATACTTTTTAAGAGAACAATAAAGTACAAGAAACTATTAAAAACAAGCAGTTTACCTTTACTTGATAGTTTCATATTGTCATATGAGAAAAGAATACTTATGACAAGCCGATACATAACACAACACAGATAAATTTATTCTTGAAGTTTTCCCACACACTAACTTTAAGAAAATGAGTGGTGTACCCCAGGGGTCGGTCCTGGGGCCAGTTCTGTTCAATATTTTCATTAATGATGTGGATGATGGGACTTATTGCACACTCAGTAAGTTTGCGGATGACACCAAGCTGGGGGGAACGGTAGACATGCTGGAGGGCAGGGAGAAGATTCAGGAAGACCTTGACAAATTGGAGCTGTGGGCTGATAGAAATCTCATGAGGTTCAACAAGGACAAGTGCAGAGTTCTGCACTTGGGACGGAAAAATCCCATGCACTGCTACAGGCTGGGGAGCAATCAGCTAAGTAGCAGCACCGTAGAAAGGGACCTGGGGGTCCTGGTGGATGGGAAGCTGGATATGAGTCAGCAGTGTGCTCTTGCTGCCAAAAAGGCCAGTGGCATACTGGGCTGCATCAGAAGAAGCATTGCCAGCAGATCGAGGAATGTGATCATTCCCTTCTATTCGGCCCTGGTGAGGCCACATCTGGAACACTGTGTCCAGTTTTGGGCTCCCCACTACAAAAAGGACATGGACAAATTAGAAAGAGTCCAGTGGAGGGCAACAAAAATGATCAAGGGGCTGGAGCACAAGCCCTATGAAGAAAGACTGAAGGAACTAGGCTTATTTAGCCTGCAGAAGAGAAGACTGAGGGGGGATTTGATAGCAACCTTCAACTACCTGAAGGGATGCTCCAAGGAGGATGGAGCTCAGCTGTTCTCAGTAGTAACAGAGGACAGAACAAGAAGCAATGGTTTCAAGTTGCAGCTGGGGAGGTTGAAGCTGGATATTTGGAAAAACTTTCTTACTAGGAGGGTGGTAAAGTATTGGAATAGGCTACCTAGGGAGGTGGTGGAATCTCCGTCTTTGGAGATGTTTAAGGCCTGGCTGGATAAAACTCTAGCTGGAATAATTTAGTGGAAGTGGTCCTGCTTTTTTTGGCAGGGGGTTGGACTAGATGACCTCATGAGGTTCCTTCCAACCCTATGATTCAGAAAACTGAAGTACTCTCTATTCTTATTTTGCGAACTAAATCACATTTTGCACCCAACAGAAATTGTCACTAACAACTTGTGATTAGTAAAAACAAACAAGGGGTCCCGTGGCACTAAAAGACTAACAAATTTATTTATTGCATGAGCTTTTGTGGGAGAAAAATCCCACTTCATCAGATGTTTTAAAGAAGGGAATCCTCAAAGCCTCTGAGGAAGTGGAATTTTCTCCCACAAAAGCTCACGCAATAAATAAATTTGTTAGTCTTTTAGTGCCACAGGACCCCTTGTTTGTTTTACTCAACTAGACTAACATGGCTGCCCCTTTGGAAATCAGAAATCACTTCATTCTAAAACCAGTGGGTGAACATCGCCATCTCCCTGATCACTCCCACTGAAGATTTACTAATTGTGGTGCTTAGACAGATGAATACCAGGTCAACGATTCAAAGAGAAGCTGCAGAGTTCGAATTTATCCGCCAGTTGATTGCATTGCTTCAGGGCTTAATAGGCACTTCGGGTTTTTCTCTCATTATAACAGGTGATTTGACTTCATTTTCCTCTATATGCTGTTCCCAAGTGTTTGATCAAATGCAGCATTTGATCTGCATGGCTTTGATTCGCTGTTACAGTGTGACCTGATCCTATGACTTACACTTCTCTGCATTTATTTCCTTCCACTCTGTAAGCTCCTCCGTCTTCAAAGCATGTCACAAAGTGGGATTTTCTCCCACAAGAGGTCACGCAATAAATAAATTTGTTAGTCTTTAAGTGCCACAGAACTCCTTGTTTGTTTTGCTGAACTAGACTAACATTGCTGCACCTTTGGAACTTGGCAACTTGTGTTTACTTAAACCATCCACTTATTTAAAGGAAAATAGGTAGTTCTTGATTTATTTCTCTGCATTTACCAAGTCTCAAACTCACTGTTTTCGAAACTGACAAGTTCCCTCAAAAAATCAGTACAAGTCAACTTAGGTAATCACAGGAATTCCAACTGAACTGTACTTTTTCTCCTTAATCACTATTTATGAGTTAAATATAAGATGCTTGTAACTGCCCCTTACTACTAAACCTAATTTGTTCTATTTTAGTGAGTAGGGTCCTCCGAATACAAAAGTGACCTAGACACTTAGATAACCTCTTAATGTAGTAATATGGTGACGAAGTAGCTGATTATCAGAAAATCTGCCACTAGCTGAGAAGAAGATTCAGATAAAGAGACAAAGTTAAACTGAACATTATGCCAGAACTTCTATTTGATAAACTGGGTCAGAACTCACACCTTTGAAAATGTCACTGGAGTTTCTTTGTTTCAAAAGGATACTAAACTCATGATTTACTCACACTTTGCAACAGGTTTTGCACATGAAAGAAATAAATGAAGCAGTAAATGCATGACTAGTTTCTCCTGATTGCAGGAAAATACTTCATAGCCCACAGAACAAGAACCGATGAACTACCACTAAACTAGTCTCAAAAACCCAAAACTGAATGAGTCAATATAACATCTGTCCTTTCCTAAAGTAAAAGGTGAATGCTTTGCTTCGTAATTCAATCATATGGTCTATTCCAGCTGAGCACGGAAACAGTCAAAGAAAATAGACTATTGAAACATTCCTGACCACCTAACAATTCACCACTGTGTTCCGGCATTTTGTACTCCAAGGTTCAAGACAAATCTTAGATCTACTACTTGACCTCTCAGACCATCCAATAACATATTCCAAAACACTGAAAGCTGTCCAGATAGCATTAACACAGATCAGTTAAGACAAATTAAAAAAGAAAATTCATTAATAAGTCTGTGCATTTTTTTTTAAAACAAAATTCTGGCACAATTTTTTTTTCAGTTTGGATTAAATCTTCTAGACAATTAGATTATACTTCAGTAATGTGGCAGTCAGCTGCAGGAAATGCAGCATTTGATCTATGACCACAGATATATGGAATCCTATTGGACTTTGCCATGCCTACAAGGGCTAAGAGTTTTCTTGAAGAAATTACCATATATCATCACATATAAGCCAAAAATTTTGTGCCTGAAAATTGGCTTCAAAACAGGCTCTCGGCTTATACTCAAGGGAATACGGTAGACAGCCCCTCCCAGGAGTTTCCCAGACCACGTGGCAGGCTGGAGTCCCAGTTTTGCCGGGTGGCCATCTTGGGCAGTCGGCAGGGGCTGGGGCTGGAGTGAGGAAGTGACTCCGGCGTCTGGAGTGGCCATGTCAGGGGGCCTGGGGGGGTGGGTCGATGTCACGGAGAACCCAGAAAAGCCTCTTGGATCCCCTCTGTTCACAGCCCACCAGGGACTCTGCTACAGTGGAGCTTTCTCCCATTCACCAGGGTCTCCACGCTACCTGTGGCCAGCTTCCCAAATCCAGGCCCAGAGAGTCCGATCCTTGCTCCGTCTGGTCTCCCTTGGGGGGGGGGGGTTCCTCCCCCTACGAGGGTCCCAGCCGTCTCAATCAGCAGTGACACTCAGCCAGTGTAGCAGTCAGAGGGTTTATTAGCAATCCACTCTGCACAGCAGCTAGGACAGTTGGCTCTCAGATCACCTAGGAGGGCAGATAGTAAACCTCCAGGACAAGCTCCGGAGGTGCTGCCCCTCCGACCTCCATCTTCCTTTCCCCTCCCTCTCCTCTTTGTCCTCCTCTCTCTCCAGCTGCCCTGCCCCTGGTCTAAACTGGCCACAACCTGTCACCCCCAGGGGGTCCAGGTAAGGTCGCACTAAAGCCTCTTCCCCCCTAGTGGTACCTATAGTTATCACACCCCTGTGTCCCATCACCAGAATACCATCACCAAAGAACAGGAACAGAAAAGAAGAGCCACAGTAGCCCAAGAGGTTTTCTTACTTCATCACAGTCGGCCTGGACACTGAGGGGGGATTCAGGGAGGCCAGGGAAGCGGTGGCAGGGACCAGGGGTTGGGGAGGGAGTCAGGGAGTTGGGGAAAGTGATGGGACATCCAGGAGGGTTTGGGGGAGGGTTCTGGGAGACCAAGGAAGGGGTGGCAGGGCTCGGGCATGGAGGGTGGGGTCAGGGAGTCCGGGAAAGCGGCAGGAGGACCCAGGGTTTTTGGGGAGCCCAGGGAAGCAGCAACAGGGACTGGGGATTGGGGGGGGGGGGTGCCTGGCAGGCTGGGAAGAGCAGCAGCAGGGGTTGTGGGGTGACAGGGAAAGGGTGTTGGGGAACAAGGGAGCAACAGCAGGGAACTGAGAAGGGAGTGGGGGGGCGGCAGTGAAGAGCCAGGAGGCAGCAGGAAGAGCAGTGAGGAAAGGGCAGAGCAGGGGGCAGCAGGAGGAGCAGTGGGGCAGCAGTGGGGAAGGGGCAGAGAAGGGGGGCAACAGTGAAGAGCCAGGGGGGCAGCAGTGAGGAAAGGGCAGAGAAGGGGGGCAGCAGTGGGGAAGTGGCAGAGTAGCGGGGGCAGCAGGTAGCAGTGAGGGAAGGGCGGAGTAGGGGGTGGCAGTGAGGAGGGGGCAGTAGGAGGAACAGAGAACAGCAGTGAGAAAGGGGCAGAGCAGGGGGCAGCAGTGAGGGAAGGTCGGAGCAGGGGGCAACAGCAGGAAACTGAGAAGTGAGCAGGGGGGTAGCAGTGAGGAGAGGGCAGAGCAGGGGGAAGCAGGGGTGATGGTAGTGAGGAAAGGGCAGAACAGGTGGGAGCAAGGGGACAACAGTGAGGAAAGGGCGCAGCAAGGGGCAACTGAGGTAAATGAGAAGTGAGCAGGGGGCAGCAATGGGGGGGCAGTGGGGTGACAGCAGTGAGGAAAGGGCAGAGCAGGTTGGAGCAGGGAGGCAACAATGAGGAAAGGGCAGTGCAAGGGGCAGCAGCAGCAGGAAACTGAGAAGTGAGCAGGGGTGTAGCAGTGAGGAAAGGGAGGAGCAGGAGAGCAGGTGTGAGGAATGGAAAGCAGGGAGGGCAAAGGAAAAGCAGCAGCAGAGATTTTGGGGTAGGGAAGCTGTCAGAAACTCCAGAGGAAGCCAGCAGCAGTGGGTGGGGGGTTAGGGGACAAGGCCAAAAGGGGACCTTGGCTTATACCTGGGTCAGCAATTTTAGCTTCTTTTTGGGGCTCAGAACTGGGGGGTTGGCTTGTGCCCAGATCAGCTTATGCCCGATTATATATGGTATATTGCTATTTTAAAAGTAATTGCAAGGTCTAATCAGTTCTCCACAGAATGTACACTAAACTGTGTATTAAATGTTACAGTAATTGGACTGTAGCAATAGGCTATAACATATCATTGATTCCATAAACTATAACTTTACATGTTATTGGATTATTGGAACAACTTGATACTTTTAATTCAAATCAGAAGGGGTTTTGTTTTTTAAAAAAATGTGAGCATAGTTCACAGAAAACTGCTAAATTCAGCACAATACACCAACTCTTCAAACAAACCATCTAATAGTGACCATGCAAGTGAGACTCACGTGATAGACGTTTTGCTAAAGACTAAAGTTATGTCTTCAGTGCCAAAAAAGAGAGAAAAAGATTGTTGACACTGACATGACTAACTCATGAAATCCTGTAATGCAGGGGTCAGCACCCCCAGCACCCATGCCAAAAATGGCACAGGGGCTGAGCCTAAGCAGCATGCAGAGCCACTCAGGCCCCCCTCAGGGCCCCACTGGCACCGCTTTCCCACCAAGGAGTTCGGCCAGTAGGCACAAGGAAGCTGTGGCGCATGGCTCCTGGCCCCTGCTGGCCCCGTCCTGTGCCCCAGGGCTAGAGGGGAGAGGCACAGGTCAGCCAGCCAGGAGCTGCCGCTGTCAGGGGCAGGTGCTGACTGGCCCCAACTCCCGGAGGCTACCTGCTGCTGCCAGGAGTGGGTGCCTGTTTGCCCTGACCCCCAGAGGCCACCTGTCACTGTGAGGAGGGCAGTGCCAGTCGGCCCTGACCTCTGGAGGCCACTCTCCACTGTGGGAGCAGTTGCCAGCCCTGCCCCCGGTACCCACTAGGGTGTGGTGGGCGGGACTGGCACAGGGGCCTGCACAGGTTGCTGACCCCTGCTGTAGCGTTTACCTGGATATAGCTAGCCAACGTAAACCTCATATGGGGGTACAGGATTGACACTAACCAACCACAGCCAAGTAAGAAGTACCTATGTTCTGTTTCCATTGGTATTCAACATTGAGATGTTACCCTGATGGATGACACTACCCCCAAGTCCAACCTCTACAACACATCATCAAGAATCTACAGCCTATTGTAACAGATGATCCCACACCCTCTCAAGCCTTGGGAGACAGACCTCTCCTCACTGACAGAGAGCCCCCCAACCTTCAGCAGATATTTGCCAGCAACTACAGACCTAACAACAGAACCATTAAAGCAGGCACCTATCCCTGCAACAAACCATCCTGCCAGCTTTGCCCACATATCTGTACAAAAGACACCCTCACAGGACCTAATCAAACCAGCTACTCCCATCAAAGCTTCATTCACCTGATTATCCACCAATGTGATTTATAACATGCGACAAAAATGCCTTCCTTTCGCCTTATATATTGGACAAACAGGGCAGTCTCTATGCAAAAAGAATAAATGGGTATAAAACTGACATCAAATATCACAACATTCAAAAACCAGTAGATGAGCACTTCAATCTTCCTGATCACTCACGCCATTGAAGATTTGTTTACAGCTGTGCTCAAACAACTGAACACCACATCAAGAATTCAAAAAGAAACCAAAGATTTGGAATTCATTTGCAAATTTGACTTTGTCTCATCAAAGCTAAATAAGGACTTTGGAATTTTTTTTCTCATTACAAAAGATTTGACATCATCTTCCTCTATATCAGGCATGGCCAAACTGCAGCTCAGGAGCCACACGTGGCTCTTGAATGAAAACCTGTAGCTCCAGGAAGAACATCAGCAAATCAATTTAGGAAAGCAGCCCCAACCGAGGAGTTCAGGAGGGGGTTAGGACAGTGGGGAGAAGTACGGCATGGTCGGGATTTTAAAAAACTCGCCACTTGCCTGCAGTCTTCTACATCAAGCAACAAAGTTTTTACTGTGTAGGCCTAAATTTTCATGATAACCTTAAGTAATTATTAGAATCTGACATTAGTAGGATCAATATTTGTCCTCTTTCTACGATAAAATTAAAGTGTGCAATGAATTTTAAACCTAGTAATTTTGGAGTAGGTAAAAGTATATGGCTATATGCCTCAGTGTGGCTCTAGAAGGTTTAATAATCAACTTGCATGGCTCTTGAGTTCCATAAGTTTGGCCACCCCTGCTCTATATCCATGGTGTCCACCATGGTCACCACTTGCCACATTGTGGCGAAATGGCTATTGAGCTGTGGCAAATTGGTATTTTACTTCTATCACCTGTTTTTTAAATAAAAAATTTAATACAATTAATTTATACATGTACCAATTCAAAACAGCGTCCACTTCTTTGTGCCTAAAGTGTGTTAGCATAAGTGTGTTTGCAAGATACAAAATAACAACATTGTCTTAATTTAGCACCTCCCTGCCCTTAACAATCACAGATTTGTCCTTGGGTCCGATATGCATACGCTGCAAAATACACTTGCACCGTGGGCAAAATCCACACACAGCCATTGTTGTCAAAAGTTGCACCATGTAATTCAGAACAATCTTAGTCAGCATTGTGTGTAATGTAGATTTCTTGAGTTTCCAAGAAGCTAACAAAGTGAACGTTATAAGTCCACAAGCACAAACTTGTACCATATGCTTTCTATCTTTTTATCTTATAGATATAAACACTTCTAATTTTTATGTACTTATTAACATACCATTTTTATATTTTTATTGTATTCACTTTGGAAACTTTGGAACATAAAAGTATTCAATTTATTAAAATACTTTTTGCTTATTACAGACATGGATAAATTTGTAACTAGGAAA
Source organism: Podocnemis expansa (assembly GCA_007922195.1). Classification (NCBI taxonomy): domain Eukaryota; kingdom Metazoa; phylum Chordata; order Testudines; family Podocnemididae; genus Podocnemis; species Podocnemis expansa. The sequence goes on along the minus strand of ML681963.1, from coordinate 55,196,709 downwards.
CAGCCAAGCAGACCAGAAGAAAGTACAAGCCCTAGCCTAAGAGATAAAGTAAAAGCCAGCACTTCAGTAGAAACTGCACCAAAGAGAAAAAGAGACTGGAAGACAATTGCGAGTAAGTTTCATGTTGAATGGGAGTTGGACTTTGCCGTGATGGAAATGAACGAAAAAACCGCATATACCATGCAAAAAAAATTTCATGAAAACAAAGTAGACATTTTGAGAAATAATTTTCAAAGCACACATAGTGAGTTTAATAATAAGTTTTCTACTGTCCCTCAAAACGGAGTCAGTGAAATCGTTCATCTGAAATTGAAATTTAATGAGCAGCAGCAAAATTTAAAACAATTTCTTTCACTATTTCTGGAGGAGAATTTGAGATGTAGTGTAACTGATTTTATGCCTGATTTTCCTGCACTACTTACTGAAATGATATGTCAGATTTCTCATTAATTCTATCAATAAATAATTCAAAACCTTATTGTGTATTTTTCTACCCCTCTAATACTTTTTCTGTCATTTGGCAAAAATGTTAACACATTCGCCACACTTTTGGTGAGTATGAAAACCCTGCTGGACACTGCTGCTGTATATGCTGATTCCCAGTGTCTGAATCTTAACAAGCGCTTTGATTTGCGGTTACAGTGCGACATGATCCCATCACTTACACTTCCCTGCATTTATATTCTTCCTATTCTGTAAGTTTCCCCATCTTCAACAAGTCTGATGAAGTGGAATTTTCTCCCATAAAAGCTCAAGAGATAAATAAATTTGTTATTCTTTAAAAGTGCTACAGGACTCCTTGTTTGTTTTGCCGAACTAGACCAACAATGGCTCCCCTACTGAAACTCACAGTTCAGTTTACCTCACAGATAACATTATCCAGAGAACAGTAAAAGGTAGTTTCTTAAATGGTAGTCACTCAGGGTTTAAGAAGCATGCAGCAAAAACAAGCAGTGACCCAATGAATAACAAATATTCTCTACAAGATCTTAAGATTTCATTTAAACTCACTCAGAAGCTAATGCTGGTAGAGAATTCATCTCACTGCAAGCATATTACAGTGGTTCTTGGCTATCAGTACTGATAGCCTCCAGGTTTTCAGGCAGCGTTTAAGATATTAGTTTTGACCTTGGAAGCACTACATGCCCGTGGACTTATTTACTGAACTACCCACATACCTACACCAGCACACTACTAGAACTTTATTAGTTAAGAGAAAAAAATATTGGCCAAGGTCCCTCAACTTCATTCTTTTTGCTTTCCTTGTCCAGAAACTGGGAGTTTGCTGACCTCCCATGCAGGCTGCAAAGCTCATCTTTTTCCCAGGCCTTTTGGGGATCAAGGTGTTGCCTAAGGAGAAAAACACAGAAAGCACAGAGTAATTCTTTGATTTTTTTGGCTGCAAGATTAGGTTCATTAGCGTGAGTACATGGTGCTAGATTTGTTATGATTGATTTTAAAACAAATATCAAGGACACTCAGAGCATATGTCCTTGCTCTTATAAATCCAAATAAGAAATAAATATAAGTATTTGGGATTAACTCCAGAGATCACCTACCTGCCACCTACCCCACTACTGAAGTGAAGAGTTTTTAATCAAGATGAAATCTGGTCTTTTGTTTTTGTATAAACCATATTGCGTCTGATTCAGACAGCTCCAGTGACAACACTCCGACAGATGAAAACTCCATTGTAACTCAAAGATAAAGTGCCATTGAGTAAAGTTTAACTTTTAAGACCATTTGTTCCCTGCTCCCATCCCAAGACATAGGCTACTAGTCCTCACAGGTTACTAGTTCTTAATACAAGAAGTGTGAGGAGAAGACAACTCAAAATTCTTGTGTAATTTAAACAACATTTTAAACTTGCTGCACGAAATTTTCTGAGACACCAATAAGATTTTAGAAAGGTATCTTTACTGTTTAATTAAAACATCCATATTCTTAATAGTTAATGTTTTTTCACCACAGTAAGTCCAAACTATTTCTGACCTCTTTTTAATCAAAAGTTCCCAACTTTAAGTCAACAAAAGATTATTATGAAATCATATAAATGATTTGCTGAGTAACTCATTTATGCCACAGTCCCTACACTCAGCTGTCTGCCAACAACATTTTAACATATTTGACTCAGAAGTTCACAAGTCCATCAACATCACCACCCAGAAATGTGTTAAACTGAACATTAATCAATCTACTACTTAGCAGCAACTGCTCAGTGCCATGATTCAGATTTGTTTTTTTAAATCTGGCTCTCATATTCCTATTCCCAGATGCCTTGGTTCTTTTATCCCTTGCATTCCAGCACACCTACCTTCAAATTCCTCATCTATTTTAGTTATAATTAAAACTGTGATATTCTAATTAGTTAGATTCTGAGCACCATTTACCTTACTGTTGCACTTTGCTAAAAGCAAATACACTGTAGTCTGGTAACAAATAAGGTAGAACTGAAAAACAGAAACTAAACAAGGCTTACTTTAAATGTTTACTCTGAAGTTTGTATTGACTTTAAGATAAATGAATAAATCAAAGGCATGTACATAGTTCAACCTCTGGTGAAAACAACACGAGATGGAACAAGACTCAAGAATTTTGGACACTGATACAATTTAGTGAATTGATATTCAAATTCTTGCAAAAAGCAGGTCTCTTATTTCCTTCTCTATAAAGACCAAATCTTGTTATAAAGAAATGGGAACTATGCCATAAGAACATATGAATGGCAATACTGGATCAGATTAATGGCCCATCTACCTACTATGCTGTCTTCAAACAGTTGCCAATGCCCAGTGCTTCAGAAAGAATGAACAAAACAGGAAATTATCGATCCAGTGAACTATCCCCTGTTGTCCACACTCAAACTCTGACAAACAGAAGGTAGGGACACACAGAGCATAGTGTTGTCTCCCTGACCTTCTTGTCTAATAGTCATTGATGGACTTATCCTCCATGCCCTCATGACATGGTGCACTCCACATGAGGGCAACTGTAATCAGCAAACCTGGCTATGAGTTTTTCAAAGTATGTTCAGACTTTTAAAATTCAGGATTAATACTACACTGCCAAATCAATACAATCTACTGGCCTCCTAAATGGCTCTGGCTCAGTCATACCGCCTACTAAACAGGGCTATAATTAATGCTATCTATACATTTTCCTGCATCAAATTCAGCACAAATTTAACTCTCCGCATCCATCACAAAGGTGCCTGTACAGGAAAAGAAATGAAAATGTTTCTTTATACAGAAGAGTTCAGGCCCATTTTCATGTTTACCAGTTTTGCATGTCTTTTAGAAGTAAACTACAACCCCAACAAATTCCTGAGGTTCCATTTGCTATCCAGCCACCTGACATATGCTGAATGAGTACAGCCTTAGATAAAATTTTCCTCCTGGCTTTCCCTGCCAATGTTCAGGGAAACCACATGGAGATGGTTTCCTTTAACAAACCAAGACCTAAATTTCCATTGGCTAGAACAGCTCACACAGCAGTGGATATTGCATCCTATAGACCAGGGGTGGCCAAATTTACAGAACTCAAGAGCCACACAAGTTGGTTATTAAACCTTCAAGAGCTGTACTGAGGCATATAGCTATATACTTTTACCTACTCCAAAATTACTAAGTTTAAAATTCATTGTACACTTCAATGTTATCATAAAAAGTGGGCAAATATTGATCCTACTAATGTCAGATTCTAAAAATTACTTAAGGTTACCATGAAAAATAGTCCTATACAGTAAAAACTTAGCTGTTGCTTGATGTAGGAGACTGCAGGCTAGTGGAGAGTTTTTTTTTAAATTTCTGACCATGCCACACTTCTCCCTGCCATCCCCGACCATGCCACCGCTTCTCCCTGCCATCCCGACCCCCTCCTGCACTCCTAGGCTAGTACCGCTTTCCTAAATTGATTTGCTGACGTTTTATTCCGGGAGGCACACTTTGGCCACGCCTGCTATAGACGCATACTACTAAATCACAAAAGCTAGCTTCCAAGACAAATGAGGCAGCAAAGACTTTTCATTAGATGGCTAATTTAACCAAAATCCAGACTTCACAGTAATGGATAGTATTAGACCAGGCATGGCCAAACTGTGACTCTGGAGCCGCATCTGGCTCTTGAATGAAAAAGTGTGGCTCGTGGAAGAACATCAGCAAATCAATTTATTAAGTAAAAGTACATGGCTATATGCCTCAGTGTGGCTCTTGAAGGTTTAATAATCAATTTGTGTGGTTCTTGAGTTCCATGAGTTTGGCCACCCCTGTATTACACCATTGACCAAAACATGCACAATGCCAAAGAGACTTTATGAAGTACGTGGTGCATAAAAGCTAAATAATTATATGTTACATATAATCTGAAATAAGATCACAGAATAAAATGAAAATATTAAATCTTTCTCAGAGTGAATATGTAAAACAAATAAGGAGTTCTGTGGCACTTAAAGACTAACAAATAGCGAATATGGTTACACAATGAACAGATCGGGCTACAATTAAACAATGTTTTAGAAAGGTTCTAATATACAACTGTTAATAATGTTTCTCATATTTGTTTTACATAATGCTAACAAGTATTCTCATTTTATCAATGGCTGAGACAAGACAGGTGAGGTATTATTTTATTGCACCAACAGAAGCTAGTAAGAAAAACTAGATGTCAAGCTACACTGAGCTCTTCTTCAATGACTATCAGTTTCACAGGACAGCTTCAACTTTCATAGCAGCAGCATCCAAAAGGCCGCATCACAAGCCAGTTTGCATACTATAACAACCACTACTTGTTCAAGGAATTTTCAGTTATCAGACGTACCATTCTTCTTACCATGCGTGGACATCTTGAGAACAAAATCTAGTATTCCCGTATATTTCCTACGATTAAGATTCTATCAGCAAAAACAAAAAAAAAGTCCTGTGGCATTTTTAAAGACTAAAATGTATTCATCGCATCAACTTTATCAGGAGCAGCTACCCGGTTACTTCCATTTAGTAACTAGTCAACACTACACAGAAATGATATAAGACAAAACTTATCCCGTTCAAATTCACACCAGTAAGATTAACAAGCAACTAAACAGGAAACCATACAACTTAATACCCAACACACTTCACATTCCATAAACAAAATTCCTCTCACCGAGAATCTACATCAGTATTGTGCTGCGTCAGTAAAATACCTTCGCCCCCAACCCAAAAATGATCATGAAAGAAGCCAAATAAGTGAAATCTGAGCCCAGACTGATAAATCCAGGACAACTCTGCCAGCTGCTATAACACCAGGATCTTTCTGAGGGAGAAAGGTCTATCAAAGACAAGGCTGCAAATATTGGCATCAAAGCGATCTCACCCTCACCTCCACGCCGGACTCTCAGGGGACACTGGCCAGGGAGGTTTATGATGCTGCCGGCTCCCTCCCCTGAATCTCGGCGGCTCTCCGAGGCCATCGCGGCACCTGACCACGGGGCTGGTTACCAGGCGAACCCACGGGGGAGGGGATCCCATCAGTGCTATTAAGCTTCAGGCCGGCTGCTGAGGAGCCCCCCTCCCCCAGGTCAGTGCTTCGGGGGGCCCCCAGCGCCGCCAGCCTCGTTCCCACCTCAAAGGCCATTGCTGGAGGCGCCAGCCCGGCACCCCTTTGCTCTCCCCACCCGCCTGCCAGACGCCGCACAGCCTGGAGAGCCCAGCGGCCTCCTCCGCCTCACTCAGCCCAGCCCCACGGCGCGCCGCAGACGGCTCCCCGGAAGGCCTGGAAGCGGCCCGCCCGCCCGGCCTCACCTGCGCTGCCGATTTCCATTCATGGAGCTGGGGCGCCCGCTCTCAGGCTGCGGGTCAGGATCCTGCCTCTTCCCCCGCGCTGGGCGGTGCCCCTTCTCCGCCCGCGGCGCCGGGTCCGGCCAGCCGGCCCGGAGAACGGGGCTGTGAGGCAGACGGCCGCCGCCTCCCTCTGCCCTCAGCCGCTGCCGGCCGATCTCTGGCGGCGCGAGCTGGGAGCGGGAGCTCCGGGCCGGAAGTTGCGTGGCCGCCAGCAGCCCCGGCCGGCCTCCACCTCGCGCTCCCCGTCGCTTCCGCTGCGCGCGCGCGCTCGCACGCCCCAACCAGCGGAAGTGGTCCGCCCCCGCCCACATCCCACCCCACTCACTTCCGGAGAGCCGCTTCCGACTCCGCCTCCGGCTCTTCAGCCGTGACGCGTCAAGGGGCGGGGCCGGAAGAGGCGATAAGAAGGCGGAGGGAGCGGGGCTGTGACGCAATAAAAGTGGGGGTGGGGGTAGCTTGGCAGGGTGGCTGGCTTCCATCCGCACTTCACAAAGACGGAGAGTTGCCAGATAGCAAGAAACCAGTAAGGAGCCGTGTGGCACTTGAGACTAACAGATTTATTTTTCGCCTGGGCTTTTGTGGGAGAAAATCCCACTACGTCAGATGCTTTGAAGATGGGTAAACTTACAGAAAGGAAAATAGCAAAGTCTGGAAAGGAGAAGAGGGAAGTAAGAAAAGGAGGACACATGGCGAAAATGCAGTATTAATGTCATTCTTCTGTTTTTAGGGGGCTCTGGAACGCTTCCCCCTAGAAATAGGGTGGTTCTGGGGCATTCCAGCAGCCTTTAACCTCTATAAGTAAAAAGACAAAATCCTGTATTTTTAAAATGCTTGTGGGACAGAGGATGTGAAGGTAAAAAGGTGGACATGTCCTCCTTTCACTTGACATCTGGTAACCCTAGAAAGACAGGAATGATCTAGCCAGCTTCCAGAGGGGCAGCTGTGTTAGTCTAGTCCAGCAAAAAAAAGCAAGGAGTCGTGTGGCACTGTGAGACCAACAGTTTTATTTATCGCATGAGCTTTTGTGGGAGAATATCCCACTTCATCAGACTCTTTGAGAGGGAGAACTTACAGAATTGAATGACAATAAATGTAGGGGAGTGTAAGACATGGGATCAGCTCATATTACAACAGCAAATCAGCATTTCTAAGGATTCAAACTTTAGGAAATAGCATACAGAGGGAGGGTGAAATCAAATTACCTGTTATAATGTGAAAAGAATCCATAGTCGCAATTCAGCCCTGCTTTCACATGATTTAATTTGCATATTAATTCAGTTTCTAGTGGGGGAGTGGGCAGAACACCTGGGTTCTCCCTTTCCCAGAGACAGGAAGGGCTTGGTTTCAGTCGGGGGAGGGTGGGACACTGGACTTCAGCCTCCGCAGCCTTCACTTCTTAAAAACTGGAGTGGTCTAGTCAGCCCCAATGGGGCAGCTGTGTTAGTTTAGTTCAGTAAAATGAACAAGAGTCCTGTGGCACTTTGAAAGACTAGCAGATTTATTTATTGCCTGACCTTTCATGGGAGAAAATACCACCTCATTAGACATTTAGTTTCCCCATCTTCTAAGCGTCTGACAAAGTGGGATTTTCTCCCACCGAAAGGTCAGGCAAGCAATAGATTTGTTAGTCTTTAAGTAGCAAAGGATTCCTTGTTTGTTCTGGTCTAGTCCAGTGGTTCCCAATGTTTTCTCTGCCATGGCACACTTGGCTACCTTTAATCAATTTGAGGCACACCACTGTATAGTTTCCAAATGAACTCATGAATATTCATTGGGCAATCCAGTGCCCTTTGAGTAGTTTTTCAAAAAATTTGGTGGCACACCTGCTCAAATCTGGCAGCAGAGCTGTGTGCCATTGGGAAACACTGGTCTAGTCAGTGGCTTCTGCAGTGGGGGCTGATGCTTGGGTCCTGACGTTGGTAAGTCTCTGGCCTTCAGCTGTGGCAGTGTTCTGTGAGTGTCCCATGGTGTTGGCAGGCCACCAGCAGGATATCAAAGGGAAAAGAGCCTCTGTCCATAGGGCTGTCTAAGCACTTTTAAAACCAGTTCAGGCCTTTGGTTGGTGTGGGGCATCCTTAGTCATTTTCAATGAACCACTCTTGTGCAAATTTGCTGTTCCCACTTCCATGGAGGGACTAAATAAGGACAAGGCAAGGCTTTTTACCCCTGAGGCAGGTAGTCATGTTTAGTTTGATGGTCCAAATGCCTGAACCTGCTCTGCACTTTTGCTAGCACCTGGTGGCCTGTGTGATAAATGGGAAGGGGGAGGAGTTCTGTCTGGACCACCTCTGAGCTTTGGATAATTTTTATTAAATGTATCGTGAAACCACTGTATCCTAGAAAGCCTGTATGCGTGTGGCTGTCCTGTGTCCTTCAAGCATCTGATGAGGTGGGTGTTTCATTGTTTTTTTTTTTTAAGTGCCACAGGACTCCTGGTTTATTTTCCTGTCCTGTGAGTTAGAAGAGTTGTGTCATGTCACAGCTCGGTGGCAGGCTAAAGACAATGAAGCATTAGCACCCTATGACTATCCTTTTCAAGTAAAATGCTTTGGGACAAATAGGTTCATTCTGTTGGGGAGAAGACACTTCTTCCTTTGGTCTGAAGGGGGCAGCGGGGTTGGGAGTATTGAAACATTACTCCAGGGCAGAACAGAAGCAGATGCCCCATCTGGAGTCTGTAAGGGGTCTAATGGACAGGAGAACTGTCTGAGGGAGTAAGCTATTTTTCACCAGATTAACATGAGAGAAAGGGGAGTGTATGTTCCTGTATTGTACATGATTAAATTTAAAGAACATGAAGTAGATTGAACAATGTTGGTTTTGACTGCTTCGTAACTACTGCATGCCCCTGATAGAGTTAAACTAACCAGAAGCATCACATATGTTGGGTGGAGTTTGACAGAGAAGCTGTGTTTAAATAGAAGGGAGCATCCTAGGTCTGTGTTGGGCCCAGAAATTATAATTACCAGTTAGGTCTGCACACTGAGAGCATGTCTAGGGCCCCTGAAATGGGGGCAGTGGCTGGACTCTGTTCAGACTCCATAAGCTTGAAACAAGCCTAAGCAACCAGAGCACAGAGGCTTAGATTCCCTTCACAACAGTCTGAGTGGGAAGGGGTGTGTGCTAGAATTTGTAACAGTAGTACCAGGGCGGGTGCATCACAGCTGAAAAACTAGTACAACATGATGACACAAAGCCAGAAAGGGAAGAATTTAAACTGAAAACAATAGGGAGGGGAGGAAAAATGATGTGTTGCTAAATTAACTGGTGAAAGCAAGAGGGGCAGGCATAACTCAGAAGAAACAACTATTAGGTTCAGTGAATTTATTTGGCTCCTTTGTTTTATTAAACATTCACAGCTGTTTCAGTCATATTCCTGTTTAAGTGAAATTTTTAAAACACAGCACCTTTTATCTTCTTTTGTTACTTTTTGTATTTCTCAGCTTAGTCTATGAGATGCAAAGTCAGTTTCATTTTTGCTTGTGCTGTGGTTTCCTTTCAGATTTTTAGTGCTGTATACCATTTGAAATGCAATACTTCAGTATTTTTGAAATAGTTGTCTTGTCCTTTGAGCAGTAGACACATTTATATTGGGCTTAAATTTTCTAGTTTTATATTTACCACATTTAAATTTTGGTGTAAATTGGATCATGTGTCTTTAAAGAATTGGCAAACCAAGAGAATGTCACCTGCAATTTCCCAGAATGTAGCTGCAAATGGGAATGAAGCAGTTCTTGTTATGCAGTTCCTAGATCAGATTGTTAATGATGGCAGCTGGCAGGATGAAATGTACTATCTAAAAGGCATGTTAGTCCCTTTGCGGATGAATGTAGTGTGTTCCCACAATACATTCTCACAAATAGCCATATTTTTCCTCTTTTCTTTTAAAAGCAAAGTAATTCACAACAGAAGCATGGAGGCACATTTATCAGTATTTGCATGGCTATGGCTTGCCCCTCCCCAGAGGCATCGCTGGGGGGGCAACGGACCCGGGGCACAGGCCCAGCCCCCTCCCCCAGGGGTAGGCCCCCCCCGGGCCAGGGATAGGGCCAGGGGGATGCCACGCCGCCGCGAGCGGCTAGGCCGCAGTGTAGTACAGCCAGAAGCAGCCGCTGGAGGCCGGGCCCGCGCCCATGGTGGCAGGCAGCCAGGCCCTGGGCCTGGCCGCCTGCTGCCACAGGCGTGGGCATGGGTGCGGGCCTGGCCTCCAGCGGCCGCTTCTGACCACACCACACCATGCCGTGGCCTAGCCGCTTGCAGCGGCATGGCATCCCCCTGACCCTATCCCTGGCCAGGGGTGGGGCCTGCTGGGTGGCCAGCCTGGCCCCTTATACCCAGCTGGGGACGGGGTCGCCACGGCTGGCTGGGGATCGGGCCCGGATTCCCGGCCCGATTGGGCTGGAGATCCGGGGCACTGGCATTGGGACCCAGGGCACATGCCCCGGCGTGCCCAATGCCAGCGATGCCACTGCCCCTCCCCCCCCCCAACAACCAGCATGAACGGTGGGTTACTCTTCAGTAACTGTCCTTCTTTGAGATGGGCTGCTTGGATCCATTCAGTAATAGGTGTCTCCGTGCCGGAGCGCAGATTGGTCAGAAAAAACTTGTCCTAGCCTGTCAGAAGAAGGGAGGTGGCCACCACCCCTTGTGCCACCCATGGCTATATATACGGTCGCCTCCCCGCCCCCTCCTCCGTTCCGTATAGTCGCCAACTCCAGAAGTGGGGATGGAGGGAAGGGACCTGAATGGATCCGAGCAGCCCATCTCAAAGGAGGACGGTTACTGGAGAGTAACCCACCGTTCTTTTTCGAGTGCTCCTTGGATGCATTCAGTAATAGGTGACTACTAGCCATGCTGAAGGACGGTGGGTGGAGTTGGTACTTCCACATACAGCACAGCAACAGACCCTGTTGGTAGAGGCCCCGCAGCAAGATGTTCGCCGCAGACGAGGTGAACAGGCCTTGGTGGCCCGGAGGAAGAAAGGGCTGAGGTCAACCAGAACAGGGCAAACTGAACCCGCCAAGGCAGACCGCATATGCAGGTCAGCAAAGTCACTGGAACTGGAGGAAAAAAGGGGGCGCAACCTAAGAAAACAGGTTACGTGGGTGCCCCGCCTAGGAGATAAAATGTGAAATATAATCAATAGACTACAATGTCTGGCCTAGGCCGTGTCACATGGCCTCGAAGGCAAACACTGAAACTGGCCAATGAGACTAGCCATATGGCTGCGTCTTGCACGGAACAAAGAAAAGGCAGACCTAGAGCACCCGAAGGCTTTGTGGGAGCCACGCAGTCATGGACTGGTCTGGCGACTACTGAGTATGCAAGGAGAAGTAAGGGGATGGCAATGCCCCTTATCTAGCATGCAGCCAAGCAAGCCATCTGGTTAAGGAGGAACGGATACAAGGTTGTGAGGTGGGCTTGAAGGCGACTGAGAAGACCATGGGACGTCAGCCACGACGTATAGGGTAGAGCCAAGCAGGACAGGCCTCCGGCATGCTAATTCATGACCTGGTAGCACAGGAGCGCACAGCTAACTAGTACCACGACTGGGCTCACGCAGGAGAGAGGCCCCAGAAAGGTGGTGACTGGATGGTGGCCTGAGGAAATGTTGGTGAAAACGGCCTACTAAGGGCTGCGGGGAGCTAGAATGTAAGGTTGGGGCCCCGTTGGTCTAGGCTTGTGGGGTTTTGCCCCTCAAAGCTCTCACTAAGCGTGAGGGGAAGGAAAAAGGACAGCAGAGAACTCTACTACCGTCTAGACAGCCCCTCGGAGACCAAGAAATTGAAGGAGGGTTGAGAAGGACTGCGGACTCAGTAACTAAGGTGCATTACTGGGGGAGAACGCTACCACTTTGCCATGTCAGGGCTGCCAGGGCGGAAAAACTCTTCAATACATGGATAGTGAAGAACTCCGCTGCCAAGGGAGGGTCCTTCTTGAGCTAGAGAATGGGCCGTAACAAGGTGGCAGTTGTCGCGTCTGACAGCCACCTTGGGATCAGAGAACCCAACGAAGTTTTCTCCCTGGGGAGAGCCCCAAACTGTTACATGTTGTACAGACTGGGTTCTGTGTGTCATGCCCTCATAATGGCAGTGGGAGTAAGTGGGTCCTTAAGAAGGGAAAGAGGAACCGCAGAACTGCCAGGCGGCGCCAACGCGCATGGGGAAAACGCTGTAGCATCAAGGAGCTACATGCAGTGTAGTGGGATGGTCCCGCAGGGGGCAGGACAGAAAGGGGGAGGGGCCCGTGCTAAGGAGTAAGACCATAGGTCAAGGGATGACACAAGTGCCATGGAAGCAGGGAACCTTCCATCTGCTGTAGACAACTGTCCAGGGGGCAGTGGGTACCAAGGCGGGAGCCACATGGGAGGGCACTCTAAGGAATAGACCTTACGCAGTTTCCCAACCTGTGATACACAGCAAGGTATTTCCCCTTCAGGGTTTAAAAAGGGTGACCCCAGCCGTACTTTGGTGAGGTCGGGGAAGCATGAGCTACCTCGGAGGCGGTAGACCAAGGTGAGGGTTCCCAAGGCAGGCCCCTGGTTCCCACTAGATGACCATAGGGCAGAGATGAGAAACCATACGAGGATGGGAAAGAGGGGTGGGCCATACCTAGGGCCCATGCAGGGGTAAAACCCCCTGTAGAGGTCCCTTCCCGATGAAGTAGTTATCTAGGTAGCTGAATTACTACACAGATGTGTCCCCTTAATGTGCAGAGGAAGGTCTTGTCGAAAAAGGGGGGGAGGGGCTGGGTCACAGCGCAGAAGACAGTGGTGTGAACTGGAACATCCCCTCCCCTTCCCCTAACCCAGAGCAAGGGGCCTACCTGGGACACGCATCATGGCTACAGGCAGAGTCCTGTTGTAAGTAGGCTTCAGATGCGTGCATCTCGGAGCCCTGCCATAGCTGGGCCACAACAAGATGCATCTCCATCCCTTGACGAGGGGTTAGGGTGGGAGCGCGGTGGGGAGTATTTGGGAAGGAGGGTTGTTAGGAGTAGGAGAGGGGCAGCTTTCGTCCTCAGGGAAGTCGATGCTTAAGGAGTGCGGGGTGGGGGTGGGGTTGGTGGTGACTACGGTATTGGAATACCAGCACCATAGGTGGGCATCATACATTGTCAGCCCCAGCGTCCCAACTGAATCTTTGGTCCCGCAGTTGAGGGAGGGAGAGAACGGGGAGGGATCGGCGTGGTTCCCCTCAGGCCTGTCTTCCCTATGGGGGAAAAAAGGGGGCGAGGGGTGTCCATCTGCGACAATGATGCCTCAGGGGCCCCCTGCACCCCAAGGGTAAAAAGGGTAATGGTCAGAGGGCCCCTCCCCGGGGAGGGGTGACTGAAGGCCCTCTTTCCAGCGTGAGTGAGGCGAAAGGGGAAAAGGGAGGTTGTCCCGCCCAGGGAATTGGGAAGCTAAGTCGGGGGGTGGGTCCGGGAGGAAGGAGGCCAAAATACTCGGCTTCTCCCTGAGGATTCTTTAGCCGTACCCATCACGGAGAGGGTTTCTGGGGAAAACAAGATGTTCCCCTCAAAAGGCAGGTCAAGGGCTGCCTGCTGAGCGTTAGGAGGCGCTTTAGCCTCCCTGAGCCATGCTACCCTACGGAGGGTAACTGCCGAGGACATGGTGCGTGATGCAGTGTCCACTGCATCACTGGCTGAAAGAAGGAGGTCTTGAGAGATTATGTTGCCTTCCTCCAAGAAGGCATCATACTCATCCCTGGCCTTGGGTGGGAGCATATTCCCAAGTCTCCTAAGGGACTCCCAGACATCCAGCAAGTACCTGCTGGTTATAGCCTGGTTGTTTGCCACCTGCAGTTAAAAAGCTGATGAGGAATACACCTTGCGGCCTAATTAGTCCAGTTCCCTGGTCTCCCTGGAGCCAGGGAGGGGGTCCCTGGGGGGTTCTCCAGCCCCCATTACCACCTGGATCACGTCCCTAGGGGGGAATGGGTGGCCAGCAAGCGAGGGGTAGTCCAATTCGGATGCCCGATATTTCATGCTCGCCGTATCCGAAACTGGGGGGATGGAGCTTGGACTTTGCCACTGGGAGCGTGCAAGGTCTCACACGCTTGGGTGGGGCAGGATTGCTACAGGCGCTGTGGAGGCAAATGCCGGTCCAAACAGGGCAGCGAGAGGGAGATTCAGGGGCTCCACCTCCATACGTAAGTGGGCCATGGCCCACTGCAGCAGATCAAAGTGCGCTGGAAGGTTGCCCATGAAGGACTCTGGTGCCGGGGACAGCGTGGCACTGGGGGTCTGCGGTGGAGGGGGGGAAGTGCCCTCAGGGGACCACTCTTGTGGTCAGAATCGGAAGGGTGATGGAGCCGATGTGTGGCGCCGGGGCTGTTTGGAGCCCCTAGAAGGTTCCTCTTCTGGGCTGGAGGCAGGGGACGGGGAGTGGGATTCCTGGCCCAGTGCCATTGGTGGAGCGGTGCCCGCCCCCACCGGGGTGGAAGGCATGGGGCTAGACGGCAAAGGTGAGTGTCCCGGATGAATCTAGGCCTTCGAACTGAAGGCTGGTTTGCCCCTTCTGATTGAGAGTGGGGCAGGAGGGGTAGGAAGGAGCAGCAGGGCTCGTGCTGCCTCCACCACTTCCGGGGTGTACGGGACAAGAAGCGATTCCGCGTGAGTCGTGGCCAAGTCCTCACTAGGGGAGGGAGGACTGCTTGGGTGGAAGGGTTCCCGTTCTCTTGGTACCAGACTTCGCGGTGCCAAAGGTGGGGTCAGCCGATGCTGATGTGATGTCGGCACCTGTGAGGCCAGGCTGTACCATGCCATCAGCACCAGAGATGATATGGCGTGGTGCCCACGGTGCTGGCTGAGGGTGACCTCAATCGGCGCCAAGGCGCCGGGTAGGTGCTGCGGTGGCCACCGGTGGCACAGTGCCGCATAGGCTCGGGCGCCGAGCTGTGTTTTGGTGCTGGGCTGTCACCCGAAGCTTCGGGTGAAGGGTGCCGAGCCTCCTCCGAGGCTAAGGCGCAGCGTCGCTGTTCCCTCTCCTTAATTGTTTGAGGTTTAAAGGAGAGACAAATGGAACACGCTGAGACCATGTGGTCTTTGTCCAGGCACCTGAGGCACTTCCCATGGGGGTTGTCCTGGAGGAAGGCCTTGCCACACTCAGCACAAGGTTTAAACCCCGGATCATCGGTGTGATGTTTCAGTCCAGTGTTGGGCTCTCGCAGTAGAATTAAATCCACAAAGGAGATGTGCCCTGCCTGACAGTTAATCCAATGAAGTGAGAGGTTGCTTGCGATTAGCAAGGAACGGATGTTCCAGATCCGACGCACAAGGTGGAAGAAATGAAACTGAGGAGGGGTGGGGAGGCAGCCATATGCATAGCCACGGGTGGTGCGAGGGGTGGTGGCTGCCTCCCCTCTTCTGACAGGCTAGGACAAGTTTTTCCAACCAATCCGGCGCTTCAGCATGGAGACACCTATTACTGAATGCATCCAAGCAGTGCTTGAAGAATTACTTTTAAGGATCCCACCTGAACTGTGAGAAAATAATACCCTTTAGAGTGACTTGTGGAATAAAATTCTTAGTGAAGGAAATGAGGTAGGAGCAAAGTTGCCAAGTCTCTGGGTTTGACGCTGAGACTATGGATTTTATATTCAAGTCTCCAAGCAATTGCTGTCAATCACCCAGAGTTTGAATATTAAACCTATAGGCCAGAAATAAGTAATTAAAACCTGTAGTCTCAGGGTCAAACCCAGAGAGGTGGCAAGTCTTGGTAGGAGAAGATCCATTCTGTGTGGGGGAAAGAAGGCAGCAGCCATTTTTGTTTTCCCTCACCAGCTCTGTGTTGCCACCTCTGCCTGGTATAATTAACTATGCCCAGTCAGCATCGCTGTGCTTGGCACCTGCTGTCCTGTTTCTTCTGTGAGTTAGGGTAGAATGATTCTGCCCAAGAGCTGGATAAGCAACAGGGCAAGGTTCTGAAAAGGTCTTTATATGCACAAAACTCAGTTCCTGCTCTGGAATTAAAACTGGCACTTAACAGACTGCCAGTGCTGGAAAAGGTGTAGGGGCATGTATTCTTTCTGCCATGCCAAACAGTGAAAGCTATAACCAGAAAAGTGTTAGGTTGACAGGGAAAGTAAGACCCTGATATTACATTGGTACCATCTATATATTTGTAAAGGGATGAAAGAATAGCTCACATACAAAAAAAGCATGATGCGGTTAAAGCTCTGGTGGCTTTGCATAGGGTGAGCAGAGGAGGTTACAACCTCTGTCATTAAAGAAATAGTCTCAAATAAACAATAGAAATGGGGGTGGGGGGAGGGATGGAGAGGAAAACCCATGTGGATTAAACCCTCCATGGGCTCTACCTCAGAACATCCAGAAATGTTTTCTAGCAAGAGCAGGACATAATGTTCCTGCAGGATAAACCACAACTGCCTGTGGTTTATGGGAAACTTTCAACACAAAGCAGATTAAAGTGGGAGTAAATGACATTACATGTCACAGCTGAAAAGCCGTGCTTGTCCTATCCTTTTATTGACCTCAAAGTCCAGGTTTTCAGCTGCACCCAGAAGCCAAGCAGGGAATTACATTGTTCAACACTTACGTAGAAGTGCTGCTAACATATATACAGGGACTAGCTTGTTACTATTCTACTGCCTTTTCAATAGCTGAAGGCAACATCTGCTGTTATCACAACTCCCAAGTGCCCAACTTTGTCTTCCCACTGCTTAGTCAATGCTCCATGGCTAGAGAATTATAGCAATGCAAGCACTTGGCACATCTATCCATCTAGCATTGGGGAGCGGGGCTGGCCAGCCCAGGGAAGGGGCAGACCCCTGCGCTGCCCCCCCCCCATGCCGGGGACTGGGCAAGTGACCAAAAGGGCGGCCCGGTGCAGCACTGCCAGGCCACGTTCTCCTCACCCGGCACGTGTGCTGCTCTGGGCTCCTTGCCAGAGAAGTGCGTGTGGTGGGGAGGCACGGACCGGCAGTGCTACACTGGGCTGCCCTTTTGACTGCTCACCTTATCCCCAGGATGGGGGGCACAGTGGTACAGCCATGTGGGGCCCCGAGATGGCCCTGCCAGCCAGGACCACATAGGGCCTCCACAGCAGCTCTGGCTTCGGCTGCGAGGAACACCTCCGTCCGTGGCCACGTGGGGCCTCCACTGCAGCTCTGGCTCCATGACACAGTGATAGAGTTGCTGCAGCATACCAGCTGGGAACCACTTCTCTAGTGTACATAAGGCTAAGATACCAAGCACCTCTGCACCACAGATACACAGTGGAGAGAATATGTGCAGCTAATGGCCTTTAAATACGTTTGTCAGAGGAGCCAGCTGTAGAAATGAAGGGGTAACATTCGCTGTGGCATGCAGGAAACAGTGATGCAGAAGCAAGTTGGGGGAAAGCAAAGGTTACATAGCAGAGTAATAGCAATACTGAAAGAGACTCCAAGCCTAAGAGGAACTGAGTCAGAGAGAAGGGCAGGGGTAGTCAAGTAGAGAGACAGTGCCTCCCCCTACAACTAGATAGAGAGCCACTCCATGTAAAGTTCCAAAGGAGCAGCCCTGTTAGTCTAGTAAAGCAAAAAAAGCAAGGAGTCTTGTGGCACTTAAAGACTAACAGGTTTATTTATTGAATGAGCTTTCATGGGAAAAAATACAGAGCAAGTAAGATAACCTCTCAGGTTAGAATTTCAAAAGTTATATACTTATCCATATCCAGCCTCCACTGACTGCTATTACTGCCATGATTACAAGACATTCCCCATAACTGATGACAAGTTCTAACGGGGTAGTCCTGTTAGTCTAGTTTAGCAAAACAAGTGAGGAATCATGTAGCATTTTTAAAGACTAGCAAATGTATTAATTGCATGAGCTTTTGTGGGAGAAAATCCCAGTCTGTCAGACACGTGAAGCTGAAGTATAGCTGAATGGGAAGAAAATAAAAGGGAAGTGTAAGTCAGAGGCGCAGGTTTATCTTCCTCCCATTCATCTGTACTTCTCCATCTTCAAACATGTGACAAATTGGGATTTTCTCCCACACAAGCTCATGTGATTTGTTTTTGTTAGTCTTTAAAAGTGCCACTAGACTCCCCCCCCCCCTTGTTTTGGCTGTCATAAGTTCACACTGGCCCCATCATCCATTTTAAATGAATCCCTGAAGCACTTATGACCATGTCCCACTAGCTGAAAGATCTTGAGATGAAGATCAGCCTTAGACATTCATAACACAACTTTGCTGCTAACTGTTGGGGTATCCTGGCAGGCTGGGAGCATCAGTTTTACAAGGATGAAGGTGAGCATTCACTAGTGAAGGCATTATAACAGAATATGGTTCTTTATAGTTAACATCCTGCCTACAAAACTACTCCATGCACTGTGTGCTATATAGCATTGATGCAAGAATTTCCTTACGTCTACAGAGACGAAACAAATGGAGCAAGACACACTGCTTAACATGCTTAGCTTTACAGCAGAATTACTGGTGTTGAAGGCAGTGGGAGTTGCATTATCTGCATTTGTCCTCTCCTTGAAAGCTATTTGGCACACAAAAACAGCTGTCCACTCATATGGATAAGTTTTTTTCCCCTAAGGCTGCTTTTCATACCTGCTTATTGGAAACTGGTCATAGATCCTAATTTTAAATCAGAGGGGTGCTTTTGAGCTGAGCACTGTTCCGCCTGGCAAGGCAGGGTGAGTGAGCTCCTAAGAAAAACAGTTAAAGTGTGGGAGAATGTCTTAAACAGAGCACATGATGAATTGCATGATCTAGTCTATGCTCATGTTATTAAGAGTCCTCATGGCCCATACTGTAGCTGGATGGATAATCAAGTTTGCCTAACACCCATTCATCCAACAGCAAGACAGTAAAAATGACACAAAAAGTGGGTGCTAAAAGCAAACCCTTCTACTTCCATTACTGAAGGCCTGAGAAGATCCAAGACTCCCTTCAGTTTAAGAGTCTCTCTCAGCCCTAACAAACCTGTCAGATACATTCAGCTGAGGAAGAACAGATCCTCCCCCCTGCACCCATTTTAAAACCATACAAGCACTTGAGTTTGTGCAGTTTACATGAATACTATCATCAATACTGGGGGGTTTCCTCAAAGGAGGCCAATTCATAATACAAGACTCCAGCTGTTTTTTCTAAAATTAATTTCCATCAACCTGATAATGGGCACTAATTTTGCTCAGTTATCTACTTCTTAAGCATAAGAGGGCTTTTTCCCCCTGAAGTATGCACAATTCAGCACACAGATTCTAGCTAAGTAAATGGTTAGGGTCATCCTAACCAAAATACATTTTGTGCCTTTATGAAAGGGAAAGTGCTCATGGATAAAACACTATTCACATTTAATGACTATTTAAGGAGTCCTTTGGCATAAGAACAATTAAACATAACTGTCAAGCTTGAGAAGTCCACTAAAATCTAAATGTAGTTCTATTTTCAAATGTACTTAATTGGGCTGGAGGGATGCCCCCACTCAATAACTGTTTACTAAGAGCAGTGTGTATTAGGACCCAGGTGGCCTACCTGCATTTCACTATCAACCCATAATTTCAGAAGCACCTAACCCCTGAAAATTCACACCATGCAAAAACTTGGAACATCTCAAATTTCAGATACAATGTCCCTATGCCCCTCACCTGTGTTACCAGTTCAAGGTCAAGGTGTGTTTTCCCAAACCTGATTTATTCCTGGATATATAGCTTCTGCCTTTAACTTTGCTGCTGATTAGATCAGAAGGCAAACCAGGATCTGAAGCATTAATAGCAGATGCTGACTACCACTTGGAAACTGGCATGAGGCCAGTCCTTTTTTCAGTACCTTAGACCCATTCATATAAGCGACACACTCCTAACTCATGAGCAGTCCCTTTGAAATTAATGATCCCTACTATAGATTATGGCTCAGTAAAATAGATGTAGCACATAGAAGCAGCAAGAAAAAACATTTGTAGGAGTCCTTCAGACATCCACGCGGAAAAAAAAAAGGCAGAAAAGCAAGTATGCCTTATGCTATGGCTTGAGGAACAAGTAATTGCTTGGTTATTACCAATCAACACATTCTTTCAGAAAGAACTTTATATTATTCCATAAACCATGATTACAGCTCACCCACTAAATAATTCCATTTTAGAAGTTGTGTCAATACTTGTAGACAAGGCAAACGCTACCATAATTAGAGCCAAGCAACTCAGAGATAGCAAATTACTTATTTTTTTTCCCAGATCTTAAGCACTGAGGTGCATTTCTCTTGGCTGTTGTTGAGGGGATTTACTATTTGATAAAGAATTCTGAAGGTGGAAAGTGCTAATTATTATTAAATGGCAGAAACCTAGAGAATGAGATTACACACACAAATGGAAGGGAAGCCTGAAATCAGTACTTAACAGATATTGGAGCCAGTGATGTGGGACAAACAACAAATCTAACACAGGGAATGCAGTGCAGCTAATTTCTTGTTTTAGCACCACACTTAAATTGGAGTTCTTCCCTCTGCCAAAATCCTGTTTGCCCAAATAATGTCTATGACTCTTGTTCTAGTTGGTGGGATAAGACTATACATTTTGCAAACTGTACTGTTCTGGAATTTACAGGAAATAAAAAATCTTGAGATGTAAATTACAGACTGAACAGACAAATATATTCAACTTAATAATTAAACATCATAGTCTTCCCAAGTTGGGTTTTGTAATTAAAATCACAACAAAATCTGCAGAACATGTATTTACCTGCATATTACTGGTCTGGAAACCTGTAACATCAGGTGGCACTGGGATCACAGGCCAAACGAAAAATCTGGAGCAAACTACCTTTCCAGTGACATACCACCAGTGTTTGATGTCTAATAACCTTACCGTTCAAGTCCAACTGTAGTCAGCATTCTCATGGAGAGAAGACACTTATTAGTAAACTCGGATTAGTTATCACGTTCCAGGAAATTTTAAATGAACTTTATTGTTCATTGCAATGTTCTCTCATGAAATTAAAATATGCTGGAAACCTGAAACTTGGTATCCCCAGAATATTTGATGCAATCCAAGTGCTGCTGAGCACTTTTGTTGGTACCCAAGCCTGTCCTGATTATGTTTCTGACACTTTGTGTGTGGTTCTTCCAAAGGTGCTTCACCCCTGTATCTCACTGAGAAGTGCCACCCTGACATATTAACATTGCTTTTATTTATTAGGTCTTCTAGCAACAGTTACAGGATCTGACACCTGGTATTTCAAAATTCAAACTGCAAGCAGAAATCAGAACCAAGGTATAAAGAAATCCACAGAGGCAATAAAACAAAATATAAATACAATGTTCTGGAACTCTTTAATTCATACCTTTTTTTTTTTTTTTTTTTTTAATAAAGAGGTGGTTATGATCTTGCAGTGTTTTCTTTTGGCCTAATCCAAGGATATCATTACTCTTTACCAATCTTAATTCCACTCATACAAAAATTGATATTCAACCTTTAAAATATAACCCATTATTTTCATTACAAAATAAGTTGTGCTGCTGCTTGTTTTTTTTTAGTAAGTACTGTACATCAACTCTTCATAGCTATTTAACAAATGGACCACACAAAATTCAATCTAAAGCAAACACAAACACAAGAAGAAAAAAAGCAAACTGAGTGTCTTGTGAACATTTATGTACAGTTCAACACTTGCTTGGAGGAGGTAAAAAGGGGGTAGAAATTGAACACAAGAGCACTGAAGTCCCTTAGAGATTTCTTTCACAAATATTTTGAAGTGCAAATCACAAACGTAAGATATGTTTCATTTTTATTGCTGTTCTGCAGTCTTGCTTCCCCTCCCAAAAGAAATCAACTTTTTTCTATTTGTACTAATTTTCCAAAAAGAAAACTTTGAATTTTTCACTGTTGAACACTTGAGCTTACAGAGGTTTAAACTTGTCAATACTAAATATCATAGCATCTCAGACTTGCAAATATCACAACAACCTCTCTGTCTTCATTCAGGTTCCTCTGAGAGGTTTGTTCTGCCCTCAGACACCCCTAGTTGTTCAGAAATAAACAATGTAAACAAGCTCAAATGACTGACAGTTAAAGTGATGTAATTCTGCTTCCCACAGAACGGCAAGCACTTGGCAATGTTTCCAGTTGTACAAGGGATGTGCATATTCAGAAAGTCACAGGAGTCATTTAAGTTGCTTACACAGGATTTGTAGCTAACTATAAATCATGATATGTTTATGGGTCAACACTTATTTGACCTGGGAAGTAAAACGCACAGCACCCCAACATGCAGTTATTTTTATATTTCAGACAACAAAAGAGTAGAAATACAGGATGCTGAAGCCATGATAAAGGTACAGTGCATAATCCAATATACATAACATGCAGGTAAATCTAACCCATTGAAATGTCTTGGAAATGGAAATGGTTTGGCGGTCACAGCAACTACAGAATTTATGTATTTTTTTTAT
Organism: Podocnemis expansa; assembly: GCA_007922195.1. Taxonomy (NCBI): domain Eukaryota; kingdom Metazoa; phylum Chordata; order Testudines; family Podocnemididae; genus Podocnemis; species Podocnemis expansa. Next base: position 55,174,488 of record ML681963.1, on the reverse strand, counting down.
TTGATTAGAATCCAACATGCTTGGGGCAAAATAAGGGCAGAACATGATCTGCAAAATTTTCAGTTGAGTGCTTTGTGAGCTGTGAAGCTTTTGTGTACTTGTCAAGAACAGGTGCTACATCAATGTGTCTTCATTCATAGCTCTCTATGAACGACCACCTTACAAATGAGTGCAAATCTTAAGGTCCACTTTACATTTCAAGTCTTAGTTAAAAAAATGGGTACAGAGCAACAAACTGTGTCTGTAAATGCCCACACTCTCATTTCAAATAGTTAAAAACGGCATGTGCTATGCCATAGCTGCTAAAAGACATTTCAGCTTTCCCGACCCAAATAAAACATTAACAAAAAAATAAAACTAGAAACCAAAAGCCTTTGCCCTTAAAATGGCAGCAAAGTACTTTCACTTGTAATGCTGGTGAATGAATGATGTTTCAAAGAGAACCTCAACACAAGCAGAGATGTGGAGAACATGTGAAAAGACACACAATACATGACTTTAATTTAAACCCAATTTATAATCTTAATTAAGATGGGGAGGGTTTATCCCATCCAGGATCTTCCTGCTTTCAATTAATACCAAGTGGCATTCTGGGAATGGAGTTGAGAGGCGCTAAATTTGTGTCACTATGCAGGCACTTGTGTAAAGGAATGTAGGCTTCTCACATTGACACTTAGTGTTGATGCATTCCTTACTCTCTAAAAACCTCCAAAAAGTTGAGTATTCTACTAACCATGACCACCACTGGCCTCCTGCCTCCGCCCCTTGCAGATATACAGCAGCAGAGCTTGACCCACAGTGGAAAGGAGGGTCCGATCCAAACACTGTAGTCTCCAAACGTACAATGGTGCTAAATTTAGGGTAATCACTCTACATGGCACTGGTGGGATTAGCAGTTAGTTTGCATAGCATACTGATGTTTTGATTCTTAACAAACATGGTGCCTAATGGGGGGAAGGGGGAGTACAAATAATTTATTGTATTAGAACAGAAGGCAATGGTCAACAAGAGTTAAATGGGTTTTATAACCATGAGGAAGGCAAGTTTAAAAATAGAAGATACGAAATAAAAGGAGCTTATAGTAATGGAGACTGGCAAAGGGCAGTGTTTGCTAGACTTCTACAAACCTGATTTGCTTTGGCAGTAAAATGATAAGAGCTGCTCCCCCTTGTCAGTCCAATAACTGGATGGACAAAGCGTTTCTTCTCCTGAAGAAAATTTCTTACGCGTGCTTAAATATTAAACTGGGATATTATCAGAAGTAGTGAGTAGCTACCACAGCGTTCCAAGTAGAAAGGTCATTCTGCAGACCAAAATGAGTTTAAAATGCTATCAGCATGTTACTGATGGGGAGTAAAAAGCCCAGGTTTTTTTCTTATTATGAACACAAATCAGTAGGAATTTCCCAACTATAATAAAATGCATTTCATTCGTCAGACTGATGAATAATCTGGCAGCATTTCAGATTTCAAAAACCCCGTGTGTGAAACCAGTAACATCTGTGGTACAAAAAGCAGCAATATCTAGCAGCGGAAACTACAATGACAATTTGAACATGCTGGAATCAGACAGGTAGTAAATTAGAAAGCAGACAGCCCATAACAACATGATGGATACACGTGACACATGGGAGATACACAAGAACATTACAAAGAAATAACCCAAAGCTGCAAAGACTGCAGTTTGTAACACTCATTGAACAGGAAATACTATAAATCTCTGGCATAAACATACAAAGTCTCAGGAAATGCAATGATGTAAACTCTGGCAATGTTAATGATTTGTGAATTTTGGCAACAGACTTGGTATCATATAAAAATAATGCTTAGTAAAAAAACCCAGATGTGTCCATCATTATCGAAATTCAGAAAAAAAAATACTAATATGGAGATTTCTGTCCTCATGGGATGAATGCCCCATTTGTCAGAAATGCGGTTTTAAATAACAAAGTAGTACACTGGAAACAAAAACGGGTCAGCAGCCACTAAACTTGTCCTATATGAAAGTGCACATCTTTCAATGGAGTTTAACCATTGTGAGGTTGTGATCTAACACAAACTGTAACTTTATGAATATAAAAATCAACTCCTTCGGATGGAAATATGGACCACCACCAAGACGAGACTAATATCTTTTTTTCCTTACAGATAAAAACGTTGAAATTTTGCAGCATCGAAGTAAGGCACTCACCCATGGAAAAGTGTGACTGTTGCTTCAAAGGGCAGCAGCTAACTAGCTTTTAACATAAGGAAGACAGTTTTCATCAGTTCGGAGCTAAGTGCTAGGGTGCCTTACACATTATAGGGGGGAAAGTGTTAGTGTTAGAATTTTCCTATAAACTAGTTTTTTGTCCTTAACCCATTAAAGCGTCTTGTATCCTAAAATATTAGTTTATAAATCTAGTCTTCTGTTTAAGGCTCTAAAAATTCCCACCCCCCACCCCCAAAATACCAACCAGCATCTGTTTGGCAATGGATGACCAATTCCTCTGTTTCGCTGTCAGAAGTCTATAGTGTATTGCATTTTAAAATGAAAACCTGCTTCTGTTTCTGTGGGATTTTTTATCCCATCTTTAAATGCCTTCCTTGGTTTGGTCAGCTTAAGATTTGCAAAACCAGAAAAATAATCAGTCTCTTCCAGTACTGTGAAGGTGTCTGGTCTCCTCCTGCACATGGTGTTGGTCTCCTGCCTCAGTTGACGCTGCCTGCCCTGCAGTGATTTCTCATTGGAACAAACAAGGAGTCTCAATGCTTCCTTTTTTGTATGGCTCCTACAAATCTGAAAGCTTTTTTGAGTGAGGTAAAAAAAAGTTAGGCTTTCAAGCAAAGTACATGGTACGTAAAGTGTCCTGATGAACTTGCACAGCCTTTGCCAGCGCCTGTGGGTCTCTGCCATTGCTCTGTCCAGATATATGGCTGCCCTCTCCGCTGAAAGTGCAAAACACACAATCTGATTATTAAGCGTGCACTGTGGAAGTGTCGGAAGTCCCTGCCAGGGATCAGAGCCCAGTGTGCTAGGCGCTGTACACACCTACTGAAAAAAAATCCCACCCACCCTAGAGAGTTCAGAGTATCAGTAAATAAAGAGTGGGTGACTATTGCAAGTGGTGAAGTGGGGAGCACGAGGTAACTAAAATCAGGGGAGCACAAGGTAACTAAGATCAGTCATAAGCACTGGTCAGAGCACATCAGCTGCCTGGCAGCAGTTTAGAGCCCTGGATCCCCAGGTCATATGTTGCCATAAACATGAAGGAGAACTGAAGATTTCCTGTCCCACAGTGCAGAGGGCTAGACTCAGTCCCCAGGGTCGGGGCCCAGGAATAAGATCTTCAGTCCCACCTTCTACCCATTTACCCTGTTCAAGAGGCCAAAGCAGTGAAGGAGCTAGAAGTTCTGATTCTGGATGGGGGATGGATTCCTCTAGGACAGGCACTGCAGAGGCCAGAGGGAAGGCCGCCTTCTAAGATGCCCTCAAGGACCTCTGGAGGGGGTATGCCGAGGAACCACTGCATGGAGCTCAGCAACCCTTAGACTACAGTAGGAAGGCTGATGGAACTCAGACAGACGCCCAGGGCCTGGCACCCACTCCAGCCCTCAGAGCAGCTCAGGATCAGGATGGCATAAAGGAAGACAGAGGGGGCAGCACCCCCTCCCCTTGGGCGAAGTGTTCTGTGAACAGTCCAGAAATGGCCTCTAAAGAGAGGTGGCAGGTCTGCTGTCGAGCAAAATCAATACAGCTCCCATCTATGTGCACCAAGACCCAAAAGCTGCCTGTCCTAGTGTGGGCATCAATGTCTTATCATTGTACTCCCCTCCTGCCCAGGAGAAGCTACCAAGAAGACATCTGGCAGATGGTCATAGTGGTGTCTCGGTGCAGCAGCACCACTCACCTGTCATGCTCTTTGTCCACCAAGTGGTACCGTGCTCTGAATGCCACCAGTCTGGCATAGTATGCTGGTGCTGGGATGGAGACCGAGCGGGTGCAGCGCACGTAGGTGTGGCAGAGCTGATACGTGAGGATCTGCAGCTCGTCTGCTGTAAACCGGTTGTCATCCCAGAGAACGTAATAATGGGAAGGTCTGCTTGTACCCTGGGAAGGAGGGGGTTGGAGGAACAGTCAGAGATGCCATTTGAGTGCATCTCACCATCAGAGCCAGCAGCAGGTGGCTCAAAGGAATTACACATGGCCTCCCACCTACCTGATCTAACTGGGAGCCTAACCTAAAGTCTGAGCAGGTGACATAGATCCAAGAGATGCTTTTTGCATGGGAACAAGTTACCAAGCTGACAGAACAGCAGGGGAAGCAGATGCCCCACTATGAGCCCTCTCTCTTTACAGGCCTGTCACACCTTCTTTAACTGGATCACATGCAGAAGAGAAAGCTATGCGGGCTAAGCATTAGATCAAGCACAGAGGAGCCAGTACACCAGAGTTCTGTCCCTGAGACTGCCAGCGTCTGACTAGAACAGGACCATTAACCATTTGAGGCTTAAGTTCACTTGCCTGCAATATTTGCTTCCCTAATTCATGGGCTGACTGGAGAGTCAGGGGGCCTGAGAGGCAGTGAAGTGTGGTGATCCTTGGATAAATTAAGCTAAATGCAAGGCACTAGCTGCAGGTGGCCAGTCCATCCTCCTTCCACATACAACCTGTCAATGCCTTGGCACCCAGGCTGATCAGCTCCTGGCCTTTCAAATACACCTTGTATTTGACCAGTAGCTCCCTCCAGCTCCTCTGTAGCTGGGGCAGTTTCCCGCTGTCCTTGAAGCAGACCTTGACAAATGTATGTTTCTGGTCACCAAGGCAACCAGTTATAGTAGCCTATAGCCTAGCTCCACTGCAGAAATGTAATGGAGGAGCATTAAGAATAAAATTGCTGGTGCCTAGCTGTGAGCCAATTTGTCTACCCCTGTCTTTGAGTAAGGGAAAGGAAGCCAAAAAGCCGCGCCCTTGGAAGCTGCTCTCAGCACAGAGGAGTTACTGCAGGCAATGCAGCATCAGTATTCCTTGCCCCCTCAAAACAGCTGCAGAGCAGACAGATTCTGCTTCAACGGCTGCTGGAATGGAACCCTCCCTGCAGAGGGTCTCCTGGTCCCTCCTAACAAGTAGGAGCAGCAGCAGGAAGTCAGAGCCAGAGGGCCTGGAAAGCACAGAAACCTAATCAATGGGTTTCCCAGGATGAGGAGAATTAGAAACTGCAGGTCAGAGCAAACTAGCTGTTACACAGGACTCTGTTTATCAAAACAGAAACCCGAACGCCAAATAACTACAATGAACGGAGCTTCCTTCGCTGCCCAGCATAGGTAGCCCATAAGGACAGAAGTGTTCAGCAAGACTCCCCTGAGATGGCTAAGAAACTCATCCCCTCTGCAACTGGGGAGAGGAGCAGAGCACCCCCGTTACATCCAACTGAATCCACAGGCACAGAGATCAACAGATTTCCCCTCTTCCAAACTGGCCAGGACCCTAGTGTGAATGGCCAAATGCTGGTGAAAAGGATACTAGGATTTTGGAGGAGGAGAACTGGGTGAGGCAGGGAGACTGCCACTGGTTTGCAATGGGCACAGAGTCAGCAAGCGCTCCTGGCAAACTACCTCTGAGACACAAGATGGCTTTGCCTTGGTCATGGGATGCGGTACCTGAATGCCTGCATGACTGCACAGGTAGAAGTCAAACTCAAATGGGTGTGTGATGTTCGTATCCACTGTAGTTCCTGCCGGGATGTTCCCACTCTTGCCAATCTGCAGAGATTGAACAGAGACCCAAGCATTGTATCCTTTGGTTAACCATAGCAACACACCTGTGAGTTGGTCTGATACATACTGCCCCCCTCAGCTCTGCTGATGCATACACCCCACAGAGCCATGTACACACATCAATAGCTTCATGCCTGGAAGGTCCCCAGTGTAACCACTCATCTCAGGGAGAGGAATGGCCACTGCTCTCCAGGGGCCCACCCAGCATGCACACTATTCCTATTTACAGAGCAGGTCTGTGCAGTGTCCCCAGCAGCTGTTTCCTGAGTCCCTCCAGATGGGAAATGGGAGCAATGCAGGCCCTCTGGACATTAAACAATGAAGGGAGAGAGCAGCAGGGTTCTAGTGCTCTCTGCATACATGACACTGATGGACAACGCAAGGTGCAGTGAGGTGGAAGCAGAGGAGATAGAAGTGCTGTGATGTTTGCACTTTCCTACTGCAGAAATGGACCTCAAGTAGTCAAACCTACACCAAGGCACCTCTGTCACACATTCACATTTCAGTCTTCACCAAGGGCAGCAAACGCCTCCGTTCCCAAAGGTTAAATTTCTGCCCTCAGATTGCCTGCCATCAGCTGAGGTTTGATGCCCAATAGGGGTTTCACTTAGGAACACTGCTAACAACAGAAGGGCTACCCTGATTTTTTTACTTTAACCTCTTCCCTGCTCCCCCAACCCCACATCCACTGTTCAGAACCTGATCACTGCAGCCTGGGCCAGGGAATGATAGTCAGGATGAGTCTAGCTTTTGGCATATCTCTGTTTGCACAACAAGAAGAGCCAGAGCCAAAACACATTTTTATAGCCTTCCTTCTTAATCCAAAGAATGATTTTAACCCCTCAAGAAAAGACATGCTGACAAATGCTTTTGGCCCGGTACTTACTCTTTAAATATCGTCCTAGAAATCCATAATGCAAGTGAGCCATGCCTGGCCTCTCGTGTGAACACAAGAGGCGTTGCGTGTGGAGACAAAATTAGGGCTGCAAGATCTCCTGCTCCTGAGAGGCCTGCCCCACTGGCTAACACTGTGCTTTCCATGTAAGGTCACAGACTCATTTCAACAAGGCTGGAGACTGATCAATCAATCCTCACTCTGGAATGACCTTCAACCCCCAGCCCTGACGTTCTCACCCTTTCATTCTTATCTGCACAGAAGAGGCGAGTGTGGTGCCGTTTTTGGACGACTATATACGTGATGCCTGGCTGATAATCCTTCTCCAGCTTGATGCAGGCATCTCGGATCGCCAGCAGTTCATAGTGAAGAATCTGGAGATTGGGTATAGAATGAGTGAGAACATGCTGGCTCAGTGGAACACGACTTTTCTCTGGCACTGGGGGACAGGCCAATACAGGGCCCACCATCCCTTTATGGGACAACTCATATACTGTACATCACTGGACCAGCTTCCCTGGTGCTAGCCTTCTCCAGCCCAAGCAGGGAGAGAGCCTGGAACCACACCACCCTCATAGGCAACTGCACTGAAACAAATGAGGAGCTCAGAGCATATACACTGGCCATGCCCAAGGACCTATAGGCATAAAAAAAAGCCCACATGTTATGCTCATTTCCCCTACTGTCACCAGCAAACATGTAAGTAGGACCAGCAGCACCAACTACACAACAGCTACTGGTCTCATTTCTCAAAGCAGTTCTCTAGAATTTGTGCCAGTGGCATTCACCAACCACTGTAGGCAAACCCTACCCAGATTTCCACCACAGTTCCCTGCATCGCTCTTCAGCAGCTCTGCCCGAAACGTGGTTTCTTACAGGCTTCCTCAGATCCCGTGTTTGCCCAATGACATTTGTTGCCATTAGACAACTGTTTGGGGGCAGGGATAAGTGAGAGAGAGGTACTGATCCCTGCCCTGCTGACAGATGGGACACCTCACTGGGGAGCATGTGCGGTGGATACCAAAGCACAAGGAAGCATCATCAGTCTCTGGATACCTGTTACCTGTCTATGCACAGTGGGTGACAGCAACCACAGACTTGTACTCTTCACCTCTATAAGCCCCAAGATCAAATCCTGGGTAAAAAGGCCCTGGCCAGTACAATGACTTTATCCTCACTTTTGTTCCACTCTGCAAAGTCTTCTAGCCAGTCCATGCCTATTACCAGCACATCCACCATCACAGCCTATTTCAGTTTCAATTGAGGGGAGTGGACAGAGAGGCCGGTGGCAAGCTTGCCCAGCGTTGTGGCAAGTTCTAACCAGGGCATTTGCTTTGCCCTTCCATACAGAGAACATTGTCCACATAACTAACCCTAATCTGTGAAATCTGAACAAGGCACGTCTGGTTCTCCACACCACCTCCCCTGAACTAGCACTGGCAAATCCACAGAGGAATGCACCCCAGCATTAGTGCAGTGCAAGTATTTCCCAGCCCCGCCAGTGGGCTCCTCACCTGTGGGAGCTGCCCCTCGGGAACCCCATCCCGATAGAAGATGATCCTGGTGGGTTTGAAGCGGGTGGATTTGTAGAACTGGATGAGTAGCTCCCTCACCATGTAGGACAGGTCCTCAATGATCTCCTGCCGAGGGCGCTGAACCCGTACTGTGGCACAGTAACGGCTCGGGTGGGCATCCATGCTGCCCACAACCTGCAGGGAGAAAGCAGACAGGTCACACTGTGCCATTCCAGTGGAAAGAGATTGAGGGGAGGACACCACTGACTGGTCATGCTGCTGTAACAGGGATGTTCAGGACCAAGTGTCCTTGGTCAGAGCACCAATCCCTGCCCTTGGAGCTCAGGGATTGGCAACTGGATGAAAGAAGGCGTTTCCACACAAGCTATATCCAAAAGGAACCACTTCTAACAACCAACTGCTGTGGTTCCCAGATGCTGGACCACACATCAGTCCTGGCATCTCAGGTCACTGCTGCCTCCCTTCTTCCCACCATGGGACCATGGCTGTGTAGCATTCCTGAGACACATCAGGGCCTGCTGGACTGAACATGGCACTGGAAGCCAAGAGCCCTGGAGCTTCCACCCCAAGCTCTGCTGCCAAAACCAGATAGCAAGTCAAACACACTACTCACAGGAAAGAAGTTCCCAGATTCTTGCTAAGCATGCACATGTGAGAGGTCTCTGGAGGTGGTCACTTGCTGCATTAATATAAATAAGAGAGTGGACCAGCATGGATTATGTGTTCCACCTAATGCAACAAAAAACCTCTATAGAACCTCAAAAACCTATAGACGCCTAGCATGAGGAACTTGATCTTTTCCTGCAGAGCTATCATCTCTTCCCTCTGTACCCTTCCTTCCACTCACTTATCAAAACACATGTAAAGTGGAAGTGTGCTGTGCTGGGCAGAGTAGACCTTTCCCAGGCCTTTAAGTGCTAGAACAAAACTGGTGCCTCTGAGAGGTCAGGACACATACCTGTTTTTGTGAAGTGCTCTGAAATCTGCTGATGGAAGAAGCCACACACTACTCCACGTTACATCTCCGGATGGGGAACTATTATTTCCAGAGACACAGACCCAGCAGCACCCTATACCTATATTTAAGTCCCTATTTAATGAACATCTGAGAGCTCTGCTCTAGTTAAGTTCTTGTTCCATGCCCATCACCATGGCATCAGAGCATCCTGGCAACATTCTTAGCTTTCCAGGGATGACCAAAGGAAGCATTTCTGTTCAATTAACAACTCTTAGCTGGATAAATATTTTTCAAGGGCATCTGCAGGCTGCAAAGCCCCAGACTCCGCTAACACTATGTAAATAGTTCTTGAATGCAGCCACTTGAGCACAGAACTACAGTGCTTCCCTGGGAGCCAGCAAAATCTGCCTCCATTGCTGGCTGCTCATCTTGTTCGTAAGGAAGTGATGAGGGTCTGAGTCACCCTTCACTTCTCCTTGTTGCTAGGCAGCAGTCCTGGCCTGGGGTTCCTGATGGAGCAGCAGGAGATTCAGCAAGAACATGCTCTGAAAAAGGAGACCTTGAAAGCGTCAGGGGCAGGAAGGCCAAGAGCAGCCACGCTCAACTGTGACGCAGCAGCGGTGATAGCGTGAGTCACTGGAGATGATTTTATAACTGGAGAACAAAGCTGCCCTGGAGTCCAGGAAAAGGATGTGGGGGCAGGACGCCTCACTGCTGATGCTATCATGAGGGAGCAGCCTATCATGAGGGAGTAGCTTCCACATCAAGACTTATCTGCCCTCTTTCCGGAGGCTTCAAGGCTGCACCACTTGGGTAGAGATCAGCAGCACCAGTTTCCTCAAGACACGTCCACACTAGAAAGGGAGGTGCACTTTCCAGCTCAAGAAGAGGTATTCATGCAGCTCTGATCAATCTAGTGGACTAAAAGATTATAGAAGGAACTTACTCGGGGTCGCTAACCCATCTTCTTTCTTCCACCTCTGAGGCTATGCTACTATTTTTGACATAGTAGCCTATTAGTGCTAGCATGGGTACATCAACCTGAGCTGGACATTACACCACCAGCTCCACGTCTGACCTCCTGCAAATAGCCAGTGCCAAGAGGCTACTGCTGGAGACAGATGTTCATTGCCACATTCTAGCATGTGTTGTGTGATCCCTCAAACTCACCACATCCAGCTGAAACAGACTGAACTCAGTTCAGGGTTTATTTCCCTTGCTGGCCCCCATGCTGGGAACTGTAAGCACAGGAGCAGAGAATTATTTGACAGGACAGGGACATGCAGAAAGGATGTGTTTTGCAGTTAAGCCAAGGGCACCTGCACCATATAGATAGGCACCTTTCTATCCAGAGCTGGGTGGAAGGGCCTCCTCCCTTGGTCAAGAGCTGAGTAGTGTCAGGGCTTGGGTTCTATGCTCAACATCTCCCTTAGTGGCACTGGGCAAAGTGCAACCTTCCTGCACCTCATGTCCTTCCTCTGGATACTTGGATACCAAGACACACAGGTAGCCTAGACATATAATACACCTGACTCTGAGAGAAATCATTAATATGAGCATAATAATCTCCCATAAAAGGATATTTTGAAACAAGGTGCTATGGAGGCCTTAAGTACCATAACTATAAATCTACCACAAAGGGATGGATATCATGGACTTGTGTTTTAAGATAGGACCATTATAAACAACTTGAATGATGGCCATGACCTACGTACGACCAGAGTTATTTCTCCTGTTTTTCTCCTTCTTTTCTGCTCTCCCTGGTCCTGGATCCACTGCCTACTGAAATCAAAGGGAAGATTCCCACTGATTTCTATGGGCTTGGACAAGGCAGTCTCCAATGTGCCAGCTTCCTCCAGGTTCGATATGTAGACTGAGGGAAGCACTGCCAACTCTTGTAACATTTGGCTCCAGCTGCTGGAATCATGCGACTATAGGAGAATCAACTTGCACTATAAAAAATAAACTTTCTAGCAACTCATGGATGCAGAGAGAAGCTTGAAAATACAACCCCTAAAAGCTCAAAAAACAGAAGGCAAATGAAAAACCCAGTCTATTTTGCTTTTTTCTTAGCTCTCATGACTTTTTATGCCTGACTCATGATTTCCGGACACATGGGATTAGTGATGCTGGGAGTGGCTGCAGACTTTATTTCCACCTTGCACATAGTGAAGAGTATGACTATACTGTATGAAAAGAACACACACCAGCTGAGTCTCTATGGGTCAATCTGAGTCCCAATGATTCTGAGACAAAGATCCCACTGATTTCAACGGGAATCAACTTCAGCCTGAATGGTGAGAAACTAATCCCAGCTATTTCAATTTAAAAGGCCCACTGAGGACTAAATCAAATGATGAACACTCTGTCACTGACACCGAAGGTATAAGAAGTGTTGTTATTCAGTTTCCTTGATGCTAATTATGCTCTAGTTTTGGTTCTCTGTCACTCCCACCTATCAAGTAACCCTAGTTTTTAATACCAGAGGTTTACTCTAGGGCTGCTTGTGCTGCTAAGCTGCCTGGCAGCTGTGGCCATTTCCAGAAATATCCTGGACAAACTTTACTGAATTATGTTAAATAGTCTTAGGAGTTCATGGTATTAAAAAAGAAAAAATGCTATTTATCACTGGGGGATTGTGTGCAATAGTCTCTAAAAGACAGACATGACCAAACCCTAGGAAGCGTTCCGAATGTCAGACAGTGATCTGTAACAATGTGCTGGACATGACCGAACGTTTAAAGCTATGTTGATTTCCCAATATGTCTTTAGGGAGAGCAATATGTAAACGCAACATCTCCAGCTATGCAAGAAATCAACAGACAGAGGTTCCCTCCTCAAGGCAAAGCTTCAAAGGGTTGACCACTTGCTACAAGAGGATAAGATCAGGGTCCAGACAATATAAAAGAGTGATGTGTGCTTCTCTGCAACGGTGAACTTGTAAAACACAGAACACACTCCCCTGTGCATCTTTGAAGGACTAACTCCTACCACACAACCTGTGGTAAAGCTGTGTGACCTCTGGGAAGCTTATTGGCCTGCCTTAAGTTTCTTTTAACTGTTGCAGTACACCTTCTCTGCAACATTCTCACTTTCAGATAAATGTGCTTCCTTAGAGAAGTTGTGGGCAATGACACTGTTTATTGTGTCTGAGGAGAAAGCAAAGCAGGCCTGGTGGGGCAGTGACTTGCTGGGGAATTCCCAGTATAGGTTGAAAGAGAGATGTGGTGTTTCTGCCCAAAACAAGTGACAGCTGATTAGCTGGCAGGCAAGAAGTGGGTGCCCATGCGGGACACAGAATCCAGGTGCAGGTGCCCTGAACTGTGACACTGTAGACACTGAAGAGGAAGCTGCTTTGCTTAAAAACAAAGTCTGTCTTTGGAAATAATCTCTCATTCATTGTGGGCATGCAGCCATAGGCACTCTTAGCGGGTGGGCAGAACAAGCAGCTGTCCAGGGCCCTGCAGTGGTAGGCACCCTATACCACTCCAGGGGGCCTGGCAGGGTCTCCCCAGTGGGGCTGGGGACAATTCTCCCTCTAAGCTGCCCAGCACAGGGAACACTGCTGGCCATGTCCCTGCCTGGCCGGAAGACAGTCTTCTAACCAGCTGAGAACTGCTCCAAGCTTGAAGTTTTTAAAACTCCAGCTCAGAGTAAACTCTCACTGAGCATGTGCAGAGTCTCTGCGCATGCTCAATGGCAGCTTCCTCCAGCCAGAGGTGCAGTAGGTGGCCAGGCCATGCCACTCTGGCAGCCAGGTAAGGGGGACAGAATTGGGGACAGGGCAAGGGCAGCTGACTGTGAAAGAGAATGGAGGGTCGGAGGGAAGATGGGGTCGGGCTGGCTGGAGGGCGTGATCAGGCCAACTGGGGAGCAGGGGAGGGACAGGATTGGGCCAGCAGGGGGGACAGGATCTGTCCCGTGGGGGGGGGGGGGGGGGCAAAGCAAGCCACATAAGCTGCTTAGCTGCCTTAGGGCCTTAGAGGGAACACTGGCTGAGGAGCCTAGCTGTAGCCCCTGGTGGGGCTGGGGAGCCTGGCAGCGGCCCACAGTGGGGTCTGGAGATCTGCTGTGAGCCCAACAGCGGGGCCAGTGAACCCAGTGGCAGCCCGCTGCAGCCGGCTATAGGGCTGGAGAGCCCAACAGCAGGGGCAAGGGACTCTCCGCAGTGGCTCATGGCTGGGTTTGGGAGCCTGAAGGTGGCCCGTGACACCTCAAGGTGGCGCCAAGGAGCCTGGCAGCAGTGGGCCTGGGGAGCCAGGTGGCGGGGCCAGGGAGCCCACAGTGGGCCAGCGGCAGGGTCAGAGAGCCTAGTGGCAGTCTGCGATGGGACTGGGGAGCCCAGAGGCGGCCCATGAGGCCGGTGGTGGTGGAGAGTCCAGTGGGTGTCTGATAGGGGATAGGGGGGTTTGGCAGGAGCCTGAGAGGAGGCTGGGGATCCCTCAGTATGGTGGGTTCTGGCAGGGGGCAGGGACCCCAGAGGCTGCCGGGGCCCCAGAAATGCGGGGGGGAGTCAAGGATCCTTGACTTTTTCCCAAGGTCCCAGAATCACTAAGATCGCCCCTGCATGCAGCCGTTAATCTTCATGGGTTTATAAAAGCTCACTGACCATACTCAAGTCTGGGCAAATTTTTAATTGAGAGCCTCCCTTTAAATGCATTTGTATTAAAAGATTGTTAATGGGGGAAGGAAATAACTTTTAAAATGCTCTTTTTGAAAGTTCTGAGAGCAACACAGCAGCAAAGCAACAAACAGACGGCACTTGCCCTGCCTACAAGAGTGAGGAAACAGCCAGAAGTACTTGTCTCCTCCACCTCCTTCTAATTAAGGAGAAGTAACTCTCCAAAAGATGATTTCACCCACCAAGGAAAACCTGAGCTATGAATCCTGGAGGGCAAAGGGTTTACAAAGAAAACACTGACGCACTCAGTTACAAATGGTGCGGCTCAAACCCAACTGCTTCCTGAGATGGTTCAAACACAGGCGTCAGCATAAATTCTGAGAAAGGGAAAAGCTGTCAGATTGTTTCATCTTCCCTTTATACCAGGCTAGACATGGCTGCCTCAGCTGACTGGTGATGCATGGCTCAGAGGGTGCCTTCCTTCAGGCCTTGCTCAGGGGTAAGCTAGACTCCTGGTACTTTAACATGTACCACTGAAGCCTTGGCACACGGCAGAAATGAAGGCTCTGCTCTTCTTGCACAGGCAATATTTTCCTGGCCTTCTGAAACTGAAATTCACTTCTCCAGCCAGAAAAGTGAAGCCCTGTTTGTACTCAAACAGTCAATCTCCAAGGAAATCCCAGGGGGCAAAAAAACAGTGGTGCTGGTGATTCTGTAGAGGGGTGGCTTTTTTTCTTTTCTTGTACTACTGGGAACTTTATGGACAATTAAGTCAAGAGACAAGCTCCCTGGCCCGAAGAGCTCATGCATGGAGTACTCCCCCCCTTATTTCCTACATGGCAAAGCAGTTTAGGGTGACTAGTCTGAACATGGAGGGACTCTAGTTACACTGGATGAAAAGCCACCCTGGGAAATCTCCAGGGAACTAATGCAGCAAGTTATCAGGTCTGTGGAAGCTGGATCAATTCTTACAGCCCCACCCTGGACACAACGTTAGAGACTAGCCTGATGGGTCAAGAGCTTATAAGAATGCACTGGCCTGTAGTTCAAAGTCAGTTCAGGGTGGTACCAAGCCCAATTCATAACCAGCTGGGTGCCCATGAAAGGACAGAGGGGGATCTGGGACATGTCTGAGCAACACAAGGCTACCCCTCATTGGTGGGAGGCCAAGCACGGACCAGGGATGCTGGAAACTATGCTTTCCCCTCACACCCTGAAGCAGCCCGACTCCTCATCGACACATGGGGGGAGCTCCTTCCCCTGTCCCCACTACTGGGAGACAGACGCTTCAGCCTCCAAGGTTGTCAGTTCAACCCTGCTCAGCCCGCTAACCCAAGTGCTGAGTGGCACTCAGCATGCAGGCCCAGCTGCTGGGGGCAACAAGAGCTCATTCAACTCTCCCCCAGGCTGGGTGATCCCTCAAAAACCAAGCTGGCACCCGGGCCTTCTCTGGAGCCAGAGGGACAGGAGCACTCAAACAATGTTGACAGTGGAGGTACTGAAGGCCACTGAACCAAACTACATAAGCATTTAGTTCCTATTATTATGTCAACTCAAGATGCCACCACCCCCCTGAACCCCTAAGGGCCAGACCCCAAGGAGAGTCAGATGTCCAGCATAACAGCATTTAAGAATGGCCACACTGGGTCAAATCAATGGTCCCTCAAACCCAGTGTCTGTCTTCCACTTCTCCAGAGGGAATGAACAGCACAGTTGATCATCCCCCCTTTTGGCCATTCCCAGCCTCTCGCAAACAGCAACCCCTGCCTATCCCGGCTAATAGCCATTGATGGACCTATCCTCCACGAATGTATCTAGTTCTTTGAATCCTGGTGTAGTCTTGACCATAACAACATCCTCTGGCAAGGAGTTCCACAGATTCTTTGTACTTTGTGTGAGGAAATACTTCCTTTTGCTGCTTTTAAACCTGCTGCCTATTAATTTCATTTGGTGACACCTATTGTTGTGTTATGAAAAGATGTAAACAACACTTCCTGATTTACTTTATCCATATCAATCATGATTTTATATACTGCTACCTTATTCCCCCTTAATTGTCTCTCTTCCAACATTAAAACGCTTCCCTCATTTAAGCAGACACACACTCACAAGAACCAGAGAGAATCTGGCCACTGTCTACATGAAAAAAAGAATACAGGTAACAGAGCTCTGCGTGAACAGCACCAGGTCCAGCAAAAGCACACAGCCTGTGCCTTGTGTGCTCTCCACCCCTCCCCAAAGGGCGCTGGAGTGACAGCGACAGATGCCGACTACCTCCCTCAGACCCAGAAAGGTAACTCACAGCTGTTATGGAAGGCTTCTTCCCATCCCCTGCTGGTGGGTGGGTGACATCGGCACCAAGGAAGATCACTGGCTGCTGAAAAACGGCTGAGCTGATTGGGAAGAAGAGACAGTGGGAATGTTTGCAGCTATTTCAGTCAGAGAGAGTCACAGACTGCATTGGGGTTCCTCATACTGACTGTCACTGAGTTATGGGGAGGAGGCAGGTGGCAGTGAGACGATCTCCCCGGACTCTGGCTTAAGTAGGAAGAATTGGTCTGAAAAAAAAAGTTTCTGCCTCTGCCTTTTCCTGTGATTTGCACGATCTTTGCTCATGGCATTAGGACCACTCTCTGCCTTGGCCTGTAGCATCACCCCCTCCTCCATCCACCTCCTCCCCAGAAAGTGTCACAAATCACACACATTTTTAACCCAGCTGGGGTTAGCAGCATCTTCCCACCAGATGCTAGTGAATGAGGACAAAATAATGGAATTACCATGACATATCCAAACCAAACATTGAGGCCTCAGTCCTACAAACACACCAGCATGTAATTAACTTTACACACTGGGTCAAGTTAAGCATGTGCTTCACAAGTATACAGGTATTCAGTCTTTGGAAGACTGGGGCATTAGTCTGAGTCATTTATCTTAGTGATAAAGAGGAAAAAAAGATTCAGTGGTGGGGAAGGATTTGATTCCTTTCAAAACAGACCCCGTGCTAGCTTTCTTCAGTAGCTGACTCTCTTCACTGGCTGTACAAGCTGCCTCGAGAGGACCGTGGCTGAGAGGGAACTCTATGCACACAGAACATGAGTTCAAAGTCCTCTCCCCTTTGACTGTTAAAAGATTCACCTGGTGGCCACTACAGTCTAGCTAGTCATATATGCAGTGTGTAGTGGGTGTCTCACAAGGGAGGACTGGGGGCAGAGCATCCTCAGGGAGGGACTCTCTGCTTTGCACTTCATTTCCTTGTCTCAATTTAGAGCCCAGATTCAGTGACCTTCACTGAAGAGGCTTTTCTTTTTCTCTCAAGGGGAAGAAGGGAGGAGTTCATTCTGGGGTGGGAAAAGTTTATTTTGAGGCCTAATTCTTCCAATGCCCTTTTGATAGTGCTGGAAACTTGCCTGGTGACTCTAGGAATGGGGGGAGAGGGATTGCCCATGGCCATTTCTGCAGCTGATTAGGTTCCAGGTTCACAAAGAAGGCACAACCTGTGTTTTATTTCATCCCCCCATCCCAGAATCACAACTGGACAGGAGGTTTTAACAACCACTTGCCATGCTCTCCTACTGGCACAGCCAAACAAAGATGGGCTGGCACAGCAAGCTCTGTTGGTGACCATGGTTTCCTTTGATCCCAGCCCCCAGAGAATCAGAGCAGAGGGAAGGAAGGAGGAAAGCCTTGCTATACTCTCAAGCAGCAGCTCCCCTTTGGAATGGGGCTCCGATCTCTATACTAGAGCAGAAAGGCTGCACTAAGATCTTCAAGGAGGGATAAAGAGAAGGGAAGGATGTGCAAGGTGCAGACAGCAAGCCCAGCCAGCCATTGCGAGGGCAGGGGATAGATACATACCGCTGGTGAGGCACAAGGATGTTGTTGATCCCACCCAGTTTGACGTTGATTTTGAGGCAGAGGTTGGAGAGGGTTTGCGGAGAGGTTTTCACTACGTTCTTGACCTGAACACACTGAGTGGCCATGCCCAGGAGCGTGTCTCCAACACGCTTCACCTCCGCTGCCAGCAGAGAGGCACAGCATTAACACAGCAGCAAAAGTATGTGCATTTACAGGGACAGCAGGGACCACTAAGGCAGGATTCCTGGGTTCTACCCCCAGCTCACATGGAAAGACCTTGAGCAAGCCACTTCAGCACTCCACTTCCATTCACCCACCTGCAGAGCAGGTAGAATTCTTCCCTACCGCAAGGTGAAGCTGTGAGACAACGCCAGTGCAGGACTGAGACACCCCAACAAGCCCTGCTAGGGAACAGCGAAGTTATGGAAATACTTAAATAAATCCTTTAAGCCCTAACACCAGGTACTCTACATGGCAGGATTGCACGCAGAGGCAAATCATTGAGTGGGATGATGGACAGATTCAAAGCTGTTCTAAATCCCACCTAACTGAGTTACCATGTGGCTCCCAATAACGGCTCTCTTTTTCATTTCATCTCTGGCTGCAATTCAGCTGTCCCTGTCCTCAGGAATCTCAGGCTTATTCCTGGATTCTAAGGCCATTCTGAACATCCGGTCTAACCACCAGTATGGTACGGGACAGAGATCCCAACCCAGAGATTGCTGCATGAAGCCTACAACTTCTGGTGGAGCTACTGCATTTCAGTCAACACTGAAATGTATCTGCCTCATCCTGACTACAGAGCATAGATGAGAATCAGCACCTTTGAAGATCAGCCCTCAGTCAGGAGCAGATGGTTTATGGGAGAAGCCACTAATATGGAAGACTAACTAATTTCTATTACAGCCCTCCCCACATGGACGTACCATACACAGGTGTTTTCCCCGGCAGGATGACAATGATGAGCTGGAGCCCTGAATAGGTGTTTTTAAGGTGTCGGAACATTGGCTCCACACTGTCCGCACCCTGTGCGTATTTGCAGAAGCATGGCTGGCCTTGGATTGGCATCCCTGCATCCTTGGAGATCTTGCGCAGCTGGTCTGTGAAGTTCCTGGACCAGGAGGGAAAGGAGAAGTCGGTGCCTGTGCATGTGTGGTTTACCACTGAGCAACACTAAGCATCCAGTGTGCTGAAGCATGGGACAGGAAAGGAGCCCATTTCATTCCCACCACTTAGTGGGATATGGTGACACGACAGCCTGACCGATCCCAAGAGGAATGGAAAGAAGGAGTCGTTCCCAGCCCTGCACCCAACATGCTTTGTGGCCACATGCAAAACAACTGACACGTGTAAGAGCTGAGTGGATCCACCCTGGCAAAGATCTCCTGCCCCAGCTGTAAGGAATTTATTTTGACAGGTGAACAAGATACGTGCAGCTTTTAATCATATGATAGGGAAGTGGACGCGAGCAGATTTGCCTTACAGACTGGTGAGTTTCCACAGGTTTTGGAGCACTGATGTGAATCGTTCACGTGTTGCCAAACTTTGGAGAAGTTAGCGTTCTGCATGTGACTGCCCAATCAAGTGGCTTAGACCCTTTTCAGTTTGCTGGCGATGCGTTTGAGGTAGGCACACCCAAATGCCCCAGGACTGCAAGCTCAGGAGGGCTACTCTTGACCTGCTCTTAGAGAGGTCACAAAAGACAGAACTTCCCTTTTATTAGCTGTAGCTCAGGTAGCATGTGGCCCCCCCCCACTCCCCATTTAACCTACTCAGAACTGTCGCAACCAGTGGCCCTGTCTCATCTATGGCTAAATATGCAAGGAGTTTAAGTGCAGATGAGACCAGAAGCAAACACACAGGGGACACGGAGTAACAATACCAAGATGAGGATTTGATTCATCTGTGGGTTTGGTGGGAGTTTAAGATCAGAGTCTGGGACAACATTTCCAGACACCAGGAAGCCTGTCCCACTCCTCAATTCTTACTTAACAGACGCAAGAGCTCAAGTTCAGCTATTAAAGCTTTCCAGAAGGACAAGAGTTAAGTGGTTTTAGGCCAATGTTTTTGTCTGTTCAAGCCATCTAGCCACTCCATCATATGCAGCTGTGGTGGGAATACAATGCACTGCCAGAATAGCCAGGCAGGAGATACATGACTAGTGCTCCTCCAAATAGCAGCACCCAAGGGTTCAATGCCCACGCGAAGGGGAAGGAATGTCTTCTGCCTTTTTAAAATTTAAGTTTGCCTCTCCCATTTGAAGAGAAACCCAGAAGAAGTCACCTTCACCTCTTGCTCTATTAGGACAGAGCAGACAACTCATGCATTAAGGCAGAGGTCTCAAATTCAAATCACCACGAGGGCTGCATGAGGACTAGTATGTTAGCCCGATGGCCATACCACTGAAACCTTTCCATACAACAATATTGCAAATATTGACAATGACAGTGTGATTGTGGGCCACAGGAAATTACTTTAGGGGCTGCATGCAGCCTGTGGGCTTTGAATTTGAGACCCCTGCTTTAAGGCTACATGTGGGTGAAGACAGCAGAGGCAACTCATGGGAACTAGAATGAGAGTCCAAGAGATGTTGGAGGGTGCAGGTCTAATAAAGGAACCAAGACACTACGTTAAATTCCAGCTTAAATCTGAAAAGAGAGAAAGACACCTGTTTGCCAGACAGTGGGTGACAAAAATGTCATGCATTTCCAAGACTCTGAAGGAGCGTGTTAGTGGAGAAGAGCACTGCATTTAAGAGAGCTTAAAACAAGGAGCTGCAGCTTAAAAGAACTACGCAGATGTTTTGACACACCAGGCCTATCATAACCCCTCCTCCCCCCTTCCCCCCCCCCAGTGCCCATCACAGGCTGCCCAGCTCCTTACTTCAGCACCTCCTCTCGACACTGCTTTTGGGGGGCAAAACAGGCGATGGCCCAGACTTTGATCTCGATCCCATTGTAGAACTGTTTCCCACGCATGTCCCACACGCCTTGATTGGGAGTGGCGATCGCTCGGTTCTGCAAGGCAAGCAGTCAGAGGTCACAAAAGAGTCCAACCTTCCAAAATTGGGGGGACCCTGCAATTTCCTTGCTAAAAGTCCCTTTTACTTGGAAGATCAAACTGGGGAGAGAGCCAGAGCAATGGAAGCTGCTGGGGACTGAATGGCTCAAGGGCTTGGAATCTAGATACTGAATCTTCACATGACTGGTTCTAACCCAGCCTTGGCTGGTCACAATCCAGAGCTGTTCCTATCTGACTGCTGAGTGGCCCCATGTGATACATACTTGGCAAGTTCAGTATAGATTCCAGTAGCCCATGGAAAACAGGTGTGAGGGATCCACTGGGCAGGCATTAGTGCATAAAAATAAGTTTCAGATCTAAACCAAGATATGCAGAAGTGAAAGGCCAAAGAATCCATCCACACAGTCGTCCAGCCCCCCGTGTCCACTCAGCCCCAAGTAAAAGCAGTATTAAAGCCCATTTCAAGAAACACTATTTTGAAGGAAGTTAACAGAAAAGAAAACTGCAAGCCCAAACTGTACCTCTTCAACATCTCTGATGAAGGGAGTTCTCCTCTTAAACTGAGGTCCTCTCTTTAGAGGATGCAAGCTGGGGCTGTTAAAGAACCATATCGTTTAACTCCCCAAGACTCCCTTGGGAAGCCAGTTTTCACACATCAATGGGAGCAGTTCCGTCTCTTGGTTTGGATAAAAACTCAGAGCCCGTTAAACATTCCAAGTCCCCGACTGCAATGGAACAACTTCCTCTTTGGTGTGAAAACGGACAGACATCCAATTGAAGACACAATCCAGCTTACCCGGCCTCCGTACTGCAAGATTGGTGCTGGCAGGACCCTCCCTGTCACTTCTGTCATGTCATCCTTCACCTTTATCCCAAACTCCTGTATGTACGGATCCAGGTTGTAACTGGCATTCTTCATCTGCGAGAGAAAGGCCGGTGGAGGAAAGACACCAGTTCAGCTCCTTATCCTGCTTAATGAATAGTATGGTCTCCTTGGCCAATGGATGGGCAAAGCAGTAGCAGCACGAAACCACCAAGATGTAGGCAGGCAAAAGAACCTATGCCACACCCAAGAACGTATTCAGACTTGGTCCACAGCCCTGGGCAACAACCGAACTAATCTCATTAGCAGCAGAACAACAAAGCTGATAGTGCTAGTCAGAGGCGCCCGGGCTTTGACACAGAAAGATGGCTACTCCCATCCAGACCTGGAGTGGGCTCAAGGGAACAAGTGCCACTAAGTCTCTGTGGCCACTAACACAACAGGCATTTTAAAACTAGGGGCCAAATTTTTCTCTCCAAACTAGAGCTAATTCTGGATTTACCCCAGCACAGCTGAGAGCAGAGTTTTTTCCTGAGAATTAAAGCTTCACAGCACAGATTCAGAGTATCAAGAAACCTGTATTAAGTGTTGCAGTAGAAAAATCAAAAGTCCCTGGCTTCTGGAGCCCACAGACCTACACTGGAGCAACCTATCCTCCACCCCGTCATCACCAGCTGGCTTCCTAAAAGGATTCTCCAGGGTCCCGATGTGCCTTGTTTTTACCTGTTCAATCACAGAGGATTAGGGCAGCCAGATGAGTGCCATGGGTAGCGTGATCCCTGAAGGGCCGGTGAGAGGTTTTCCTACTGTATCCTGTAAGTGATCACTGCCCATAAGCTCTCGGGCTAGGTCTATTTCTCTAGTCATTTAATCTAGTTTTAACTCTAGCTCATCTGGTTGGGATTCTGCCAACAAGGTTCCTGTACTGTGCACATGGAGTTTCCATCGCCACACAGGGAGCTGATGTGATTGGTATACATTCATAAATTCACAGCCTTATTCAAGGGGAGATCTAATCTAGCATTAGAATATTCAGACCATTAGTTCCATTTACTGCTCCTGAATGGCTCAGAATGCTCTCCAGTAAAAGCAGAATGGTCTGTTTGAAAGAGAGACACAAAAGCATGGAGTACGACGTAGTACAGCAGTTCTGTCACTCCTGCACCACGGAACAGTCAGCTTCTATGCTGCTCTCAATTCCATGGGGTTCTCAGATAGCACGCTCCTTCTGCACCAACCCATCCTTCCCAGAGGACAGGGACAAGCACCACATACCAGCCGGCTGATTTCCTCTTGTCTGTCTGGGGCAGATCTCGCTGTTGCTTTTATCATGGTTGAAGTCTGATTGTCCGTTAACTTCTTGATACACCGCTGGCCTGCCACAATGTTACACACCTGCCAGGCAAACAGCAGGGGACAGCAGTCAGAAGACTCATGTGTAACCCAAACCCATTCCTGGTGGTGCTTGGGCCCCCTCTAGTGGTGTCTGGGCCACACACAGAAGTCAAGGAGCCAGCCACAGTGCTATGTAACAGAGCCAGGCTTTTCAGCGCAGGTGGGAGAGACTGATGCATGGAGATCAGAGGTGCTGGGCTCAATTCTTGCTACTCACAGGCCACCCAGGGGTGCTCAGAGTTCCTAGGAGAAGCAGCATCAATAAAACTGCTCCGCTGAAGTGCAAGCAGCTGCCTTTAGATCCCATCAGGGATCCCATTGGCCTCAGCCCTTCCTAGTGGCACACAGCAGTTTATTGTCCTGGGGGCTATAATGCTCTGGTCTAATTTTGGGTTTAGTATGTGTGCTGGGTGGGATGGGTGGCCTGCGATATATCTTACAGACTAGATGGGCTGGTGGCCTCCTCTGGCTGCAAAGCTCTGTGACATGTCAAAGTTCTTTTGTTTCTTTGCAGTACCAAACATTTGCTACCTGCTCATTGTGCATCTCACCAGCCAGTTTGTTAACAAAAGGCTGCTGATAGGACAGAGCCCTTCCCTTCTAGGATACCAGCTCCAGCCCAGCCCAGCCCAGCCCAGGAGCTTGTGCAAAATTAAGTGTTAAAGCAGCTGGGGACAGGGCGGGGAGCCGCAGCCGCAGCTGTGGGGTTGCCTGGCCTTTGAAGGGGCTGGAAGTGGCCACTGCTGCTGTAGGTGGCTGGGCCCCAGATCCCCGGCCAGGGACAGGGCCAGGAGTGGCAGCCACGGCCACAGGCGCCTGGGCCCCATATCTCCAGCACGATCTGGCCGGAGACAGGAGAGGCGGGGCCTCACCAGGACCCGGGGCACTGACATTGGCATGCAGGGCATGGGTCCCGTGTGCCAGGCAACAGCGACACCCCTGCCGGGGCCCACTGTTTTTAATGGCTCGGCGTTCTGGGCCCCCTAAAAATAGGAAATGGTGCCGAAACACAGTGTTCTGGTTCCATTTTCTATTTTTAGGGGCCCAACGCTAGGCCCCTAAAAATAGCAGGCCCCGGAACAGCATTCTGCTGTGTGTTCCGGCAGAAAGGAGGAGAGCAGGGGTGGAGAGTTTCCCGGCCCAGTCAGCGGCTGCCCATGAGCACTGAGGCAACTGGGCTCATGTGGGGGGTGGGGGGGGACAGGGGGTGGATTTTGGGTGTGGGGTGCGGTGGGGGTCCAGCAAGTTATACTTTAACCTCGTGCAAAATGACTGAAGGAGAAGAATGGCAGATTGACAAGAGCATCACCGTCTCCCCACCCCTCCCAAACTGGAGTCCCACCAAACTGTGCTCTCTTCTGGCAGTCTCAAGGGGCTGACCAAGGAGTAATTGAACCAGAGATCACAGACCATTTTTATAGCAATGATGCAGACTTGGCACTCACCTCTAGGGGCAGATATGTGTGCTTCTGCTCCTGGCCGACCTGCAGACATGGCAGGTGGGGGTATTTTAACTGCAGGCTGTATTTCTGCTTGAAGTACTGAGCCACAGTACACTCCACTGTCTGGCCACTCTCCAGCTGCAAAGGGAACCTGGCAAGATGAGGACAGTGTTCATGGTGAATCAGCTTAACCAAGAAATACTAGACACAGCCCAAACCAGAGCACTGTCTGTTCTGCTGTGGGTAGAGGGAGTGAAGAATGGGGTCTAAAGTAGTCAAGACCAACATAACCTGAGAGAAAGCAAAGAGGCAGCTGTGCAGCAAGTCTGCACAGGAATATTCTGGATCTTGGGTTGCTTTGAGGGCCACAGATCAAGCATGGATTTAACAAGCTAGTCAGGAAAACCATTTTCTTGCATGTAAGCATCTGAGGAAGTGGGATCTTCTCCCACGAAAGCTCATGCAAAAAATAAATCTGTTAGTCTTAAAGTGCCACACAACTCCTTGTTGTTTTTACATAAAAACAGCCATACCAATGGTTAGTAGCATTTATATTTGCTCATTTGATCTCAGCACCTGCACAGCTGGGCTCCAGAGGAGTTGCCAATGTATTCCTTCTTGCAAGAGGGTGATGGCTCTTAAAGGGTTAAAGAGGCATGGGATATTTCAACACTCAGAGCCAGCAAAACATGAACTTGTGCTGCTAAGCTGCACAGAATGAAAATGGTGCTGCCTAACCAAGAGCAGGAGTGCGGGGCACACAAACTCCACCAGTTGTTTCTCAGCTCCATAAAGAGCTTCTGGAGAACCCAGAGCCAACCCAATATTCCTAATAAAGTCATGCTTAGCCAACCAGGCTACAAATGGCCCAGAGGAGGCAACACATTATTTCAGAACTGACAGTGCCCAGGAAATCCCTGGCAGGGGTTTTGGAATTAAGAAGGCAGAAGGAATAGGGGAGATAGATAGGTGCACACAGCACTGGGGCAGGAAAGCACAGAAGGAAAGCACGCAGAAGTGCTTGGCCCAGGAGTGTCCAGAAAGGGAGTCCCTGAGCTAAAAGCGAACTATGTGCGAGATCTGTTGGGGAACAAACTCTAGCCACTTCAAAGAGCCACTGCCTGCACTCAGATCTGTTCTTCCCATCAATCTACCTTCGATGGTTTCAGATCACTGGGTAGCCCAAAAGGTTTCAGGGGGAGGCCCCGGCCAAAAAGTTCTCATTTTTTCTACACAATATTCAAAGAAACCTTTTTCCCCACCAGTGTTTTCAATGTATTTTAAGTTGTCAAAAATCATTTCACTAAGCAGATTTTAGTTTTCCAACACCAAAAAGGTTTAACCCTTCCCCAACCCCCAGTTGGTTTGCTTTTTCAATGAGGGAACACCCAAGAGAAATTAACAACAAAAAGGTGTCTTGATCCAATTCCAGAGGTTAAAGTACGCTGGAACACCTTGGAACACAGTTCCAGGACCCACAAATCTGACAGGTCAGAGTTCCAGTGCCCAGATTCCAGAATCAAGAAAAATTGGGCCCACACATGCGTGAAGGGGACCCAGAGATGAGGAAGGTTCCGGCGCCCCTCAAAATTATACTTCAACCACATCCCACACAGAAAAAGTGGGCCATTTCATTGCTAATTCCAATGCAGAGCCCACCCCACACCCAGTGAGCTGAAGCAACACTGGGGTTCTACACATCTCATCTGGTGCTTTTTACAAGGTACTTGAGCTGGGGAGTTCTGGAGAAGCTCTCTGAGGAAGGAAATAGCTCTACTTTTGCCTCACATGCTTATGGACAGAAATAACTGAAGGGATTAATTTCCCTCCTTATCAAACCTTCTATTCCCCAGGGTCTATTTTTGACCAAGTACAAAGTTGAATTTACAAACTGGGATGACTAACAGCGAGTTAGCTCACACCCTGTGCTGCATAACAGCATCCTCTCAGCTCCCACTTCTTTTTGTCCTGTGCCCATCGTTCACAGCACACTATACAAAGCCAGGCAAATCCCTCTGTGCGGAACCTCTGCAGAGCCCTGAATATCACAGCTTCCTTTACTGACACGTGCTCAGATTTGCCCTTTGTATCTCACTAGTGCCCCCAGCAGATGCTAAATAACAATGGCTTGAATTTTTCCAAGGGTATTTTCCCAACCGCCTTACGTCTGGTGACTGGCTGGCCTCCTGGTAACATTACACACTCGGTATTTCCTCTTCATCTGCCCACAGTGAGTCACCTCCACTTTCAAACCTAATGCAAGGGAGACAGACGGACAGCAAATCTCTGATAAATGTCAGGAGCTACACTGAGCATTTTCATAAACAGTTAATCCTCTGGAGATGTGGCCTGCCTACAGACAGGCCCTCCAAAGCACTTGTTTGCTGGCTACTGAGGAAGATGCCAGAGAGTTCAGACTGAAAGAGTGCATCTACACAGTCTTCAGCAACCTCCCTATTTCACAGAAGGAAGAGGGATGAAATGACTTCCCCAAGGTTGCAGTGAGTTTGAGACAGCCAGGTTCCCCAAGTCCCAGGTCAGTGTCTTCACCCCAAGCCATCCCGTGAAGAAAGTTACTCTGCATCTTGGGATCAACACATGCCCGCTCAGTCAATCCCAGGACATGAGAGAGCAGCCCATGCCCCATCTCTTGACCTTTGATCTCCTTGGTGAAGCGCACCCTCTGCGAGTCAGTCAGAGGCTTCGGTTGCTCATCAATGTTCCGGATATCCAGCACTTCACACATGAACTCGATCACGGGCTGGGCTTTGTAGAAGGCTGTTGCAGAGACTGTGGGGAATGACAGCACCAGACACAGAGGTTTTCTCTCTCTTTCAAGATAGTACCAGCAGGCAACATCTCAGGCCCTCCACTAAGCTAACACTGGTTCGCACCTAGAATGCATCCTCCGTGTGCTGTGGTCAGTCTAACTCCTACTGTCCTAAGCAACTGGGTTCCTAGAAGTGCCCTGGGCAGACAATCTGACAGCTGAACAAATGACTCTACACTGCCTCATGCCACCCAACCCAGCCTTGGACCTGCTGGCCAAAGGAGGGATTTGCAGAGGCACGTCATTTCTAGGGAGACAGGTAGTGCCAATAAGGAGTGTGGTCCCACTCTGCTAGGTGGTGTTCAAACACACAAAACCTACTCGTGGACTTATCACTCGACAAGCATTGCAGCACCTAGTATCCAATGGGTACCAGCCTGCATTAAGCATCCCACTGGCACTGACCTAACTGCCACAACCCAAGTCCACTGGGAAGCTCCCACTAAAGCAACAGGTGCCATTAGGCCAGTGCTGAGCCCTTGTGACCACGTTCTCCCACCCCCATGAGCCTTTCCACTGTCATCAGCAGATATTGTACCACTCCCATAATGAGTGCCGTGGGAGATGTGCCCACGCTGAACACAGCAGCCCCCACAGAGAATGGCAGAGTCCAGGCCTGCAGACTTGGGTCCGCGTGATGGAGCTAAAACCCATTGTGCTGTCATTGCAGCTCAAGTTCTGAACCCACCCTCCAGCCCAGGCCTCAGAGCCCATGATGGAATGTTGACCTGGCTGATTTCGGCACCAGTCTGCAGACCCAGGCTGAGACTCGCTGCTGCTAGCTGAGTCAATGCCCCCTAAGCAGAAATCCTACTTGCACAGGAAGGAGCACCTCCCACCTGCACAGCACCACCCCTCTGCAGCAAGAAGCACCCAGACACCTGAGCAGAGGGGCAACTCTGTGAGAGAGGGTATATGTTAGCAGGGCATGCTGGAGTCTGCCAGCACTGAAAATGAGTTACCATCAATGTTGAGCATCATCTTCCACATGGCAGGTCTGACAGACTGGTGGAACCCAAACCAAACCTCCCTGCCGCCTCCTAGAGGATGGTAATAACCTTCAGGAGGGGAGAAGAAAGAACGGCCCACAGGGGTGTACCTGCAAGCCAGAGGAAACAAGGCTCATGTTATTCAAAACAATGTCTGCAACCACCTTTGTGAGAACAGAGGCTGCAAATCAGCCTCCACTCCCAGGGAAATCACTTAAAAACTCCTTTTATTCTTAGCCACCTAAAATCCACATGCAGATGCCAAAATACGGTCCCATTATTTGTATCACATTAGTATCTAGGGGTTCCAGTCATGAGCCAGGACCCCACTGCACTAGGTGCTGTACCCTGTGAGACTGGCTGCACTCAGTGCCTCTGAGGATAAGTCAGTCACTAAACTAGGTGGCTAAATACAGAAAGCTGATAAAAGCTAGGCAGTCAAGATTGAAAATTCTGGCCTCCCCAAACCTCCCTGCCTTCTCACAATACTGAAAGTGTTAGCTGGCTAATCAACGCCCCATAGAATGGCTATGATCAGCCCCAGCATCTTCCTCCATCACTCAGGAGAGTAAAAGCACCAACTGGTTTGCACAAGTTCTCAGACTCATAGTTTAGAAAGGACCAGTGTGATCATTTAGTCTGACCTCCTGCACAGTGCAGGCCTCAAGACCTCACCCACCCACTCCGAAACCCCCCCCCCAACCTAAGACTGAGTTATGTATCTCCTCAAATCATGATTTAAGAACTTCAAAATAGAGAATTCACCAGTAGGTGAGCCTTGCCCCATGCTACAGTGGAAAGTGGAAAAACCCCCATGGTCCTAGCCATTGAACCCTGGGGGAAAATTCCTTCCCTCTTAGAAACATACCCAGGAGACTCCTCAATACCTAGGGTGCAAGGACTGGCCTTGCAGCCCAGGAGTCAGAATCACACCACAGGTCACCAACCCCACCTAGCGCCTAAAATGAGGCCAAAGTCACACACAGCCCACCACAGACCAGGCTAACAGGTCACAGACAGAAAGCAAGAAGAACCAAAGTGCACCACTGCCCATGGACTTGTTATCTCGCCAGATCTCCTCCAAATACATCACCTCCTCCCATGTGCCAAGGGAAGCGGAGTACCTCATTGAAGCCAGGTGTCTCATGGCAACGTCTAGCGCCTGGACAGATTCCAATGGGACAGGGATCTGCCCGCTCACCAAGGCTTCATGCAGCATCCGCCAGCTCACAATCGCCATCCACTTGATGGAAACCTTAAATATCCTGTCTTTGCCTTCCCCTGGGATCGTTACCTCAAAGTCAACCTGGGGCAGGAAGAGAAACAGAGGGAGGAAGAGAAGTCATTAGGATGCTGCTAGCCAGACTGCAGCACTGTTCCCCTTCCCACACCCACAGCAAATATCCCTCCCACCTCAGGGCATATGACCACCTATCTTGAAAAATGCAGCTAGAAAAGCAGCATAATCCAGCAGGGACCAGAAGTCCCACATCCTCATCCCTGCTCTAGCACTGACCTGATGTGTCACTCTGGCAGTCATTCTATACCTCTGACTTCCCCTACTGCCTTTTGTGGCTCATCTATTTAAATTGTAAGCTCTGTGGGGCAGGGAGCACCTCCCGCTATGTGTTTATTCACAGCGTGACAAAGGAAGGCCTGTGACTCCCTTAGTACCACGAGCCACTGTTCTAGTCAATCTCTAGCACCTCCACACCTCAAATTCCTTAACAGCAAAATGACACCATTACACTTCCCTGGCTTCATGGTACTTGTGGGTTGAACTTTTTAGATGCAGGGTTTGTGAATTGGACTTCCTTCCCCACCCTCAAGCTCCTTTCATTTTGTTTTCAGGAGCCAAGCTCATCTTCCCATTTGAGCTCTCCATAAACTGTGCTCCCAGGAAGCCTGGATTACCCCTGGCTGGGCCATGCCCCAAGACCTTCTGCTCCCCGCTCTCACCCGTTCATTTCCAATTGGCAGGGCAGTGACCGTGTAGATGTTCTTTTTCCCATCATACACCGGCTTCCGATCTCCAAAGATCTGAGGTTTGAAGTGCTGCACCATGTATTCCACAACCTCCCTGCAGAGAGAAGGGAGGCAAGAGGAGAAAAGAAAGGAGAGAAAAGCAAAGCTAACTGGATCATTTATTTTACTGGTTGTTGCACAGGTTAGTCTCTTGGGACAGAACAGGCTGTATCAAAATTACTGTACCTGGGCCATCTTGTGAACTGAGAGCAGCACCACAGGCAGGTCAGAAACAATCAATCAGAGATAACCCTTAAGTCTCCAGGTAAGTGGGTGTGCTTTCTTGCTTGTCCTCTTGTGAAATCAGTGACAGCACAATAAGGTTATAAGGTGTCCAGGAATGTGCACCTGCACACAGCAGCTAGCTGCCACCCAGGGAGCATCCCACAAGGGTGGAGGACAGATACAAATATCTACAGGGACACAAGCTGCCAAATGGCCAGGGAACAACAGCAGCTTCTGCTCACTGGTCCCCCAAGCTCTAAATTAAATATGCTACAGGCAAAGAGGGGAGATGGAATCAGGAAGTTACACTGGCCCAAGGTCTGGGGCTTACTATTTTTAAGTCTTCATCTGCTGCCAAAATAACACAGCTGCTCCGCGGGACACTATTATGGTCCAATATCTGCCTAGCCATGAGGGCCAGGAACAAATGCTGAGCTGCACAGGAAAGCTGGGACTCCACAGGTCTACATGTCACTGTATGGGTCAAGCCATCTGAGCAGCTGGGGGAATGCCCATATCATTTGCCACAGGAAGGCTTTGGACAGAGTGTGCTAGCTAAATCCAAGAACCGCAGCCCTAGCTGGTATGTTCTCAGTGCCTAGAGTGAACCTGGATGCTGCTAGACAGCCGTACTAGTGAAGTTAATACTTCCCAGGCCGGGTGCAGTACAGCTCTGGAATAAAGCAATGCACGTATCACAAGCCACACTGCCATTCGAGGGGGGTACAATAATCGTGGTGAAATCTCAAACGTTTTGCATCTTGTTGCAAATTCAAGCCTGACCCAGCTTTCATGCTGACAGGGACAATGTTTGAAAAACTAGTTCTGTTGGGGAAAAGCAATGTTTTGTGTTGCCACAGCCAGATCATGTTATCTACCGAACTTCATAAAGGTGGCAAAAAACTACTGGAGGTTTTGTGAACAGCTCCCAGCAAATTTGCTTGGTTTTGGGCCCAGACACTATCAGTAGAAACTTCCACACGCATCCCAGCATGAGGAGGGACCAGAGATCACAGAAGGTTCACTCTGGGACAGCCAGCTCCCTCCCACCCCCCGAAAGGAACAACATTCACAACCAGTGCTTCTGTATAAGGGAGTTGAGTTGAGAAAGAGTGCTGAATCCTTTAATACTTGCCTTACCTGTTGACTCTGCGTGGACATTTATCAGGCTTGATATCCACTTCATAGTGATAAACGTCGATCTTGGGAATGTCCACTTCAAAGTAGTTGGCCAAGAGTTTGATAGGCTTTCCTACGGTTCCTATCCCGGGCCGACGTGGGGCTTGAAATACTTGCTGCAAGGGTGGCAGGTAAGTGCCTGCAGCTAGGGAACAAGAGACATTGGGAAGGTCAGAAGATCAGAGGAGACCACACCAGAGAAGCAGCCAGAGATCATGAAGTTAGAATTCCACGATAGCTTTTGGAGACAAAAGCCACAGGGGAGCTTCTTGTTGTGAGCAGACACATTTGTTTTCTCTAGTACATTGTTCTCTCTCTTCTCTTTCAGTTTCTCCACATGCCTGGTCAAGACAACACATGATTGCAAATTATTTTTACAGAAGTTTTTAGGTGACAGCACTGCAAGAGGTGGTCACAGCCTCAGAACTAGAATCAGAGCAGTTAGAGGTGGAAGAGCCTTCCCCGGTCACTGGGCTCCTATTCTCCACCAGTACCAAGCCCAGTCACTGTCAGGTTGCCTTCAGGTGACTGCTTGCTTTCTGGATGCCTTTCACTTATGCATTTCAGAGCATCTTGCACTCATCAAACCCCCTATGCAAGAAGCAAATATCCCTGTTCTGCAGATGGGGGAAACTGAGGCACCAAAGGATAGCAACTTTGTCCAGGATCACCTGAGCTGGTGACAAAACTAGGGTGGGAGTTCTGGCTCCCAGGCACATGCCCCACCCACAATCACACTTGAAACCCAACCTCTGCTTTAACATACTGAACAAGAAACCCAGGGAACTCTTATCTTGGGCTCCCACAGTCCAGCCGTATCCACCACCTATCTGAAACAGTATGAAAACATCCAGAAATTTTCCCAAGCGATACACTTTTTTTTTTTTTTTTAAACACTTTGCTCAAAAGAACTCATAGTTCCATGCAGTAGCTAGAATATGGCCCCAAAGCCCTGCTGACAATGTTTCTCAGTGGCTGGAACGTCAAGCGCAACCTTGCATGTCTGCCAAGAATCACCCCCTTCCATAAGCCACTTCACTGGCAACAAGCTCATGGACTGTTTATAGCACGTGTAATTAGTAACTCTGATATCAGCAGGGAGGGTACTTCACCACCCACCCCATCCTAATTCGCAGCAGGAAATTCTCCTGTTGGAATCTTTCCCTTAACATCTCCGGTGATGCCACTCCATCAGCTGGCACTTGCCACCAAAAGAATGCAGAGAAGCCCAACCGTTGTTCTGCCTCCAGGCACGTCTGCTCAGCTGCAAGGCAGCAATGGGAACATTAAACACGATCCAGGCTGGGCTATGACAAATGGAATGCTTTGTTAGGAGGACAGCCCTATAAATAGACTTTGGACCTGTCAACTCCCAAGCCATGCACCCCAGCAGAGAGGCTGGAACCCTGAGGGTTCTCAGAATGAGTTGGAAGGAGACATCGTTCAGCAAACCACACAGAAGTGGGGCCCCATAAATAAATCCATCTTTGCCATCAGTGGAAGGCTAGGAAAGGGCCTGCTAGGGGAGCAGCATGCAAGCTTCAGGCTTTGCAACTGAAAGTTCTGTGGTCCCATTAGTAATTAACTGGATGGACTGGGGAAAAAAAAAAACAAAAAAAAAACCAATCCCAGCAGCTTTCAAGCAGGCCATCTGCACCCTGTTTCATAGCAGGAGGGTGCTGCTGCACGGATTTGCTGTGACTTTCACACAGAACAAAGATACTCTCCAACAACCTGAAAGCAAATGGAAGTTTTATCAGTCGTACTGAATGCCAGTGTCCCAGAGAAGCATCTCTATACACTGTCCTGACGAGTGGCATATTTCAGCACCCTGAAACAGCAGAGATACTACCCCAAACCACATACAGACACAGAAGGCATAGCAGGAACAAAACTTTTAGAGATGGCCTAAAAATTGAAAGCCACCCACCTTTCACTCCTTGAGCCCATCAGCGCCCACACCAGAGTATGCATTGCCATGCACCTGGCTCATCAAAGGCACTTGGGCATGTGGAGGTGCAGCGAAGGGCCAGTATTTTGCTAGCAAGGAGCACTATGATGACAGCCCTGTAGGCAGATGGATGGTCCATTCCCTCCCTTAGCTTCTCTGCTGATATGGCTACTGAGAGGGGCGCTAGGAACAACAAATGCCATGGGGAATGCATGTGACATGGACACTTGCCAAGTGGGAAGCAGATGGAGATGGAAGCTCGGAGGCCCCTGAATAGATTATACTTGAACATCAGCAAAGCCTCTCCTTTCCCCTTCTCCTTTCAAATGAAGCCCTGATACACAAGTATCTAAATCAATAATCGTTGCAGGACAGAGTGTATCTTGGCACAACTGTTTATAAAGCACCTAGCACAGCAGGAATCTTCAGGTGCTGCAGTAATGAACACTATTAGCAGCAGTAAGTAATAAGACTCAGAAAAGACCACTATCACCATCACCACAGTGACTCAGCCTTTCCAGATCACTGTGCCCCTTTCAAGAATTCAACCTGTCCTGCATATCCCAAGTTTTGCTTCACTTCAAACCCGCTTGCTTACAAAAGCTGACTTAAAAATACAAAACTGTCATAGCACAGTAGTCTTGACAAATTGCTCACTTTCACTGTATAATTATAAAATAATTGACTGGAACATAAATGAACATGCATTTCAGCATATAGAATATAGAGCAATATAAACAAGTCATCATCTATATGAAATTTAAGTTCATATTGACTTCGCAAGTGCTTTTTACATAGCCTATTGTAAAACTAGGCAAATATCCAGACTAGCTGATGCACCCCAGTGAATCCCTGGTTAAAAACCACTAATCTAGCATGATGTCTTACGCATCACAGGCCACAGAACCTGCCCCACCAACTTCTGCAATAGACCCTGTAACCTCTGGTTGAGTTACTGGAGTCCTCAAATGAATGAATAAATAAATACAAAAATATTACTAACACTGATAACTACTGATAAACAGCAGTAATTACCAACAATGATTCTTCAAATTCTGAATGGTAAATAGTAAGCGGTGGTGTTAGCTCTAGAGAATTAAGGGCAAATCGGCAGAGCAAAACCCCTTAATTTAACAGACAAGAAGGGCAGAAGACCCCCATCAGCGGCAGAAGGAATGCACAAGAGTTATTGGCCACATTAACTGCTTTGATCCACCCTCAACCCCTCACCTCATAGCTCTGGACAGAGGTCAGAGGAACTTGTATAGCAAAGTGAAGGGGACTGATGCATACCTTTCCATGTCACTTGGGGGGTTTTGGAGCATAGGGCATTTGCAACATTTTGCAGGTGAAAAAAAAACAAAACTAAAGGTGTTTAACTCCAGGCATGTTCCTCTCTCTTCACTTTTTCAAACCTCAGGGTGAATATTTACTTGAAACCAAACATCTAACCTGGGGCTTGCTCTTGCAAACATAATATTGGGGGTGTTTCCCAGCCAGGTCACAGAGAGCTCACATCAGAGTCATAGTGGAGAAGGCTCCATTTGCAATCCCAAGGTAGTGCCCCACAGCAGAGCTTGCTATTGTCCCTCCAATCAGACAGGTACCTTTTAGCCCCACTCTCACACAACTCTGTGCCCAGCCTGATTTACAAGCAGGGAAGGAACCCTGCTCTGACAAGCCAGGCAACAGAAATGAGACTCATTCTGGGAACTCTTACTTAACTAGCACTCAACAGCATGCTTGGCGTGCAGCAGGAGTCTAAGACAGACTCCAGTGAACCCACAATCTATGCTTTTCATTTATCTGCTCATCACAGCCAAGTCTAATGTCAAAGGTTAAAGAAACCATCCCACAGCCATTGATACATTCATGGGAGACACTGAATTCCTCATCTCTACGTTACCAACGTTCCCCATCAAAAACAGAATTTAATCCGACTGGCCTAAGGCTATACAGAATCCAGTGGAAAACTGGGCTTAGAATCCAGGCAACCCCAATTTGAACTTGTGCACTCAGAAATACAGCTGTCCTCAGCAGGCCAGTAGCAAACAAGTGAAGTAGGGTCTCAAGTGACCATGCATAAAAGATAATCACTCCTTAGCTACTAATAAGGTTTGAGGTAGGGCACACTAGGAAAAGGTATTACCCAAATGAGGAGCACTCTCCACTGAAAAAACCAGCAGAGACACTCACATTTACCATATAAGACATAAAATACCGGCACAGATTCCCTGGCCATCCTGCAACATCATTAGCTAGTTGAACCTGCACAACTGAGAGACTATCGATCAGCTCACACTCTCTGGTGGCTAGTTTTTTGTATCTTCACCACTGTTCCCTCTAAGCTGTGCGCGTGTGCGCATGCACACAGCTCATGAAACCTGCGCACAAAAAAATCCAATAGTGCTAATATTGGTGCTCACAAAGAAATGTTTTTGCGCACACAAAGAAATTGTTTGTGCACACGGTCTATGAGTAATTAGAGGGAACATTGATCTTCACTACTTGAAGTTAGGTAAGAATGTTGCCACAAGCAGTAACTCTTCACGGTAGGAGGAAACGAGTTCAGGCAGATTTTTGCTAAGTTACAGGCTGATTTATTCAGACACATTAACTGCATCAATCCTAAATATGTGCTGCCAACCTGGCACCCAGAGAAGTGAAAGGTGATTTGAACGTAAAGCAGTTTCCCTATATCCTTCCATGTCACCACCACAGTGGAGAAATTTAAGAAAAGCAGGAATTTTCCTATGTAGTCTGTGCTACATGGTTTTGAGACAGTTAAATTTTGCAGGGATGCTCCCTGTCTTCTTTTGATATTGACATGTATTAACTGTTCTGCTTTTAAATTCATTGTCAAAGGCATCAAGTGTCAGAGGAGCGCTAAATCCCAATAAATGAAATTTTCCTTTTTACTCAGGAAGAAAACATTTTTCTTGAACTTTGGTGTGCTAAAAAGAATAACCAGCCACAGCCAGGGAGACAGCATCTCCAGGCAGTGCTGTCAAATGCACAGACTGACAAAAAAACCAAGAAATGTTGTTTAAAAAAGCAACAATGGATTAAAAAAAAGAGCCTCCTTTCTGCCCCAAAGCCTCAACCATCCCCCCAAAAGGGATTTAATAACATGCAAAAATAAGGCCACCCCCTCAAAACTAAATCCCAACTACAAGTGGCATTTAACCCCATGGAGGAAGACACACTAGACTAGAGATCCCACAAGTCTCACCAAGGACTTCACTATTGCTGTTGATTTACACAATGTGCACCCAGACCCTCCAATATGGGCAGCAATAGGAACACACTAGAAGAATCAGCATCCCTGGCTGCTAGACATAAAATATTACATGAAATAATGTGAACATGATTCCTCCCCCCCGGCTACACTCACAGATCATCTGTCCACTTTACTCCCTGCCTTTTCCCCTGGCTAATCTTCACCCAGCAGCCTCATTCCGTCTGCTTCCCCATTTGTTTCCCCACAGTCTGGTTCAGTTTGTAGCTAGCTGTAAGAAACCACAACGCACAGGACGGTCAGAACTCTCCATCTGGAGGATCAACCACTGTCTGTGTCAACTGGATACAGACCTGGAGCCGCCAGTTCAATTCAAGAGCTGTAGGGCACAGTGCTCTTAGCTCCAGCCTCTGCCCCTCATCCCCTTACTCATATTAACCAAAAGCTAGTCTCGGGTTCTACTGAAATCCAAGCTTCAATTTGAGCTGAAAACCTCAGAAACACAAGAGCAATGTGAATTTGAAATTTGCTTCTCAAACAGCAATGGAATCTCATTTTTCAAATGCACACACATCTTTACAAATAGTTTGAACTTTGAAAATGCCAGCATGCTCAATAACTCTAACAAGGCCCCTTTTCTTCCCCGTACTATCTTACTAAATTACAGTTTCAAAACTGAAGGGATCACAAACTTCAGAGAAGTGCTGCAGTTTTCAGAAATACACAGGTAACGCCTTTGTACCTGCTGAAAGATTACACTTTGCCTTTTCATAGAGCTTGTCACTGGAGAAACTGAAACTTTATAAACTATGTCACAGGAGGAAAATTAAGTACTGTCATTTTATAGACAGGAAACTATCTCCTGGGGACCTTTGGTGCAGGAGCAGCAGAGTAAGGAATCAAACTCAGGGACCCTACTTTCATTCAGCAGCACCAGTGCTGTTACACGGCAACTGCTGGCTTTAGCAGACTAAATTCTCTGTGGCTGATAAAGCCCAACAGTCCCATTTAATCTGATTTTAAGATCATACTTCCATGCTGTTGCTTTCCATGAAGCTCTGCTAAATTCTCATGCAAAACTTCAGGAGGGTTGGGGGGAATCTCCTGCAGTTCCCCTCCAGGAAATGACATTAAAGTAATTCTTTAAAAGCAAGTACATGCCATAGTTTACAATTCCTAGTATGAATCTCTGCAATCCATTGGATACCAGTGATAGTCTCTGTTTCGGAAAGACAGAGCTTCCACCGATTAACACCCTGCCTTCCTCTGGCACCTGTCACTGGAGGATCTCAGAGCATTTTACGACCAGGAATTAAGCCTCACCACCCTCTCTCCAAGAGGTAGTCATTACTTTCATTGAACACAAGAGGACAGAAGCATAGAGTGGGACATGACTTGCCCAGTGCCACTCTGCATGCCAGCAGCACAGCTGCAAAAAGACTCAGGAAATTTTTGTTCAAATGTTACACGGCACTGTTTCTCAACCTACTGTCTCCGGGGCATCCAGACTATGTCTAAGAGTTCCAGAGGTCCTAGACCTCCATTTCAAATTGTTAGGTGTTCAAAAATGAAAACTGGTCAAGAACTACCATTATAGACAGACTCCAAGACAGATCCCATTCTCAGTCCCCAGTTAGGAGCTCTCTGAACAAAGGCAGGCCCAGGGCTGCAGACAGGCAGTGTATGCTTTGCTTGGAATCCCAACAACAGAAGAGTTCCTAAGGTGAGGAGAGCTACTGAGAAGTCTGTCCTGCAGGGAAAGAACAAATGCAGGGCTTCACATCCACAAAGGAAACAGAGCAAATGGGCAGGCAGCACATACTACATCAGATCCACACAGTGCCTGCTGGAGCAGCTTCGGTTCAGACTTTCACAGAACAAACTAAAATGAATAGACTGCAGCTGTGAACATAGAACAAAAGAACCAAAATGTTATCTGTTTCCTCAAGTACGAATTTGGCCAGCACCTTCCTTCCTTCTCTTGTCCCCACTGGTCACCTGTAATCCACTGTCAGTTACCTAGTCAGCAGCTCCCCTTGAAGTTAATGGTAGTTGCTGCTTTTGTGATTAAAGCAAATCTTGCCCCTCAAAGAAGAGGAGCCTTTCCAGAGCCATCTCATTAAGAAGACAAAGCAACACAAGGGCTAAAAATGGCTCTCAAGGTTTGCATGGCGTCAAGGCACTGCAAACCCAGTGCCATATAGATGGCTAATAAACAACGCTACACATATGAAACATTCCATCCAAGGAGCTGAAAATGCTTTATGAACATTAAGCCTCACCATTAATTAAGCCTGTGAATTAATGCAATGGATTAAGCAGTTAGTTTTATGTGACAACAGGATTTGTCTCAAGAATTACAGCTTGAACCACTAAGCAACAGAGACCACAACATAATTAAATCTGACATCCTTGCAGGAGAGCTGGTACCCACAGTGGTGGAAAGCGTGATTTTGTAAGTCGAGAAAGCTAGACTATGAGACTTCTGTCAGACCTGAGGAAGTTAAAGTGCTCAGAGGGGTCTACACTACCCATTTATGTCTGCACAGCTTTGGCACACAGAGGTGTGGGAAATCCTGCGGTGTAGAAAATGCCATGTTGATGTAAGGGCTTCTCCAGTTGCAGCCTCTTAGGGCGGTAGAACAACTACACTCTTCCAAATAGTGTAGTGGCTAGCACCTCTGCTTAGTGTGCAGCAGGTCCTGGGTTCAAGCTCCAGGGGGTTGGACTCGATGATCTCATGAGGTCCCTTCCAACCCTATGATTCTATTCTATAATATCTAACACTGCTGGCAGGAGAAGCTCTTCCATTAGGTTAGTGCAGGGGTCTGCAACCTGTGGCTCCAGAGCCACATGCAGCTCTTTGGCTGCCCCCTTGTGGCTGCAGGCTGTCTGCTACCCCAAACTGGGGGACCCTGTGGACAGCCTGCTCCTGACTCCCAGACCCCCTTGCCAACAGGGAACCCTGGAGGCAGTGTGCTCCAGGTTCTGGGCTCCACCCTGTCACTTTAGATCCCTGTGGGATGCCTGCTCCTGGTTCTGGGCTCCACCTTCTCTGGGGGATCATGTGGGGTGGCTGCTCCTGGTTCTCCTCCCTCCCCGCCAAGGGACCCTGCTGCAGGAGTCCTGGCCCAGAGCCCATCACGACGCCACACCCACTGCAGCTCTTGAAACACTCAGTAACTGAATAGCTCAGCAAAACACGCAAGGAGTCCTGTAGCACTTAAAGATTAACAAGTTTATAGTGGGATTTTCTCCCACAAAAGCTTATGCGATAAACAAATTCATTAGTCTTTAAGTGCCATGGGACTCCTTGCTTATTTTTTCAGTAATTGAAGGAGTTTTTAAAAATGGCTCTTCTTATCTTTTGGGTTGTTGACCTCTGTGTCTTCACTAAGCACTATGAGGGGACAGCCATGCACTGCAACGCACTAAGTGCAGTGTAGACGTGCATAGCTGGACGCTATGTGAGACCTGTACACCCCTACACTAGAGAGCAAGGTTAAAGTCAATGTTCAGATTAATCAGCTATCCTTCAAAGAATATAAATCCAGCCCTTTAGAGACAGCACAGTCAGAAAATGGAAGTTCTGTTCATGGAGCTGTGGGGTGAATATTGGCAAGTCACCTCGCACCCCTCCCTGAGCTCCTTCAGCAAAACATGGAGACACAGCCACAATTATTTTCCCTCTCCAAAGTGCTTTAAGATCACCCAGTGAAAAGCTGCCATAACTCCTTATGTTTGTACAGCACCTAGTGTAATAAGGAAGGAATGGTTATTCTACACCAAGCCCCACCAAGTGCCAGCTGGAAATTTGGAGGTTCAAAAGGGAATATAGAGAGCAAATAGTGAGACAGTTTTTATTAGACATTGGCTAGCTTGACCAAGCCCACGAGCAGTGGCAAGGAAGCAACCTCCAGCAAATTCAAGTCTAAAGGAAGAGAACTCTATTAAACCAGCAGCTAAGGCATCCCTGGCCAGCAACAGTATTTGGCATGAATATCTGTCAATTTCAGAAGGGATAGTCGTGTTAGTCTAGTCC
Source organism: Podocnemis expansa (assembly GCA_007922195.1). Lineage (NCBI taxonomy): Eukaryota > Metazoa > Chordata > Testudines > Podocnemididae > Podocnemis > Podocnemis expansa. The sequence goes on along the minus strand of ML681963.1, from coordinate 55,133,708 downwards.
AGTAAAAAAAAACAACAAGCAGGTGTGTGGCACTAAGACTAACACATTTATTTAAAATAAATCTGTTAGTCTTAAAGTGCCACACAACTGCTTGATGAATATTTGTGCAATTTGGAGGTTGTACCTTTGGACTTGCTGAGCATCTGCAGACTCCAATTTATATTTGCTAAGTCTTGTCTCTCTTCCCTTCTTTAGAGCCATCCCTATGCAAGTGTGCAGGACAGCTGAACAAGATGCTGAACATAGCCAATCTGAATGGCTCAGACCAGCCATGAACGGTGCACATGCATGGGAAGGAAGCAGCAGTGGAATGTCTAAGTTTTGCGCTGGAAGAGGGAAGCTTGTTAGGAGTGATCTGTCTGCCTGGAGACAGGGGTTCTCTCCGCATACCTCCACTCTCCATGGCAAAACTGCAGAAACTCCCATTTTGTCATGTAAATGAGAACGCCTGGACAGGGGCTGGGGTTTTTGCAGGAGCACAATGCGTTCAGTGAGTAGTATGAAATCTGCCTGCCATTATAAATTCAGCAGACGGGGAGGAATCGCAGACTCACACACAAAAGCAGCGCCCCAGAGCCATTTAGATAGAGGTGCAATAGGAGAGCTTTGCTAACTTCACACCAGCACTCCGTCCCTATATCTTTTCACACATGAAAAAAGAGCCTCCCATGAGCATCTTCAGGAAAGGTTGCAGAGAGGGGAGGCATGCAACTGGAGTCACAGTAAAAATCCACTTGGGGTTATTAGTGATGAAATGCGCTTTGTTTATATATTTATCATAACAGCTGGCCAACACATACCCATTTGACCAACAGCTGCCTGATGGGTGAGAACCCATCATGTTTAGGAGGGCATGAAATTAACATGTCAATTTAAATCCTCTCCAAATGCTCCATCAAAAAAAAAAAAAAAAAAAAAAGTGGGCCACTGGAATTGGAAAGAGACAAAAAGAAGTTTCTTTACCCAGCAGAGTTTGTATAATAAACTTCCTCCCCTCCACATACCCTGTCCTTAAAAAAAAATGAAGTTAAGACTCTGAGAAAACTATAAATGGGCTTTGAGGGAAAAACCAGCTGCTATACAAAAGCATCAAGGGGGCACAGTTAGCTGTCACCAAGTGGTGTGTTAATCAGCAGAGAAAGACCATTCATCACTACCACACGACACTCACTTTAAAAACCCTGAAAGATCTTCCACCCTAAATGAGTTCAATGAAACTTCTCAGAAAGAGCCAGAGAACAAGTAGCAACACTAGCATGAAGGCAATATAATCAGGAGGTAGGAGTCAACAATAGCCTGCCCAGAAAGAGTTGTTCATCTATTGATTTTGATGGAACCTGGGCAATATTTCACTTTTGTACATAAATAAGCAATATTAAAAGAAAATATGGATGGCTATTTCCAGAAGATTTCTACTAATACAAGGCATTCTTCCTGCATTACCCAAACCAAGATCTCAGAATCTGCTGTACTATGCTTCCCATTAAAACATTTGCTGGGTGAGAAGGATTTACTTCAACCTGCTTGTCAGTTAAGCAGCTCACTTACAAAACAAGTCACAGGAAAAGCACAGCTTCATCCCTGGTCCCCTCATGTTTATTCTTAAGCCTAAAATCAAAATTTAACTCAGAGAGAATCACCAACCCCTGTTTTCTTGATTGTGTTTCTGAGATAGCAAATGACTCAAAATAGGAAAGTTTATAACTTGCTACTATTAAACAGCTAATTGCAACTATGCAGCTTCGTTTTTCAAATAAAGGCTACAAAACAAATGCAAAAAGGTTTCTAGGCACCTAAGTTCACTTGCACAGATTTTGATTTTTAGAAGGAAGACAAATTTCCCTACTATTTCCATATTAAGGATTTTCTCTCTCCAAACAAAATAAGTTTGTTCCCCTCCACTGCTGTCTAGTCTACCCCACTGTGTGACATTCACAGAGTTCAAGGCCAGACACAACTGTTATGATTGTTCAGTCCAACCTCCTATACGGCACACCCAGAGAACTTCCCACAATAATTCCTACAGCAGGTATTTTAGAAAAACGTCCCATCTTGATCTGAAAATTGTCAGTGATAGAGAATCCACCAAAACCTTTGTAAATTGTTCCAGTAGTTACTCTCCCAAGTAAAAATGAATGCCTCATTTCCAGTCAAACTCATCAGTAGTGGTTTACACACTTCCCACCTCCAAGGTAACATCTTAAAAGGACAGTGGAAGACATTAGGTGAAACTGAGTTCAAAACAAAAATGGATGCAGAAGCAGAGTGTAGATTTATGAAAACCACTTTGCTTTATCTGATCTTTGCAAACCCACAGATTTGCACTCCATGTCTAACATTCATTCTCCATCACAAAGTGACTTTAAATGCAATTAGGTTAATATTCGCAGTAGTGGCTTTTAGGTTCAACACTACACCAAGTGTAATTAGAATATGACCACATGGCAGGCAGAGAGCTCAGACTGAAAACATCAATTCAAAGCATTAAACCTGGCAGCACACTCCAGGGACAGCCTTCTGGGGGAAAATCTGTATTGTCCAGCCACCCAAGGATTGCCTCTGGCAGCTGCGTCCAAGAAACACTCAGAAAAGGCACTAATCTGTTTTACTAGAGTTTACTTTAGAAAGCAATTCAGCTCTTCTTAGCAAACTGCACAAGAGAACCTTAAACTGTAAAGCACATTATTACGCTGTGTCAGGATCCCAGCTTTAAACTGGGAAATCAGAAGTGTCTAAATGGGAACTGCCAAATTAAAGAGAAAAAAAAATCACCTATACTTTGTTTGCACAGCCCTGCACTAGCCTGGCTGCATACTTCTGCAAGGCACCCCAGACCCTTGCCAAGCTGTATTCACAACAGGAAGACTCCCTCAGAGCTGCTGGGTTTTTCAAATTAGCAATTTAGCAAGTGTAACAGAAAGCAAATGTACTATAAGGTGTACTTTGTTCATTTAATTTGTATTTAGTTTTAATATTTCACAGAATACCAGACAACAAAATGCAGTGTGTTTTGTACGTATCTCTCTGTAAAATGAGACCACAATAACAGCACAGATAATAAAAATGAAGCTGGGGAGCCTACCACCCATTTTTTAGGCTGGATTTTAAATTATTTAGCATAGTTCTAATGAAACCAAGTTTTGTGAATGGTTTTATGACACAAAATTAATTTAGAAGGAGAGAATGGCTTTGTGACATGACAGATGAAAACAAGCTGCTGCAATTCCAGCTCTATCACACCCTTCTCAGTTTAAAAATGTTGTGTCAACAAAAATTTTCCCCCAAACACACCAACAAACTGCTGTTCCCTTGTGCTCTCATCTTTTTGTTGCACCCACCTGTCCTCTCCAGTCTAAAGACTGCAAACCCTTTCAAGCAGGGGTCATCTCTGTGTTGTTTGGACAGCACCCAGCACTTGGGCCCCAACTGTTATCAGCATACAAATAACTTAATGATTATAGGCTCCAAGCAAAGTAACAATTTCATCCTTGGCAACCAGGCAGAGGATTCATGTCTGGGATAAGACTGGGAAAACGCCTTGCTCTTGGACTCCATTTTTTTGCTCCCCCTCAGTGCACAACACCAGCCTTGCAATTCTGGGGAGGATTGTAATGTAAATCCATCTCCAGATCTCTGTACGGCAACAGACGCAAAGCCCATCTGTTGGCTCTTGAGTTTTTAAGTTGTTTCAAAAGCACACACAGCCCAATGATGGACTGCTATGCCTCATGCCTAATAGCCAGAAAACACATTTGCTGCTAGGAAAAAGCTTTACCACACAGTATGGAGAACCATGAAGCACATGAGTTCTGGGTGACACAGAATAAGGGAGATTTAGTTGTAACATTTATAAAACAGAAGCTCCACCACAGTAACGGGCTTTGCTGACTTCCATGCCTGGCTCTTTCAACAGCAGCTGAGGTGAAAGCAGAATCCACTAACATCACTTTCACTTATGAATTAGTCCGGAATCTGATTCCTGCACTCCACAGATAAGAGGGAGTGTACTAGAGAATACAGTCTGCCCATGCCATAACAAATAGAGAATACAAGAATTGCCAGGCTGGATCTGATATGGAGTTCATTTCTGGGCCAATATCCTGTCTGACTGTGACCTGGTACCAGCTGCTTCAGAGAAAAGTACAGGAAACCCTGTGGTAGGCAGTACAAGACTATATATGGAAATACGTATTTGTTCACTGTATAGAAAAGGCCAGCAGTGTTTTGGAACGCTAGCTGCTCACAAGATTCTTACAATATCTTCAGTGTGAGCTATTAATCCAGTCTCTTGTCATGGATCAAGAGTGTCATGTCTCTGCCCTCCCAGTGTCTAGAGAACAAGCAAGAGATGTCTTTGTTCCTTGCGTTTGTTCCAGGAGCACTTTATACACAGTCATCTAGCGCTTCTACAAGGAAGCCACTAAGCTGGAGACACATGGAACTGCAAAAGTTCAGAAATTTGAAGTCTTTGTTAAAAGAAACTGAACTAGGCAAAGAGGTGCTGTTCCTTACTTTTTAAGGATTCTGCTGCAGTTATGTACGAAGATACTCCCCATCAATGGTGAAGACCCAAACTCTGGGATCTAAAAGCTAGTGTCCACTGTGCTAAAATGATTAAAGTGAACACACACAAAGCAGTGATTCATCAAAACACAAAAACGCCCACCCAAACCAAACAAGAGCATCCTAGCAGAATTAACTGCAGTTTGCTTATCTCCCCTTTTCTCTTAGCATCTGCCATTTGAATAATTTGTCACACATCTTTCATAGGTGTTGTAGCGACATAACAGAGCACTTAGAGAAAAATCACACATGTTCCATCCTGAGGCAAGGTGCTTCTCCCGCCTTTGTTGCATAAAATAATCCTGTCCTAGAAACACAGTGACCACCAGACATGAATGTATGTTTTCTGAAGATAAAAAGATTCCTTAGAATGAAACAGCTGCAGGTTTCTTTGGAGGTTAACAAAAAAAGACAAAGGTTAAGCTTAATGGTATCTAAGAAGTTCGAAAAGGGATACAGTAAGTGCAAAAATAAGGAGAGTGGGTTTAATATTTAAAACCACCATGCATGTGTATTTAGTTTCCTTTCTCCTCAAAACTTGCTTTCTTAACTGCATGCAATTTAAAAGCAGAAAGGGCAGCCGAGTTCCTCTCTGCTGTTGGCCCATTCATTTGAATATTCTAAACACCTAAATTAATTTTTTCCCAAACACGCAACCCTAATCCATGATTTAATAGTAATGGCCATTTGATGCAAGATTTATCTGCTTGCTTAGACTCTAATCAAAGGAAGAGAGTTGGGGTGAAAATTAGATGAATGGAGAAGAGGATATTTAGACTTTTTTTCTGCTGATACAGGTTACATTGAAATTGTTTATCCTGTGCATGCACCTAGATGTTCAATATGCATTACTACAGATATAAAAATGTAGGGAATTTTTGTCTTATATTAACTGAGCGGCTGGCCAATGGATATATTAGAAATTATACCTGTTATTGAAACTGTGGCATTATTTTAATACAGAGATTTTCCCCTCCCTTCTCCTTTGTTGTGGTAGTTCCTCAGAGGCGCATGATGACCATATGTGGATTAATGGAGAGTAAAACAGCTCTTTTCCATGTTGGTATGTCAGATTTTCAGGGATGGACAGGGTAGCCTTTGTGTACAGAAAAAGATTTCAGATCTGTTCTATAAGCAAAAACTAGCAGATTTTACAAGTAGAAAACAATGGGAGGGAGTCAACAAAACATCTTAGTGAAGAGATGTTAGCTTTATGGGTTATACCTCCACACAAGACACTGCAGGAAGACTAGTGTCCCATGCTGGACCCGGAAAAAAACAGACCTTTTCCATTGCTGCCTTCAGCACTGTCACTGGTGCATGGTCACAGCTGCTGTGTCTGGGCTAAATGTCTAGACCATATACCAGTAATACATAACCAACAGTGCACTGTCCTAACCCACAGCTTCTGGACTGAATGGAAGCTACAGCAAATTCATGCATGTGGGTGTGAGCCTGCTGAGGTGCCGAGTGGACTTAATTCCCATTGGCTTCTAGCGTGGCTGAGGTCACTAAGAACTAAGTCTACTCTCAGACACCTTTCTTACTCCAATAGCGGCAACTGTAATACCTGCCAATCAAATTTTTTACAAGTGTGTGGTGAAAAGAAAAATGAAGGCCAGCACCTGCTGTGATTTACACAGAGCTCCTCTGGCCTCCAGCAATAACTGATGGGTACCTGACTGATGCCACATCCACAAGCAGTAGGTGCTGCATTCTCATGGTCAAGCTGTTCACGGGAGGGCATTTAAATACAGTATCTAGGCCATACGCACAATTCGCCAGCCAGAGGACTTGAACCCAACCCCACAGAGTCAAAGGCATATTCAGTGAACAACATACAGCAGATTAGAATTTTCCACCTGAAGATCTCAAAACACTAAATTATTTAAGCCTCACCTGAACCACTGTATGGAGGAAGGGAACATCATTATCTTTATTGCACAGATAAGAAACACAAGGCATAGAGAAATAAAGCGTACCCCAAGGTCATACAGCATGCCACTGGTAAAATCAGGAACAGAATCCAGGAGTCCTGCTTCCTAGCTTCCTACTTTAACCACTAAATCACACTAGTCAGAATGCTAACAAGTCACTACTAAGTATTAGTGTCTAGTTATCAATCTACAAATGAGATATTTCCCTGATAGTTAAAACATCCACATGTCCCAATTCAGGCTCCAAGAGAGTCAGCTTAAATTGGTTACTTCAGAATTAAACCACTCACAATTTAACAGAGATCAAACTCATCAACTTAGTTTCCAGAGCCTAACAAAAGCCCATGATCTAGCATCACTACTGAATTTCTTCTCTCCACCCTTTACTTTAGGCTGTAATATTCTTTGCATAATTAAGGTTGCACATATAAGATAAAATAAAGCCTTCCACAGAACCCACATACACAAGAATTAAATGATCCACTGCTATAAAAACAGCTGCTGAAATGAAGTTTGGAGGGGTTTGGGAGGCAAAGGCAGGCAGTTTTAATATCAAGCCACTAAGAACAGGACACCATCAGAAGCACAGTTAGCAGCTCACATTGCTCCTCCCCAGCACACCCAGTTAAACAATGTTGAGGGCACTAGAATGAATCCCTTTAGCAACAGTCACTGCCTGCCCTCTCCAGCTGTCAGGCTTGCAAAGGAAGCCCAGACTTTGCGCATGCCCCAAGCCCCGAAACAGAAACAGCTTCATTCTCTTGCAAGAAAAAGGCACCAACTGGCCCTTGTGTGCTAACAAGAGTATCAAGGCGATGCACATTCTGGTGCTCCTTACCATAAGCCTCTACTGCCTGCACAGGATATGGGCGGATGGACAGAAATGGGGGATTTGATTCCTATCAATGACACACAAGCCATTTGCTGGGGTTTGAGATATAAAAGGCATCTGTAGCAGGCCAGGACCCTAACAGCAGGATTCAAACACACACACCATGTTCTGCAGCACATTCAACTCACAGCGTCTTCTTCCCTTGCAGCTGCCTCAGTTCCTCCAGTCTCCCTCCCTGCTGCTAACCTCCCAGCACCACCCCGACTCTCTTACCCAACAACCCCCTCCTCTGCAACCAGGCCCCTGTAACCCCCCCCCCCAAGTCTTCTCTGCTCCATGCATTTTCTTTGCTGGCAGCAGACCAAACACCCCTCTTCCTTCCACAGAAGATGCTGTTTTTTCTCTAAAGGGTCTCCTTTTCACAACCGCCACAGTGCAGACCTGCTGCCCCCTCCCTACCTCAGCCCACCCCTCCATACAATGCACAGCCCCCAAGACCTCTCCCTAACAGACCCCCAGGCTCACTCCCTCCTCCACCGAATCCTTCTTGGGCACCCTCTGCATGGCATCCCTGCCCTTCTTTGAGCCCCATTTTACAGCAGCACTCCACAAAACACCAGCTTTTTCTTCCAATGCAGAGCCTTGCTGGATCTCCCCACTCCCAAATCACACAGAAGTTGCCCTACACCTACAGTGCAGCAGCAGCCCTCCTCACCCATTGCCCACCCCGTTGCAGACCCAAACCCTGCTGAACCTGGTAATGGCTGTCAGGATCACTCAATAAATTGCCCTGTTCTGTTTATCCCCTCTGGACTGGAATATCTGGCACTAGCCCCATTTGGAAGCCAGGATGCTGGGCTGGTCGGACCATTTGTCAGACCCCATGCAGCCATTCTTATGTACGGGTATGCAGCCTCCCTCCCCCAACTTAACTCTCCTTCTCACAGCACATGAAACTCTTTACTTTACAGCCCCGCGCCCCGTATAACCCTCCAGGCTCCATCATGTGTCTATAACTCTTTCAACCCTTTGCACAGCCTCTTCTCTACTGAAGCCCCTAATAACACATTCCCCTTTCACAGCTTCCTGTATAGTCCCCTCTCCCATAACTCAGTGCCTCTCCTGGACCTTCACTCCCATCCTTTGCAGCCCCCGACTGCACAACCCCCCTTCTCCTTCTGTCACCCCACTCCACCGTCTTCCTTGACACCACCCCACAGACTCCCCCAACCCCAGATTGCACCAATCTGTGCTGCTTCTCCCTCAATTACAGCCCCCTTGACTGCAATCCCTATTACACAACCCTACTGCACCCATGTCCTCTGCCACAGCAGTGCCCAGATCACACCACACCAGCTCCCCTGCACCCTTCCCCCACTTTCTCCCCAGTGCAGCCCCTTACACCAGCTCTCCTTCCCACTACAGCCCCCTTGCACCAGCT
>ML681963.1:55086068-55124925 GCA_007922195.1 Podocnemis expansa | reverse complement strand
GAGGGGCTAGGGCAGGGAATGGGGGTGTGCGGGGGGGAGAGGCTGGGAATGGGGGGGAGGGGCTAGGGCAGGGAGTGGGGGTGTGCGGTGGGGGAGGGGCTAGGGCAAGGAGTGGGGGTGTGCGGTGGGGGAGGGGCTGGGCTGGGAATGGGGGTGTGCGGGGGGGAGGGGCTAGGGCAGGGAGTGGGGGTGTGCGGTGCTGGAGGGGCTGGCAATGGGGGTGTGGTTAGGGCCATACCTAGGCTATCTGGCACCTGGGGCAAGCAGTCCCCAAGGCGTCCCCTACTCACCCCAGTCCCCAATCCGGCCCAGGCACATGCAGCTGGATCTGGCCCCAGTGCCCTAATCAAGCAGGTGCCTTCCCTGCCATGGGCAGATCACAGCCAGAGCCAGACAGGAGGTGCTGGCTTTTCCTGCCACCAGCAGATCACAGCCAGGGCCAGGCAGGGGGTGCCAGCTTTTCCCGCCACTGGCAAGCGCAGCCAGAGCCGTGTGGGGGGTGCTGGCTTTCCCTGCCACTGGCAGATCACAACCAGGGCCAGGAGGAGGTGCCTTCCCTGGTGAGTGCGGCTCAGGGGTGGGGCAGGAGATGAGCTGCCTCAGCCTGTCCCCTGGAAGAATGTACCTTAGGCAAAGGCACATTCCTCTTCAGGGACAAGTAGGGTCAGTCACCTGGCATCCTTTAAACTTTGTCACCCGGGGCTTTGCCCCATTCGCCCCACCCTAGTTATGGCTGAGTGCAGGTGTGCAATGGGAACTAGGGCTGGAAGAGCAGTTGCAGGTGTGCAGTGGGGAGGGGCTAGGGCAGGGAGTGCTGGGTATACAAGGGGGAGCTAGGGAGTACTGGGTGTGCAGTGGGGAGTTGCTAGGGTAGGAGTGCCAGGTATAAGGTTACTAGATGTCAGGCAAAAGGAGGACATGTCCTTCTTTTTACCTTCACATCCTTCGTCCGGCAGTCATTCTAAAAATATATGATTTTTTCTGGCTTTTTACTTACGGGTGTTAAAGTATGCTGGAACATCCTGGAGCACCCTATTTTTAGGGGGAAGCATTCCAGGGCCCGCTAAAAACAAAAGAATATTACATTAATACTACATTTTCTCCGTGTGTCCTCCAATGTCCTCCTTTTCGTACTTCTCTGTCCTCCTTTCCGTGTTTTGGTATCTGGTAACCCTAGCTGGGTATGCAAAGGAGGGCTAGAGGAGGAAGTGCTAGCTGTGTAATTGTCAGAGGAAAATGCTGGATGGTGCAATGGGCAGGTGGCCCGGGGGTGGGAGGGAAGAATTGTGCAAGGAGAAGAGGGGATGGTGAAGGGTTTGTGGTAGGAGTGGATTCCTTCTGCTGGGGCGGGGGAAGGATAAAAAGAGTCAGTCCTTCCCTGGGATGGATGGATGAACCTGTGGCTATGACAGGGACCAGCTTCTGTGGAAAGAGGAATTGAAACTCTGTCCTGTGGGAGAGCTTGGAAATGAAGAGAACAGAGTGGCAATAGTCTGGGCATTGAAGATAAAGCTGGTGGAGATGCAGGCTGGTTTGTTTGCATGGAAGGAAATGGCCTGCTGAGAATACTGACTAAGAAGGCCGCTGTACTCATGCAGTTTTGAAGGATTAAGATTGCTTTTTTCAAAGGGAAGATAGCCATTTATGTTGGCCCATAGTTTATATGTAAGCTTTTATAAAACCAAAGATCAATACAGAAGTTTCCACAAATCTGTTTTAATGTCAATAAAATAGATGCTTTTAATAAATAGGCGTTCTCCTGCAGTGTCACAAACTTAAACATGGCTGCCTTGGGAGCCTGCAAGTGAAACTGGGTATAAGCAAGGATGAAATTGACTTCATGGTCCAACCATCCAGCAATGCAGGAAATTAAAGAGCATGAACAGTGATAAGCAAACTGGCTTTCTAAAATCCTTCCATTTTTAATAATCTAGTGTGGCTAGTAACTTGAGTGCCGATTACTCATTGAGGCTTCTCCAGGGGTCGGCAACCTTTGCCGACCCCTGTGCTGGTCCTTCCTCCTCAACCCTCAGCTGGTGCTGGCAGCCCCTACCCCTAGCTAAAAATGTGGTGGCTGCATGAAAATTCAGCAGTGGTTACGACTGGTGTGGGAGTGCTTCCCAGGCATGCCATGGAAAGAAGTCATGCAGAATAGTTCATCTTGGTGGTGTACCTAGGGAAAGGAGTCCCCAGGCACACCATGAAAAGAAGAGGCTCCTTTCAAGTGTTCCCAGGCATGCTGCAGAAAGAAGCTGCCCAGAGTGGCTCCTTGGGGAGCACCACACTTCAGAGAGGAGCCACTCTGGGCAGCTTTTTTCTGTGTCACATGGAGGCATCAATGTGGGGGGACCCCCTATGTCCTAGCTGTACCCGAAGGAAGCCGCCCAGAGTGGCTTGGTGGCAGGAGTGGCAATTTCTGTGGTACTGCAGAGGGTACCGCGTGCCACTGTGAATGGACTGAGGTGCCACTATCAGCACACGTGCTGGGAGTTGTCTACCCCTGTGCTACACTCATGCCTAATTTAATCATGCACCTGAGTGTCTGCAGGATCAGAGTAGTAGAAAAGTGGACAGTTAAAGATTTAAGTTGTCAGTATCCCTTTAAAGCTCAGATGGCTCAGAAATAGCGAATTACAAACTCCACATACACCAGTTGTCTTGCAGTGTTGTCAGCTGAATGGTGCTGGAACAGTTTGGATTTCCTAGTCAATTCCTGGCAAGATACACAGCAGAGTAGTTTCTGGAGACTCAAAGCTAAAAAATTAATAGTAGGAGATTATCTTATGTATTGGCATGAGTTATTGTTTTCAGTTTGTTTCTTTCTAAATTTTGTTGGCCGATATGCATTTGCTGTTTGACAGCAGGTGTGTTTGTTAATGCTGTGTTAAGAAGCCCCCACTTGAGGTTACAGGTAACATGCAAGGATAGCTCCAAGGAAAAGATCAAGGGGACCACAAAGCCATGGAAGGGAACTGGGATCTGGGAATGCAGAAATAAGTCACTGGCAGTGAAAATGTTTAGTGAGCACTATGTAATACAGCAGACAGAGTTGTAGGAAAGAGATGTGTACTGATCACACACGGAGGTTGGTGCTGTTTACACTGCAATTAAAAACCTACAGCTGACCCAAGTCAGATGATTTGGACTTGCAGAGCTTGAGCTAAGAGGCTCTTTAATTGGGCAAACAGAAGCAAGTCTCCTGACTTTTAGTGAATCCTTACTGTCAGGGCCTGTTCCCCAAGCAGGAATGGTGCTGGGGAGTGTGATGTCATCAGGGGAGAGCAATGGCGCTGTCCCCTTTTGGCTCCTCTCAAAATGCCAGCGCCCCACTGCAGTGCAGGAGCTGCTTACCGCCTAGCACCAGCCCTGTCCCCAAGTACATAGCAGGGATTCTTCGAACACTGCTGGGATACATTCAGAAATAGGTGTCTCTGTGCCAGAGCACTGGATTGGTCGGAACTTTTTGCCTTAGACTGTCAGAGGAGAGCAGGCGGCCACCACCCCCTGTGCCACCCCGTGGCTATATATGTGGCTGCCACCTGCCCCCTCCCCAGTTTCATTTCTTCCGCCTTTGCGTTGGTTGTGAAACTGCCCGGTCCTTGCGCTTCGCAGGTAGCCTGTCCTTCATTCACTTTATGAGCTTTTCGGACTTAGTTCCACTGAAGAAGGTCTCCCCGTTCAGGCCGGAGCATTGCGCTACTCCATGGTCCGCCATGCCGGGGTTCAGTCTGTGTGCCGAATGCGGCAAGGCCTTCCTGCAGGACGATCCCCATGAGAAGTACCTCCGGTGCCTTGGCTAAAGCCACATGGTCACTGCGTGCTCCAGCTGTCTGTCCTTCAAGCCGAGGACAATCAAGGACAGAGAGCAAAGGCGCCTTGCCCTGGCCTCCGAGCAGGCTCGGCAGCCCTCTGCCGAGGCTTCGGGACCTCCTGTGGCACCACATGCCAATTTGGCACTGGGACCCACACAGCACTGTGCCAACAGGGGCCACAGGACAAGCTTGGTACCAACTTCAGTACCACGGCACTGACACAGCCCTGCGTCCTCGACATGGGGCTCTTCCTGGGACCAGTTGCATTCAACCCCGGTACCGCGGCACCATCATAGTCCCTCATCTTTGACACAGAGCTCTCCAAGGTGCTGGTCAGGCTCGACCCCAGTACCGTGGTGCCAACATAGTCCTGCATCTTCAACATGGGGCTCTCCCCAGGGCTGGTCGGGGTCAGTGCTGATTCTGACGACCCTGGAGGCTGTGGAGGCTGCCAGGGCGCTCCTCCTGCTGCCTACACCTCCCTCCCCAGTGCCAGTTAGAAGCAGCAAGCCAGCCTTCATGTTGAGGGCCTGGGCCCAACACAAGGAGAGTGGTGAAGCCTTGGAATGAGCTGCCGAGGGAGGTGGTGAAATCTCCATCTTTGGAGGTGTTTAAGGCCCGGCTGAACAAAACCATGACTGGGATGGTTTAGTGGGAGTGGTCCTGCCTCTGGCAGGGGGTTGGACTAGATGGCCTATGAGGTCCCTTCCAACCCTATGATTCTATGACTCAAGTGGCACTGCTCTCTTTCCCCACCACTGGCCCTGGCCTCCGAAGCTCCGGAACCCATCACCCCCTGATCCCCGGTACTGTAGAGCCATCCCTGTGGCAACATATCACCCTGACATCTCTGGTACCGTCCCGTGGGTCATGAGATGCTTCCCCTGTTCCAGCCCGGGGGAAGGGTTTTCAAAGGGCTCTAAATGGCCTTGGCATCATCACCCTTCCAGTACTGCCCTCACGAATGGTCACCGCAGGAGGCCCCTGTGACCATGCCATTACCACCCCCAACACTGGGGAGAGTCCTAAACCTGGTACCATCTTCTTACATGGGCAATCTGTCAGTGCATTTTGATCTCCTGTGCCACATCTCAGCCCACATGGGGATGGAGATTCAATCCTCCGAGGTATCCTCCGATGCTTTATTCGGTCCAGTGTTCTCCTTGGCGGAACCACTCATGGTTCCCATCCACCCTAGTGTCTGGGACTTGGCCTCTTCCTGCTGGCAAAACCCAGGTTCCAAATCCCTGGTCTCAGATATGGCGGGCCTCAAGTACAGGGTCCCAGGGTCAGAGTTCCCCTCACTCACCCACCACCCAGTCCCACCTCATGCTCTGGTGGAAGCGGCCTTGGGGCCGGGACAGACCTCCCACGATCCCCTCCCGACATCGAGGGATGCAAGGGAGTTAGAACTGCTAGGTAAGAAGGTATATTCCTCCTCAGCCTTCCAGCTGCGGGTTGTGAATAACCAGGCCCTAACCAGCAGGTACGTGTTGGATGTGAGGGAGGCATTAAACAGATTTAGACACCTACTCCCACCAGAGGCCAAGGAAGAGTAGTATGATGCCTTCTTGGAGGAAGGTAAAATAGCCTCCCGGGACCTCCTCCTGTCAGCATGGGATGCGGTGGATACGGTGGCCTGCACCATGGCCTCAGCAGTAACCCTGCGCTGCGTGGCCTGGCTACAGGAAGCCAGAGTACCCCCGGCCTCTCAAGAGGTGTCTCTCAATATCCCCTTCGGGGGCAATGCCCTCTTTCCCCCAGAAATGTTGTCCATCCTGAGTACCACTTGTGACCCCTGGGGGGGGAGTTGAAATATCTTGGCCTCCTTCCGACAGGGGCTCTACCACACCCTTCGGCCCCATAGGGCCCAGGACAACCTGGCACCCCCTTCCTCCTCCCCGTTCAACAGTTACTGGTGAGGACTCAATCTTCACTATCACAACTTCAGTTCAAAACTCATCTGGGGGACCTTCCTGGCAAGGCGCCCCCCCCATCCATTTCCAGGGAGGGATTCTGTCTGGCCACTCAGCGGTTTTGATGATACAACCACTGTTCCCGCTAAGCTGTGCACATGTGCGTGCGCACACAGGTCATGAAACCTGCGCACACAACAAAATAAAGTACGCACAAAAAAATTCAACAGTGCTAATACTGGTGCTCACGAAGAAATGTTTTTGCGCCCCCATGAAATTGTTTGTGCACACAGTCTACGAGTAATAGAGGGAACATTGCTCACAACCCCACTGGCAGTCACCCAAAACCCGGCCACAGAGTACAGCATATTCAGAAATCAAGACACTTATGAAGGGCGGCTGTCCCATTTCCCTGCTGCCTAATGGCTAGCTAATTAGCAGCCTCCTGCCTTGCTGGCTCTTCACAAATGCAACCTGTGAGCAAACCTCCCCCCCTGACTGTAGGTGGACAGTTCAGAGGTTAAGTAGCCTCCCCTTCGCTGAGAAGGATGAAGGTTCCACCTTCATCCATACTTTCGTTGTGGACCCTATTACGCCCCTCAAGGGGGGGGGCTCGACCCTCATTACCTGAACCTTCTTGGACCAGCATGGTGGTCACAATGGAGACCTGCGGTCCTGTGGGCATCCTTTAGACAAAGGTCTTACTCCCATCACGTTATCATGCCCCCACACAACACCCCCCTTGGGCGCCAACTCCTCACCCTGCGGGCTGCTCAGAGGTTCATGGTACACACTCCAATAATCAGAATGTACCATTCCGTCGATCCCCATTCCAAATAAGATGAGGTTTTCCGTTTACCACAAGCATTACCACACCAGGGAGTGCAGCTCCTGCACACCTCATGGGGAAAGCTCCTCCGCCCTACTCTCCAATAGGACGGATGGTAAAGCCCCAGTCAATCTTTGTTCCTATCTCATAGAAGGCCCCCTCCCCAGCCTGCTCTGAAAGGTAGGGGCAGAAGAAGCCTACCTCTCTTTATTTCTTCTGCCACCTTGACCAATGATTATCAAACACATTTAGCTGAGTCTAACATAGATCGCATTTGATTGACCTCACCGAGATCTTAAGGTATATGTTGCAAAGCTGGGATATTACAACCCCCTTGACCTCTTAGGGCAAGCATATCACTCTCACCTGTCAAGTACCAGACTTGCAGGCCGGAGCCTGGCCAGCAGTGCAGCCTTAGACAACTCACTCGTGGCCTCCATACCCGAGGTAAAGCCCCAACGCTTGCTGCTTCCAGCTGGTCCACAGCCTGGCGAATGACTAGGTGAGGTGTCTCACAAACTAGACCCCGGCCCCACCTTCACCCTGCCTTACTCCATCAAAGATGGGCCGCCCTAATGACCAATGGCCTCTCTTCACCTCTGGGCCAGCTGATCACTGCCGCTGGAGTACTTTTCAAAGCTTGAACATCTGCACACAGCTCCTTTCCCTTGATGAAATGGTCCAGTGTCCCCCTTTACCTCTCGGTCAGAGGTGAGGATGCTCGCTTCTCTTCCATCCCCATCAAACTTGCAGTCAACACTGCTTGAAGAGTCCAGTGAGCAGCCAAAAAGCTTTAACCTAAGAGTAAGGGGTCCAAGGCCTGACGGGGGTCCAAGCTGAGCTCCGTGGATATAGCGGAAGACCATCCCCGCTGCTGGGGTGGGAGTCTGATCCTAGTCATCATCCCTCAGGGAATACCCAGCAGGGGTCCTCTCATAGTTTCTTCCCTTGTATGGTCATAGGACTGAGTTCGTCGCGGCATAGCTCTGGGACACCCTGCTTGTATACCCTGTGGGTCCAACTCCCTCTTCCTCCTCACGCTCTGAGGGCTTTCTAACTGTCGCAGTTGCGATTTGGTATTACGCTCAGGCCCAACCGACCACTAAGGACCTTTCCCATTCAATAGACCTATTATTACACCACCTGTCATCCCAACCACCAATTGGGAGTTTGGGAGCCAGCTGTCCCCAGTAGAACCCACTCCCAGGGCAAGTCTCATAATGGCAGTAACATGCTTGTAGAAGGCACTTCAGATAAACCGAAAGGGTCGTAAGGAGATGGCGGGATGTGCACCCTCAAAGTGGTGTACCTTCCCCACTCCCTTGGTAGATGCTGTTTCTTCCTCACGTATGTCCCACCCCCCCAGGGGCCTTCCCTTCGGGGTGCTCCTACCTAGGCACGCATCTGTGCATTGCCAGTTGTAAAGTTTGGACCACACTGGCTGGACTTGTCCTGGTGGTACGAGGTTATGTAAACTAATGTTCTGTAGGCTGCGAGACTTGATCCCCAGGATTCCCGTTCTTATGAGCGACCTCTGGGTGTCGCTTTATCACAACCAGTTCCTTGCCTTCTATACTCCTTTGGCTGATTACCAGCTGCAAAAAAAAAAAACCCCCGGGGGGGGGGAGAAGAGAAAGACAAGAGGAAATAATCATAATACTACTCCCTCGTATCAACACAAGGTTATCAATACCGGCGGTCCTATTCAACAGGGACCACCACAGTGCCATCGGTTGGCTCATGTAGGCCTGAGATATATCCGTCAGGCTCATGCAAAGTCCTCTCCCTGTCTGCCTTGTATAGGGCCATTTAATGGCCAGGCACTGCCTTCTCCATGACAATCCAGGTGCTCTACTTGCAGGGCGCTCCTTGAGGTCATTGGCTGCTGCCTCTGGCTGCTGGCACTCCCTCCTCCAACCTAGGATGAGGTAACACTCCTTGACTCTAACCACTGGTAGCCCACCCCTCTGTGGGATGCCAAATGTCCCAGATTCCCGCACCTATTGCGCTCATAGCACGAGCATCTCATATTGCTGGACCAAGGGAAAAACAGTCTACCTTCCCTCCTCAGGTTCTGGAGGTGCCTGCATCCACCAATGCCAGCCCAATGATCCTGCGGCCTCCTGAATTCCCTTGTAGGAGGTACATTATCATGTGTTGCTGCCAGAACACTAATCAGCTGGGTTTCTCTTGCCTCTGCCAATATGCCTTTAGGCAGAGCAGTTAGAGTCGCACTCCTTGACTTTAACCAAGATATGCTGGTATCTTTTCTATCCATAAGGTGACCTCAGGCCCTCCTGCATAGGCACCACACTAGGCGTTTGAACAAACCGGGCCTACTTTCTCCTCTGGGTTAATGTCCTGCAATCCCTGTTTACCCTTGCTGGGGCGATGGTCCTTGGGTTGATCTCCTAGACCTCTCCAGGTCCCTGGGCATGGACAAATACCCATGTCAGAGTTATGCCATGCTGAAAGTGGAAGAGCTAACTCCACCCGCCATCCATCAGCATGGCTAGCAGTCACCTATTTCTGAATGTATCCGAGCAGCGCTTGAAGAAGAACGGTGGATAACTTACCAGTAACCGTCCTTCTTCGAGATGGGCTGCTCAGATTCAGTCAGATCCCTCCCCCTGTCCCTGCATCTGGAGTTGGTGACTCCAAGGAACTGGGGAGGGGCTGGGTGGTGGCCACATATATAGCTGCGGGGGGGGGGGTGCGGTGGCCGCCTGCCCTCTTCTGGCAGGCTAGGACAAAAAGTTCTGACCAATCTGGCGCAGAGACACCTATTTCTGAATGAATCTGAGCAGCCCATCTCGAAGAAGGACGGTTACTGGTAAGTAACCCACTGTTTTCAATAGTAACTCCTTCCATCCACAGGAGAAAGTCTCTGTAGCAGCCCTGGGATTTCTGAGGCAGACCCGGATATGGAAAGCTCCTTGACCATGGGAGGTTGAATGTGGCAGAGAGCAAACAGAATCCTACAGCATTCAGCTGTTTGATGACAGCAGTGTCTAAATAGTCTGTCTTGGGAGTCAGGTGCATTTGTATTTACAGCTGTGCCCTTGTCATATGCCTCATGTTCAAGTATTTCCTGCCCTCCCTGCTCCATATGGTGGTATTAGCAAGTACACATAGTGCAGTTATTTATAAATTCTGGCCAAATGCATCCTTGCTGTCATTACTGATTTAGTCACTCGGAGGGGAATGTGACCCCCTGGGCTGATGTTGGTGACACACTGAAGGTTCCCGCCACCCCCACTTTTTGAACTAGTTGTTTCACCCATTGTCCTGCTGTAAGGACCTGCAGAGTGCAGAAATAATTACCAGCACTTTGACTATAAAGTGTGAACTTTATGAAAACATTTCACACAGATGATCTGCATGAAAATATTTCTCAAAGGCTCCCTGTTCCTAGGAGGCAGTTGATATTCCTGACCCCACAGACATCTTGAGCCCTAACCTTACAATCCAATCCACGTAGCTGGAGGACCATCATGACTGCTGATCCTGTCCATACCAAAGGTATTAGAATTATTACTATTATGTAACATTTACATTGCTGTATTACATAATGGCATCAGTGAGATCAGGGCCTGGTAAGCTAGGTTTCTTGCTGAAAATACCATCTATTAACCTGTGTGTGACTATAAAGGAACCTTCATAACCCAGTTTTGTTTCCTGGTCAGTTCTCAAATTAACACTTTTAAGGAGCAGAAGCCAACTGAATGGAGAATGCCATTGCAGCAGAGCGTGATTAGCAGTGAGTTTCATTCTTAGCTCTACCATTCACTGTGAAATTAAATCTTTGTGCCTCAGTTTCAACCTTGTTGGCTCTGACACCTAATAAGATGCCCCAGGTGCTACCAGGGCAGTGGGCTGTAAGGTTTAATTATTTGTAAAGCAGCCTGAAATCCTCACATGGCAGAGGCATATTCTTGTCATTGCTTTAGGTACAGACTTTGTATCTCAAATAGTCCTGAAGGAGAACATCATATGCTCATGCACTTAAGTCTAGTTAAACAATGCTAGTTTCATGTTTGTCTTGAGCATTTTTTAAATAACTCCCAAACAAAAGCCTGATATTTCTGAAGACATGCACACAAAAACACCAGTCTTGCAGAAGGGTGTTAATGACCACAGAAGTCAAATGGCTCACTTTCTTTTATGCCTGAACCTTGAAAACTCAGGGCTCCTCAGAGAGCAGATTCACCCTGCTATCATTCAAGCCCCATTTAGAGTTGACATTGCAATGAGAGGCTGAAGCAGACACTTTGACAATACATAATTAAGTGAACCACACACTGGACATGTTTATCAACTTAAATAGCACTATTAGGGGGAAGCCATTCAATAATATAAACTGTTAGATGACCCCTTCTCTGCTGAGTCTTGCAACTGATGGTATTCAACCCATCTCCGTAAGAGGATTCTGGCACTGGCAGATTCACTTTTTCTGAGCTACACATATCTCTTTACTGAGAAACAGCACCTCCTGGGCTAGTTATTGAGCTGTACCAGTACAGCAGTGGAAGAACTGTAATCTAAAAAGACTATGCTGTCATATCAACAGTTATTAGGGTTAATAATGACCAATTCAAGTAACATGTTTGGCTGATTCTCTACTTCTACTAATCTTTCATTTATTTGGGGGTCTAGACTCATAGACCTCTAATGAGGCGCCAGTGAATCCAGTCCCCTGCACTCATGGCAGGACCCAGTACGCACTTAAGCTATCCCTGACAGGTGTTTGTCTAACCTGCTCTTAAACACTTTCAATGATGGAGATTCCGTGATGTGCCTAGGCAACTTATTTCAGTGGTTAATCACCATGACAGTTAGGCATTTTTCCCTAATGTTCAACCTAAACCTCAGTTGCCATAATTTAAGTCCATTGCTGCTTCTCCTATCATCAGCGGTTGAGGAGAACAATTCTTCCTCCCTCCTCCTTGTAACAACCTCTTAGGTACTTGAAAATTTATGTCTCCTCTCACTCTCCTCTTTTCTAGACTAAACAAACACAGCTCTTTCAATCTTCCCTCATGAGGCAAATGTTGCAGATGCTTAATCATTCCTATTGTTCTTTTCTGGACCTTCTCCAATTTGTCCACATCTTGCCTGAAATGAGGTGCCCAGGACTTACAAAGGACTGTAAATCTGGGGCAAGAGCATAAGTATTCCATGGTAAAATAAAAGGGCAAGAAACAATGGAAGAAAGCACAGCCACCAGGAATGTATCAGTCCAAAAGGATTTAACCATCCCAGACAAACAGACTTAATACTGACATTGTCAGAGAGGAAGAGGTTCATCTCTGAAGGGTAATTGTGCTAGACAGAGTTGCCTTAGCTAAGGGCAGCCATTGTCAGGAAGGTTTCAGTTAACTAGATGTAGTGTTAAGTCAGATTTGTCTCATTTCAGTTCTCTGGTACCACTTCCCACCTCTACCAAGTGTACTTAAGCAGAAACAGTTAACATAGCAGGTTGCCTGCTGGAAGTCTCTCAACACTTGTGATGCTTGCATCTCCGAAACCAGCTGCCTGATCAAGAGCTGGGCTGTAAATTTTAACCACACAAGACCAAAAATCCACTGTGGAACAGAACCAGCAAAAGAGATACAAGTTCAGATCCTCAAAGATAATTAGGTGCCAAAAATCACTGGGGGTTAAGTACCTAAATACCTTTGAGGGTCTGGTCCTCTGTATTTACAAAACATTAGACCACATTCAGAATTGCATATGCACTCTGAGGGAAGAGCACGATCTTCTCTGGACACAATGCTCACTCCCACTGCCAATTGCAGACATGACGGCAACCAGCTAAATAACATTACAATACTTAGTTTGAGGGCCTGACTAACCGTGAGACCCCCATTCACAACTCTGCTCCCCCTTCAACACATTCAGAGCAACTGAAGTTTATTAGCCATTAAGTGAAATCACATCCCCCTACAAAGCAAGCAAACTCCACCACCCACTGCCCCCCCTCCCCCATTTGGTAGGTTTTTGGTCTCTAAACAATGCCTCCTCTTGCTCAATACATGCAGGAAGGAATTGGAGATGCTGGAAGTACTAGGTTAAAGATACAAGTTATATTAAGAAGTCAAGTGTATTAAATTTCCATTTCTGGTGGCTGTTTTCCCATGGCACCTAACACAACTATTTTGCTCTTGTCACCTACTTGAACTGCTAAGTATGCAGTTATAGAAAGGAAAAAAGCCATCACTTTCTTATTCAGAATTTTAATTAGTTCCTGTACTTTAATTTGTGACCTGATCATTCAGGGATTGCTATACTGGATGCAAGTGGTCCACTCCATCATGATTTATCCATAGCCAATACCAGATCTCTCAGGAAAAAAGTGCAAAAAATGCCACCGTGGAGAATTACAGAATAATTTACTCATATTGAGGACATTTTTTCCCAACTCTTGTCATTTAATAGTTGGCTGAGACCCTGAAGGAGGAAGCTTTATTTCAATTATTAAATATAACTGGGATGTTATCCATACAAGTGTCTAATCTTTTTTTTAAATCCCAGTCTTGAGGCAATGAGTTTGTTTCAGTTACATGTTATATAAGATTTAACTTGTAATTTAAATAATTTAAGGAAGACAATGCTTACAAGCAACAGTATCTATTGCTGATTCTGTACATTGCATTTTTATTAGACACCAACAAGGGAAAACAGAACATTTGGCACAAGAATGCCAATTTTTTTATTTTTTTGGACACATGAACACAAAATATCCCTGCAGGCTAAAAAAAATACATTGCAAATTGTACACGACCAGCATTTTATCGCAACATTGGGCTGCTAACCCACCCATAAGAGTTTAGAAAGAGTACCTCGTATTGCTATAGACATACATCCAGTCCAAATTTAATAAAATACAATTTTAAACATTACAAGTCTAACAATATAGAAACAAAAATTACATCATAAGTCAAAATGAACAAATGCAAACATTTTACATTGAAGTTTCAGCCTCTAGACATAGAAATATCATGAAAATGTCAATAGCAAGGTATAAGAAAATCTGTGATATTACAAGATCTTTCCTCAAATTTCACAAGGAAAAAACCTTGTAGTTGAAACAGTATTGATACAATGCCCTCCAAACTCTGCTTTCTTAAAATGAAAGCAGAGCTACTGCCTTGCTATTGAGCAAGAAAAATCCTACATCACATCCACAAAGGTAGTTTGGGGGGGATATTGTGTTAAACACTATCTGAACAAAAGGATACCTTTACCCACATGACAGGCAAAGCTTTTGATATAGGTAAATCAGCTCTGACATTTGTGTCTGGAACAAGATACGTACTATGAGGGCTTGTCTACATTTGAAACGCTACAGCATCACCAGTGCAGCACTTAAGTACAGACACTCCCTATGCTGGCAAAAAAGTTCTTCCATCAACCTAGCTCTGTCTACACAAGGATTTAGGTCAGCTTAACTGTGTAACGCAGAGGTGTAGATTTTTCACAGCCCTGAGTGACAGTGTGAAGCTGACCTAAATTTCTATTGTAGACCAGGTCTAAGAAGCATTTTGCCTGTATATCATAACCTTCCATGCCCTTTGGATGCAGCCACAGGCACTACACTAAACTGTAGTACTTACAGTAAGAATAAATAAGTTGGGCCTGCCATTGTCTGACACAGGCCAACCAGTTCTTTCCAGAGCTTGTTCAGAATTCAACTGTTTACAAAGAAAGCAGAACTGGTTCAAAACTGGGGTTTCTACTGTTCTTTTATGTCAACTGCCCCTTCCCCCAACTCGTTAAACTTTGCTACATTTAAAATCTTTCACACCACACAGCTAAACAGTAGCCAGTAGGCTTTATTTATTTAAAAAAAAAAACCCAGATACCCTAAGAACTACAGCTACAGAATGCACATCTTCCCATTGATTGACACATGCAGAACAATTCAGTCAGTCCTAAGGGGTAATTCAGACCATCGAGCCAAACCTCAAGACTCAGCTTTCAGAACTGCATACAATAATATTGCTGCAACTTTGATCTTGTCATTACAACCTCCCAAAGATAAACACACTTCAATGACAATAATTCTGAACTTAAATGCTCTTCGGTTCCCTCTGCCTCTCCAAGTGACAGAACTGCACCCTTACCAGTACTTCAGTCTTATGATGGTCTAGCACAAGACTGAGTCAGAAATTCTTGCCCTGCTCCATGGAGCTAGCTGAGGTCCAATAATCTGCACAGTCTGAGGTTTAAGTGTTCAGGCTAATTGCAGGCAAGCAGATGAGAGGTTCTCACTTCACTCAATCTGAAGTAGGAATGCTTGGCACTGGACAACTATCCACCTGGTGGTAAAAGTTAATTCTCTTACCCACCCTTGACTAGTCAGTCACATTGTTGCCTAGTGCATGAACCCACTGTGTTCTTTGATCCTATAAGATAATGGTGCTTAATTTCTCTTCAAGGTGCCAAAATTCACCATATATTGGGTCAAAGTTCATTCTACAATGGTTTTCTTATTCTCCCTGAACAAGTATTAAGAAAAGCAGCCATCTAGCTGAAGCAGCAGTCAGTCCCACCCATGTCCTGATTATTATCCAAGTGAGGTATTCTTTAAAAAAAGTTTAACAAATTAAAAAGAATCTTATCTAAACCTGTCCACATTATGTGCCAGGAGCAGAGCTTGCTTCAGTTCCATTTTCCAAGGGAAAAAGTTTAAACTAATTTTAACGAGGCATACTGCTTTGAAGTAGGTTATAAAACTGTCTTGAAGACTAACTTCAGCTTACTTGGGTACAACTGAAAGACAGCATTTACAAATGTAAACTTTATTTTATTTACAAGCTTATTTAGAAGACTGAAGGGGAAAAAAAAAATACAGCATTTCATATTGCTGAGCTTTCAAGAGGGCTGGTTTCCAAGCTCTAGAACAACAGACAACTTAGCAGCAAACCCCACACCAATGGCAGAGATCACAGTGCAATAGTTGGTGAATTTTCAAACTTTTCTTAGCTTCTGCAGTGGTGTAATGTTAGCTATGCTGAATATATTCATAAGATTTTAGTCTGTTAACTCATATTAACATGAAAAGAAATCTGTTCTCCACATGTTAGGTCTGTGGGTCCCAAAAGTATCAAGTGACACCAAGCACCTCTTTCTTTTTTACATTTTTCAGCTGAAAAAGCTATGCAAATAAAAACCCCCTAATTTCTAGGCTGGAACAGGATCAATATATTTGATTTACAGTTTTTAAACATGCTGTTCAATGCAATTGTGCGTGCAACCTTGATTCCCGGGGGGGGGGGGGGCCCCCCCCACCAAAAGGCTGGTACCAGTCTTCAGGTTGCTACTGTCACACAATACACTTTAACTGTACAGATTGGCAAGCATTTCCTACACACAACATCCAGCTTCCAAGCTTATAAAAAAGTGGTAGACAGGACATCAACAGTGAATATAAAACAGTTAAAAATAATTATTAAAAAAGCATGGAAGTGTGTCTTTTCTGATTAATTTGAGAAACTGCCCAATTGTGTGTTCAGAAAATGACACAAGAAGGTTGGTTAAACTCATGCACAATCTTCAGCTAGAATTTTACACTGTTGGGGGAGCTTAAAAAATTTATTGCCAAGTTAAACCTTCTATGAGAAAAGTTTTAAAATCACTTAGATTTATCAAACCACACAGCAGCATAAAGTGGGCACTTTTGTAAAAGTCTGAAAAATATCTAAAAGCTAATTTTTTAAATATTTTATTTTTATAAGGGGAAATGGTTCAGTACTTGTTACCATATCATGGCAGCATTATTTGTAACCATCATAATTAAAACCTGATGACAGGCATCACTATCTCACTATGTTGCACATTCACAGAACAAGAACCAACTAGTTGAATCCGCAGTATAGTGCAATTGCTTTGCAGCCCAAGTCTGCAGAGATTAAAAAGATAACTAGTAAAACTGACAAAGAAACTGCAATACCTGTGAAAGTTCATGTTTGTTAAAAGGCATTTACAGTAGTGAAATCTAAAATCTCCATAAAAAAATCTATGGCCCCACACAAGAGAATGGTTACATTGAACTGGAGTAAAATATTTTGCCATAATATGTATACTCACTAAGCAGTGCATGAAGACAAGGAATTAGTCATCTTGATAAATGAGTGGGCTGAGATAACTTAAAAACCATAGCTAGCAAAATATTCAATAAAAATTTTTCATGCCAAGTCTTTTAAAAATTTCAGGATGATCGGCCTTTTGAGCTTTGAGGTAAAAATTCAGTCCAATGCATCAGAAAAAAGACAGTTCATGAATTTCTGTTACTTAAAACAACAAAATGAATGGCTCAATTGTGTCGGTGCATCAGACTTTGCTGTGAAGTGTAGATTCAGTGCGACTGTTCAGAGCTGCTGGTAGTACGCAGTCTGAAATAACCTGGGCCCTAGCAATAAGCAGTCGGCATTCAAAACATTTCAGGACCACATGAGTTTCCGGTTCTGCCTCGTCTTCCCGGATGGACTCAGGCAAAATACATTGTATGCTGGGTATCATGGTGGATCTGCACTGCCTTTGCCAGAGCCTGGGGATCACGGCCATTGCTCTGTCCTGAAACATGGCTCCCTTCCGCGCTGTAGAGATGGAGACACATTTAGAGAGCTATGCACAGTAAGACAAATAAATAAGCACATACTTAACCAGTTCATTAGTCAAGGTTCTGTACACAGTCCCTGATGGGTTCAAGTATAATTCTGCAGGCCCCAGAATCCTCCTAAACTTCCAGGCTCCCTTCCTGCACGTCCGGGCCCCTTCACACACGTCTGGGCCCCCTTTACCCACTCTAGCTACTGCCCCCAAAACACCTGCCCCCCATCAGACCCCTCTTTCCCCATGTCCTCCTCAGCCCCAATTCCCATTCCCCATGCCCCCGGAACCGATGTCCCCACTCCAGCCCTCCTAACCCCTACCTCACTCATCTTCACTCCACCCCTTCAGCCCCTCAACGCTTCCCCAGCCCACCATCCCAACCTCTTCTTCCCACCCCCAACCCCAAGCTGCCCAAGGGGAGGCCAGGCCCCATGCTGCCCTAGCTTACCTTCAGTGGTGTGTGAACTCCCAAGGGCCAGCCAGGGTGGCGGTGGGGGTATATTGCCTCTTCCCCCCCCTCAGGCTGTGCAGCCTGAGCATGTGCAGGAGGGCTGGTTGGCACATCGCAGCAGGGCAGGCATACCTCCCCTCTTCCTGGAGTTGTGCCTGCCCTGCTGGAATGCGCCAGCTCAATTTTCTATTTTAGAGGTCCTGGAATGCTGGGCCCCCTAAAAATAGACCCAGCATTCCAGGGCCCCTAAAAATAGAAAATGGAGCCAGATACCGCATTCTGGGGCCCACTATTTTAAAAGGTGGGCCCTGGAACCAGGAGCGTTATTGTCTCGGGAAAAGACCCAGGGGCCTGGGCCAGGACCCTGCCCCCTGACCCCGATCCAGAGTTGGGGCCCCAGGCTCCTGCCACTGCCAGCCCAGCCCCTGATCCCTAGCCAGGGCCAGGCAAGGCAGTGGCTGCTGCGGGCAGCCCAGCCCCGGATACTTGGCCAGAGCCAGCACTAGGAGAGGCAACAGGCACACAAGGCATTCAGGGCACTGGTGCCAGGATTCGGGGCACGTGCCCCGTGTGCCAGGAGCCAGCGATGCCCTTGCCCAGAATGCAGTGTTCCGGCTCCATTTTACATCTTTAGGGGACCCAGAATGCTGGCCCTCAAAAATAGTGGGCCCCAGAACGCCATTCCATTCCACTTTAACCCCTGGTCTCTGACTAGAGACAGTCTGGTCCTGGAGCATCAACTGAGGCCAGTAGCTGATCATGGGTCATCAATATATAGATTATGCTAATGAACGACTCATCTCAGCATTAGTGTCTGCCAGATTGCCAGATCCCTGGAATGGATGGATCACCATTGAGAAGCAGGGTAAAGCCCATATCAATTCTTAGTTTCTCAAGAGTGTCAGACATTGCTATTAGAGGTAAAACTTCATTGGGAACCCACCAAACTGTTTCACGGATAAGCCCAGTTTAAATCAATGATTGATATAAAGGGAAAGGAAGAGGAGGTATCAGGATTCCATTCTTCATTTAAAAGGAAAACAGATCTTTTCAGATGTGTTCAACAGTCTATTGGCATACTGGAAAGAGACAGGAGCCTTTCACGACTCACCTATCATGATCCTTGTCTACCAGATGATATCTTGCCCTAAATGCTACCAGTCGGGCATAGTAGGCAGGAGCTGGAATGGAGACGGATCTCGTACAGCGGACATATGTGTGACACAGCTGGTAGGTTAGCAGCTGCAATTCATCAGCAGTGAAACAGTTGTCATCCCACAAGACTTGATAGTGTGATGGGCGGCTGGTACCCTGATGAAGGAGGCAAACAAACATTTAATTGGATGATAATCTAAGACATATGGAGCTCTAGACTCATCTAGAATGAGTACCATTCAACTAAAATTGCTAAGTGGTTTCTAGAGCTATTTGTCCCCGAGTTATGTATCAGAATCTTAGCACAGATTCTTCATGTGTTAAATAAAACAGAGAACTGCAAGCCTCCTCCAACCATAAACAGAAGCTGCTGTCATCCATGAGTGACAACAGCAGATCTCTTGCTCCCAAGGCACATGTCTAGCACAGACTGAAGATTACCTGAATTCCTGCATGGCTACAGAGGTAAAAGTCAAATTCAGAGGGATGTGTGATGGTGCTGTCCACAGTAGTGCCTGCTGGTACATTACCACTTTTACCCACCTGTTTGAAAAAAGTTATAATTGGTACATTTACTTCTGCACATGCCCCTTGTACTGTTTTATCAATATGGACTTATTTTAAGCTCCTGGTGAATTTAGTGCTCATGAAAGTGAGGAAACACTAAAGCCTTTTCCACACTAAAGATTAAATGGTGTTTGCAGTGTGATGGGTCTTGTTTGGAAACCTTTCTATAACCTCCTCGGCATACCTAACCGCCTAGACTTGAATAGTTTTAACAGTTAAAATGTGGTTCCAGGAGAAGTCATGCCAGCCAGAACATATTTAAACAAGGCTGTTAGAAACATCATTGGAACTGTACATTGGAACAGGCCTAAAACTAGATAAGCCAGGCACATCACGAGCTCTCGCTGAAAATTTAACTTCCCTTCCCCACCCCTACATATATCCTCCCACTGGGACCTGCAATATGCATGCAATCTTATGTCCAGGAAATTTCCTGAGAAGAGGTGGCAGTTTTGTCATGTGAATGAGACACATACATGTAGTCAGAGACAAACTAGACAAGACACTCAGAGGCCCATTTGGTGCCAAGGATCCCCCTGCTACAAGAGCCTTATTTGCTTGGAAACCCTACATATTTTACGCTGCAATAATTCCACTCTGGTAAGTAAACTGAACATCATCCCCAGCTAAGTGAGCCAGCAGTTCTCTCATTTCTACAGAATCCCTCCTCTTATGTACATGACAACATTACTTGCCCTTTCAGTTTTGTCAGCACAGAAGAGCCTAGTGTGATGCCTTTTCTGCACAACAATGTAGGTTATTCCTGGTCTGTAATCTTCTTCCAAACTGATACAGGCCTTCCGGATTGCTATCAATTCTGGCCAAGCCACCTAGAAGTGTAAGTGAGGAATTCAGTAGGCAGGTCAGTATTCTCTGTAGAAAGGGCCATCTTAACGTTTGCAAGGTGCAAGCCTCTGGTTGCAGAGGATCTAGGTGTTTCAAAACTGAAGCTTAGCATCCTCAGCCAATCTCTGAAGAGACACATTTGAAAGAATCTTCATTTAAGCAGTTTATGTAAGTCATGGTGAGCTCAGGTTGTCGTGGGAGACAACGTGCCATCCATTAAGGAATCTTTCCTCCTCTGGAGGGATTCATTTGCCAATACCATTTAG
This sequence comes from Podocnemis expansa, assembly GCA_007922195.1. Classification (NCBI taxonomy): domain Eukaryota; kingdom Metazoa; phylum Chordata; order Testudines; family Podocnemididae; genus Podocnemis; species Podocnemis expansa. Next base: position 55,104,466 of record ML681963.1, on the reverse strand, counting down.
ATTCTCAAAGGTTAGACTTCACTGAACCTCCAGGAAACAACATTAGAAAATACCTGTTTCATTTGCCCCTCTGAGACGCCTCCTCTGTAGTAAATGATCCGTGTGGGCTTGAAGCGAGTGGATTTGTAAAACTGGATCAACAGCTCTCGTACCATATTAGTCAAGTCCTGGATCACTTCCTGACTATACAACAACTCCTGGGAAGTCTCTTGCCGGGAGGTCTGCACACGCACGGTTGCACAGTAGCGGCTAGGATGGCCATCCATACTGCCTACCACAGCAGCAATAGATGGCTTCTTTCCATCCCCTGCAGGAGGGTGAGTGACATCTGCTCCCAGAAAGATCACTGGTTGCTGGAACACAGAGGGCCTGTTCAATTTAAAGAAGGCTTAGTCAAAAAAAAAAAAAAAAAAAGGAAGGAAGGAAAAGAGTTGAATATAGCAAGTCATCAGACAAGGAAAGGTTAAACAAATAGATTGAAATATTAATGAACTGAAATTTTGTCCAATGTTCCCTCTAAGCTGCACAGCCGCCAGCGCTGCCTGGCACAGAGAATGCTGCTGGCTGCGCACAGCTGGCAGCTGCAGTCCCTGCCCAAAGAGCGACCCTGAGCTGGGAGTTTTTAAAACTCCCACTCAGAGTAAGCTCTCACTGAGCAGGCGCAGGCTCAGTGAGAGCTCCTCCAGCTGGAGGAGTGACTGGGGGCCAGGCTGAGCCGCTTCGGTGGCCAGGTTAGAAGGCCCTAACTGCCCCCCTTCCAACTCCTGGGGGAGGAAGGGGACAGGGGCGGGGAGCCGTGGGCCACCAGGGCCGGAGGCTGCTCCGCCTGCCTGTTCCCCTGGCCTCACCACAGCAGGGCTGAGCGGCCAGACCAGCCTACCCCCAGTTGGCCGCACCTCCCCAGGGGGTGGAGGGGGCCAACGCTGAGCTCCGGTGTGCAGGGTCAGGGCTCTGGAATGGTCCACTCCCAAAGAGTTTGGGCCGCTTCGCCCATGGCTCCCCCCCCCAGGCCATGGAACAGGCCCATTCAGGCCAGGAGCGGGGGCGGGGGCAGCAGGGATGAAGCGGTCCAAAGTCTTTGGGAACGGGCTGCTCCAGGGCCCTGACCAGCACGCTGGACGTCAGCACTGGCCCCCTCCAGCCCCCTGGGGAGATGTGGCCAGCTGGGGGGTAGGCTGCGCTGGCTGCTCCACCCCCCTGCCAGGACGCTGTGGAGGCCATGGAGCTTGAGCTGGGGGAAGGCCACGACTGGGTCCACGTGGGGGCGATGTTGCTCAGCTGCGTTGGGCCCTTAGAAGGAACATTGCTTGCCAGGTACTTTACACTGGAGAGTCCCTGCCCCCAAACAGCTTACACTCTAGAGAGAGCAGACAAGGGAAGTGGAAAGGGGAGCCAAAAAAAGCAAGCAGGTGGCTGAAAGTTTCATATGTCACAATTCACTCCCCTCCCAACTCTCTCTCATTAGAAGAGCACTATATAAAGGGAAGAGCTAGTGTTTCCAAGCCTCACAGAAGTGGCATGTTTTAAAGGAGATACTTGGAGGAGAAGGTAGAAGGATCAGGACACAGAAGCAAAACAGACATGATGGGGAAGGGGGTTATTCAGGGAGCTTTAGTGGAAATGAGCAGTAGAATACACTTTACAGTTTACTACAGAGCAAAGTGAGGACACTGATAAAGAAAACAGGTATCTGATCAGGAATCATAGCCAGTTTGATTATGTGTACCATATGAAACAAAGCAGCAAGAAAGTAGGTTTCTTGCTTGAGGACATTTTGCAATCATCCATCAAATTATAGCTCTAGACAAAAAACAAGGAGTCCTGTGGCACTTAAAGACTAACAAATTTATCTGTCACATGAACTTTCATGGGAGAAAAATCCCACTTCATCAGATGCTTTGAATAAATAAATAAAAGGTTAGTCTAAGTGCCACAGGACTCCTCGTTTCTTTTGCTGGACTAGACTAACATAGCTGCCCCTTTGGAACTTAGCTCTAGACAGTTTGCTATATGCTCTTTATTAGAGGTAGAAATTAAAATTTGACAATTATGTCCAGTCATGAGATGGGTGACAATCAGCAAATCAGTTCAGAAAATGGTCATATGCTAGAGCTAGAAGATGACCAACACTGATGCGACTTGAGACTATTAGAGCTCTCCCATCTTTGCATTTTATTTTACTCAAACTTTTGTCTCTTCTTTTCTGTCACATTGCTGGATAAGTCTGAAACCAGAGGCACAAAACAAAACAAAACAAAAAGCATGTTGTGTAGCTGAAGCACACTCATTTGCTCCTTTCAATGTAAAAGCGCGCACACACGCGCACACACACACACTTTAGTTACTAAAAAGCAGACCCAACTAGTCTGTTTACCTAGTAAGTTAACCTTTGCAAACACTTCAAATTTGATCTAACCTTTGATGAGGTACAAGCACATTGTTGATTCCTCCAAGCTTTGCATTTATCTTCAGACAAAGATTGGATAGAGTCTGGGGTGAGGTTTTTACCACATTCTTCACCTGGACACATTGTGTGGCCATTCCTAAGAGAGTGTCACCAACACGCTTAACCTCAGCTGCAACAGAGAAGCAAGGCGATACTGATTATCAAAGCATCAATGCTTCATTACCTCCTTGTTTAAGAAATTTGAAAAATAGGTCAAGAGTCAACAGTGAATGACAGTCCACTCTTTGTAATTACGATTATAAAGAAGTGAAACTAACCAACATCAAAGAAAAAGGCATCGCCACTTTACCCATCTCATCATTATGCACCCTGAGAGTTTAGTACATGAAATTTTACAATCTCATCTCCATACCATACACAGGTGTCTTTCCAGGAAGGATCACTACGATTAGTTGGAGACCAACGTAGGTTAACTTCAAGTGTTTGAACATCGGCTCCACACTGTCCGCACCTTGTGCATATTTACAGAAACATGGCTGGCCTTGGATTGGCATCCCTGCGTCCTTAGAAATCTTGCGCAGCTGGTCTGTGAAACTCCTATGAAACAAATGAAGTATTAGTACTTTTGGCAAATCTTTCCACACAATTCCACTAATATTTCAGTCCTCTGGCAACTGAGCACATTATCTTCTACACTACGCCACAGTACGGTCAGTTTTATATTGCCAAAATTCTCTTCAATTACACCCAACTCAGAGCTTCACTAAAGCAGTTCTAGTTTTGACTCAGGAGAAACTTTTCATGTCTCCACACACTGCCATTGCTCAAACCATCCTCTGTGCTCACGTAATTAATATGACTGAATTTTAGAAGCACAAACTGGCTATACATTCTTCTTTGAGGTTGAGTGCCTTTTGCATAATTGAAGAAATTTGGCTTAGCAATAATGAGACCTATTCTGAAGGCCTTACACACTGGTAACTCTCTGAAGTCATATGGAGTAGTGCATGCAAGCAGTCACACCTGAATCTTATTAACAAAGGCCAGAGTTTATTTGGTGAGACTTTCTTTGTATCAAATCACTACACCCACCACTAAAACCCAATGATTTTTCAACAGTCCACAGCAATACTGTACAAGAGGTTAGGACAAGAAGTTCTGTAAACAAACTGCAGCAAGAAGTTAAACAGCAATTTAACACAATAATTAGTTGAAATTAAAATGCATGCACAGGAAATTCAGTTATGGGTTCCAAAACCAGAAACCCCTGAGTCATTGTGTGTACAATCCACTATTTACACAAGGAAAAGGAATTACTGGCACTACAGGAGATTGCTGCAGGTACCATGAGAAGTGCATTAATGGAGATTTAATGCTTCAAAGAGACATATCTGCACCAAACGAAGAGGAGACATTTGAACATTACCAGAGAATCAGAGCACAACACATTTAGTTGTATTCATTTTACATATTGCAGTAGTTAAGTGTTTGCCTTAAATCCCAACATAACCAACTCACTGGGCCCTTATATTATACAGATCTCATAATGATCAGAAATACTCTAGCACATATATTTCAGTACCCACTGTCTGAAATCACTGCAACACTGAAAATAGTCAAAGGCTTTCCAGATAGTTTCCTTCCTTTTGCAGATTTAAGACAGCCCTCTCTAACATAATCCAATCTAAAACAATTTGACATTTACAGTAACCTCACTTTCCCTTCTGAATCCCTAAAATGAAGGGCCAAAACCCTAAAATTTTTAGTGCTTCATTGTAAAGTTAACAGAACAATGTCTTATTCTTTGTTCCGTAAAGCATTGTGTTTGTTTTCAGTACTGAACACTTAACAGTCTGGCTTAGCTACAAAATATTAATAATGCTTTTTTTTATGTCCAAAAACAGATATTGAACTGTGTAAGAAGTGAGTTCAGTTGAAAGTTATACAAACAGCAAATAGTTCAATAAGTACACCTGGCTACTATGGTGCTTTATAACATGCAGGATATTCTAATTTGGACCCTCTGGAGTCAAGCATTTATCATTTAAAAGACTATGGCAGCACAGTATAAAGAGCCATGATAACACTTAGAACTTCTGGGGGTTTTAATGGTATTTGGTCCATGGTGAATGAGAAGCCGCTCAAGCATTAGGAGCAAATGAAAAGCCAGGAAGACAAAGCAACCAGCAATCTGAAGACAGACACACGTCTAAAGCAGGCAGTGGGAGGCAGATGCAGGAGAAAAAGAGCAGAGATGGGGAGACAGTTGCCTTCTCCAAAGAGAGTATTTAAACTGCAACATGGCATCTTAATCCTTCTCCTAGTTCACAAATTTACAGAGGTTTATCAGTTTACAGACTTGGTTATTCCCCACCTCCAAGCTGCAAATATTTAAGCTGCTATAAGGCAAAGATTTCCTGCTTTACTGTGTTAGATGTGCTCAGATCAAGTTATCACAGAAATGCAGGACTACAAGGGACCTTGATAGGTCATCTAGTCCAATCTCCTGCACTGAGGCAGAATTAAGTATTAACTAGACCAGGGCCTTCAACGTGTGGCTCTGACTGCTTCTTTGTGGCTCCTGGCTCCAGGCTTTCCCCACCACTGGGGGACCCTGCAGGCAGTCCACTCATGGCTGTGGCCCCCCACTCCTGCCACTGGAGAACCTTTCAGGTGGCCCATGCCAGGCTGCAGGCTCTCCCCCCAGCCACTAGGGGATCCTGCAAGGGGCCCACTCCTGGTTCAGGGACTCCCCCTGGCTCCAGCCAGGGGACTCTGCAGAAGGTGCCATGGCCCAAATCCCCTCACCGCTACCAGGAGGCAACACCCACTGCAGCTCTCAAAACACTTGGTTATTGAAGGAATTTTAAAAATGGCTTTTCTTATATTTTGGGTTGCTGACCTGTGAACTAGACCATCCTAGTGTCGTGCATGTTATGTCATAACTGCTCACAACACACAGATACTCACTTGAGCAAGTCTTCCCGACATTGTTTTTGAGGTGCAAAGCAGGCAACAGCCCAAACCTTAATCTCGATGCCAGCATAGAACTGTTTCCCTCTCATGTCCCAAACGCCCTGGTTTGGTGTAGCTACAGTCTTATTCTAGATAAAGACAAAGAAAGAACCCTCACAATTAAAAACTATGTTCAGACAGGTAAGGCAGTGAACAGTATTCTCTATAGGTTGGTGCACAAGTGAACTTTTAAATTACAAAATGCTGGATAAGTCTGATTTGTACAAAAAGCAGTGTTTTACAGTAGATACCAAAAACTCACCCGGCCTCCATACTGCAGCATTGGTGCTGGCAATACTCTGCCTGTTAACTCTGTCATTTCATTATGGACCACAATACCAAACTCCTTCAGATATGGATCCGGGCCCCCTACCATACTGTTACTCTTCACCTGGAAATCAGGAGAACAGCATCAGAGCTGCACATGGTATTTCAGGTGGCTGTTACTTGTACAATAAGCACAGAGTGGCTCAAGCCAATTTCCTCAGCCTTTTCTATTCTTGGCTATTCCACTTATTCAGATACTTCAAACGGATCAGAAATTCTATGGATTTCACCACACGGGTTCAGTGGAATCCATCTGAAATATTTACAAAACTCATCTATGGTGGGGGGGGAGAACACAATACATACAACTGGAAAATTTTCTGACAAAAATGTTTGAAGGGAATGGTCTTATGAATATTTTCCATGAAGCTGAACCACAGCTACTCACAAGTCTGCTGATTTCTTCCTGCCTGTCTGGTGCAGACCTTGCAGTTGCCTTTATCATAGTTGATGTTTGATTGTCTGTTAGCTTCTTGATACATCGCTGGCCTGCCACAATATTACATACCTAAAGAGCAGCAGAATTAGAGATGGCATATTGCTACTGAAATAAAAGATGTAAGTCACAATACTGTTTCAGTTAAGTGACCAGACTCCTTTACCTCAAGTGGTAAATAAGTGTGTTTCTGTTCCTGTCCCACTTGGAGACATGGAAGGTGAGGATATTTCAGCTGCAGACTGTACTTTTGCTTAAAATACTGAGCTACTGTACACTCCATAGCCTGCCCATTTTCCAGCTGTAGAGGAAACCTGTACAAAAAAAAATGCACTGCTCTGATTACACTTTGCAATGAAGTGGTTAATTCTTGTTAAAAAGTGATATGGAGAATATATTTGAAAGCCCTGGAAATGCCCATTTTGTATAGTTGTTTACATCTAGAGAAATTTTGATGTAAAGTAATTTGTCACTGTGCATTGACTTGAAGACAAGTTAAAAACCTCTGGCCTTAAAGAAACATATCTTAAGAGCCATCTTTGAGAGACATCCCTCTAATTGTACCACTCTCTCCACAAGATGAAATATAAAAATCGACTGTCATGGTTCCAACTGGTCAAATAAAATTAAATGTTCTTTTAAAAGCCACATAGATATTTTGACTTCTAAGTCAGCTACCTTTGTAGAAATAGTAGGCTTAATACCTCCAATAGCTTTCACTTAATAATCACTGCATACAGGAGATTGTGTACATACGTCTGATGGCTTGCTGGTCGCCTAGTAACATTGCAAACTCTGTATTTTCTCTTCATCTGGCCACAGTGGGTAACCTCTACCTTTAGACCTGAAAAACAAAGACAAAAAGCACAACAAACACACAAATCAGACATAATCAACCAATTACCACCTCTAAGATTTACTTTCAGCTCAAAGACGAGTGGCAAGGAACTGGCCAGTTTCCAGCATCTGCAACCAGTGAATTCTGTTAGCACTGTTTAATGTGTTCACAGGCTTCCAATACTATGCAACCACAGTTTTTAGACTAAGCATTTACCTCTGATTTCTTTGGTAAACTTAACACGCTGGGAGTCTGTAAGAGGTTTAGTCTGTTCATTGATGTTCTGAATGTCCAAGACCTCACACATGAACTCAATGATAGGCTGGGCACGATAGAAAGCAGTAGCTGATACTAAGAACAGAAAGAACGGATATTTAGTCTAGAAGAGGCAGTGGAGAAGAGGAACATCCTTATGCCATTAAATACAGAAGTTTTTGCATACCATCAATATTGAGCATCATGTTCCACATGGCAGGCCTGACAGACTGATGGAATCCAAACCAAACCTCCCTGCCACCACCCAGAGGGTGGTAGTACCCTTCAGGAGGAGAGAAGAAGGAACGGCCTACAGGGGTGTACCTGATGAAACAAAGAGTTAATGCTTAAACATTTCATTGTAATTCATAGCTTTATAAAAGTCCAAATCCTGAGAGGTATAGTAGGTACCTGATACTTCTTGTATACTCATTTGGGTAGTGTTTAAAAATGTATTTAATATTTCTATAGTTAGAACTAACACAAGTGAGGCACACCTGAATTTTACAGATAAAAAGGCAGCTAGAAAGGCCTTACTGTCAGAACCTCAGACAGAATCCATAAGCCCTGTGGGCAGACAGAATTTCTTCTAATACAAGCATGTATCAAAGTTATACATAAAATAAATAAATAAAAATCACACAGTGGACCTCCTCATCCCTTTTGGAGCAGCGTAGTTCAAGTTTGCAGCAACGGCAAACAGGAGCCATTTCAAACACACCGATCTAAGCCCTGTCTGATTAGGAAACTTGCAGTCAAAAGTACTCACCTCATGGAGGGAAGGTGCCGTGTGATTACGTCAAGTGCCTGTACAGAGTCTTCAGGAACTTCATTCAAATGCCCTGCCAGAGCTTCCAGAAGCAGCTGAAGGCTGACAACCGATACCCACTGAATAGACACTTTAAATGTCTGGTCCTTCCCCTCACCTGGGAGCGTCACCTCCATATCCATCTAAACAATCAAAGCATAGCAAATTAACAGACAATTCCCTAGTGCAATACTAAGCAACACTTATTCTCTTTGACTTTTATTGTTTCTACACAGAGTTTTTCAATGAAGCTGTAAAAATTTAAGAGAATTCTCCAGCAAACAAGCGTAGCTGCATGAAGAAGTTCTGAAACCCAGTAATCAGGTCACACCAAGAAGGTACTCTGAGGTTCTGTTTGTCTTAGCCATCATCTTCAACTGGAGGTAAGTACAGTGACACCAGCTGTCTGAAGAAAGCTATGATTAGTTTTCAACTTTTTGTCTCATAGAATTGATAAGAAGAGGCTGGTTTGTATCCATAATGACACAGTAAAGGCATGTTAACCTCTAGTTTTCAAGTCGATGGTCTGAAATTCCTTTGGAAACAGTCAATACCACACTTTAACCACAAAGGGAAGGGAAGATCTATGAGGGGTGGAAACTGCTTGTGTCACCAGAGGTTAACCCTGTGATTTAAGAAGTACTCTCATCCATCGCTAACTAACCTGAAGAGTCTCTCTCATATGGCACTGTACCATCACTAAGCTGGTCCTCACAAAGGATGGTAAAGTGGGGATTATTTTCTCCAGAAAACTGAGCATTTACAGACACTTCAACCAAACCTGGAATTTTTTGGTATGTATCTGCCACATGTTGTTAAGAACTAGGACCCTCTAAAACACTTCATTTGAAAATTACAGAGTTGTAAACCTAATGCTTGGCAGGAAGATGATAATATGTTCATGTCTATCCTCAGAAAGAAAAAATTTAGAGGCTCACTAACTTCCTTGACCCTATTGTGGGAAACAAAAAGCAGCATCTGAAATATCTCATAACCAATGGTACATACATGCTACGTTACAGTGTGCTCAACTTCCTTCCCTCTCCTCCCTTGTTCCCATTTACTTATCTTCTTCTGCTATTTCCCTTCTCTATGCATCTGCCACTATTAAAAAATATATATATTTAAAAGCAGGAACTAGAACACCACACTCCTCTCATAAGCCTGATCAGTTCACTTGTATATCACGTCTACCGCCAAACTCTTTGCTTTTAAACTGTGTTTTAGTCTGCTCGGATTACACATTTTGGGATGTTGACTGTTTTCTTGTGTCTTTGGATGGTATCTAGCAGAACTGTGCTCTACTCCCAGCTTGGAATTTCCAGTACTATCATAATATAAATCAAATACAGGTAGTCCTCACTTAGTGACCGGGTTCCGTTCCTGAAACCTGGTTGATAAACGAATTGGTCACTAAACGAGGAGCAGCCCTTACCAGTATTTCAGGCATAATGTACTTTACTGGTAGTGGGTTTTTCAACCATCGGTAGATAGTTTTAATGTCACCTTTGCATCATTTATAACATTTTTAATATATATTTTAAATGTTTTAAGCTCTAATGTACTGAACTTAGTTTGCATAGTGTACTGTAAATATAGGTAATCTGAGAGAGTTGATGCGAGTTCTCGTACATCGCCATAATACCAACTCATCAGAGAGCTGGTCATAACTCTGAGGGGTCACTAAACGAGTAGGTCACTAAGTGAGGACTAGCTGTAATCAGACAGGTGAGTTGAAGTACTGTTAAAAGCCTTAGAAAACCTAAATATTAAGAGAAGCTATTCTATTCAAATTTTCAGTTTTAATGAAAATGTCCCTTGCTTTGCATTTACTCATATGGGTAAATTACAAACATGAGTAAATTTACATAAGTAACTAAGGATTTGTATTGTCAGACCATAAATCTGTAGAGAGGAAGTGAACTACAGAAGATACTTTTGCTTTCAGGTAGATAGAGGAAAACATTGAGAGTTTAGTACAGAAAAGTTCCAGAGGGATAGCCTTGTAAGTCTATTTCAGCAAAACAAACAAGGAGTCCCTGGCACTTTTCAAGACTAACACATTTATTTCATGCATAAGTTTTTGTGAGTATAATGCATGAAGCCATTTCATGCATTTGATGAAGTGGGATAATACCCACAAAAGCTTATGTATTAAATAAATTTGTTAGTCTTTAAAAGTGCCAAGGACTCCTTGTTTGTTTCCGTGTAGAATACTATATTTTGTCTGGGTTCTGGCACCCTGGCTCCTTCTTATGTTAGGACATGCCTAAACAAATCCAGTCATACTACAACAGCACAATTTGGTATGTCATTCAACTGTGATCAGTATAACCCTTCAATGGCTGTTAAAACCACTTAAAGATGAGAAAAATTCACATCAAGGGCGATCTGCCTCAGCAGACTCAAGACTACAGTGTGTTTGTTTACATTATCAAGGCCAAGTTCATGGACACAAAAGACGGGAAATTAAAGAACACCTATGCAGGTGGGAAAAAGAGGCCACCAAAGAACCCAGATCCTTGGAGCGCGCACACAATTCCTATTGCCATTGGCCATGGGTTTTCTAATACTACCAACCATAAGGTTGCTATAGCACCTTTTATCCCCGCATACCTCAAAAACCATACATGGTACTGAAGTGTTGGTACAGCAACATTTCACCAGAAGATTGTTGTAGTAGTAAACAGCCTCACTTACCCTATCCCTCCCAATAGGCAGTGGATGTGCAGTGTACATGTTCCTTTTGCCATCATATCCCGGCTGCCGATCACCAAATATCTGCATCTTGAAGTGTCTCACCATAGTATCTACCACCTCCCTAAAGAGGGACGGCATTATTCAAAAGGTTAGTTTGAAGAGTAGGCAAACTCAGTGGCGCACTAGCGGAGTTGTTATAACTGGACATAACCGCATTCAGGCTGAAACCAGTAGTACACCACAGACCACAATGCATCTGATTTGCACACAGTCAAGTTGCCAGCAGCCCCTTTGCCCCTTATCAGAGACAGCTAACAACTACTCATGGGAACATGTGCAGAATTTTTATTCTTCATTCTGCAGTGGTAAAATTATAAATGGAAAGATTATTTCATCCTCTAGAAGATAAGTACAGGATTCTTCCCTACCACGTACTTCTTAGTGCCTTCCACATCTAAGATTCAACTGTAAAAGCTTTCACTACAGCTTTCTGTGAGACTACGATATCATTTATGTTTCTGCATCCCCTAGGAGCCCTAGTCATGGCTCACTGCTCAACTGGCAACTATTACATAGATCGCCTATTCAAAATTATACTTGACAGCAGCTGGAGAATTGCTAAAAACAGGGTTTCATTAACCTGAGGCTTCTTTAGTTTTCATTAGGATATCCTTACCTGTTCACTCTTCGGGGTCTCTTTTCTGGTTTGATATCTACATCATAGTGATAAACATCAATTTTAGGAATCTGCACCTGAAAATGATTGGCTAAGAGACGGATGGGTTTCCCAACAGTTCCCAGGCCGGGGCGACGGGGCGGCTGGAAGAGGCTGGCTGGAGGTCCTGCAAAAGTCAAAGACAAACTTGAGATAACAATTGATCATGTAGCACAATGTCTTCCCAACTGTACATAGGGCTGTGATTCAACTGAAAATTCCTTATGACAGATGAGAGAGCAAAGTTTGAAGCAGCTTGCTCAGGTTGCAAGATTAACAAATAAAAGTGCTCCCTAGCAGGTCCGTTGCCTTTTAGCAGCTCTAAATGATGTTCGTGATAAACTGAATTATGCAACCAAAAGATATAAACTAATTACAGAAGTATTGTGTACAAGAAAACTACCTTTGCCAACATATTTTATGAAGTTAGAGCCCTGTGATGGAATTCAGTCATTTGTATCCTAGACATTCTCAACACCACATATAGCATCATTAGTGAATAACAGAGAGTTTATTCTTAAGTCTGTTAAAAGCTTTCATGTATTATGCTTAGAGTTAGGATTTTAATGATGCACTTTCTTGGAATGATCAAGCAATTAAAGGGCCAATTTTTATCTGAAAATTGAGAGTTTCTATTATATAAAAAGTATCTTTTTATGTAGGACCAACAAAGTTTTGTGCTTTCCACAACAAAAAATGCTGTACTGCTTACATACAAACAGTGAAATGCTCTTTAACATAAACAAAGCTCAGACCAATTTCAAATTCTAACACAAAGATGGGAGAAAGGAGGACAATAGTTTCCTAAAGGAAGAGAGAACAGCAAGAAAGCTATAAAAATGTTTTAAACCAAATTACTAGTATATACACCTCTATGTCTTTTTAATAGAACTACACAAGGTAGCCTGCAAAAATCCAGGGTTTTTAGAATTTACTTGTATTGGGAAAATTTGCAGAAGCTTCCAAGAAGGAAGACATAGCTGGACTCAAATTAACCAATGTTATGTTTGCCAGCTTCCTCAAAGATATCAATTAGAACTGGAATGTTACATAATTTACAGGGACATTTATTTGAAAGTTACATTTGTCTGATTTAAAAAAAACAACCTGCTATTGTTTTAACACTTGAAGTAAAGTGACTGAATGAAAAATATTTTTTCATCTAATTTTGCGCATCTTGCTATAATCAGTTTTACTATAGCCCTGGTGTAGGCAGTTTTCCCTGCTTGACCTTTTGCATAGCAACAAGAGAGAGAAACATTTGTTTAAAAAAAATAGAAAAGCATTACTGTAAAGTCACAAAAATTGGTAGGATAACTCCAAGCAAATTTAGCAACTGAAGCAGTTTTAAAAACCCTTTTTTAACTGACTAAATTTAAAGTTGACAGCATTCCTTTAAGTCAAAGGGCTGATACATAGAGGGTCCGAATTTAACAGGCGAAACAGACGTGTTGGGAAATAGCTATACCTTAGAGAAGCAGCAATCAACTTTCACTTGGGAGATTAAGTCCCAAGAAGCCGTCAACCTTTGTTTTATACCAATTTTTACTTATAGAATTGTGAATATTACCCCTAGAATATTTTAAGTGCTAGAGATGGTGACACATCTAGTAGGTATGAACAAGGAGTCTGGTGGCACTTTTAAAGACTAACTAATTTATATATCGCATGAGCTTTCGTGGGAGAAAATCCCACTTTGTCAGAAGCCTGAAGATGAGGTATTTACAGAATGGGAGTTCCACCAGACTCCTTGTTTGTTTTGCTGAACTAGACTAACGCAGCTACCACTTTGGAACAAGTAAACAGGGTTCATTTGGTGGGTCAGTTTTCCAACGCTGAAGAGAGCAACACACCAGCTTCCTTTGGGCAGATTCTGTCTTACTAGATATCAAACATGCCACACACACCATTGACACTGCACCTGTAACTTAATGACAACTTGTTGTAGGGTACAGTTTCTATTTTTTAAAAGTTACAGTCATATATCATGAAACACAACCAAAGTTTGCTGTGCGTGTTTGGATACTAGAGAGTTGATCCATTAATCCTGTGCTAATAAGTCTGAAGCAGTATGGCTTTTGTGAGCACTTACTTGCTAAAAGAGATTAAATGACCAACTCTATTTACCTCTTCAGTATGTGCAAACTTCTGTAAATTAGGAATTTAAACAATTCCAGACATTTGTTGTCAAGAAAAAAGGTTAACATTACATCTCCTCTTTATAATCACTCTAATACCAAAAAGTAGTAAATTACATGTCATTTTCCATATGAAACCATAGGTTCTCTACAGTTTGTATAAATTTGTTTCAATAATTTTAGTTTTGTCTATTCAACTTCACTAGAATTAAATATTTGTATCCCATATATTGTTGATCAAGTTTTTCTGCCCTGTGTCAACAACAGATGTGGTATATCTTGATTTTAGCATGGCTTTTGGTACTGTCTCGTACGACCGTCTCATAAACAAACTAGGGAAACAACCTAGATGGAACAACTATAAGGTGGATTTATAACCAGTTGGACAACTGTCAAGTCGGAAAGCATATCCAATTCTGAGTCTCGTTCTGTTCAGTGTCTTCACCGATGATTTAAATATTGGTATAGGGATGCACTCACAAAGTCTGCAGAGTATACGAAGCTGGGTGGGATTGTAAGTGCTTTGGAGGATAAAATTAAAATTCTGGACAAACTAAAGAAATGGTCTGAAGTAAACAGGATGATATTTAATATGAACACATACGAAGTACTCAGTATAGGAAGGAACAATTGGAAGATCACTGTGGAACTCAGGAAAAGATTTGGTCACAGATAATATGACTTCTACAGACCTCCATAAAATTATCCTTTGCAGTTTCTGGGGGCTGCAGGGATTGAAGCCCTCAGCTACCGTAGGCAGTAAGAGTCCCAGAGTTTGGAGAATGGGGGGTGGCAGCAGTTCTCAACCATGGCAGAGGCAGATTAAGGAGCTCTGGGGCTTCTGGGCCTTCACACCAATAGGCCCCTGCCCTCCCAAAGGGGGCCCTGGCCCCCACCTCCAGCCCTGACACCCCCTCGGGACAGCCTGCGGGCAGGCCAGTGCTGGCGGCCAGAGGCCGGTCTCTAAGACAGCCCCTGGCTCCAGCCCAGCTAGTCACCTGGGGGTGACGGGGCTGACTGGTGTACAGTGAGGTTTCTGGTGTGGTCCGAGGTCATGCTGCATGCTAGCCAGCCAAAATGCTGAAGCAGAGAGACCAACTGTGCTGATCCACCCCAGCCTCAGGGATGGGCGTGGGCCAGCTGGTCCAGGAGAGGGGGGGAAGTGCAGGGCCCAGCTTCTGGCCCAGGACAGCCTCCTCCCACTCTCACACTGGCAGGGCAGAGGACTGCCACAATGTGGGGGACCCACTGCCCCACACAGCAATCCACCCTTGACCATGATGAGGATCCCCCAGCTTCCAGCTGAAGACTGCAGGGGCCCCACCGCTGTCCGTATGAGGAAGTGGTGGGGATCACCAGCAGTGCGAGCTGCAGAGAACCCACGACTCCAAGCCACTACAGGTGGCAAGGATCTCTGCTGCTGTCTGCCAGGATAGGTCACGGGACCCCCTGCGTTTGAGCCACCAGCAGCAGCAGCGACCCCTTGGCTCTGAGCCGCAAGCAGCAGGGGAACCTTGAAGATTCAGGGTCCCTCTGCCACCTGAAGCGGCTCTGAGCTCTGGGAACCCCATCTGTAGTGGCCAACGGCAGATAGCCCTGGAACTTTCAGCTACCCCAGGTGCTCCCAGCCACAGTTGGATATCCCTGCAGCCCCCAGCCACGGCAGGCAGCAGGAGGACCCTGCACTCCCAAGCTACCGCCTGGGGACTCTGGAGTGCGCAGCAGGCTCCCCCAGCTCCCAGCCACCACATTCCCTCTCCTCTCTCAGCATCTCCCAGCTGCCATCCCAATATTTTTAGTAAGAGTCACAGGCAAGTCATGGGCTTTGGTGAAGTTTTCTACTTTGCCTGTGAACTGTCTGTGACTTTTCCTAGAAGTAAGTAACTGTGACAAAAGCTTAACCTTTGACTGGGTCACAAGATAAACATGAGTCAACAGTCTAACTGTTGCCAAAAAAAAAAAGGGCAAACAAATATTCTGGGAGATATTAGCAAGAGTATTGAAAGCAGTACCCCAGAACTAATTCTTCTGCTGTGTATTGTTTAGACCTCAACTGGAAAACTGTGTTCAGGTGAGAGCATTACATACCATGAAAGATGTGGACAAAACTGAAGGAAGTCCAGAGAAGATCAACAAAAGTGATTAAAGGTTTAGAAAACAGGACCTATGAGGAGAGACTGAACAAAAATTGGGCTTGTTTAGTCTGGAAAAGAGAAAGCTGAGGGGGAGACATGATAACTATTTTTAAGCAATTAAAAGGTTGTTACCAGGAGGAGGAAGACAAATTGTTCTCGCAACTGAAGTCATGACAAGAAGCAATGGGCCTAAATTTCAACAAGGGTGGTTTACATTGGACATTAGGAAAAGCTTCCTGTTAGGATAGTTCACCACTGGAATAAATGGTAGGCTGGGTAATTTCTGATTTTTAAAAGCAGGTTAGACAAAAACCTATCGGGGTGGCCTACTCTACATAATACTTAATCCTGCCTCAGTAGAGAGATCTGAATTAAATGAACCCTCAAGGTTCCTTCCAGTCCTATGATGACCAAGTTACATCTGACAGGAAGTAGTTTTACACATATTAAAGAGGACCTGTTGGAAAAGTGTAAATTCATACTGCATCACATACTCATTAACAGACTGTAAACATTCAAAATACAACCTATCATGGTTATGTTTGAAAACATCTCCCATGAAGTGGAATTAATGAGGGTAGATTTGGTCTTCAAGTCAATAATTTATTGCTATGGATTTTGCAGAGTTCCTAAAAACAGCAACTTTATAGGAAGGGGATTCTAGAGCAATTGTGTTTACACACACTTAGGTCAAGAAATACATCATGCATACATTCTCATCTTTAATCATTTGTTCCTTCAACAATACTCCCCAACGTGAGCATCCAATAAAAACAAAAAACCCCAAAACACTTAGTCCTAATTAACACCTTTAGTTTTAACACATAGGTAAATTTCAATATTAGGCAGAACTCCTATAGTTGCCCCCCTTAAAAAAATACGCATGTTTTTATTACGCTATCGGCAGGAGTGCCACTGGCCCTGGAAAAGATCTGGGGCTTGGTGTGCTCAGACCCATGGCTCCCGCACCACCGCTGCAGTTGCTGCCGTGGGTGGCCCGGTGGTGGACCCGGGGCTCGGGCTCTGGGACTCAGGGCTTGAGCTCCGTAGGCCCAGCACTAGTGACGCCTCTGACTATCTGGTTACACAATTTCCAACAATAATTGTCAACGTGCATGCCAATATTCAAACCTGTCACTCTATTGTCCCTCTTCCACATTAAGTCACTTCCTTGGTTAATGCTGTACTCTAAACATTCTCATCTACATTTCTAAGAAGTCAAATTATATTGTAAAACAGGGGTCTCAAACTTGCAGCCCCTAAAGCTACTTCCTGTGGCCCACAAAGACACCACTGTTACTGATATTTACAGAATCGTTGTATGGAAAGTTTTCAGTGGTGCAGCTCTCGGGCTAACGTGCTAGTCCTCTTGCGGCCCTGTACTAGTCCTCACGAGGCCCTTATTGTGATTTGAGTTTGAAACACCTGTCGTAGGACGTCTATGCAGAAAAAGTCCTGCAGCAGTCTGAGAGGCCTGTCAGGCAGAAAGCTGTAAGTGTGCAAGTGAACCCGCTCATAAAGTTTAGCAACCCACTTAAGTTCCTCTTTAAAAAAAACCCGAAGGACAGATCGCTGAAATACTAACATGAAACCAGATTAAGTGTAATCACCTCTGCCAGAAAGACCTCTATCATGCTCTCCAGCAGTAACCTTGCACAACCATATCCCACTTAAAACGTAGCAGTGGAAGAAGACAGTCATTAGATTCAGGGCATTTCTAACAGCATGGTCTCGGCTATTCTTAACTAGAAAACACCCACATCTTTCTTCAAAAATACTCAAAGAGAACACTACCCAACAGAAAACACCAGTGACTTGTGAAATTCCTAGATGCGTAAAAAGGCCTAAGAAGAGCAGACTGGGCGAACCAGGCATTGCAACAGAGTTAGCAAATTATTAAACGCACCACAGCAAAACATGCAGAGAAGGGGGAAATACCGGGGCTGGGAAGTCACCAGGGGCAGACCTCAGTGGAGGAGGGGAATTTTCACAGGTCCCCTCGCCCCCCCATGACTCAGTCACAGCTACTCCCAGGCCGGTGCTTTTACCCAACACCAGCAGCGCTCACCCTCCCCCACACGAAATAACTGGATTGCCAGCCCAGCGCTTGTTGACATCAGGTGCCTGACCCGGCACCAGGAGGCGGAAGCAGCTTCTTTTTCCCTCCCTGGTGCAGTTGAAACGGCTCCAGAGGAGGGCTCCGACCCGCAGCTCAGCCCAGCGGGGGCCCCCCACCCGTGGGGCGCGGAGGAGGGCCTCAGCCCACGTGTGAGGAGCAGGGGCCGGGGGTGACAGGCTGCACCAGAGCCCGCAGCTCAGCCTGGCTTGCCCCGCAGGGCTGCTGGCCGGTCCCGCCGCGCGCACCAGGCCTCAACCGCCGCCCGGCCACCCCCTGAAGCGAAGGGGGCCTCAGCCGCGCCCCCCAAACCCACACTGTCAGCCAGGGGCCCCACCCTCCCGTGGCAGCGGGCAAGCAGGCCCCCACCCGCCAGCTGCCTGCCCCCCTCAGCAGCCAGGGCCGGAGCGCGCCGCTCACCGGGTCCCAGCGCCTCCATGGCGGCGGCGGCGGCGGCCTCGCTGCGGTCCGCCCCGGCCGCGGCCGCCCCGGGCCCCGCCGCCCCCGG
>ML681963.1:55035901-55076616 GCA_007922195.1 Podocnemis expansa | reverse complement strand
GGAACGGGGGGGCGAGTGGGAGCGGGGGGTGATGCCGGGAGCGGGGGGTGGCGAGTGGGAGCGGGGGGTGATGCCGGGAGCGGGGGGGCTGTGGGGGGGTGAGCGGGAGCGGGGGGAGGGGGAGCGCAGCGAGCAACAGGAGTTGCTCAGCTGCTCTCTCCCCCTTAGAGGGAACATTGCTAGGCACCGGGACCACGTGCCCCAAATCCCAGTGCCGCTGCCCCGGATCTCCAGCCCAATCAGCCACAGCGGGGAATCCGAGGCCCGGCCACCCGCGCTGGCAGCAGCCTTGTCCCCAGCTGGGGATGTGGGACCCTGCCGCCCGCGGCCGCTTCTGGCCCCATCCATAGCCGGGGATGCAGGGTCTAGCTGCCTGCAGCAGCGTGGTGGCTTTGGGCCCTGTCCAATGTTCCCTCTAATTTTACATAGTCTGTGTGCGCAAAAAATTTCTTTTGTGCAAATTTTCAGAACCAGTATCCAAATTTGTGCGCATTCCAGTGAGTGTGGTCAAACTTGTGAGTGCAACGAAGCAAGTGTGGATGATGCAAATAATATCTAAATTTTATTTTGATATGGTGATGGAAATGATTTTATAAATTACAAAACCTTCTTTGAAACATGCTATTTGAAACAGCCTTCTTAAAGTAGCACAAAAATATTAGCACCGTTGAATTTTTTTGTGCATGCTTTATTTTGTTGTGTGCACGGGCTTCACAGTCTGTGTGTGCACGCACATGCGCACAGCTTAGAGGGAACATAGGCCCTGTCGGCCTGCGGGCCGTGCCTCAGGTCTCTCCCTGGGCCAGCGACGCCCCTGGCTCCATCTGCCCTAACTGAATTGACTTCACTAACACTTTCCTTTCTCCATCCTGGCATGTGTATATATACCTCTCAGCTATAGTTTCCACTTCATGCATCTGATGAAGTGGGTTAGAGCCCCTGACAGCCCAAATACATTTGCTAGTCTTTAAGATGCCACAGGACTCCTGTTGTTTTTGGTTGACCCCTGCACTCAGAATTCCAGAATAAGGCATAACCTTAATTTATATAATAGCACAGGGGTCAGCAACCTTTGCCAACCCTTGTGCTGGTCCTTCCTCCCCGACCCTCGGCTGGTGGCGGTGGCCCCCTCTGCTGAAAAAATGTAGTGGCTGCCTGAACTTCAGCAGCGGTCACAGCTGGAGTGGGAGCACTTCCCAGGCATACTGTGGAAAGAAGTCACCCAGAGTAGCTCATTGGGGGTGTGCCTGGGGACAGGGATTTCCATGTAATGAAAAGCAGCAGCTCCTTTCAGGGGTTCCCAGGCATGTGCAGAAAGAAGCTGCCCGCAGTAGCTCCTTTGTGGGAAGCATCACGCTGCAGAGAGGAGCCACTGCAGGCAACTTTTTTCTGTGTCCCATGGAGGCACAGGCATGGGGGGACCTCCTGTTTCCTAGCTGCACTCAAAGGAAGCTGCCCAGAGTGGCTTTTGGTAGTAGGAGTGGCAATTTCTGTTGTACTGCACAGGGTGCCAGGTGCCGCTCTGAATGAGCTCAGGTGCCACAGGATAAACTCAAGTATTGATCATCCTGTGTGATAAATGATTCTTACTCCAGATGTACCAATCAGATTTCTCTCAAGTCTGCATCTAAATTAAATATGTTTTAATTATGTTTTAAAACAGAACAGTTGTGACATTTTCATGGTAACTAAGGCCCCAGTCTTGCAATAAGCACCAAGTGGGTAGATTCTAGCATCCACAAGGAGTTCATTATAGGATAAGAGTATGCTTTATAAAAACACCTGACAACCAAATGGTAAAAAAGTCATTCAGCATCTTCATTTAAATCATATTGCAGCATGACAACACAGTTCTGGAAAGCCCAATCTATGTTCATCCACCCTTCTTCATAAGATTACATTGCATAGAAATTTGTCAATCCACTGTCCATAAAGGAGTTTGACAGGCTTACTTAGTTCTAAAGCACAACTTGGCATGGCTCTGGTTTTCCAGGATCCTCACGCATGCATGCATGCACACACAATGATATAAGAAAGTAAGAATGATTAGAATGGATCTGATCTATGGTTCATTTAGCCCAAAATCTTGTCTTCCAGCAAGCCTTGAGCCAGGTGTTTCACAAGGAATTAACAGCAGGGCATTTTGAGTGATTGATCCATCCCCCATCCTCCCAGGCCTGTTTCTGGCTGTCAGAGGTTTAGCAATACACACGATATGGGGTTACTTCCCTGACCACCTGGACTAATAACCATTGATGGCCAGACCTATTCTCCACAAACATATCATTATTTTTGTAACCCAATTAAACATTTGGCCTTCACAACATCCCCTGAAAATTAATTGCACAACAGGTCAACTATACATTGGGTGAAGGAGTACTTCCTTATGTTTGTTTTAAACAGGCTGCTCATTAACATGGTAGGGTGACCATTGGTTCTAGTGTTATGTGAAAAGGTAAATAACACTTTCCTATTCACTTTCTCCATGCCATTCATGATTTTATAGACTTCTATTACACCCCCTCCATCCATCTCTTTTCTAAGGTGAAAAGTCCCAGTCTTTTTAATCACTTCTCATATGGAAAGCTATTCTACACTCGATGATTTTTGCTGCCATAGAGAAAAGGAGATCAAAGATTTGAATAAATATATATTAATTTTTAAAAGAGAAAAATCTCATCTACTGGAAGAAACTTTTTTTTTTAGTCCCTCTTATAGAAACTTCCTACCATCCACTCTTCTGCTTCAAATTTAATAAGCGCACAACTTACCCCAATTTGGAAATACACTACACCAAGTGTGTCAAACACGCATCCCGCACGGCAAACCTCTTCCATCCAGTCCATGACCATGCTCAATGGGACCACATGCTAACTGAAAGTGGTCTCACACATGCCCAACACCCTGCAATGCCATGAGTGTCACGTCTCATGACGTCACAGGGCACTGGCTATGTGAGACTGCGCTCAATGAGACCACATGCTCTCCCTAACACAGAGAGAGTAGTATTGCAGAGCAGAGTTTTGCATATACAGCACTCTATAATACTGTGAGAGTGCTATAGTATTTCAGTTTATGGTATGTATGACCCACTTTAAGTACATTTAAGTCAAATCTGGCCTGCCATAGCAAATGAGTTTGACACTCCCATACTACACCATATCTTTCAAAATCTTTGCAAACATCATCCTCCTGCTCCTCTACTGTTTCACAACTCATGACTCCAGCCTCAAGTCACTTCACTGGATAATTTCCTTCTTCTACCCCTCCAAGCTCTACATTGTGCCCCCAGGCAGGGTATTTGTTTAACCTTGCAGCCTATATAACCTCTTGCTGAAGAGCACACTGTATTAATTAATGAGCTTCATTAGATCTTCAGATGTTTCAAAGAGATGAAAATTCTTTACTGAAAACCATTCCAAACATGAATGTAGATTACTCAAATGTTGCGATATGCTCACATGTTAATAATGTTAATGGCAATAGCTATTTTTCTGTGCAGGGTTACAGTGCTCTTGTAAGTGTAATATAATAGTTTTTCTTACTAGTGTTAATGATTGATTAACACCCAGCAGCTAACAGTTAACACAAAGAGATGAATCAATAATAAACATGGGATGCCACTCAGAATTTAGCTGTCGAGTGATTGCTGGGGAATTGGGTGGGGGGAGGGGGGCTGTTCCTAATAGTTTATCATTAAACACTTGAGATGCATTTAGTACTGCACTCTACATTTATTACTTCACACAGTAAGGCTATATTCCTGCAAATATTTATGCACCTGAGTAGTTTTACTCACATAAATTAACTCATTAAACTCAGTGGATTACTCAATGTACAAAAATTACATAGCTGTGTATTTTGCATATTGATATATAAACAAATTACAATCCAAGATTAAGATATACATGGAATCATTGCTGCTAAGAATTTAACACAGGGGGCAGCAGCCTTTGCCAACCCCAGTGCCTGTCCTTCCTCCCCAACTCTCAGTTGGTGCCAGTGGCCCCCTTTGCTGAAAAAATGTAGCAGCTACATGAAAATTTAGGAGCGGTCACAGCTGGAGTGGGAGTGCTTCCCAGGCATGCCATGGAAAGAAGTCTCCCAGAGTGGCTCATCTTGGTGGTGTGCCTGGGGACAGGAATTTCCAGGCATGCCACAAAAAGAAGCGGCTCCTTTCAGGGGTTCCCAGGCATGCTGCAGAAGGAAGCTGCCAAGAGCGGCTCCTTTGGGAGGCATCACATTACAGAGAGGAGCCACTCCAGGAAACTTTTCTCTGTGTCACATGGAGGCATAGGCATGGGGGGACCCTGTGTCCCAGCTGTACTCAAAGGAAGCCTCCCAGAGTGGCTTTCGGTGACAGGACTGGCAATTTCTGTGGTGTTGCAGAGGGTGCCAGGTGCTGCTCTGAATGAGCTCAGGTGCCACTGTTGGCACACATGCCGGGGATTGCCTACCTCTGATTTAACAATTACAAATTCTGCAGTTTGTACTGCTTCTTTTCAAAATGACCTAACAAAGTACTGTACAGCATACGTGAACCAGGGTGAAAAAGAACCTGGTGTTGGCTCTATATATGTAGCAATACGTAGTCTTAAAAGTGACTCTGTACCAAAATGCTAAAAACTAACTCTTAGCCCTCGTGTTCTTCAGCATTCAGATAAGAATATACAAAAGCATTATTCAGCAAAAATAATCAATACAGGTAGGGAGAAAGTCCTGCCAACCACATAGAAGAGAAAGGCTAAAATAAATGGTTAGAAATTAATCTAAATAGTTAAGCAATATTTCTGAGAATAAAATTATAAAGCACTAAATAGAAAACTAAACTTTATCAATGTATTAACCCTGTGTTGATTATGATGATTCAGGATTCCTTTGATGCCATTTAAATCACTAGCATAATCACTGGGCTGTTCACATAGCTTTCTACGAGCTTCTCCCTTACTCTTCCGTTGAAGTTTATTTGCTTGATTATCTTGTTTTTGCAAATGCACATTACTTCATAACGTTTCATTGGTACTTAACCCTAAAAGGTAAACATTCAAAATTGAACATCAACATCCTAACACAGACCATGTTTTCCTCTAGAGTAATATGAAGAATGGAGCTATTTATTTTGCTGGAGAAATCTCTGGCAAGTTTATGTGCTTAGACCTCAACCAGTTATATCCTGGATCAATAATAACTTTGACTTTAATTCTGCAATGAATGCTGTATAGGCAGATCCCCATGAAAATAAGTATGGCTTCATATGGTTACAGTTACTTTCCTATAAAGATGGTTGTTTGACTGTGGCCTTAATAAACACATTTAATATACAATAAACTGATGGGTTAGATTTTGTTGTAGTTTAGAATGCCCAGCATTGACTGTTTAAAGCATTTATTATGTCCTTCAGGTCAGACAAATATATACTATTTATTCACTATCATTTCAGAAGCATTGCTCATTTAAACTATGCGATTGTGTGTGCTATACTTGGTGGTTTTTCTTCCTTCCTCATTCAGTAATTCTCTTAAACCAATCAGTTAGCTCTTTCATATCTAAGACAGCTGCCAACTTCCTAAACAAATAAAAGAAAGCACTCAATGTTGCTCCCACATCTGAGGTGAGCTTGCTAATCATCGAGCTAAATTCTGAAGGTGTAGCCATGTTAATCTAGTTCAGTAAAACAAGAAGTCCTGTGGCACTTTTAAAGACTAACAAATGTATTTATCACATGAGCTTTTGTAGAAGAAAATCCCTCTGTGTAGCCCTACCACTTGGCACTCCTCCAGCCTTTTTGTATGGAGCAAGACAGGTGTCTAACTCAGAATCAGCATTAAACAATTGGGGGCCCTAGGTGAAGGCCCTTTATGGGGCCCCCATGGTTCCACTGCCACCTCACCACAGCCCCTGGTCCCCCCAGGCCTGAATAGAGGCTGCCTCACCCTCAGACCCTGGATCAGGCCTGTTCAGACCTTGGACAGCTGGGGGCAAAGCTGCCCGTATTCTTCAGAGCGGGCCGCTCCAGGGGGCCCCACTCCTGGCAAGCTGCAGCACTGCACCAGCCGCTCTCCTTCCTCCTCCTGTGGAGACGCAGCTGGCTGGGTGTAGGCAGGGAGCGCTGCTCTGCCCCCCTGCAGAGAGTCTATTTGGACACAGGGAGGCAGGCAGCGGAGCCTCTGGCCCTGATGCTCTGTGGCCCCCAGCTCTCCAAACATCCTGCAAGAGCAAGCATAGGTGAAGGTGTCACGGAGAACCCAGAAAAGCCTCTTGGATCCCCTCTGTTCACAGCCCACCAGGGATTCTGCTACGGTGGAGCTTTCTCCCATTCACCAGGGTCTCCATGCTACCTGTAGCCAGCTTCCCAAATCCAGGCCCAGAGAGTCCGATCCTTGCTCTGTGTGGTCTCCCTTGGGGGGGGTTCCTCCCCCTACGAGGGTCCCAGCCGTCCCAATCAGCAGTGACACTCAGCCAGTGTAGCAATTAGAGGGTTTATTAGCAATCCACTTAGCACAGCAGCTAGGACAGTTGGCTCTCAGATCACCTAGGAGGGCAGATAGTAAACCCCCAGGACAAGCCCCGGAGGTCCTGCCCCTCCGACCTCCATCTTCCTTCTTCCCCTTTCTCCCCTTTGTTCTCCTCTCTATCCAGCTGCCCTGCCCCTGGTCTAAACCGGCCACAACCTGTCACCCCCAGGGGGTCCAGGTACGGTCGCACTAAGGCCTCTTCCCCCCTAGTGGTACCTATAGTTATCACACCCCTGTGTCCCATCACCAGAATACCATCACCAAAGAACAGGAACAGAAAAGAAGAACCACAATAACCCAAGAGGTTTTCTTACTTCATCACACCTCTCCCCCCTTGGAGACTGAACTGAGCGGGGTCACCTCCGCTGGTGACCTGGGGAAGTTCTGACCCCCCACCCTGGTGATAAGGCATCTGCGACTACATTCGCACTTCCCTTGACATGTATCACCTCCATATCATACCCGTGAAGGATTAACCCCCCACCTCCTGAGCTTGGCATTAGTACCCTTTTAGCAAGCCCTCCCAGCTTGACTAAAATCTCATCCATCCGGGGCATGGGTTATGCGTCAGACACTGTGACGGAGTTCAGCTTGCCATAGTCCACACAGAACCGGATCGAGCCATCTTTCTTGGGTACCAGCCCTATCGGAGAAGCCCATGGGCTGGTAGATGGTTGTATAACCACCAAGGCCAGCATGTCCTGGATCTCCCTCTCTACATCCCGGGCTACCTTCCCAGTGACTCTAACTGGGGAGCACTTTATGGGATTGGTCGTTCCGGTCTCTACGTGGCGCACCACTAAGTTGGTAAGCCCAGGCCGGCTATAAAACAGTGGTCGGTAGGACTCCAGCCCTGCGCTAATCTCTTCCCTCTGGGCCACAGTTACCTGGTCAGATAAGGGAATTGAGTCCAGGGAGGATCCATTCTCCACCCGGCTACCGAACCTCAATAGGGGATCTCCCCCCAGACCCTCCCATTGTCCGCATACAGTCAGTACCAGCCCTTCTCTGTCAAAGTAATGTTTCATCATAGTACCAGTGTACACTTTTTGTTTGTGTGACCAGTGGGACAGTTCTACCACATAGTTCACGTCGCTCAGTTGTTTGGTGACCTTGACGGGTCCCTCCCAGGCAGCCTGGAGCTTATTCCTTTGCACTGGGATAAAAACCCTCACCTGATCCCCAACCCCATATGATCTGGCCGGGGCACTGCAATCATCCTCAACTTTCTGCTGCCTTTGGGCCTGCATTAAGTTCTCCCTAACCAGGTCCATAAGCCCCATGAATTTCTCCTGGAAAATCAGGATGTATTCTACTACTGATTCCCCATTGGGGGAGGCCTTCCCCTCCCACTCATCTCACTAAGTCTCACTCTTCTCCCATACAACAGAAGGAGGCAGCTGTTACAGGACCCCCTTACTGCTGGGGGCCTTAGGCAGCCACCTGCTTTGCTTACACCAAAACCCGCCTCTGGTTTAACTCATTCCCTAGAACAGGTGCCTAGATTGCTTGGCTCCAGGCAGTGGGTTCCTATTCATGGCTCACTGAGAAGAGAGGCACTCCCCTTCAATTTTAAAAGGGATAGCCGTGTTAGTCTAGTCCAGTGAAAAAACAACAAGGAGTTGTGTGGCACTGTTAGTCTTAAAGTGCCACACAACTCCTTGTTGTTTTTTCACTTCCCTTCAAACCAAGCCTTGGCTCTCTTTGAGAATGGAGCTTAGCACACACTCCTGTCATCCAGCTCCCCACCTAGTGGGCTGGCTTTTCTCAACTACATTTACCTAGGAACCTAATTGAGTTTCATGGAGCACAGTGTCGTTCCTGTGATTTTTCTAAGCTCTTCAGAGGCATGGCGACAATCCTCACTGCAGCACCCAAGTCCCCTTATGGCTAGGGCTACCAGATACCAAAGCATAGAAAGGAGGACAAGGAAGTACAAAAACAAGGACACATGGAGAAAATTTAGTATTCCTCTGCTTTTAGGGGGCCCTGGAATGGTTCCCCCTAAAAATAGGATGTTCCAGGGCTTTCCAGCATACTTTAACCCCTGTAAGTAAAAAGCCAGACAAAACCCCGTATTTTTAAAATGCCTGCTGGATGGAGAACACGAAGGTAAAAAGGAGGACAAGTCTTCCTTTCGCCTGACATCAGGTAACCCTACTTAAGGCTCTCTAGACCAGGGTGTGGCTGCAGATTGACCCCAGCACTAGAAATGCCCTTTTGTGCCCCCTGTGACCCATCAGCATGCCTGCAGCTAGGAGGAAGAGCAGTAGCCCCATAGCTAGGGTTACCAGATACCAAAGCACGGAAAGGAGAGGGAAGTAGGGAAAGGAGGACACTGGCTGACTTATGGAGAAAACATAGTATTAATGTAATAGCCTTCTATTTTTAGGGGGCCCTGGAATGCTCCCCCTCAAAAATAAGGTGTGCTAGAGCATTCCAGCATACTTTAATCCCTGCAAGTAAAAAACCAGACAAAAATCACGTATTTTTAACATGCCTGCTGGACAGAGGACGTGAAGGTAGAAAGGAGAACATGTCCTCCTTTCGCCTGACATCTGGTAACCCTACCCGTACCAGGCACAGCCTGCCACAACCCAGCAGGCTCCAGTCAAGCTGGGGTGCCCCCCATGCCCTGAGATGTGCGCAGCACGATCCCCCCCGGGGTCCTCATTGGCTCCACGCCCCTGCGCCCAGTCCTGCTGGGCAGCTCACATCCCGCGCCAATTCCGCCTCTTGCCTGCGGACGAGGAGCGGAGAGACTCCTGGGGCAGGTGAATTGACACCGCGGAAGCACCAATGGGGTGCTGGCGGGGGCGGGAACATTCCTTTCAGAGCCTGTCATTGGAGCGCCGAGGAGCGGGGGGAAGGCCAAGCGAGCCAGTTGTCTAATAGGGCGCCGAGGAGGCGGGTCTGTAAGGGAGAGCGCGAGCTGTGATTGGCCCAAGGGAGCAGGCGGGGCCAGCTCAGGCAGAGCGCGAAGAATCGAAGGGGCCTGTACTCGTTGTTGGCTTGGGCGGACTTGGCTTGAGGCTGAGGAGAAGCGGTGACCTCTGGGGGGCAGCCGGCGTCAAAGGTCCTGATCGCCCCCGGGCAGCCGGCGGCCATGGCGGCTGAGGTAAGCCCGTGCGGCCTGCCTCTCGGGTCGGCCCAGGGAAGGGATGCTAGGATGCAGCGACCCCCACCCCCTCCCTGGGGCTCGGTTCCGAGTGGCTGAAGCGCCCGTTGCTGCTGGCGGGGACTACGACTCCCGGCATGCACTGCGTCTCGCTCTGCGCAGCAGCTTCCGCTGAGCTGTGTAGGGACTACATTTCCCGGAGTGCAATTCGGCGCACAGCGCTAAGTGGCCTGCCCAAGTGCATGCTGGGAGTGTGGTGTGCCCTGGACCTGGTTGTGGCTCTGGCGTGACTGGGGGGGGGGGAGCGACGGGTAGGGCTGGGCCGACATAGCATGGTCCTGGCACCATACAGAGACGTTGTTTCAATGTACTGGTCTAAGCTGGGTGCTGGGGTTCCTCCTGGGGTAGGGTGGAGTGTCAGTGTTGCACAAGCTCTGAGCCTGGTTGAAGGATAGTCATTCAGGTCCCTATACCCTTGCTCAGCAGAATGGACGACTGCGCGCCTGACTCATGTCACCACCCTTGGATACCTGTTCATTATGTGAGAAATGCCCACAGAGCAGAAGATGCACATGCAACATACATGGAGTCCCCAAACTGTGAGATTTGGGGCCACGGATGTCTTAGAGTGGCATCTGATTTTCAGTTTCCAAAGGGATAGCCGTGTTCAGTGTCATGAACTTCATTTAGTCGAGGGGTCTCAAACATGTGGCCCATGGGCCGCACGTGGCTCCTAAAGCTATTTCCTGCAGCCCTCAACAACATTGTTGTTACCTGGTATATGCAATATCGTTGTATGAGAAGGTTTCAGTGGTGCGGCCCTCAGGCTAACATACTAGTCCTCATGCGGCCCTCGTGGTGATTTGAGTTTGAGACCCCTGATTTAATCTGTGGTTTGGACTTGTGGCCCTGCTTGTGCCCTGTTTTCTCCATTTCTACTTCTGTGGCTACTCCTACCAGCTATAGACCATGGAGGTCATTGGTTGCATAGCCATCAAGGACTTGTTTTTCCCATTGATGGTAATGCACATTAAGAACTCATGTTTTGTTCAATAGCATTCCTCCATCATCAGCTTGGTCAGATGCCAAAAGGTGGCTTAAGGAGATGTTTAGCTGGTTTGTCTTTTGTCATCTTAACTATGTGCCATGGTGTTGCAGTACTGGAGTTTCACTACATTTCCCCTTTATACAGAATAGTAATTAATGACTTCTCAGCTTTCTGGAATGATCTTAACTGTCCACACAATTTGGAGTGACTTTGTTTTTTGTCAATTTTACATAAAATTGGAAGTGTTAATATGTCAAAAGTTACAAGTTTCTCCCAACTTTTACTGTTGTGTTGTATGAAACAGTGGTCACCAAGCAGCATTTGGATACAACATTTGATTTTGCTTTGCTAATTCAACTTTATACAATAATAAAAGGTGCATGAAACATCGTGTTTCGGTTGAATGAACTGAATTCCTAAGGGGTAATAGCAAAAACATTTTAATATACCTTGTGTAATCCAATTTGATATATTGGGATGAAATTGAATTCAGTGAGTCACCTCTGTTAAGAAGCTTCTACTTTGTTAAGGTAAATACTGTTCTTGGTTTCTAGCCTCATTATGAAATTGAGAATGTGAAGTCTGACTTGCAGAAAACCTTTGACAGTGATTCGGACAGTGGACAGGGCAGCTGCGAAACAAGCTCTTCAAGACAATCCAACAAGGGAACAGTATCTGTTGATGACATAGGTCTGTAATTTTGTCAGGTCTTTTTGGATTTTAGTTTTAAAAATTAGAGTATTGTACTTTGCATTTATAAGTGTTTCCTTTGCAGAAGGCTGAAAGAATGTGGTCTTGGATTATCTGCCCTCCAGAAGTCACACATGCTTTGTGTCCCTTGATTATTTTTATTTTGCTACCTGCCTAGCAAGAAAGCTGCTGCCCTAGAGAAAGACCCGGCATATGGGCCCAGGCCCACGCTCTGCTCCCTGGCCACAATTCGGAGCCTGGGCCTGAGCCTGATCCAGAGTCAGGCTCCTGCCACCACCAGCCTGGATCCCTGGCCAGGGATGGGGCCAGGAGAGGCAGGCACCACTGTGGGAGGCCCGGCTCTGGGTTCGGGGTCAGGGATGGGGCCGGGAGAGGTGGATGCCCCAGCCCTGGATTCCTGCTTGGGGACAGGGCTGGGAGAGGCAGCGGCTGCCCCAGGGAATCAGGGCACTGGTGCCGGGACTTGAGGCATATGTCCCTGTGTGCCAGGCACCAGTGATGATGCCCGTGCTGCCTAGGCTGCTTATATTTCTTCTCTGTACAGACTTCAAATGTAAAAATCTCAGAATTGCAGAAAGTTACCTTCAGAACAATAAGTAACAACATACATTATATATTCAAAAGTGTTTTTCTAAATATTACAATAGAAAATATCTCATAACTGACATTTGCAAATCTGACACTTTGACTCACTAACATCAATCGAAAACACCATATAGCACTTACAATGTAACTTAGAAATACTTCACTAATACTGTATTAATAATCAAAAACTTGAATATATGAAAATATGTCTGGTCTGAATTCAAAGCCCTTTTGGCTACTCGGGTTAAGGATGGAAATGTGAAGGTGGTAGAAGAGCAGTAGTGGAGACTGAGAAAGGGAAATGATGAGTGGAGTGTTGGAAATAAGCAATCGAGTTACTCTTTTTTTATGACTAGTAGAGTTGTGCAAGTCAGATTCAATAGCATTAACTCTAATGGTTTTGTCTGTGTGATGTTTCTCCTAAATTTACACCAACCCAGGCTGGCCACATTTTCAAAGGCTTTTGTAGGCAAAGGGAAAGTATAGAGTTGATCCCTGGCAGAGGAGCATTTGTCTGCTGAAGCACTATTTGAAAAGAATTTTCTGATATTGAAAGAAGAATGCTCAGAGCTCAGTTAAAAAGGGTAATAGTGCTTTTTGTAGGGAAGACTTTCACTTTCAGATAACATGGTCACAGTGATAGCTCTCTATTAAAATGAAAGCTCAGTGATGTTTCCTGTACTTGGTATGATTGGATGGGTAAGATATGATTCTGAAAACACACTTTTTGTTTCATGTCTACTGGCTAAATCAGTTCTTTCCTGGCAGCAAAACTCTCAAATTTTAAGTATTTCAGTAAGTATTATAGGCTTACCACTTTTCAATTTGAATTCATTAGTAATTTTATGACATTTTGGACTGTAGACTTTTTTTTTACTTATAAAAAATTCTAGGCTAATATTGAATTTGAATGACATTCATAAAAACATAACTAACATGCAGCTACGGTTTCTGCTGAACAACATTGCCTTGTTTTCCTTGCATCTTTCTAAAATAAGGAGTGTCAGAACTCCAGATAAAACCAGGAAATATTCAGTTAAGGTTCCTCACATATCCTTGAAAAGAAATTAGTGTTGCAAGAAAAATAAACAACAAATGTATGCAAACTAGTTAAGGGGGGAATGCATACTTAAAAAATATATTTAACTACTGTATAATGGAGTAGGACACTTTCACAGTGACTTGCATAGGACTAATCACTTGAGTAAAATTATGTACCTGTATTTGCAGAATTGGGGCCATATTGTATCTGTTATAATTCACATAGTACATTATTATTTGCTTTCGTGATAGAAATGCCTCTAAAAACTAAAGTAGTTTTGCGATAGTTCTAAATTACTCTAAGGATGGATAATTACACTTCTAAACCTGGCATAAGTGTATGTATTATACCATTGGGCAGAGGAGAAGTGGGTTTTCAAAGTATAGATTAAATTTACTTTGCTATGATGTACTAATCCTTCATTGGCATTTGTGAGACTTCAGCACATAAGAAATGTTTGTATGCTGCATGAACTAATCATTCATCAATTAACGTGTTTTGTTTTAAGAATGTGATGTGTGTGATAAAGAATGTAATGTATTTCCACCAGATTCAGATGAAGAAATCATTGTGAGTAAAAAATCAAAAAGCAAGAAAGTGCTTCAGGACAGTGAGAGTGAAGGGGACGAGGAATGCATTTCTCCCAAGAAGATTGACATGGTGGATGAAGATGTGGAAAGTGGGCAGCAAAATAAGAGTATGTTTGTCCGGAAGAACAAAAAATCTCATCGGATTTGTCAGGCTCTGCAGGACAGTGATGAGAGTGATACTGATGAGCTGTTGCATCCTGAAAACCTTGAAATAAATGTGAAGTCTGAATCAACTAAAGATGAGTTAGACTTGCAAGTGAAGAAACCTGCAGAGAATTCTGTGAAATCTCGGAAAAAATACAAAAATCACAAAAGTAATTTTGAGGCAGAAACAGCCAAAGTGGTAGGGAAATCAAGAAGGAAAGTGAAAAAAGAGAGACAAATGGAGGCTATTAGACAGTTGAAGAAGGAGAAGAAACACAAACAGGAGGTATAAATGTTTATTTGCAAACATTTGTTATTTTCAACGTTTAATTATAGCATTTGGTGGTAGTCTGTAGCCTCCAACATAAAGTGTTGTTGGACAACAGTAAGTTGGGCATCAACATGAGCCCCCAAGACAGGGGTTTTCTCTGATTCTTCCTTGTGTCTGTTGATTGCAGTAGTTATGAACCTGCCTCTGTAAATCAGTGTATCTAAGTTTGGAATGCTATGAAGTCAACATGACTGTCTTACCTAATTTGAAAGGTTTTGTTTGGGAGATGATGTGATAAGCATTTTTTGTTTTTAGAGTTTTGCTAGCAATCCTTAAATCATGATGATATTTTTCAAATATTTTAAAATAAACTTGCAAATTAAAATAGTTCTTCATAATTTAACTCTTAGGTTGACCAGGAGGATGGCGGTGAAAGATATCCATTTAATGATAGTGGGTGTCTTCTTGCTGACAAAGAACTCTTTGACAATGATTTAGAGGATGAGAAGGATCCTCCTCTTGAAGATGAAGAGTCACTGGAATCAATCAGAGCTGCTGTGAAAGACAAAATGAAGAAACATAAGGTAAAATGCTTCATTGTAATTGTAAACAATTGTTTATAGAGGATATTGTACCTGAGCATTTGATTGTAACACAAGATTTGGGTGATGCTGATGTGCTTCCACTTTTAGTAAAAGTGAAAGAAAATAGCCTGTGGTATCATTTTGCTCCCAGGAGGTAAAGGGCTATTAGGGTATGTCTACACTTACAATTTAATTTGAATTAATGAGGATCAGTTTGAATTAAATAAATGCATGGCCACACTGGCTTTCATTAATTCAAACTAAGGAATGCCTTAGTTCTGATTGATGAAAGCTAACTTCAGAGTTACAAAACCTGGTTTAACTTTGAAGTGGTTAATTTGAACTCATTAGTTCACATTAACCCAATGTAGCCATGTTAATTCGAACTATTAGTTTGAATTAGCCACAGCTTGATTTTCCCTATGCAATAGCGCCCCCTGCCTAATTCAAACTAGCAAGTCCTGTGCATGGACATGCTAATTCGAATTAGGGTTTCTAGTGTGACCATGTTAATTCAACTTCACTTAATTTGAACTAATCATTATTAGTTTGCATTAATTAGTTGGAATTAAGTTGATTTAACCTTCTAAGTGTAGACGTAGCCTTAGTGCCTTCTGTGAGGGACATTTTCATAGAAAATTCTAAAAGCAGTATTGCAACAAAGGTGCTCGGGGCACCTAAAGAAGTTGTAACAAAACTGGGCAGTAGTTGACACGGGTTTATGAAAATATTTGCTGATCTATGTCAGGACCAATGACATGGAAAATAATTGTACACAGTTACCTTGTTCCATGCTTCTTTGCTTTTGATAGCTCTCTTTTGTATTGAAATTAATAGATTTCTTTTATCAATTATAGAATAAAGATCTGTTTTATGTGCGTGAAGACTACAAATCTGTATTTGATGATGAGCATGAGGAACCTACATTAAAAGGATCTAAAAGAAAGGTGGACTATTTCATAGTTTATTAAATAATCTGTTAGTTTTTAACTCAGAAGTTCATTAGAATTTTATTTGAAGTTTTTCTGTGTTGCTTCTCTTGAGCGTTTCTTATTTTCTGATTTGGTTCTTGTTTTTTTAAACTCTGTTTCAGCTGCTAGTACTTTCTTCTGTTTTTCTGCTGTTTGAAAGAAGAAAGCTATTTATTTAACAGTATAGATAAACTGCATTTCAGTCTTGTGGCTTCAGGAATCTTTCTTTTGTCTGTTTTAAGGAGCGGAAGGCAGCAAGATTAAGTAAGGAAGCCATTAAACAACTGCATAGTGAGACCCAGCGACTTGTTAGAGGTAAAATCTAAATGCTTCGGTTTAAGGGTGTAGGCGAACTATTAAAATATCTTCAGGAAAACATCCGAAACAACTGAGAGGCCAGGTTCTACTGTTGATTAGCATGAACAAGTCAGGATCTAAACTGAATAGGCTGCAAAACAGTCTTTGCCAAAGTCTTGTTCAGAGATGGTCTGTCAGGGCACACAAGATCCCTGATTGGAGCTTGAAACTTGCCATTACACAGCCGTGGGAAGTCACTTGGCGGCTTTTAAAAGCAACAGTTGAGCTACAAGTAACTGACTTGGTGTGAGTTGGACATTTAGTTGCAACAGATTTTAGAACTGATTTTGCCATTCTGTTCCTGATTCACAATCTGCTTTCTTATAAGTCTCTGTGCACGTTGTACTCTTTGCTTTTCATAACATGAGACTGTGGATTGGGAAGATTTCCTACAGATACCACCTTTGTTCAGCGTTGTGCTCTGCTGTTTACCTCTACTCTGATATTTTAACTCAAAAATACTTGTCCCAAGAGCCACTGGATTTTTAAAAACTATATGTTCTTATGTACAGCTTAAACAAGTTTTCCCTCTCTGGCAGAATCGTCTCTTTCTCTCCCATATCATATGCCTGAGACCAAAACCATTCATGAGTTCTTCAAGCGTAGACCTCGACCAACATGCCAGGGAAATGCTATGGCATTGCTAAAGTAAGGACCAAGCTTATCTCATAGGCTTTCTTAAGTCGGGGCTGTCAGTCTTCCTGAAGTAGATGGGGTCCATGTTATGAAGAAGTTATGTAAAATACAGTCTCCTTTCCTATTTACAGTCACATAGGCCTCCCACTTTTCCTTTTTAATTGTCTATTGCTTTCATGGCAGCTACAGCAACTGCTACGGGGGGAAAGTATTATTAGAGAAGTATTTAATGTTTTAACTAACCTTTTAATGCAGTTTAACAACTGGAAACAAGCAATATCACCTGGGGACTAGCCAGCTTTTCACAGCCCCCCTCCCCCAGAAAGGGCAATTACTGACCACAGTCTGAGAACCACTATGCTTAACAGTAAACCTGCTGGTTTAGCACATAATACGTAATAGCAGAACACATCTCCTTTCCCTGAATAGATTTATTTACCAGCTTCTCTCTGACAGAAGG
Source organism: Podocnemis expansa (assembly GCA_007922195.1). NCBI lineage: Eukaryota > Metazoa > Chordata > Testudines > Podocnemididae > Podocnemis > Podocnemis expansa. The sequence goes on along the minus strand of ML681963.1, from coordinate 55,059,584 downwards.
GACATAGAAAGCATCAGTTATATTATGCTTGTTAAACAGAAATAATATTTGAAAGTAAGATGCAAGTCTGAATTCTTGTGACAGTGTTCCATTCTCTTCTCCAAATTTAGATCACTGCTATTGTCTCCCTGCTCAATTTAAAATCAAATCCTATTTTAGAAGGTGGGATGGACTCTAAAATAAAGACCATTCAGGGTGCAGTTAGAACCCTTTTTCTTTAGTTAAAAAAAGGGAAATCAAGAGAATCCTACCTTAATAGAAATCAGTGGTTGAGATTTTTAAATGCTTAAATGTCAGGCTATTTAATGTTACGTTTTCCACAGCCACCTTAACTTGATATTAGTAGTTTACTATGAAAATTCAATAATTTATATTACTGATTAGAAGAGTATTATACATAGACATTCAATTATAATGTACAGTAATGTCAAGTAATTGGTATTTGTGGTGTGGCATGGGAAGCAACAGATTTCTAGTCCTCTGGGCTTCTAAGAACTGAATGACAGTATTGCATTACTATAGCTGACTTCATCTGAATGTATTAAGTAAGCAGGATTTATTGAGCACCCCTACTTAATCCTAGTTATCCCTTTCCCATCCCCCAAATTTAGGGAAAGTTAGAATTGGGATCCAAACTTTGTGCCTGGGTCATCTTTTGTTTTAAATAGTGTAGATGGATAGTATTGTACTCCACTGTGACTACAAACTCTCAGGAATTAACTTAACCTACATTATGATAGTGTACTTTACCACTTCGCATCCTTTAGAGTGAACCTATTGTAACTCCTCGTAGTAAAAATGGGCCAAATTAATTTTTGTGTATTTTTAAAATGGATTTGAAAATGAGGGTAGGTTTAAAATAAACAGCATTTTTGAATGATGATTTTTCTCCCCCTCCCACCACAACTAATTTTTTTTAAAGACAATAAATGGAACATGGTTTCATTGCCTCAGCTTGTTTTATGCTTTTCTCACATTTAACAGTAGTCATGTTAGGGGCTGATGTGCTGTGTTTTGGTTGGTGACTTTGCTTTTCTGCTCTTGGTAGGTCCACTAAATACCAGCCCTGTCTAAATGAAGACAGTGGAGCCATTAAGAACTCAGCTGTAAACTGCAGCAATAATCAGAGTGAAGAGGCTGATCAGCCAGCAGCTAGGGAACTAGAACTGGAACCGGAGTTGAATAAAGATATTGATGTTACTGTTGTGGACAAACCTTTCCCTGGTATGATGGAGAACCTGACAGAAAGCTGTGATGAGAAGCACAAGGAGGATGGTGCCTTGGTTATTGTTGTGAACCCTTCAACTGCTGATAATTCAGAACAGCAGGAGTTTGGCCAGCTCAGTAATGAATGTAGTGAACAAATGGAGAGTGAAGTTCCCTTTGCATCAGAAGAATGTGGCTCTGTACAAAGAGAGGACCAGTCACAAAAAATCTGCGTAGAACGTGAAGTACCAGTACTGGGCATTGAACATGAAAAAATAAGAAAGTTCAAACTGGATAAACTTCGGGAGTTAGGATTGGATCTATCCATCAAACCAAGACTTTGCTCTGATAATGACTCTTTTATTATCCTTGATGAACCTGAATCAAACAAAGGTATTGTATTGCTTGTTGTAAGCAGCTAGATTTGACAAGCCAATGTCATGTCAGAGGTTCTCAAACTGTAGGGGAGTGTGGAAGAACATTTGGGGGATGTGGCAGGGGTCAGGTCAGGGCTGGGGGGAGTGCCACCCATCTCTGCTCCCAGTTCTGCTCCAGCTCCAGGTCCAGGCTGTTGTTCTGCTTCTGGCCCTGGTCCCAGTTGGAGACCCGGGCCCATTTTACTAGTTCAGACTTGGCCCTGCCCCCCGTTCTTAGGCCTTGATTGCAGCCCAGCTGTGACTCCATTCCTGGGCACAGATCCCTCCCTGGCTGTAGCCCCACCTTTGGTCCCTGGCTCCTGTTCCCATCCCTGATCGCAGCCCTGCTCTTGTCTTTGGGCCCTATCCCTATCTCCCAACTGCAGCTGGTGGGAATGAGGTGCAGACAGCAGTAAGGAACAGGGACACGAGCTGAAAAGTTTGGGGACCACTGACTTGGTTGATAGAACTCTGAGGAACAACTAGAAATTGGTGAATCAGAAGTGGGTGAACACTTTTTCTTTTGAGGAAAACTGTCATAGCATAGTGCTGGCTATGGTGGTGACTGTACTCTTTCTCAGATGAGACTTAAAACCAGAAATGGTGGTCCTTTGTGATTGTTAAAGATTCCTCAAACTTGCCAATAAGAAGAGCTGAATGATATTTTACATATTTCAATTCTTCCTGCAGTACAATTTAAATAAAGTGGCTTTCACTTTCTGTACTAAGCAGAAAAGCCAACATTTTTCAGCTTGGGTGCCTAAGATCAGGCCTTTGAAATCTTTTTATTCAGATGTCTCAGTAGGCGAGCTGACTTTCAGAGTGGGTGAACATGAGCACTTCCTGATGACCTCATTAGAAGTCATGGATGCACAGCAAACAAAAATCAGGTCACTCTTATTTAGCACTCTGAGGATATAAATGTCTGTCTGTCGGCATCCAAGCTTGAAAATTTCAGTTGTGAGCAGGTGATCCTATGTCATTTTTAGTTTGCATGATCCTTTGAGGTCCCGTAACTATAATTTTAATAAGTTTACATTTATACCTGCATACATTTATTAACATCATTCAATCATCTTTTTAAATTATACAGCAACATGGCCTGTGCCACAAAATGACTCCTATACAATCAACTGATTATAAGGGGGTATGGATCTATTAATGAAATGGGATGATGATACCCTAATTTCTAAGGAATAATTAGTTGTTGTTTTTTGAAGGTTTTCAACTAGTGTTTAATCCAGGGGAGGACAAAATTAACTCACAGCTAGGCACCAGCAATTTTACTTTTGGTCACCAGAGGGTGCTGCTCCATTACATTTCTACAGTGGAGCTAGGCAGCAGGCTACTGAAACTGGTCGGCATGGTGACCAGAAAGAAGGGGTGCCGCTGGCGCTGGGCACACAGGGCACATGCCCCAAATCCTGGCGCCAGTGCCTTGGGTCTGGGGGGGGTCCACCTCTCCCGGTCTCCGGCATGATTGGGCCAGAGATCTGGGGCCCAGCTGCCTGCAGCTGCTGCAGCCCTGTCCCTGGCCGGGGATCCGGGGCCCAGCCGCCCATGGCTGTGGAGGCCGTTCCTGGCCCCGTCCCCAGCCAGGGATCCGGGGCCCAGCTGCCCGCAGTGGCGGCAGCCCCGTCCCCAGCTGGGGATCTGGAGCTCGGCCGCCCGTGGCTGTGGAGGCTGCTCCTGGCCCCGCTCCCGGCCCCATCCTCAGCCGGGGGCATGGCCTGTGGTCAGGGGGCATGGCCTCATGGCAGGGGGTGTGGCCTGGGCTGATGCCCCAGGTACTTCCCTGGGGCAGCCCCGCCCCTGCCAGAAAGGTAGATTTGTTGAGGCCTGATGTAATCACATGCCCTAAAATTAAAGCACGCCATCTTCAGTGCATGGTTAAGTAAAGAGATCCTGAACTAGACCTCTAAATGTTATTTCCAAATCGATCAATGTTGACTGCTCTTACATGCTCGATACTGAACTACCTGAAAAATTGGGTGTTTTGGGGGTTTTTTAAACAAAAATCTTACATTAGAAACCTAGCTTACAACTGTACATATAAAAAGTGCTTGAAACTATTGGTTTATTGATGTCTTAAACTAACTTGATCTTAGCAGGAATTTTTCTTATGACCTTATTTTTTAAGAACTGGAAGATCTGAAAGCACGTTTCTTGAAGCACACACTTCACACAGCCAAGCCAAAAACTGAAAGGACTGTGAAGTTGAATATTATTCGTAAAGAGACCACTGCTGAAGGAAAGGAAGAGCTAAAAGCAGCTGTGGTGCCAGTGACTTTGGCTGCAGAAAACCTAGATGAAACAGTCCATGCAAAGCCAGGTATTATGACAGTTGTAGTTGCTGAGTTGGAAAACAAGTTGTTTTCTTAGTTAAGAACCTTTGGTGGAATCTAGGTATCTTTCATCTTTAAAGGAAGCCCAGACTTGAACCAGAGTTTACTTTCATCAAAATACAAGGATAAGAAAATTAGCTATGTCTTCTGGATTTTCTAGTGTCTTGTTTTACTGTGTCTCCCTTATTGATTGACTCTTCCTTGGGCAAGAATGGTCTTATCATGCAAAGTGCTGAAAATAACTAAAACTGCATGCTTGCTTCAGTTTCACAATGAGCTGCAATAAATGAATAATTATAAAGAAAAACATCAGATTCCCTAACTGGGTGATCATGGTCAATAGAACATGAGGGCATTTAATTTGTGATTCTCTTTGCACTTGCAACCATATTTTCCACAAAAAAGTTCAAAATACAAATGAGAGAATCCCTGCTTCCTGAATTAAAAGTCAATGTTTTGGTTAGGTATATTTTTCTAACAAGCATGGCATGTTAGAAGCTTGAAAAAGTAACTCCTGAGTTGTGTTGGCTGCTGAAAAGGATGTTGCCCTGTGCTATTATTTAGCTATGTTAGCCCCTTGGTTTTATGCAGAACATATTTATCCTCCTCAATAGCTACAGTACATCAATAATCTACCTAAAATCTGTAGATTAACCCTGTGGTGATAGTTTTAATTAATAGCACTTTAAGCCCTGTTGCCATTAATAGAGACTGAATACTGAAACATTTTATTTGCATGAGTCCCAAATGAAAAATACATGGGAAACTTAATCTGAATCACCTCTACTCATTTAAATGTTAGAAGTGGGTAATTTGGCTTGTCCTTTAACATGTATGCTTTCTAGCTGTTGGCGAAATATTTCATTTGCACAGAGCAAATGGAAGCCACTGCTCCATAGGAAACAATGGGAAAGAAGAACCCTTTGCTAGCTCTTGGAACATATAGCATTTGTGGGTAGTAATGAGGAATCTTCCTAATCATTCATAAAGTAGTCTTACTTCTCTAGATGGCATTTATTTAGATTAGGGTGTTTGACTTTTCTAATCATCTGATCAATTCAGAAAACTTTTTTTTTTTTTAATGGAGTATCTATGTCTCTAATCTTTCTGTGTATGTTCTACCATCCTCAAAGCATCTGATGAAGTGGGATTGTCTTCCACAAAAGCTCATGTAATAAATAAATGTTAGTCTTTAACAATGAGACATGACTCTTGGTTTGTTCTGTGTATGTAGTTACATTTAATTGTGTGCTTGCACTGCAAAGTTTAAGGCTGCATTGTAGTGCATCTACTGTATTTGTTTATTTGTTTCTGTTCAGGTGAAAAGCTACAAATGCTGAAGGCTAAACTACAGGAGGCCATGAAACTCCGCAGGATTGAGGAACGCCAGAAGCGACAAGCACTGCTTAAACTGGATAATGAAGACATGTGTGAGGAGGAGGAGGAAGAGGAAGAGGAAGAAATGACCGATGAGTCTGAGGAGGAGGAATGCAACCCAGAGGTCTATACACAGCATTTTACATAAGTGAAAGTCTAATGTCTGGTGGCTCCTCATAATTAACTGGGAAAGGAGCGAAATTAGAGTTTTGTGTAGTATTGCACAATTTGCTAAATGAAGACTGGTCTTTGACACTAAAAAATACAGTAATTAGAATGTTCAAGGTTCCAAGACCTCATAAGTCAGTGTTCCAAAATCTTTTTTTTTAAATACCAGTCTCTTCCTGATTGTTCAGTGACATTAGCCTCTAGCTATTATGTGATCTTTACCAGTCAATATGCTATTTCCGGTTGACCTAAAATACCTGAAATAAATGAATAGTCAGAATCTTTTAAAACTTATTACAGCATTTTATTAGATAATTGAGCCTCTTAGCAACTTAGACGTTATAGCTGCTTAGAAAAGATGTTCAATTTGCCATACCAGTTCAAGTAACTCATCTTTCAGTTTAGGTATGCTACGTCCAGGATTGACTGATATCTGATCCTTCACACAGAGGTGAAGCTGTTCCCCTTATTATATTCCTCCATTCTGAGTGATGCTAGTACTTTTAGCTCCTGGCAGCAAGAGATTTGACTCCAACAGATGGATGAAGACTTAACTGATCTCAGAGGTGCATTAGTGTCAGTCTTGGAGGCTAGCCATTCTTTTCAAACAATTATAAAAAGGGTCAAAATGGCTGGGTTATTCTAAGCCTTGTCAGCGCAGGCACTAGAGTAGAGCAGTCCAGGAATTTGGTGTGTAAAAGTATGCAGTTTAAGTAGATGGTCAAAACAATAATTCCTGCTGTCTCACTATGTGGATTTATGTTGAATTTTTTAGACTGTAGAGTTCCTTCTTGGTGAGGCAGAGGAAGATAATGAGGAACTGGAGGAGAAGGATACTGAAGATGGCAATAAAGAAACCGACAAAGAATCATTTGATGAGGAAAGGGTGGACAAGTCCATGCACTGTGACCCTGTTCCTAAGCCTCCCTCAACAGAGTCTACACTGATGCTGTTCAAGGACAATTCCTCCAAAATGGGGTAAATAAACCAGACTTTAAAAACTGTGATCTCAGCCTGCCCTAACTGGCTATGTCTACACTGGCTAATTAGCCTGGACTAAGCAAACTTAGTCCAGACTAATTTGGACCATGTCTTCACTAGCCTTTGGCTAGTTTGAACTAAAAAATATTTAGTTTGAACTAGGCAAAGCTCAGTTCAAACTAAGTGCTTTAGTTCAAACTAGCACATTGTAGTTGTGCTAGTTCAAACTAAGTGGTTAGTTCAAACTAGCTGCTTTTTCTAGTTCAAACAAACTTTTTAGTTTGAACTAAGCCACGCGGCTAGTTCTGAACTAGCTGAGGCTAGTTTGGACTAAACTCTGACTTATTTAGTTCAGACTCAGAAGTCTGAACTAAATAAGTAGATGTAGACATAGCCACTATGTTTTAATCTGATCAACATACACATTAGATATTTGATTTGAGAACTAATGGATACATGTGTGTATTTAAATATTAGGATGCCAGCTGTCTCTTTCACCCTAGTGATATTTTTAGTTAGTTTCCCAGACATGAAGAAGAGCTCTGCTTAAGTGCAAACACTTGTCCCAGCTGCAGACATTGGTCTGGTAAAAGAGAGTACCTCACCCATGTTGTCTCTATGAAAATCCTTATCTCATTTGGCAGAAGAATTCACTTCCCAGTGGCAGTGTATTCATCCTATTTAACATGTTATCTTGTTCTTAAAAGACCAGGCCTGACAGTTAATGTGTACAAAATAAAACTTGGTCAAAATGTTTGTTTGTTAATAAATTGCAGATATTCTCTTCCTGATGAAAAAGCTGAGTTGGAGGAAGCTCCAGGCAAAAGACCTAGCAAGTTAGGTAAAGTGGCAAGCATCTTTCTCTGGGATTTTCAGTTTTGTGACATGTGATTTGCACACTTCTGCAATTATATGACAGTTGCTGTGTCTCCCTATCACGTGCTTCCTTGGCAGCTGTGGAATACAACTTTTACTAAAAACTTTATAATAAGCCAGTTGCCCCTTGCTGATAGGGCATTGACTAGGACTCCTAACGTAATGTGATGCAAGGCATTTTGAAGCTAAAGTGCCCTAGGATGTGTGCTCAGGTTAGATTTGAATTGTAAAATGTCATTTGACAAGGAAACTGCTAGTTCCACATTAATTGTAACTTACCCTGGAATTTGAAATTCACCATCAACTTTTGAGGCACGTAGCTCATGTGCTGATGGAGCCAAAGTAATTCTTAATATTCACTGGTTGTCTGCATTCATAGTGCAGTGGCTTTCCTAAAACTCATCTTAAATAGCAGCTTTCTTCCTTAGAAGATGACGACTCGTTTTCACTGCCAACTTCAGCGAAAGAGAACAGTCACAACAGCAGCTTTGAGTTGATTGGCTCCATGATTCCATCATACCAGCCATGTAACAAACAGATGGCACGTGGGGGCAATTTTTTATCTGCAGTGGGAGGTTTCAGGTCTCCTTCTCCAGCTTTTTTCAAAACAAGCTTTCTCAGCTCTGCTTCTAAGGTAATGCACCTCTCCCATCCGTTCTCCCTTTACTGCACTCCTCTTATAATTTCCTGTGTTCTGTGACTGAAGTCCAAGGTTCCTTTTATATATCAAGAATGTAAGCACAACAGACAATAACCAGGCAGTGTCTCCTCTGTGGTTAATTGGGATTTAATTGAAGCAGAAACTTGGGCTTGCGTGATGGATATCTATTTTAAAAATTCACATTTCAAACAAATAAGGGTGACTTGTTAAATAGACAAATCAAATTCTATACATTCAAAAAGTATTGAAGGAATGCTGTTGCTTTGTAATCTGGTTTTGGTAACTGTTCATGAATTGTACAAAAATATTCATATAGGCTAGACAACATCTCTCACTTGTGCATTCTTAACTAGATAGCAGAGCAATCACGGACACTTGCTAACATTCTTTTAATCTGTTTAAAATGGCAGAAACATTAACCCTTTTTGCTTTCAACTTGTGGGACTGGGGAAAGATTGTGTTTATATTCTAGTGAGTTATCACACCTTGTGAATTTTTATCTTTGTTTGTTTATTTCACTCTGACTAGAGTTCAGGAAAGATGTCAGAGCCCTCTCTTCCCATAGAGGATTCCCAGGATCTGTACAATGCCTCTCCAGAGCCTAAGAGTTTACTTCCAGGAGCTGGAGAATCACAGTTTCAGTTTTCTTTGGAAGATGATACTCAGAGCCAACTCCTTGATGCCGATGGGTATGTTATTGGTATATGTCCATCAGGGATTACCTGCTCTATATGTTAATAGTAGCATCACAGGTTTTGGAGGTTCTTGCTCTGTTAGGTTACATGAAGAGGCATGGCTTTGTGGTCTTTCATGTTATGTTATGCTTTACACAGTACAATTGGCTCAATGATAACCTCTTTAGTAACACTGGAAGCTGGAGTGTCTAATATATTGCATCCCAATGGTGCCAATCTGTGTGTCTGTCCCTCACAAATTTTTAGTTTTCATTTTGTAAGGTTATTTTAATCCCTCTTTAAAAAAAAAACCTCTGCAATTTGTTGAAACGGTGGTTAAGATCAGAAACCATGTAATAATTAAAACGTCTTTAATCAGCTGATCTGTTGGCATCTCTTCACTTGACTGACTAAAAAGGACCCGAGCACATTTTATTGCTGCTAGCCAGCGGAGAGCCATTTTAGCTACGTTCCATTAGCAGAACCACTAGGAGTTGGAAAACACGGCTGGATCCTCTTATTCCAGATTGAGTTTGCGAAAGTGGCAGTTAGAGGAGCCATCTACCTACTTAGATGGAGGAAAGCTGAGTTAGAGTCAATGAGAGGCAAACTTGGAACTCCTATGTCATGCTTAGTCAGGCTGTCCTGTAACTGAGTATTACAACTTGTGGTGGTGGTGGGGGAATGCTTTGTGTCTTTAAGTCCTCCACATAGATGGAAAGGCAAAATTCTCCAGTATGTGCTGAATATTATGTTGTAGTTGCTAACTTCTAAATAAAATTTACTTTCAGGTTCTTGAATGTTGGGCACCACAGAAATAAATATCAGTCCTCAAAGCATCAGCTGTCTCTGGCTAGTATGGATGAGAATGCCATGGATGCCAACATGGATGAGTTGTTGGATTTGTGTTCAGGGCAATTTAGCAGTCAGGCTGAGCACACTCCGAATGCTAATAGTGGCAACAAACAAAATATGGAAGAACTGCTCAATCTCTGTTCAGGGAAATTTGTCTCTCAGAGTAAGTCCTGAATTCTGTTCCCAGTGATCTTGATTGTTGACTTTTGGGGGCAAATCTCAGTTTAAAAAAAGTCTTGTACTAACCCATTTTTTGGTGCTTGTCACTTCTAAGGAATATTAATAGTATGCTTGGAACGCAAAGAGTTGAGAGTGCTTTAGCTGTTTTGCAATCTTTACAGCCATATGTTGACTGTCATTTCCAAGACATACAAATGACATTCCAAAGACCAGAAGGAAGCTGTCTAAAGAGTTGTCCTTTTGTTCTTTTCTGTAGCAACTTCTCCAGTCTGGGCATCTTCAGCATCCTCTAAGCCAGAAAAAGAGAGTGACACAGATGATCCAATGGCAGAAGTACTAGCACTTTGTTCAGGCTCCTTCCCAACTGACAGGTAGATGTTACGGGAGTTCTAGGTTGCCATGGTGATTGTGGTCTGACTTCACTTTTTATGTCTGACTTGGGTTCAATACCTGTTCAAAATGCTATGGATGCAAGTGTGGTTTGCCTTGGAGGTGAAGGAGCCGAGTATGTCAATGCTCAACAGTTATTCCTTTGAGCAGTGATATGGTAGAGTTGGTTCACTAGGGCAGTGGTGTTCCCAAGTTCCATGGTGAAGAAAAGAAATTTCCACTGCTCTTGAGTGTGGAGGAGGAAAATGGGTAGAGAATTTTGGTCAAATCTAGAGCACAGGTTTAGGGACTAAGATTCTTGGGTTCTCTTACCAGTTCTGTGGAGCTGTGGGCAAGACATTAAATTTGCATCTTAATTTTCCTCATCATTTAAAACTGGACTGATTTATGTGTATTTAAGAAGGATGTTATGAGGCTTAATTGTTCAAAGCATACCAAACTACTCCTAGGCACCTTCCAACTTTACTGAAGGGGAAACTAACACACAAAAATAAATGACTTGTCCATGTTACTCCTGTTAATGTTAGTGGGGCATTAACCACCTAAAGCTTCATGCTACACACTTTTGGGAGATTGCAACATTTCAGATGCTGTTGTGGATAATTGTTTGTCACTAGCTCATTCAGCAGTTTAAACCCTGCTTCTATCTATTTCATGTCCATTGTTGGAGGGCATTTGTAATTGTGTGATGGGGTTGGGTTTTTGTAGGGAAGGGGAAGATGAGGAGGAGCAGGTGGACGAATTTGGCAATTTTCAGCTCTTGGCAGATGACCATGCCTTTGACAGTGAGGAGGTGAGTATTGATGGAATGAAGTGATAACTTCACAGCTCTGCCCGTAAGCATTCGATTTATTTTCTCAGTACTTTATCCATTTGTGCAAGACTCTCATCTTCCAGCCTAGTAACTGAAATCAGTGAAGAGCTGTATTTGGGTCAGTGTAAAAGGTGTTGATTTAGAATTCTGAGGTACAATTTCTTGGTTTTGTGAGTACTTAGACTAGAACCTCCTGGATATTTCTTTGTTGATTGTTTAGTTTTGCTTTTTTATCCATTGAAAAGTTCAGGCTGTTGAGATTGTAGGGAGTAAACAATCTACTGAAAACTCGTAGGAATTTCTGAGAACTGTTTCTTGTTGACTGATAGGATGAAAAAAGTGAAGGTGATGAGAAAAGTGAAGACGAAGCAGAAGTTAGTGATGATGAAGAGGAGCTGTTGAGACGAACACAGAGTTTAAAGAAAAAATTGTGAGAAATTTTTTCTCCCTATCTGAACTGCCAGAAAAGCGGTACCAGTTCACTAAAAAGATAGTTAATGCTTAAGAGCTATTAAGGAGCTAGTAATCTTTAAAAATAAAGAACAAGAGACCATGATAAAAGAAACAACAACTTTTTTGTTTTTGATGACATAGTAGTTCTCTCAGTATTGCTTATGACTTAAGTGGGTGCCAAAGTACACATTTTGCAAGTGAAATGACCTTGTTTATTTCCTAGTAGGCAATCCCATCTTATAAAATGGTGAAGTAAACTGGTAGATCTTCCTCACTTTCATGGGCTCTAAAACTTGAATAACTTTATCAAATTGAAAATGAAAACTGAATCAGAGCATCTCTAATTTAGCATACACTGTAGTTCCAGAAAGATTTTGCTTTTGCTTTCAGAGACTCTTGTGATGCAGCTAAAGGTTCTAACTTGATCTCCTTTTTGGAAATGGTCTTACAGAAAACTGCAGGATTTCTTGGAAGATGAGGCAGAGCTGTCAGGAAGTGAAGTAGGAAGTGAAGATGAATATGATGGTGAGGAGCTGGATGAATATGAAGAAGAGATTCTTGATGAAGAACTCCCTGGTGAAGTGGAACTGCAGGATCAAATTAACAAAATACACACGTCAGTAGCAGTCCTAGTATACTTAAACATTGCAGCAGTTGCAAATATTATACTTAGAGTAGGTTGTAATCTGTAATTGCACAGCTAACTGAGACTTCTCTCCCTTGGAAAATAACCTTAGGAAGGCGATGCTTGATGATGATAAGCGTCAGTTACGCTTGTACCAAGAAAGATACCTTGCTGATGGAGACCTGTACAGTGATGGTCCGGGGCGAATGAGAAAATTCAGATGGAAAAACATAGGTATAATATTGGCATATTAATCTATTCTGGTGCAAGAAATTCGGTTAGGGGTTGGAGGGCGTCGGGGAAGAAAACATTTTAGTAAGTGCTTTTAACATGAAGCTTAAGGTTATACGGTCTCCTGAGCCCTGATTTATTTTTTCAAAAAAACACTCGTGTTTGTAACTGTGGGTGGTGGACTTGCTTTGACTTCTCTTGCCTAGTTTCCAGACAACATTAGAACCTTAAGTATGAAGATGAAATTATTTTAAACCATTTTTGGGTCACATTCTAGTGCAGACATAACACTCTGGGAAGCTATAACTTCAAGCTAATGGGGTGGGGAGGGAAGTAGCTGGTACAGAGATTCTCCCAGTCTCAAGTGGTTTTAAGTCCCACCCCTTAACTAAAATAGAACATATATGCTGTGCTCTTTTGTAGGCTGAATCCAGGAGAAAGTAAACAGAAAGCTGGTGGGCATGACTTTAGCTCTTTTAGTTAACCCCATTTGAAGGCTGGGAAATACGCCTGCCCACTGGGAGGCACTGGGCCCAGCTTCAACTGAACATAGGGGGCAAGTAATGAAGCTCTTTTGCTTAGGGGAGGGTGGTATGGGTGTAGAATGACTCCATTATAGGTTGTCTGCGGGACTTTAAGCTGTGGTTTTCAGTACCAGCCTCTGCCACTTGAGGAAGTATAGCAATGTCTCAACATTTTTGTCATTAGTAGGGTCTTACCCTATGTGTGTAGCCACTAGAGGGGGTTGCAACATAGTCAGTTTGCTACACACAAGTAAATATTTTTAGCAAGGCTTCACATTTTGCTGTTTTGGACTCTCATAGGAGACTTCTGTTGTGACAAGATGTGTTCTGTATCTTTCCTTTAAGGATTCACTGTTTTTGTTTTGTTTTTGTTTTTTTTCCTCTGTTCAGGTGTTGTGAAACAAGGAATTCACAGCCCCTTGCTTGATTTTTGTAACTCTTTTACTCTATTGCAAAACACCCCTGTTATTGCTGCATTTTAGCACCAACACATTAAACAAGCTCTTCCTAGTGACTGCTATTACTCATTTGCTTGGGATCAGGGGAGTTGCTTAGGTGAACAAAGTAATAATCCTACATTATATTTCCATTGGAAATTGGCTATACTCAAATTGTTCTTGATGGCTTGGTTTTAAGGTTTATCCTTGGGTACAGCTTAGCAAACTTAATGTTCTGTGGCAAGATCTCTTGCATAACAACTTCTGTGTTTTTGATACAACTTGTTTGTTCTTAATGGTACTGGTTGGAGACTGACTTAAGTGCTGTGTGTGCAAACTGCATAGGGAATGTTTCTGCTAATTTTGACATCCATACGGCATAAGCAATAGACGGGGGCAATTGTAAATATATTTAAGCTTGGCTACTAAGTTATCTTGTATGTTTTTAAACAAGAATGTAGTTTACATAGACATAAAACTAGATTTTTGTCTGCAGAATTCTTAAAGGCCTAGCTTTAGATCATTACATTTGTACTGTTTAAAGCTGGTCAAATGGCATTAATCTTGTCAAATGCTGCTCTTTAAAACTCCTTACAGGAAACATTTTCCACTGGATTTTTCATCACAGTTTTGCTAAATGCTTTTGTTGTCTGTCATCCATCTAAATGAGAGGAAGCATTCTGTATGTAATTCATTTCAGAGTCGTTGCCAAGAGATGTTTGGGAGGAGACAATTCAGGATTTCAGTGCAGCTTAACTAGTTCTAATAGTTTGTGGTGGGCTTTTGGTTTTTACTTGGTTTGCATTGCTTCCAAAGGTCTCTCTGATTTCTGATGAGTGGAGAATTTTTAATCCTTTCCTAAACTCTGTGTGTGCATATTACACTTGCTGCCTTCTTAAACCTTTTTGGAAGTAAATGTTTCTTTTTAATGGCCAGGAGAGCTCATCTGCATACCTCATCCTCATGCCCCTCTCTGACTGAGAGAACTAACTACCAACTCCTCTCTGCTAGATGATGCTTCCCAGATGGACTTGTTTCACAGAGACTCTGATGATAATGATGATGATAACAGCGAAGAACAGCTTGATGAGACGGAGACAAAATGGAGAAAGGAACGATTTGAACGGGAGCAGTGGCTCCGGGAGCAGGTAAGGCTGACAGCTTAACATTTCTGTACAACCTTAACAGAGCTTAATAGACTGTTGAGAGAGCTCTCATTTTTGTTGGTCCTGTCAGTTAAAAACCATGTAAACTATAGTTTGCTTTTTTTCCTTATATAACACCTTTTTGCTTTGCTACAGCAAAGCAATTCCAAAGAATTAACTGAGGAGTTTTATCTCCCTCCTGCAACCTTGTTGAGTAGTTCTCCATCTATAAAATTAGCCTAATGAGAGGCTTCTCAAAATCACGCATCGAGTTGGTGGCAGAGCTAGAAATCCTGTTTCCTACTCTGCAATCCTAATTCCAATGCCTGTAAACTTCCAGGTCAAGCTGCTTTAATTAACATAGGGACTGAGGAATGAGATCTGATATCTTGAAGCAAAGGCTGTTTGTTGTAATAGATTAAAAAGATGTTGCTGCTGCTAAAAAACCTGAAAAACTGTAGGGAACTTTACATGCTGAGTTTATCATAAAACTGATGTAGTAAAGAGAATATGTTCAAGTCATGGAATGAAATCTTCATTCTGACTCTTGTCATTGCTTATTTATTGAATTCCCAGCCTAAAAACATCTGTTTTTATCAGATAGAAAAAGGAAAAAATGAAGGGGAGGAGGAAGAAGACATTGGTGAAGATAGTCAATTCATGAAACTAGCCAAGAAGATGACTGCTAAGTCCCTGCAGAAGAAAGGTAGGTTTGCTTCATGGTGAAGTGGCATCCAGGAAGAAAGAAAACTGTGATTAGCTAGTGACCATTCACACATTGTTGAAAGCTGCTGTTAAGCTATGTATCTCCAATCACTCCAACCCATGCTAGTGCAGAATAGGCTCCAAGTGTTAGTTCTTTGATTTGTCTGGCACTAGGAGATGCAGCTGTAACCTTTACAACCAGCAGACATTTTTCTTTACTAAAACATTTCTTTTCCATTAATTTTTTTTTTTTAAATTGTTACTATGTGGCAGTATGTCCTTCTTTTGGTCACTGCCTCAGAAAGATTCTTTGTGTAGTGACATTCAGTACAGCACACTTATTTCCTAGAGTGGATACTGCTTAAGGATAAATTGCATGATGTCGTTCAAATCAGATAATATATTCTGTTTTTAACTTACACATGGCAAAAATGTGATTCCAAGACTGCATAAATACAAAAATAAACAAGTTCCCTGTCAGATGATAAAGAATTCATTGCCTTTGTTGTTAGCTATCAGTTATGTGGCTTATTGGTCAGTTTAAAACAGAATTCTGTCTGCAGCATTTATTTGAACAGGACTGCTGTCACTTGTGAGTATTTCCCTGTTTGGTAGAAAAATACATTCTTTCTAATGATATTCAGGAATTGAATTTCTTTTATGTGGCTTTTTTTTCCTCCCCTCCCTCCCCCCCACAGCAACCTCTGCAGCAGCAATACAGGAAACAAAATCACTATCAAGAAATCCCTTTGAAACATTCAGATCTACCAGCAACCTCCAGGTCGGTATCAACATGACATGAACTTGGAGGTGTAGTTTCCTGTTTTATCTAGATACATTTAAAAACACAGATACTTGATGACTGATTAGTTACAGAAGAGATTAAAGTGGTCTTTAATGAACTGCAGTAGGTTAAAATTATTCATATATTGTGTTACTTTGAAATTTATTGGTTGTTTTCAGATAAAGAATGGATCACTTCTGAATAGACCTAAAGCTGTCCTTGAAAAGCTTGCAGCCATGTCGGATATTAATCCAAATGCTCCCCGAAATTCACGAAACTTTGTCTTCCATACACTTTCTCCAGTCAAGAGTGAAGAGACAACTGAGAAATCAAAACCACAGGTAGAGATTTATGTGGCATGTGCTAATCGAGTCAGCTTGCATAATGTGTTGCCAAGTATGTTCACTCATTGGCTGGATTCTTATCATGTTGGACTGTGCAGGTGCAACAGCTACACATTGAACATCACTGAAAAATATTTTCTTAATGTATCTTACAAATGTACCTTAGAGCTGAGTGTGTGCATTTCCTGAAATAGGGGACCAAAGGGGATTAGGAGATGCATATGTATGTTTATTTGGATGGTGGTGATGGGAAATTTTGCTATAACTGACTTGCATATATGCAGATTTTCATTACTAAGATATCACGCTCTCTTACAGGCAAAGAAAAGAGGCCCTGCAGTGCTGGTAATGCCCTCACCCAAACGGTCCAGGACTGATGATTCTGCAGCACAAGGGGACCAGAGCCGAAGCATATTCCGATACTTGGAGAGCTGAATGTTTGTTTTGGAGCCAGTAATTGCATCTTGTCTTGTTACCAGTCACAGTGTATACTTTGCAAATCTCTATCTTTAAGCACCTAGGGGAAACTGCTCTCTTTTGCCTGGTTTCTTCTCCTCATGTGTGTCAGTCACTCTCCCAACAGCAGGCTCCAGTTTTGCCAGAAAAGTCTTTATATATCCCACTGAGGGCTTTTCCAGTATTCCAGGACAACCAAGAAAACCTCAACAACAACAACAACAACAACAAAAATCAGTGCTTTGGCTGGACAGAGACTGAGTTTATACTTCATACCAAAGCATTACTGAAATTACACTACAGACACAGACCTTGTGGCGTACAACTTCTCATATGCTTTGACACAATGTCACTTCCTCCTGACAATTTTCTGTTAGTGGAGCAGTCTGTTTTTAGGGTAACTGCATCACTTCTGTACTGGGGAAAACCAAAATACAAAGGGCCAAGGTCTGCATTATTGGATGGTTGGAGGGAGATGAGGTGTCCATAAGAGCAATGGTTTGCACTTACTGTTTACAGTTGCAGTCTTGGGCATTGCTCTGTTCCTTTCATACCTACTGCTTTCTGTAATACTTTCCATATACAGACTTAATATCCCAAGAGGTTTTGGTTTACATTTTAAATACTTAACTCATCTTCTTCTATGGAACAGCACTGTAGCTTTTCTCACCCCCCATCCCTTGTTACTTTTTGCAGTCAAACGTCACATACATGTAGACGTGATAGAATGGTGTGTGTGAAGAGGTTCTTTTACACAGATGAAGACCTTTTTTTTTAATGCTTGTTCCCTTGTTTTGAACCAAGGTGTGTGTGTTTCCATGCAAATTCACCCTTTGTACTGCAGACAAAAATGTGAGGCTTTCTCTAAAATTAGGAAACAAGATTTTATATTAAAGAACCACTATTCCCAACTAGCCTAAATTCTGTGGCAAGAACAAAAACTTGGAAGACTAGAAAAAGTGTATATCATGCTACATTGTGAATGTGAGAAGCTAAAGCGTATTCTTTGTAACATTCAGGCTAACTCTTAAAAGGCTCAGCATGTTCCTAAGACTTGATTTGAAATGCTCAAGATGTTGACTGGGTCACAGAAGAATCTTGAGTTGTACATTTTGTAATTTCATAGACATACTGTTGTGTGCAAGTGGTGTAAAATATTGTAATGTACATTGTGTTTATAAGGAACTAATGGTACAGTTGGAGTGCAATTTTACAATAAAAGTGTGTTTTTAACTTTCCGCAGAAGTTAAAATTAATTTGCAAAATTACATTCAGCCACATGCAAGTATTTCAGAACATACATTTATCTACCGAACATACTTTCTTTAACACTGTTGCCACACTAAAGGACCATGCTAAGGGCTGGCACAAAGAGCACAAATTGCTGCAGTACAAGGTGCCTTTTACTCCATGAAAGGTCTTTCGTATGGGTCATATTTGCACATACACTTTTGAACCTGAGAGTAAATTTCCTTTGCTTCCTCTTTTTTAAGAGTTTGGTTTTGGTTTGTTAGTTTCTAAACCTCCATTTTCACTGCTAGCCAAAGGTGCACATTTACTGCCACACGTAGGTCACCAGTTCAAATCTGGACGTGACTCCCAGCTCAAGCAGACACATGCATGTTAGCTCTCATTGAGCTAGCATACTAAAAATAGTAGTGTAACTACAGTACCGTGGGCTAGCAAGCACAAGCGTACATTCATGGGGTCTGGGTGGATTTAGACTCAGGCATAGCCACTGGCTCTTACCTGTGTGATTCAGTCTCTTGCTGCACTTTTTGACTCATTAGATATATTCAAATAAATACTTGCATCTCCTTCATTTTTCTCAGTGGGCTGAGCTGTCATTACTACACAGTAACTTATCTTTAGTTTACAGAATGTTAATGAAGTGTATCCACCCCCCACTCTCCCACAGATTAATTAAATGCAGATTAGAACAGACAGTTACGCTCTGCGCAGAGTGGCTGTAATTGGGTTAGTTCTTGCTATGATAGTAAGAGACCATGCCCGCTGACCAAAAATTAAGGATTGTGTCTTGGCTATAAGCAAGTTATGGTGTACCAATCACTTACCTTAGGAATATAATACAGTACACCATCTCCTCATGTTTGTTCAAACATAATAGCAGCTGATGAATGTGATCAGCATGCTTCTATAAAAAATTCCTGCCTTGTGGTCTTGGGTTTTTTTTTGTTTTTTGTTTTAATTGTTTGCAATGCTGAAACCCAATCAGGATTGAAACCTTATTGTGCTGGGTTCAGTAAAGATACACAGTCTCTCTCTCTTTTTTTATTTATTTATTTTCAGTCTTGACTGCCGTTTGTGTGAAAGTGTTAAGATGCTTGATTGAAAGGTGCTACAGAAGCGCAAAGTTCATTTTCTGCAAAAACCACCTGTCTTAGCCTTTCTGCTACAATTCCCATTGCTGGCCTGCTGATTGACAAGCTAGTTCATACAGATACTTGTGCACTTAATGTAAACCTCTGGTATCTGCAAAATGAACATTAGGTGGGGCAATCTCAGGTGCTTCTAGCACATTTTTTGGTAAATCCATGATCATAGATGGATTTTTGGGGATTTTAGTCATCAAGTTTGACTACAGCTACTAAGGAGAGAAAATGCAAAAACCTGAGTTTTAATGAGAGACTTAAGAAAGAGGATAAAGTCAGCTCCCTAGGTTGTTCTCTGGTTTCTGGAATTGTTTACATTAGGCTGCAAACTAAGCAAATTCAGCACAGCCATGCCTACAGGAAAACTACCGGAAAACTCAAAATAATTGATTTCCTTTGTTTTCAAACATATGGCTGTTTCCAGCCCAAGAAAATATTTTGAATTTTAAACCCTAACGAAGTGGGTTGCAGCCCATGAAAGCTTATGCCTGAAGAAACTGTTAGTCTTTAAGGTGCCACAGGACTTTTGCTGTTTTTCCTGTTCACAGACTAACATGGCCATCCCTCTAGAACATTCAGAATTTTGTGACTCATGAGATGCTACATGACGGTGTCCCTAAAGGTTCTGCTAACAGCTCCAGCCCCTAGAGAACAGCAAGAGAATGCTAATCTTTTATGCAAGGGGAGAGGGACTAGCTTCTCCTTAAAATAGCACAAGCCCTAAAATAGTGTCTCCCATCTGAAAGGAAATGCAAGGTTGTCCCCATTATGGAATCCTAAAATATCTACACTCACTTAATTAGACTCAGGTTTGCTGTTGTGTTGGATGTTTCTTAAATCTACCACCTCCTAGGTGAGGCAGTCGAGTTGCCAAAGAGGGCTCACCATGACTCTCTGCAGTTCTAATAGGTCTGAGGAGAGGCACAGCATAAGGGAGATACATAGTTCTCCTTTAAGCTTTGAACTGTTATCCAGGGGTGATTGGTCATAGCATGCTAGGTTGGTGTCTCATAAATGAAGAAAAACTATCTGGCCTAAAGAGCTTGTAATAAAAATAGATTGAGAAAAATTTAGTTTCTGAAGCTTTTGGAAGTGGAAAGAATTCCCTTGCTTCCGAAATTAAAGTTACAGGAGTTCAGGCATTACTAAATGCTGCCTTTAATCTCATGATCATAACACATAAATGAGCCAGTCAATTTAGTTTAAATAACAGAGTTTTATGTTGTGGATGATAGGGTTGCTCAGCTATTTTAAAACAAACAAGAAGTCCTGTGGCACTTAACCACTAACAAATATATTTATTGCATGAGCTTTTGTGAGAGAAAATCTCACTTTGTTAGACATTGTTGGTTTTACTGAACTAGATTAACATGGCTGCCCCTTTGGATTTCAGCTAGTTTAGTTTGCATAAAATAGACCCAGGGCCAGCGCTACATGGTAAGCAGCCCCTGCGTAACGGGGGGGGTGCTGGCATTTTGAGGGGCATCGAAAGGGGACAGCGCTGTGGTGCTCCCCTGATGACGTCACTCATCTGTGCCAGCATTGCTCTGCTGCGGGGGGCACCACGATCCCCAGTGCTGGCCCTGAATAGACCTACTTGTGCACTCTCTGTCAATAAGGACACTTGAGAAGCTGTTCTGCTTTAGCAGCTTGGTTGTCTATGTGATAGAACCCAGGGCAGCTATATGTCCTGGAAGGACTGGTTCAAACCCCAGGAGTTCAAGCAGCCAGCCTGCTGTCATTCCATGATAAGAAAGCCAGAGTTCTTTTGTACGTGACTTTGGAGTGCCATGGAAATCATGGGACTGCTGTCAGTAAAGCTGAGTATGTCTTCACAGGATTGGGATCTATGTTAGTATCCTGGGCTACATCTACAGCTAAAATCTTAGTTCGGACTTGGTTAGTCCGAACTAAGTAGTTAGAAAGTTAATTCGAACTAAACACTTTTTTTTAGTTTGAACTAACTTTTAGTTCTACCTAGCTGTGCTTGTTTTAGTTCGAGCTAACTTTTTAGTTCAAACTGAAAAAAGCGTAGCTAATTCAAACAAAAAGTTAGTTCAGACTAAAAAAAGTGCTTAGTTCAAACTAACTGCTAGTTCAAATGTATTCAGTTGGAACTAGCAAGTCTATGTTGTGCTAGTTCAAAATAAAAATGCAAATTAGTGCGAACTAAGCGGCTAGTTTGAGCTAACCAGGTGAACTAAGATTTTCAAACTAGGCAAAGCCTAGTGTTGACAGGGTTCAAATTAGTTTGAATTAAGCTTCTTAATTCAAACTAATTTGCTTGTGTAGACCATAGCCCTGGGGTGTGATTTTTCAGGGGGGGATGGTCATAGTCGGGAGCAGTGGTGAAGGAAAGGGGAGCAAGAGTAAGGGGTAATTAGGGTTTATTTTAATATGAAAGGTTTGTGTGAGTGTTGGGATGAGGGACGCAGTGCTTGTTACCATGTGGAGAGCAATGGTAAATAGTAAAGGAAGAAAACCAATTGCATCAGGTGTGTAACTTCTTTACGCAGGAATGTGTTATGCCTTTATTTCATGGGTCACTTGGCACGTGATAGGTGACATCTGTGATTGCTCATGAAAGCAAGCAACAGTTTCTGCCTTTCTTTATTAACCTCACCTACTCACCAGCAGGGAATGACACTGCGAGGGCTACACCCAGTCAAGCAAATTCTTGGCCTAAAATGATGTGCTCCGATGGCCATCAAGCAGGCTTTGGTATGTCTCCCTAGAGAATGCGTGCCAGCAGTGGGAGCCCTCCTTGCTGCTGTCCTCTGGCATATCAAACTAGGGGGGGCATGTACAGGCTGAGGGCATCTTACAACAGGGGGTGTGGTGATGGACAATCAAAGAACCATTCTCTGCAGTGGTCATGTGCTAAGTCATGTGGTGCTGCCACATTTTGACCATCTCTGGCTGCCTGCAATACCATCCAGTACCAGCTGTTTCAGATTTACATGGGTACCACAGAGCAGCTTTTAGCCCTATGCTAAGTGAGGATTCACGTGTATAAGAATAACTGACAGAGGCCTCAATCAGGGCCCAATTCCGCCAGCCACTGCACACACAAGGCCAAGTCCAGGCCCTGTCTGTGCTTCTACTAACATGCCGTAGGTGAATGAAACAAATGGCGGGGGGGCAGTGAAAATCAGGGACTATGCATCATAAGCTGCTGGCCACAACCCACTGAGATTACACAGCAGGGTTTTTGGCATCAAGTCGTGTGAAGGAGGATAAAGTCGGGGGCTGCACGGCGCATTTGCAATATTTCTGCTTGTGCATATTGTTCGTTAAAAAACTCAGAGGCTGTAGATTAGGCAGTCCAGCTAGACAGCCCTTAATGTTACACTTCATTAAGTCATATCTAATGTATCCCCCCCCTTTTAATTTTAATATATCATAATTATTGCTGATTGTGAAATTCTAGGTTAGCTCTATTTGTCCTAATGATTACCTCTGGCTGTGTTACAGGGCAAACAGAATAGAATAAAAGGAAAAAAACCCACAAACATTCATTTTCTTTTTTTTTTTTTAATATGAATTTAAATCTATTAGTATTTAGCCTCTTGCAGCACTAGTGGGCACCCAAGAAAAAAGAGACAGCCAAGAACTTGTCCTGCAGTCATCAAAAGCTGAGTCTGATTCCTACTCCAGTCAACAGAGCTATGTCTACATCTGCTTTTTCAGTTTGGACTTGCTAGTCCGAACTCAAAAAGCCCGAGGTAACCGTGGCTTTTTAGTTCAAACTAGCCACATGTCCTACTTCAAATTAACTTCTTAGTTTGAACTAATAAGCCCTGCTAGTTCGAACTAATGGCTTAGTTCGAACTTTTTTAGTTCCAACTAGCCATTAGTCCTGGTCTACATCACACTAGTTTGAACTTAAAGTTTGAACTAAGTGCTTAGTCCGGACTAACCACTCAAACTTATTAGTTTGGACTAAGCTTTGGCTAGCCCAAACTAAGAAATATTTTAGTTTGGACTAGTCAAAGGCTAATGTAGACCTGGACCAGATTAGTCCAGACTAAGCTTGCTAGGGTAGACATTAGGAGTCTTTCCATTGACTATCGCAGGCTTTGGAGCAGGACCTGTGTGAGCAGCTAATTGTTAACAAAGTCGTGGTGTTCTCAGATGAGTATTTTCTACCTTCATGGCAACAGATTACACGCTGATCTGCCAGCTATCATATCAATGTTTCAGTAGATGAAGGGGAATATTCAGCAACAGCATAAATGCCTGGTTGATCACAGTTTGTCACTCACTCCACTTCCTGTCCTTCATCAGTGAGTTTGCAATTATCCTAAAGATGTTATAAATTTAAGGAATCAGCCAATGGGCTTTGTGGTGTGAAAGTTACAGGTGCTATCTGCAGAAACATGGGTCACTCTTACCACTGGTGCCCACCACATTGTGTCTTGTTGTGTCTAAGTAGTAAGCTCTCTGGGGCAGGGATTTTTGTACAGCACTTAGGCTATGTCTACACACACATTGGGTATGTCCACACACACTCCTTATTTCGAAACAACAGAGGTTGTTTCGAAATAAGGAGTGCCATGGCCACACGACGCACGGCCATTTCGAAAGAAGCAAACTGCTTCTTTCGAAATGGCCGTGGTCTTTGCGAAATAACTTAAACCTAG
>ML681963.1:55007911-55030901 GCA_007922195.1 Podocnemis expansa | reverse complement strand
GGCTTTAAAGCCCCTGGGGTGAAGTGCCCCGCTGCCCTCTCCTGGCGGGTGCTTGCAGGGGGCTGCATACACCCGCCAGGTGAGGCGCGGTGCCTGCAGTCCCTTGCAGGTACTGGCGGAGTGAGGCGCAGCCCTGCGCCTGACTCCGCCGGTGCCTGCAGCCCTCTGCAGGCACCCATGGGATGCAGTGCCCCTCTGCACTGCACCCTGTGGGTGCCTGCAGTCCCCTCCCCAGGCGAAATAGCAGGTCCACACTGTGGACCTGCTATTTCACTCCCTTATTTCGCGGACATGGTTTTTGTCCAGCGAAATAAGTTGTTTCGAAATAACATATTATTTCGAAACAGCTTGTTTCGAAACGTGTTGTTTCGAAACAAGCACTCCCCGTGTAGACATAGCCATTGTTATTTTGAAATAAGGATTTTGAAATGACTTATTTTGAAATAAAGTCCTTATTTTGAAATAAGTTAATTTGAATTAAAAAAATGTTAATTCGAATTAAGGGAAACACTGCTACTGAAACGGCTGTTATTTCGAAATGGTTATTTCAAAATAAAGCCGTTTGGACATGTTGTTTTGAAACAGTTGTTTCGAAACAATGGTGTTGTTTTGAAACAACATGTCCAAACAGCTTTATTTTGAAATAACCATTTCGAAATAACAGCCGTTTCGAAACAATCGGGGTTTAACCTGTTTCAAAACATCAGTTCTTGTTTCAAAAGGACGGGATCTGTCCTTTCAAAATAAGAAAACATCATGTGGACCAAATATCTTTTATTTTGAAATAACCAGTGTTATTTCAAAATAAAAGTGCCATGTAGACATACCCTTAGTGCAATGGGCAGGCACCCCATTCTAGTTATAAGCTATAAATATAAAACATTCTCCGGTATAGTGTATATCCCCTCGCTCATTCCATCAGTGAAGGGGAAGGATATAATATACTGCATTTATTAAATCACCTTTTGGTTAAGTGATCTCAGAGCACTTCACAATCTAATTAAGCTTCACTATAGTCTCCTGAGTCAGTGAATTACCTTCCGCATTTAAAAATGAATGAACTGAAGCCCAAAGGGCCCATAGTGAATGGGTGACCTAGTCAGCATGTGATCCTAGAGTGCTGATTAACCCACCATGTACTGGAGACGTGTATCTGAGGATAAGTCTCCACTGCAATGTAAGTCTCAGGGTTAGGAAAACTGAAATTAGCTTGAGCATCAACAGTCATTTGTAACCACAAGTGAGGACTTGTTGAACCCTGGGGCCCAACCTGGAACTACATTATGTGGAGCTGAGTCCAATCACCCATATCCCAGACTTTCTAGCGCCTGCCTGAAATGTGGTCACTCTAGTGCTTTGTTTGTGGTGCAGTTGGGAAATCTTGGCAGTCCACCAAGCCTGACTAGCCAGAGTGCAAACTGAATTGGCCTGAGAGAGTGTGGGGTACTTTTGGTGGACTCCGAGTGCATGAGTCCAGTGAGGCTGGTCTATACTGCAAAGCAATAGACCTTGATCTCTAGGTCCTCGCTTGATTCAGACTCTCCACCCCCTAAAGGGCACACTGGATCCAAGCCCTGGGTTGACATGACCTCTGTGTAGCCAGCAGGGGGGTAAGGCTTGCTCCTGAGTGCCAACCCTGGGCCTACACTACAGTGCAGGCTTACCTGTAACCCACTCAGGTCACATAACAAGTCAGTGACAGGACATCCCTGGCCAGTTTGCTTTTGGTGGTAGATGGCCGACCAGAAGTTTTGCCAATGCAATGTTCTGGGCTGTAAAACCTGTTGCATCCCTGGGGCCCCACTGTGTTTTCCATGACATGCACATGTTCTCAGAGCGTCCCACTTGTTTTGGTAGTTGAGCAGGGTGTCTGTTCAGGTGGGGTGGGGAGGCATGGTGCAGCAGGGAATCCAGTTAATGAGGTTTAATTATACAATTGGCTGTCTGTAACCGTACCCCCTCCCCCACAAAGCTACATGGAGGAATCTCAAATGTAAAGCCACAAAGCAGGGAAGGCAGAGATTCAGCTTCAGCACCCAGCCTCATTGTCCCATTGCTGTCAGCTGGAATTACTGGTGGAATGACCAGTGACTAGCAGCGGATGGGGGCTGTTATTTGTCCTTCATTGCTCAGACACATCCTGGCTCCCTGGAGGCTGTACATACGTGAGGAGGATGAGTCAGCCGTGGTTTAGGCATCACCAGTGGGTTTGGTAATAGGAGGATGCTGGTGTGAGAGCTGTGCTATTCTCTAGATGTGGCTGCTACTAGGAGCTTGAGAAGCACACCATTGCCTTAGTACTGTCCATCTTCCTTTGTCACTTTCCAGTTCTGTTCCTCTTAGTGATCTGCTCCCATCCATCTTCCAGCTCACACCCCTACCTCCCTGCCTCTGCGGCTGATGCCCGAATCCCTCCGGGCTCCAACCCTCCCCCGTCTCTCACATTAACTCAGCCTCGTCTTTTCATTTTCAGATATTGATCCATTTCTCTCCTCCCGGCACTGGGATGATGCAGAGAGCGAGGGAGAGGGGGACCCCCCTCCAACTCCTGCCCTTGTTACAGCAAGAGTGGTCTCTACTCTGGCCAAGTCAACTGAATTTTCTGAGCTAAGCAAGACAGAAGGATGAACTAGTGGTGGGGAGACCGGAGGGTTAGGGGGAGGGTGGGGTTAGGGATCCTGGGTTCTCTTTCCAGCTCTGGAAGGGGAGTGATGTCTAGTGATCAGAACAGGGAACTGACGGCCAGTTCTCCTGAGTTTTATTTGGACTGTGTCACTCTGGGTGGGTCACTTCACACTCTATCTGCCAGAGGGACACAATAAAACTCTGCCTATTTGGCTACTCTGAACTTTGTTAAAAAGACTTACAGAATGCTTTGCGGTCCTTGGCAGTAGGTGCAAAACAAGGGCAAAGTCTTGCTGGCTCTCAAGTCCCATGTGGAGCGTCTGTTGGAAAGGCAGAAGTACACAGTCAGGTTTTTTTGGGGGGTGTGGGGGTGGATCTATTGATCTATCACAGCAGGACTGAGAATGCTAGAAATAGGCGATTAGCATCTCTGCAGGCCTGGGGTTGGTGTTGCTAGAGCAGAGTTATGTGGAAAGCTTGAACTTGCATGGCTGTTGCAAGTCTGGATTGGGGAATGCCCCTTTCTGGACGCTTCCAGAGTAGTCCTATTTCCTAATGGGTGTGTATTTTTAAAGTGGGACCCAGCAAAGCTGATCAATTGATGAGTGGAACTGAGAACAGGACCACTTTAGGTGGAAAGAGCTGGGCTCAGCACCCCCTGTGGTCCCTTCTGGTTCTTGTCTTCTGTTCCTAAAATCATTTGCTTTAGGCCTTCTGCTAATGACCTGCAAGAATCAGGGATGCATTTCCCTCCCCTCCCCACACCTCTGATGATGTATGCTGGGAAGGATGGCTTTTAACTGTTTTTGTGTTCCTCTTCTGAAGAATCAGAGATGGCCATGATTGGGGACAGGGCAACTAGCCATGCTGAGAATTCTTTCTCCTGCTTCTCTGGCTGAGTCTTGCTCACATGCTTAGGATACTCCTGATCACAGGGTCAAAGGTGGGAAGGAATTTCCCCCCGGGTTAGATTGGTGACAACCTTTGGGATGGTTTCACTGTCTGTTACAGCAGCAGGTGCAGGTCACTGGCCAGGATTATTTGAGTGTCTCTCACCAAATGAATTCCCAGCTACTGCAGTGGCCTCAGATGTTGGTTCCTGCTATTCTCTGCTGGTGGCATACAATAGTTTAGTCTCCTGTGGGCTGCAAGACTTTGGTTTAGATTTGGTTTCTAGGTTTAGTGTGCAGGTGCTGAATGGCGTTGGGGATTTGTCCTAAATAGGGGATCAGATTAGAGGATCTGGGGGTCCCTTTGGGACTCAAAATCTATGACAGGGGTTACCAAATGGCATTACTAGGCAGCAGGTTTAAAACTAACAAAAGGAAGTATTTCTTCACAAGGCACAGACCAATCCAATGGAATTCCTTGCCAGACGATGTTGTGAAGGCCAAAACTATATGGGTTCAAAAAAGAACTGGTTAAATTCCTGGAGGACAGGTCCATCACTGGATGTTAGCCAGGATAGGCTGGGGCTGCTTTTTGCCAGAGGCTAGGAATGGCTGATGGGAAAGATCACTTGATGGTCACCTATTCTATTCATTCCCTCTGATGCGCCTGGCATTGGCCACTGTCAGAAGACAAGATACTTGGCTTGATGACCCATTGGTCTAACTTGGCTTGGTCATTCTTATGACCCTGCAGCATCAAGGTATGGTGTCAGTAACATTTTCCAGGGACAGAAGCTTTCAGTAGTGAGTGAGGTCCAGGTGCTAAGGGGTACTGGAGGATGGTGTCTGTTGAGCTCCAGTAGTTCTGAACTAATAGATTAAAGGAGGACAACACCAGGTCTTTGTGTGATGGAAGAAGGTTCAGGTCCCTGCTGGGTGGGACTGTCCCAGGGAGAAATCAAGGGTGAAAAGGTGCTGCCACTATGCTGAAATCATCTGTTTAGTTTCTTGTTTTCTACCTCTAACGACATGCCTATGTATAGTCAAATAGTTAGAGCTGGGAGGACTGGGAGTCAGGGCTCCTGAGGCTTGTTCCTAGCTCTGCATAGGGAACATGGTGCAGTGGTTAGCACTGAGGACTCACCAGAACACTGGGGCTCAATTGCCAGCTCTGCCATTGTCTCACTGTGTGACCTTAACTTGCATCTTTTGGTGCATTGGTTTTCCTCTCTGTAAAGGAAAGGCACTGTTATTTCCGAGCTACACAGTGCTATTCATGAATAGTTCTGCAAAGCACTTTGAGAGCTCTGAATAACAGAAACGATAAAACTGACCACTGTTGTTCTGCTGGCCTTGTTAACTACCAGCTCATGGGAAATCATATTACGGCAAAGGAATTAAGGAGCTTAGATGCAGAGGGAAGGAATGGTCCATGTTAAAGGTTAACATTGCAGACACGTTTATAATCAGAGCTTTCACCACTGCACAGCTCCTCAGGGGTTCAAGGCAGTCACTGAATTATGTTTTTCTTTTTCTTTTTCCAAGAGACCGAAAGGGGGAGAGGGAAAAAAACTATTTGTTTGTCTTGTCTAATTTAATTTACGTTATTTATCAAAGAGACAGGTTATTTGGGAAACCAGATGGACCCAGGCTACAATCATCTATAGTTTCAAAATGTGAAAAATTATATTAAAGTGGACACGTGAAAAGAAGAGTGGGTGTGGAGTTGGGGTGGGGGGAGAATTGAGAGAGATAAAGTGTGTGTGAAGCACTCGTGAGCTTCTTGAACCTCATCTGCCAGATTCTTAATCACAAGCCAAGCCCTGCTATGGGCAGTTAAAGGCCAAAAGACCCCCTGAGGGGTTAATGGAAGTGGAGTTGGGGGCAGTGTCTTCTAAAAGAGCCATGTCACAATTATTTAGCATCTCTAGCTTTCAACCATCTAATTAGCTGGCACATCCCCTCTCCAGGAGTGATGGATGGGACACATCTTCAGAGCCATGAACTATGTACTGAGTGCATTTGTTTTTGGAGCTGAGCAGGTGACTAAATCAGCATTTGTCTCTCTTTCTTCAGGTTCTTTGTTATCAGAAATGCAATGAGGAAAATAAAGAAGCAGAAACTGACAGGGAGAAAAGTCTCTGTCTTTTATTTATTTATATACTTATTTAGGTTTTGTTTTTAACTGAAAGGAAGCAGATAATTTAATTTGCTCCCTTGTCACAGAGAAAAGGCTTAGAAGGTTGTTATGTGTTCTTACCTTATTTCCTGCCAGAGGTGTCGCTAGCAGGGGGCTCCAGAGGCATCAGCCCCCTGAAACTCAGGGCCAGCCCCTGAGCAGCACACCACTAAACTTCATGGGGGTGCATCATTGCTCTGCCATGCACAGCCAGCAGCCGCGGCATCAACCCAGCTGGAAGATACAGTCTTCTGGCTGGTAGGGAACTGCCCCAGGCTGGGCCTGGGATTTTTTAAAACTCCCACCCTGCAGAGCCGTAAGGTGATTGGAGCACACCCCTTCCCATTAGTGACACTCAGAGCCGGCACCGTAAAGCTGCCCCTTCAATAGTGTGGCTCTATTGAGCTGCTTTGGGTTGCCCAGGGCTATGCCCTGTCGGCCCTGCCTCCCTGGCCTGAACCTGCTCTGAGCATGCTCAGAGCAGGATCAGGCCAGGAGCCTCAGCCTCTGCTGGAGCTGCTCTCTCCTCCAGCGGCCAGGTAAGGGAGCCGGGGGAAAGTCTGGGGGCAGCAAGGCCAACGGCAGGATCAGGAGTTATGGAAGGACTTGGGGGTGCATGGGGGGGCTAGGGAGGGGCTTGGGGAACCAGCAGGGGGGGGAGTGGGTAGGGAACAGATCAGGGCCCTGGCAGCCAGTGGGGGCATGGGCCCCATCTAATCTTTATGTCTAGCAGTGCTCTTGTTTCCTGCATCTGATGAAGTGGGTTGCAGCCCACAAAAGCTTATGCCCAAAGAAATTTGTTAGTCTTTAAGGTGCCACAGGACTTTTGTTGTATATGCTGTATACAGACTAACAAGGCTACCCATCTGGAACTTTATTTACTTTCTATTTCTCTCCTCTTCAGAGCTATGGCTCTGGCTGCCCTTTCTTTTTGGCTTTTTAGAGTGAAAAATGTCTGGATTGTGGCAATCCAGCTGTAGTGGCAGGGATCCCGTCATCTTACATCCCTTATAGCTATACTTCCAGGCGTTTAGCAAACTCAGGCAGACATTGCTGAGATTCTGACATGTAATCAACAAACTCCAGGTACTGGGTGTGGGCTGCCTATATCTTAATTGCCCAGCCCCTCAGTGGAACCCAAGCTAGCTCAGGCTGGGCCACCCCTCTCCCAATCACTGCTATCTTTGCCTTTATTTCTCAGTTCCCACTCAAGGGCCAAATAGGATAATTGTTGTAAAGGACTAAGGGAGACATGCACACAAAAGTTTCTGGATTTGCTGGCTGGAGACTGTTCCCAAGGGCAGCTTTCCTAGTCCATGGCCCACTGCTGTCCCCTTGAAGCCTGCCTTGCCCTATTGCATTTTTCATTGCACCATCAGTCAAAGACAGATTTTGCCTTTTCTTTTTGTGGTGTACAGCTATGGGCAAAGGAATGCATACACAGCTTGCTACCCATTGTTTTTGGCCAACAGGCAGCCCCTGTGCTCCAGGGAATTCAGTAGATCTTTTATCCCTTGTGTCCTGGGGTGGGGGGCAGGAGCCAGACAGAGTTGCTCTGTTGTCCCTTTGCGCTGCCCTGCAGAGCAGTGAATGTAAAGAGGGAAGAGAATTGACCAAGAGACCTGGATGGGCAAACTCACAGCAGTTTGTGGCTGAGTGAGTGGCTGCTATGGGCCAATATGGTGGTGAGCAGAGCCCCTTGAGTTTCATTTCAGCGAGGGTTTAAATGGAATCAGATGTTCTCCTGCCTCATCACACCCACGTGGTTTGGTGAAACATTGCAAGGCAGACTGTGCATCAGTTGGAGCAGTTTCACTCGGCCACAGTTCAGTTTAACGCTGTCTTAGCCCATACCCAGACTTTGTGTTGTCAAAGCTTTTGGATGCAGTTTCTCTTGCCGCATTTCTGCCTGAATCTGGCACAGAGGCATAGTTGTCTCACCCTGTGCCTGCTTCTCAGTTAAACAGGTTCACCTGTGCTGGAACATTTATTTCTCCTGAGCTCATTGAAAAAGAAAGAAGTCCAGATCCCCAAAAATCTGAGAGAGCTGTGTTTATTCTAAGGTGTTTCCTCCCGGCGCAGACGGTACAATTTATAGTGCATCCTGCCAGATGAGGACACCCAGCCTGGGTCCAGAGATTAGCTACTCACCCCTCCCCATTCCTATGATTACAAAATCTTTTGGCCTCCTAGCCATGCAAGAGCCATTTAGCCAATCCCATTAATCTGCCAGCAACAGACCTTAGGGATGCTCCATCCATCTCAACCCAGCACTGGAATCTTGATGAAGTTAACACTGTGTCAAAAGGGCTCCCAACATCTTCCTGACTCCCACGCTTCATAAATGATCTGAAAGCCAGTGGGAAAATTGAAATTTAATAGAGATCTTCCCCTCCCCACCCCCTGAAACCCTGGCTGAACCAGGGCAAGCAAATCACACCCTGAATCCCACCTGTCACATTGGGAGAGATGGTTTATAAAAGACACCAGGGACTTTGCAGTGAGAAAAGAGAGTGAGCAAGCGTAGCAGTACTGTATCGCAACCAAGCAGACATGGGTTTCCAGGGAATGTTGAGCAGACCAAAGTCGGGAGGGGGGGCAGTTCTTTGTAATGTCCCTGGAACCTGGTAGCCCATTTAACAGCGATTGCAGGCACCCCAAATCCAGCCACCTTAAAAATCCACAGGAGTTGGATGCTGTGAAGTGTTAAGAAAGTAGCAGGCTGTAGCAGGTACAGTTGCCAGAAGAAGAAAGGCATAAACTGCCTCTTGGGTCATTTGTGATTAAGTGTTGGTATGGCAAGGGATGTACAGTATAGTAATGCTGACAGGCCACATGGTACTGGATGCTGTACAAACACAATGACAGACAGTCTCAACAGATAAGATGGACATGGGGTGAGAGCCTGTGAATATCCTTTTGTCTCTACCTCTGTATTAATATAGACATTCTTTTTGGTGATAGGCTTGAACTAGAGCCTTTATTAGAACTCTCTGTGGCCAACATCCTCCTTCCCCTTGCCCTACCAACAGGGCCCCAGCCACCTGCAGTACCATAACCCTAATCCAGGGCAGGGTGCTGTGGGGTAGGGATTGCTGTAACCCCACAGTGGCAGCTTCTTGTCCCATGGGCCTGGGCTTGACTCCTTGCTCTGGGTGCTGTGACCTGGCATATGGGGTTGTTTCACCACTTGGATTTGTCTTGCTCATGGCTTCACCATGCCAGAGGGGTGGCTGGACCAAACCTGTAACATGATGCACAGGCTGGATAGCTGGGATCACCCTGTGGGACAGAACAGAAGCAACTGCTGGGAGGTGAATGTGGGACGGTTCGCTCGCCCATCTTCTCTCCCCACTAGATCCATGACCCCACTGGAACCTTCCTCCAAACCCGCAGTTTTACACACAGACTAAGGGGTCTATGCCAGACCTGTTCCCAGCCACTCTTATAGGGGACACAGAGATTGTAGGTTCATTTCATCACACTATGCTATGGCTATTCATAGATTCATAGGCCAGAAGGACAAATGTGATCCTCTAGCTGCCCAACCCCTGGATAATATAAGCCACAGAACCTCCCCAGAGTCATTCAAGAACAGGTCTCTTAGCAAACCAGCCTATCTTGATTTAAAAATGGAATGATGGCAAATCCACCATGGCCTTCAGTAGATTTTTCCAATGGTTAATCACCTCCCCTGTTACACCTCTTTTCCCATCTGAATTTGTCGAGTTGTAGCTTCCCAGCACTGGGTTGTGTTTTACCTTCCTCCATGAGATAGAAGAGACCATAATCAAATACTTATGCCCCACATAAGTACTTCCAGATTGTGCTCAAGTCAGCCCTTAGCCTTTTCTTTGTGCAGCTAAGCAGATGGAGCTCCCTGAGTCTGTCTCAGTCAGGCACGTTTTCTAATCTCTTCATCATTCATGCAACACCCCTTCCCAGGGCCCAGAGGGCTCAAAAGGAAGCAGATTGTGAGACAGAGCAGCCTTTAGGCTGCTCTAATGTCCACCGAGGCCCTGACATCCAGGGATCGTGAAGGTTCCTGGGGGACAGATTTGCTCTCCATCTCTGCCCAGGGCATGGGAAGAGAGTAACTGAGCATCAAGCTCCTTGGGTTGAGAGCCATTGAGTCTTCATGATCTGAAGGGCAGGCTAGAGAGAATTGACCCCAGAGACTTAATTCCCTGTCACCCCTGGCATTCATTCACCTTCCCTGTGCAGGGGTGGAGGCCCAGGATGAGCTCACACAGTCACTGCCCATTT
This sequence comes from Podocnemis expansa, assembly GCA_007922195.1. Taxonomy (NCBI): domain Eukaryota; kingdom Metazoa; phylum Chordata; order Testudines; family Podocnemididae; genus Podocnemis; species Podocnemis expansa. Next base: position 55,020,941 of record ML681963.1, on the reverse strand, counting down.
CTTCTGTGGATAAAGAGAAAAGTTTCTAGCTCCCAGGCTCTACTTTTTTACCAGCGCTAAACTGTCAGTTAGATGCCCTTCCCTGAGAGATCCAGCCTGAAGTCTGTGCAGGGGGACAAGTTTCTGCAAGGACCACAGAAAATCAGGGCTCATTCTGCCACCAGGAAAAGCGTGAGGTGACTGCCTGACGGAGTGCTGGGCAATGCAAGGGGATGGGGGCTCTACTGCTGGATGGATGCAGGGAATGCATTGTCAATGCAGGATTGGTAGTGGGTGATGCAGAGTGAGAAGCATTTTATTAGAACAGGAAGCTTCCAAAGAGTGATTGCCTGGCAGTGTGACTGGCTCCACAGGTGGTTTCCTAACCTGTGTGCTGTGGCCGCCAGATGGTGCCATCGTAACACTAACCTTGGCCAGCCACAAGTGAGTTGCAGAGCTTTGGACAGAGCCAGCTGACCCAGAAATGAGGCTTTGCTTGCTACTTGCAGGACTTTGGCAAAACAGGAAAACACAGAACTAACTGTGTTAGCAAAAGGGAGGGCGCCGAGACTCAGGGAGAGCTGGATGTTCCCAAAAGGGTAGTTGCTTTATCCTGGCTGGATTGTTTTTACAACTCCTATCTGAAAATTAAATTGAGGATGTCAAAGACAGGGTGGGAAGAAGTTACTCTGAGAGCCTGCCAGTTCTGAACCATAATGCCCATAGTTCAATAGTTATCACAGTCATGACTCAGCTTCCCAGACGTCTCTGTGGCACATCCCACCCCTGCAGAACTTGATGGCAGCTGTGTGGGTAGAGCTCAGCTCTTTCTGCTCCAAAAACCCAAGCCCAAAGAGAAAGCTTTATTACCTGTTTGCAGTACAAGGTCTATGACATATAGATGAGCTTTTCTGATTCCCTCAGGAGAGAGCAGTGATGCACATCACATTGCCCACAGCCTGGACACTGCAAGCTGTTCTGGCTGCTCCTATCTATCTGTCTATTTGTCTATCTATCTCTCAAGATGAATTGGAATTGGAAAGGTTACAGAGCAGGACAACAAAAATTATTTGGGGTATGGGACATCTGATCTTAAAAAATCCATCTCAACTTAAAAAGGCTGGGATTGTTCACCTTAGAAAAGAGATGATGGTGGGGGCATATGACAGAGGTCTATAAAATTATCAGTGGTGTAGAGAAAGAGACAAGGGAAGTGTTATTAACCTGTTCACATAACACAAGAAATAGGGGCCACTTGATAAAATAATAGACAGCAGATTTAAAACAAACATCAGGAAGTACTTCACACAGTGCACAGCCAATGTTTGGAACTCATTTGCTGTAGATGTTGTGACAGCCAAAAGTCTAACTGGGTTCAAAAAAGAACTAGATATGTACATGGAGGATAGTTCCATCAATGGCTATTAGCCAAGACAGTCAGGGATGCAGTCCCTTGCTCTATGTGTCCCTGAACTGGCCAATAAAGATGGATCACTCAAAATTGCCCTGTCCTGTTCATATCCTCGGAAGCATATGGCGCCAGCCAGTGTCAGACAAGAGGACGTTGGACTTAATGGGCTATTGAAGATGTCCATTCCTGTGTTATCATTTTATGATGAGCTCTCTCATTATGTTGAGTGCCGTATAAATACTAGACATATCTTGTAAAACAGAAAGATGGGTGGAAATCAAGTGAAACTTTTACAGGAAATTTTTGTTCCTTTTCATTGAAATTTAAAAATGTTTATTCGTCTCTGCTCGGCAGTAAGGAATCCTCTGCAGCTGTAGCAAGGTGCTTTTAATTCACTTCAAACACAGACAAAACACAGAGTACATTAGGTGCTGGGAGTATGGACTGGAAGCAATTTTGAAGAGGAGTTTGACAGTCAAGAGTCATAGAAATGAGAGGTGGGAAAAGCAATTACATGCCATCCAGTCCATCCAGTCATGTGCCTTCAGCCAGTTTGGGATGGTGCATTCCCTACCAGCTATTTGTTGGTATTTTGCCCAGTTCAGTTCTATTGTTAAAATTCAAGATTTTTTTATACTTTAATACTTACATCACATACACTGGAATATCAGAGCTCTGAAAAGCTGGTGACACTGATACACAGAAAGTGACCAGCCCAGTATGTGGCATACTGAGGAAAACACAGTAAGGTAACTGACAAACTCCATGACAGATTATTGTTATTAGAACAGGGAGACTAATTTGTAACCAATAGAAAAATAGCTCATAACTATCAGGGAGCTGATCACAATTTATTTACTACTCAGATTTACTTGGAAAAATTTTTGTCTTGAATTTTCACACACTTTGGATTGCTTGCAGCAATTTGCAGGGAGTGCTCAATGCAGCATGTTCCAAATGCTAGCTGGGATGTTTGGTTGGACAGATCACATGCTATTATTTATTTTCTGTATCCCCGGACTGAATGAACCCAAAGCACTTCCAAAGGGGGTACTTAGGCATGCAAAAAAATGTGTTTCCGGGTGACATTTACCTGTGTGCAAAGGCCCCCCAGAAGATCTGTGCACCACTTAAGTCTCATTCACACCTACTCGATCCATCATTGACCTAACTCCTGTCTAAATCAGTAGGGTGTTCCAGATATGGTGGCTGCAGCTAGGTGCAACTGGGAAATCAACCATGCCATTAATCAAGTGTTTGTTATTCTAAAAGCACCTGAAATTAGCAGTGATTGGTCAGAGAGTATGTTTTCACTCTCTGTCACTGCTCCATCACTGAACTGGTGGGAGTCAAACCCCCAGACTGGCAGCCTCGACAGTGGTCAAGGACCACATGAGCTCTGGAAACTGAACCCCATTCTTGTTGGCTGGCTGGTCCAGGTCAGGAGTGAAGCCTAATAGCAGGGCAGGGAGGATGGTGCAGCATGCTATGCCTGCTCTGTATAAAGTCCCTATCTGTCCTGTAAAGGTGAATGGACGTGTCTGACCTGATGCCCTGAGAACACTGGTTGCACCTTCTGCAGCCACCCACAGCCTTGCATGAGCAAAGAGCTCAGAGCTTGAATGACGTATGTATGCCTGACTTGCAATGATTCTCCAGATCAAGCAGGGGTGAAATGCACTGGGCTCCCCTCCGCTCCAGCTGAATTCCTTTGAACTTGAGAGAGAGCAGTGCTTGGGCTGGCCTCCTGTTGTTTAACAGAGCCCTCCAGTGTGGACGTAGTCTTTAAGTAGACTTTATTAAGTTGACTTAAAGTCAATCTTGTTAAGTCGACTTAACTCTAGTGTAGACATATCTTTAGTGTCTCTACGTTTCAGGCTGAATTTCCCTCCCTTGAAGGGATGTTGGGAGGATGCCATTAAAGATTACAAGAGGCCCAGACACTGTAGTGATGGTGGTCAGACAAGTGTGCCTAAGACAGAAATTCCTTTACGGGATATCTGGCACATTCCTTAGAAGCAGTTAATCCTGGGAACATCTCTGGTCTAGAGGGACCCTCGAAGCTGAGCTCTCCCTTTCCCTACCTGTCTATAAGTGCAGCTATCCACCTTCAGTCTTTCAGCCTAAGCCATCAGCCATCCACTCTCAAGCAAAGAACAGTCCCATCTGCTTGCTGAACTTCCCCTTCGGAGCAAGAATCTACGTTTTCAAGGGATGTAGCAGCACTCAGCTGTTTATGAGTGTGTCAATTTTATTTATGTCCGGGGCCTTATTCCCCTGCCTTCTGTGAGATGATATTTCTGAAAGCAAATCATAGAATCATAGAATCATAGGGTTGGAAGGGACCCCACGAGGTCATCTAGTCCAACCCCCTGCCAAAAAAAGCAGGACCACTCCCATTAGATCATCCCAGTCAGTGTTTTGTCCAGCTGGGACTTGAACACCTCCAGAGATGGAGATTCCACCACCTCCCTAGGCAACTTATTCCAATGCTTCACCACTCGCCTAGTAAGGAAGTTTTTCCTAATATCCAGCCTGGACCGCCCCAGCTGTAACTTGAAACCATTGCTTCTCGTTCTGCCCTCTGTTACTACCGAGAACAGTCGAGCTCCCTCCTCCTTGGAGCAACCCTTCAAGTAGTTGAAGGTTGCTATCAAATCCCCCCTCAGTCTTCTCTTCTGCAGGCTAAATAAGCCTAGTTCCTTCAGTCTTTCTTCATAGGGCTTGTGCTCCAGCCCTTTGATCATTTTGGTTGCCCTCCTCTGGACTCTCTCTAATTTGTCCATGTCCTTTTTGTAGTGGGGAGCCCAAAACTGGACACAGTATTCCAGATGTGGCCTCACTAGTGCAGAATAGAGGGGAATGATCACATCCCTCGATCTGCTGGTAACACTTCTTCTGATGCAGCCCAGTATGCCATTGGCCTTTTTGGCAGCAAGAGCACACTGCTGACTCATATCCAGCTTCCCATCCACCATGACTCCCAGGTCCTTTTCTCCAGTGCTGCTATTTAGCTGATCACTCCCCAGCCTGTAGCAGTACATGGGGTTTTTTCGTCCCAAGTGCAGGATTTTACACTTATCCTTGTTGAACCTCATGAGATTCCTCTTGGCCCACTGCTCCAGTTTGTCTAGGTCTCCCTGAATCCTGTCTCTGCCCTCTAGGGTGTCTACCGTTCCCCCCAGTTTGGTATCATCTGCAAACTTACTAAGTGTGCAATCTATCCCATCATCCAGATCATTAATGAAAACATTGAACAGAACTGGCCGGATTTACTGTAAATATGAACACATAGGTTGTGTCTTCTGAACAATGACCCAGTTTGTCTGGGCATGGGAGCTGTAAGGTGGAGGATGAATGTCAGAGAAATGGAAGGAACTACTTATAGGAGAAATTTAAGCTGTGGGAGGAGGTGGACCAATTGGAAGGGGGCAGGTCTTTTCCTTCTCTAATGTCTGTGGTTTGGCTTTTTTTTAGTAGGAGACTAAATGTAACTGGGATCTCCAGCCTGGTGAATTCCAGGTCTGATGGTTCCAGAGGAACAACTCCCTTGACAGAGCTCCCAAGAGGATATTAGGGAGGGCCAACACACTCATCCTGTCCCAACACAGGGCTGAAGCATGACTTGGTCAGTGCTCGCTGACACTAGCTAGCACAGGGCTGGTTACCTGTGGCACATGGGTTGCTTGTCCTGCTGCTGAACACACTGGACTTCTTCTGAAGATAAACCAAGGACTCCTCTATGTTAACAACAACATGGATGGAGACCAGCCGCTCCCACTCCCTATGACCCCTGCAGCGGGAGGGGTGGGACAGGTAAGTGCCAGCACTGGCCCTTGCAATAAGCAACGTGTGTCAAGAAACCTACTATCCTGGGCCATGACGCTAATGAGAACAGTCAGGCTGAGCCAATCTGGGTTTGTAGTGTGTACTCATGAGTTAGCTTCTCCCTACACCCTGCAGATCTCCCAGGGCACTCTGTACAGCACCCAGCACAACAGGGGACTGGTCCACAGTCAGACTCCAAAATACATAAATAACAACAACATCTTTTCTCACTTACAAATCTTCCCTGGCTGCTACGCCAGTTCTGGTCACCACGAAACTCTGCCAGTGAGCCTCACCTCAGCTAGCAGCCCCCTGCTATTCTAGTCCTGGGTCTTCTTCCACAGTAGTCCTCCCCTGACCCTCACCAGCTCTGCTGTGTCCCTCACTCCTGACCCACAGTCCCGTGCTAGTCCTGAGCCATTTGAGAGGAGGCCACTGCCCTGTGTTCCTTTCATGAGGCAGACAGATGAGCTCTCTCAAGCCCATGTTAGTTCCCGGTTTGTGACAGGAGTTGAGCCGAGGTCTCTGGAGGCGCCAGGTGAACGCACTAAGTGGGGCAAAGAGCTCTTCCTGTTCCCTGCCGACAGGCTTCCCAGCACCAGCTCCCTCTTGCCTCACTTTGTCTCTGTGACTGGCTTCCTCATCTCCTGTTTTGACTGTCAGCTAGTGAGGAAGGGCTGCATTTCCAATGGTGGATGTGTCTATGGACCAGGCTAGCCTGTACTCACAGGCAAAGGGCTGAGAATGCTTCAAACACACCTGCCAAATGGGCTGGAAAGCAAAGTCCCTGATGGCTTGTTGTCATTACAGATCTCATAGAGCGCTTTGCTATGGCAGAAGGGTGTCCTGGTCAAATCCTAATCCACCCCATTCAGTTTGCTTCAAATTCCCCTTTCAGTTTCAGTTGGGGACAGGAGTCCCCACTTGTGGCCTTGAGCTGCCGTGCTGCACTGCTGGGAAAGAGGTATTTTGCCCTACCCCAGAGGAGACCGCATCTCAGTGGTGAGTGAATTAGATGCTTCTGTTTCTTCCATTCTGGCTTAGGGGGGTCCTGTGCTAAATGCGTTTAAAGTGTTTGAGTCTCACCAAGTGAATGGCCCTCAGAGAATAACAAGTGGAGAATCACATGCTTTGCTATTTCAATGAGGAAACATGGCAGTTACACACACAAACCAATGCACCCACATTAAAACAGACAAGTTCCATTGACTGCATCACTCTGTGGAAGGGTGGGGACAGCCTTAGTTGCCACCTCCTGCAAACGCAGCCGCCATCTCCTGCTTGGGGAAAGCTGCGCATCTTCACATCCCACTCGCTCAGGCCTTTCTCATGCTATCGCCTGTTGTTCCTGCCAGTAAAACCCAATGCTCGAGAAAACAGCTGTGATTAATTAAAAGGAATCATAGACCCTTATCGGGAACATCTGGCCACATCCCTGGGGCGGGTGCTCAGTGAGAACGTGCCGCTTCTCTCCCATCCGCACTTCCCCCAATGCCACATTTTCTGCGTTATAATATGGGACAGCCCAGCTTGCCAGGAACCCCTGGAGTTGGCTGGGACATGACTAAGATCTGCCTCCCTGGGAGCCTGCCGGAGGGTTGGCTGATAAAGTTAGATGGAAATGATTCCATGAGGCACGGCTCAAATGCTCCCCCTATGACGGGCTCTGGCTCACACAGCCTGGGGCTCTGGAGGCATCTGTTTGAGAAGCATGTTTTTGGGGTGCTACTGTCCCTCAGAGAAGCCAGTTCAGACTGACCCATCATGGAGCAGGAGAGATCTGACTGTAGCTCCCAGTGGGATCTGCCAGGAACTCTGTTGGGGTGGTCAGAGGGGTAACACCTCTGATCCCCCTTCTTTCCAGGGCCTGTTATGCTTCCAGTGCTGGGAACAATCATGCCCCAGACCTGTCTCTGTTCCCACATTGTGCTGCCTCCAGCCCAGCCCAGCATCAATTTCAGCTGCTTAGTACTGCACTACCAGCCACTAGCAAAGCTGGGGATGGAACCCAGGAGTCCTGACTCACAGGTTCCCTTCTGCTCTAATGATTAGACCTACCCTCCTCCCAGAGCTGGGATGGAATCTGGTCACCTAATTATGAATCCCTTGCTCTAACCATTAAACCCTCGTGTCTCCCCCCCCAGCCAGCCTTTAATGATGAGAACATTTAGTGGGGGTACTGACCAGTTCACACCCTCTGAGGGTGGAGCAGCAGTGTCCCCTCTCTGTAAGCCGTGGCCATGCAGGCTAGAACCTCTTCACGCTGTTTAAAATTCCATCAGACATGGTTTAATATAGTCTCATTTCTGTGAAAAAAGCATAATTAATCGCCAAGGCAAGGAGCTAATGCTGCGTACTCAGCTGCTCGGATATTAATAGGTGGCATTTCCACATTCCTATTTCACATTCAGCCTGAAGGTGGACTTTGAAACCCCTAACCTTTCATAATTAAATACCAGATTAGAGAAATGGCTTTTCCTTTCTGCTTCTACTCTGCATCCGGGCCCAGAGAGAGGGCAGGCATGGTGCAGCCTGCAACTCCAGGACCAAGGAGGACTTATATCTCACCTCTCACACTGGTGAAGAATGGGGATAAGCCACAAGAACTAATGCCCTGCTCACCTGAACTCCAGCAACCCTGAGTGCAAAGTAGAACCATTTGGCCAGGGAGGGTCTATTGTCTCTCTTGACTCAAAGAACATGCTAGGTTTGGGGGGGAAGAGGGAGAGATGGTCAGTAAGGGGAACTTCTGATCTTAAAAAGAGCAGTACTGCTAAATAAATACATTAAACTAGTTTTTTTTTTTAATGTATGCATACAGGCACTTGCCACCTGCAGACACACGCCTACAAATACAGAGATGTATGTCACACACACACACAAACACACAAAGCATGCGCGCATGCAGACACACACACACACACACATATACGTGCATGTGCACACACACAGGTCGCATTTCTCCAAGTTCACACACAGGCACTCCCCCAGTGAATAAAAACATGGCTAGCTAGAAACACCTGTGTTCACAGGCAAACACATGGGCGGGTGTACATACAGTCACACTGGTGTGCACACATGTCCATATCTATCTACCTGTCTATGCATGCACAGACCCATTCCTTTCCATCAAGGCTCTGTCCAGCCATCTCACAGGGAAGAATATGATGAGGAAAAAAACAAATCAAAACACCCTGGTAACAAACCTCTAAAGCTACTAAGGCCCCAAACAGGAGAAGTGCAGCACATTTGACTTAGGTGCACTGGGAGAATCAGGTCACAAGTCAGGGGAGCACTGAGGTTTACAATAAATGAGACTCACAGATATTTCATGCTTGCTGCATGGTCACCAGCACCATAGACTTACTTATCACTAGGAAAGTCAGTTTTGAAGATCTCTGCCCTTAGTGTTAACTCCTCTCCATGCAGCATCAGTACCATGTGGATTTCAGCAAAAGCTGAGCCACCTCAATGCCTGGCTGGGGGGGCAAGGAGAGTGGAGGTGGAGGAAACCAGGTTAAAGGTCCCAAATTGCCCCTGGGGACAAGCTCTCCTTCTCTGGTTGAACATTTCACCTCAGTGAGCTTTGAAAGAGGCCCTGGGCCTTGGCCACAACAGCTGTCAATCACACTGTTCTGGGATTAACAGGTCTGCCAATCACCTTGCAAACTGGGCCCTTCAGAGATTCATTTTGAAACTCTCTCTGCAATGCATTGTTGTGACTTAGCCAATTATTTTAACCTTTTTAAAACTTCAAGGCTGGCTGCATTACATCTCAACATGGAAAAGGGCAACAGTTGCAGCAGAAATAAATTCTTCTTTACTGAAGACAAAAAATGTGAAAAAATTGAGGCCTAACAGTATTCACTGGGTTGTAATGGTAACAGGAAGCTGTAATTTGTATGATTTCAATGCACCAAGTAGTTTGTCAGTTCACACAGTCTTTCTGTTGTTTGTGGAGGGTAGCCTAGTAGCTAGACCTGAGGACTGGCAGTCTGGACACTTTTCTGCCACTTAGTTGCTGTGTGGTCTTGAGTGAGTCGCTTAACTTTTCTATACCTGCAAAATGGGTATGACACTATTAAGGCAGGAATCACCAAATAGAGTTACACATAGTCTTCTAAGTTCTTATTGTGCAAGCAAATGCTCAGTTTTGGGAAGATGTCCAGAACTGATATATTCATGTGAAACAAAAACAAATTAAACTTACTGTCTACCCAGACTTCACAACACTGATTTTCCCTCCAATGGGAGGCTGACCTGAAGGGTCCTGGATATTTGCTGGCAGCAAAGGGCTGACTCTGGCATCAGATTGGAACTCTGCTTTTGGAAGAGCTTAAATAATTACCAAAAGTCCACAGTCGTTAGTGTTCACTGAGACCCTCTGATGGGAGGGACTAAGGTATTCCTGCTATAGTCGCCTATTACAACAGTAGCCAAATGAGCTCTTTATCAGCCCACAGAGAGATTTCTGGCACTGAGGACTTTCTCCTCTTCTGCCCAGAGATGACAAAAGAGTATCTTGGCCTACAGATAACACTTGACAACAGTCCACAGATATTAGGTAGTGAGGAAACACACCTTCTAGATTCACAACAATAGAAGCCAAATTAGCAGACAGCTTGGAACAAATGCAACATGTAAAAATACGATTACATAATATAAGGAAGATAATTAAAGCAACAGTTGAGTAAAGCCGACATGTGTTCCCCATTGTGCTTTCTGTGAGGGCTGTGGTCTTGGAATATCAATCCACAAGCAGGTCCTCCTGGGAGAATGATATCACAGCCTGATCTGGCCTTATTATGGTAGCCTTCGCTCTGTGATCTCGCTTGTTGTGTGTGTGTGTTCTTTGGAAATGTATTACATGAGCCAAAAAGTATGATAATACATCTGGCAGGAGCAGCAACTTCTCCCTAGGTCCGTAGGGTGACAGCAAAGCTCTCAGTATGAGCACACAGAAACATCCCCACAAGCCATAGCCCCAGAAAGCTGGCCAATTTATTTCTCTTCTATTGAAAAAACAAAAATACAAAAAAAATTAGGATGAAAAGCTTTGTTGGGGTACTGCAGTCGGACAAGGCATCAGACCATCTGCAAAGGACAAAATTAGGACCGGACTGTCTGTGACTCATAGCAATTACCTTGATGGCCGCCCCTCCCGGACCATCACTAAAGTACAGAGAATGTGTGAAGGGAACAGATGGCCCCTTCACCTTAACTAGATGGCCCCCTTGAACTTAACTGGATGGCCGTTACCACCCTGAGTGCCCATTGTCTTTGCAGGGCTTGGTGTAGGTGGGCTCTGTCTGACTGCAAGGTCCTGCAGGGTATGACTCATACCACCATTGTTTTCTGCATTCCCTGTAATCAGGGAAATGTGGGAAACACAGTTTAAAAACTGAGGATCTGGGGTGCTCAGGCAGGACGGTTCCCAACATCTCGCCTGGCCTGATCACCCAGACGCCGACCTCTTCTGCTCACGAGTTCCCCCCAGAGCGTATCCATGAGTTTCCACTACGAGTGTAACTGCCGGCCCAAATACGAGTCTCTCTCCTGCCTGTAATGCTGCTGCCGCTGCTGCTAATAGGAGTGGTAAGAGTCTGCCCTGCAGTTTTTCTGTAAAGATTAAAACTACCTTATTTTTCTTACTGCCTTGGAACTGTTTTCCCCAGTGTTACAGGCTCGCGTGTATCTTTCGTCTTCTTCTTTCCTCTCTTTACTTGCTGTTTCATTTGTGTTAAAGGTGCTCCTGGGTTTGTAATTGCCTGCTGCTACTCTGTATTACTTAGTGTATCTCTTCCCTTGGAACTGTTTGCACTGGTGTTAAAAGTATCATTGCCTGTTGCAACATTGTATAGAGTTAATTGGTAGCCTTAGTAGTATTAAGTTAGATGGTAAGATTGTTTCCCTTAGTTGTAGCCTTTAGAGTTATTTGTTAAGTTGCTGTTGCCCTCCCCTCTGTAACTTCCCCAACTTGAATAAAACTTTTCCTTCTTAAACTTTACTTGTCCCCTCTTTATTTCTCAACCCCCCCCCGTGTGCCCCAAGTTCACCGCTGCACCCAGTTCCCTTTCCCGCAGTCCCTCCTTCCCCTGCAACCCCCTTTTCACCACTTCCTCTCTCCTCTGCTCCCCCATCTCACCCCCCCGCTCTAGCCCCCTGAAACCTTTTCTTTCGCCCCGCTTACCTGCCTCTCCGCCATTGTCTCCCAATCCCTTTCCTTTTGCCTCCTTGCCCCCGGCCACCCACCAGCCCTCCCAGTCCTCCCTGGTCCCCAGCTGCTCCCACCAGCTGTCCCGCTACCGCCGCCACTTTTCCCCAGCCCCAACGGCTCTCGCCCACTGCCGCCGGTTCCCGCACAGCTCCCGCCACATCCCGCGGCCCCCCCATGCCTCGCGGCGCTTCCTCGGCCTCTTTCCTTGCCCCTTTTTCTTTCCTTTTTTTTCTTCTTTTTCTCTCTCCTTTCTCTCTGCCGTCACCCTGCCCTAACCCCCACATGCGTCCCAACCCCTATTCTGCCTCTGTCCTCCTGCCCCAACTCCCACGTGCCTCCTCGTCCCGCTGTCTCTACCCCCTTCCACTTGCCTTCCTTCTTCTTGGGTCCCTGCTTCTCTGTTGTTTCCACTCTTCTCTGCCACTGCCCCATATTAATTTGCATTGCACCCCCTCTATTAATATGTAATAGGGACATCTTTTAGGTTTCAGTGAGTAGGGTTCTAATTGTAGATTAGGTCAATTGCGAACCCCCATTGCCCCACAACTTGCCCCACCTCACAGCATTAAGCGTCTCACTACACCACACCACCAACCACTGTGACAAGCACCACGTATACACTCCACCACTCACCCCACTCCCATACCTGTGTTAATAAAGTTTACCCTGAATCTACCCTGTACCCCACGGGTGCAGTGATTGCCCCCCAAGGTCCTCAAATTTTCAAACCCACTGGCAGGTCACAGACAAACTGGGTTAGATCAGAATCATCCAGCAGCATGACCCTGAACCCTTGTTTCAGCTTTGAAGTAGTTGGGATTGCTTTTTTTTGAAGTTCACTTTTCACCTAAGGGTTGCCTGTTAATTTTGCCAAATGTTTGTGAACAAAACCATATTGCTGGCGTTTCTGGTTTGAGCAGAAGATGCCAAAAGCCTAATGACAATTCCTGGCCCAAGTGATAGCCCCAGACCAAGCCAAGATGGACCAAGAGTCTAATCTAATATGACAATTTTCCAAAGTGATTTTTCCCTTTGGCCCCTGCTGTGTTGTTCCAGGTGACTGGGGTCTCCTGAAATCAAAGACGTGAACCTCAGTACAAGATCCATCACTGAGCTTTATGGACCACATCTGCATTGCATCAGCAACCCCACAAAATGTCTAAACTCCCAAAGCAGCCTCCCCCCAGGCTCATAATAAGGCCTGAGAAGAAAAGAGTGAAGTCTTTTTTTCATTTCTTCCAAAGTCAATGGACAGGAATCTGAGAAGAAGCATCCTCTAGGCTGTGTTCACACAGCACTTTTGTTTCGAAACAACCTCGTTGTTTCGAAACAAAAAAACCGTGTTCACACGACGCACAGTTGTTTTGAAACAAGGGGAAGCCCTTGTTTCGAAACAACTGTGTTGTTTCGAAACAAGTTAAACCCCATTTGGGGACGAAACAAACTTGTTTCGAAACCCTTGTTTCGAAACAAGGCGTGTGAACATGTTGTTTCGGAACAAAGTGTTCCGAAACAACAGTGGATCCTCAGCACCCTGGCCAGGGAACCCTCAGGACCTTGGCCAGGGTGCTGAGGGCTGTCCCTCAGCCCCAGAA
>ML681963.1:54768729-55007511 GCA_007922195.1 Podocnemis expansa | reverse complement strand
TGAGCCACCCCGCAGCGGCTCACCCCCTGCTGGTGCCTGCAGCCCCCTTTCTGGGGCTGCAGGGTGAGCCAGCAGCGGCTCACCCCCAGGGGTAACGAAATAGCATGTTCACACTGTGAACCTGCTATTTCGTTTCCCGCTTTTTTTCTTATTTCGAATTAACATTTTGTTAATAAGATATTTCGAAATAAGGTGTTGTTTCAACACAACTTGTTTCGACACAACTTGTTTCGAAATAACCCTGTGTGTGTGAACACAGCCCTAGTCCTGTCATGATGCTATGAGCTGTTTCGTCAGGGAAATACTGATTATACCTTTAGTGAGCAACTTCCATTTTGCAGATTGCCTTCAGTCTCCTGGGTTGGCTGGTGCATAGTAACTCAGGAAGAGGGAATTAAGATTCCCTGAGGAATTAAACACAAATACCACCCAACAGCAGGTACTGAACAGCACATTGTTCTAGAGTCTACAGTGGCACTGAAGTTAATGTTGGCAAAAGACCAGCAAGTCAATGTATTTGCTGCTATACCAAATGATTGGTAAGGGTTTTTCTCTACTTCTTCCTGGATACTCTAAGCTAGCTGCAAAGGGCTGACTGTACCTGAAACAGGGACATCCCTCTGTCCTTTTCCAGTGAGCTTGTGTGTACAGCACCAGTGAGCTCCCAGAATCCATCTACAGGTTGCAGGAGTTAGATTCATGGAGAGACAGAGGCTAGATCGAATGCATTCCAAAGGTAAGAAGCAAGGGGACTTCCCCAAGGTGGGCTGGCTGGAAGGCTTTGGGTGGGAGCTGGGAACAAATGAAATGAGTTCATAGTAGCATTGGAAACATACTTCACTCTTTCTCTCTCTGTAACTAGACAGCACGTGTATATGGTTCCGGCTTGTATGTGCGAGGGCACACACATGAACATGTGTATTGTGCATGTCAGTAGGTGCCATGTATCTGTTTATCTCACCATAGATACAGATAGCTTGAATGAACTCTTTTTGCCTGAGTCTGAATCCACTCAAATGCGACAGGGTTCAAGCCCCTGACTTCCGATTTAATGGCAATGGATTACACTGTATCCACAGGGTGCAGGGCACCTTTTGGATATCCCCAGTCACAGCCCCTGGGAACCCTCTTCTTCCCCATCAGAGGGACTATGCACCTATCTCTTTTGTTTTCTCTTCTCTACCGTCCTTAGGTCTCCACTCTTCTGGGCTCTGCCTCACAGAGCTCTCTCGCTTTGGTTTCTCTTGCCTCTGTTCTACCCCATCCCGCTTTCCTACAGCTGGGAACACTGGTGTTTTTCCTGGAGGGCAGGGGTAGGCCAAGGAGCATGACATGGGCAGGAAGAGGTGAGACAGTGGCATCCAGCAACCCTAAGCTCTCTTCTGTGCCCTCCCATTAGCATGTCACCAAAAGCGGCTTCCTGGGCTCTTGTTAAAATTTTCCACCCATTGGGCTTCCTGGTGCATGCAATGAATTTCAGACAGGAGCCAGTGCATGAGCAGGCAGACAGGCCCAGGGGGCAGTCAGTTATGGGTTATTTAAAGCACAGACACATGAACTTTTATAACCTCATTGTTTACTTCAAGACCAGTTTGTAAAAACTGCTGTGCGTGTTGAGCTGTCGTCCCCCCTGCCTCATTCCCCTGGGGACACAGAGCAGCCTCTGTGTTCTTCCTTAGGAGCACCCCTCCCCAGAAAGCCCCCCAGCTGTCAGCCTTCCAATCCTGTGTTCAAACTGCCCCCCTCGGACTAGATTGGGCCACATAGAACTCCTGTTCCCAAATGGTCCAGTCTCTCTGAGGCACATTGGAAATTTGTTGATCCCTGCGCATCCTAGTGATGGAGAAAGGAGTGGAAACTTTGTCTGTCCCATTTGCTCAGCCTGTCACTTCTCTGGCTGAAGGGAACTCAGAGCTCCGTCCATCTCTGCTTTGAGGGCTTCTGTTCTCCCAGGTTTGTGGCCATGCAAGGAGCAAATGCAATCCTTCCCAACACTCTGCCCTCTTTTAAGACCTGCCTATTTCTAGATGATGAGCTCAGATACTTCTCAGTTGAAGTTTCTCAACTTTCCTTTAGCAAATTATCCAGGATTCTTATTTTCATTTTCCTTGGGGTAGCAACTGAGGTGCAGGGTCTTGCCCTGGGTCACTAAAGAATGAGTGGTGGTAGATACAGGAACAGGACCCTGGAATTCAGGTGCTCTCTCTCCTCTGCTTTATCTATTAGCCCATCCTCCTTTGGCAGATGATGACTGAATCCCACCCCAGCTATCATAGGAATGTTCAGGCCTCCTCACTTGCTCTCTGGCCACAGAAAGACAAGGTTGAATTAGGCAAAGAGGCTGTACTGGCCAAGTAGCTGAGCAAAAGTAGACATCTTGCTGGAAATTCCTTCTCTGGTGCACACCTGATTAGTGCACAGAGACTGAGCTGAGAGGCACAGGAGAATACCACGGCTACCAAGCTAGGCCAGACCCTCCCAGTTCTTTTTCTATAGCTGTCCTCACACCAAGAGGGGTGAAGGTGGAGATCTGTGTAGCGAGAAAGAGGCAAAGGAGTTGCTGGCCCACTTCCTGTTGAAGCACATTAGGTTGCTTCCTTGGAAGAAGGGTGAGTTCATTTGGTCGGTGGGAATGGGATGAAATAAGGCTGGTCATTTCAGTGGAGCCCCTGATGCTTGAGGGGTGCTACACCCCATTAACCTCTCTTTGGCCTCAGGAGGCACTAGAAAGCTGGAGTCCTGGCTCCTCAGTTCCCATGAAGCTCCAGTGTTCCTGTGCCATGCTCTGTGATTGACCCCAGTGGAGCCTCTGTCTCTTCGGGTCTCCATGCACACGCATCTTGAGACTGGGAAAACACCTCTGCCAACATCTGCCTGGCATTTGTTTGTCTTTCCTTTCCATTCCTGCCCCCCTTTTATCCTTCCATCTGTGTGGGGCTAAAAATAGGGCCTCAGCCTGGACTGATCGGCTCTGTTTAAGCTTTTAGAGACTTCATTTAAATGTCATTTGTGGCTCTTCTTTTTCCCAGGCTGGTCAGGAGGGAAAGGAACAGCTTTGCATCTCGCCTATCCACACTGTGGCTGCTTTTCAGTTCTGTGGCTCAGCTTGGCCCTCATGCCATGCCCAGGGATGACTCTATGCCTACAAGCTGTTGTTTAGGGTAATAACCAATTTCAGTGTGGGGGTAGCTGTGTGCTGAGTGGAGGATGGACATTTTGTGGGTGGTGTGAAGATGTGTCTGGGAGCTCTGGGAATGAGCACTGAGGAATGGAAACCAAGTGAAATCCTCTCATCCTCACTGCATTTGCTGCAGGAGCAGCAGCTCTAGTATCAGCAATGCTGGGCTTGATGATTTTTATCACAGACACACATAGTACTGTCTGGTCAACTGCTGGGATAAAAGGATGTGGGGTGGATTCCTTTGTGAGCTGTGTGCAGGGGCTTGGTTTTAATAAATACAAGAGCTCTGATTCTCCTCTTACACCAGTGTAGACCAGGAGTGATCTCAGGGAGGGCCAGTTCAGTGTGAAATTGCCTAAGAGAAGGACTAGCCCCTTCCTAGAACAGCTGATAGGCAGGTCATAAGTGGGAGGACATGGCCATCACCATCCTTACCCACCATTGCTCCACCTGGCCAACACCACATTTCTGACAAGTTCCAAACCCAGCTCCTGATCCCTGCCACCCCCGAGCCCTCAGAACAGACAAACGTCAGTGCAAGAGTTGAGCTGTTCTGCATGCTGGGTGGAGACTAATCTCTAGCGACATCTGACAGATGTCACAGAGGAAATGTTTTAAGTCACCGTCAGTGCGACAAGGGCAGAAACCAGCCTGCCCGTTCTTCTCCTGCCTGAAATCACAGGTGTGCAGCATGTTGGCTTCTCTAGGGCTATGTCCACACATACATCATTATTTCAAAATAACCCATTTTGCAATGAGTTATTTCAAAATAAAGTCCTTATTTTGAAATAAGTTAATTTGAATTAACAGTTTGTTAATCCAAATTAAGGGAAAGCCCGCTTTCGAAATAGCCCTTGTTTCAAAATGGTTATTTCAAAACAAGGCCATTCAGACATGTTGTTTTGAAACAGTTGTTTCCAAACAATGGTGTTGTTTTGAAACAATGCGTCTGAATGCCATTGTTTCGAAACAACTGTTTCGAAACAAGGGCTATTTTGATTAGAAGTGAGGTTTAACGGTTTTGAAATAACGGCCATTATTTCGACACAACGGGTCCTGTTGTTTTGAAATAACAGTGTGTCGTGTGGACATGCCACTTCTTATTTCGAAACAACCTTTGGACAGAAGGACAGAAGGAAAGTGAT
Organism: Podocnemis expansa; assembly: GCA_007922195.1. Classification (NCBI taxonomy): domain Eukaryota; kingdom Metazoa; phylum Chordata; order Testudines; family Podocnemididae; genus Podocnemis; species Podocnemis expansa. Next base: position 55,003,185 of record ML681963.1, on the reverse strand, counting down.
TGACAATGTCTCTTCTCCACTGGACAGATTAGTCTCCTCAAATGCATCCAAGGGGAGGAAATGGGTGAAGGAGAAAAAAATATTCCAACACTTTGCTCTTGTGTTGAATTTGGGTCACAAACTGGCTAACAACTCGTTGAAGAGTAAATGGTCTCCGTTTGAACAGAGTTTTGTGTTACAAGACCAGCTTCTAACTCTACCCATGCTCTTTTGTTTCTGTAACTGTCTACAGATACTTGGGCAATAAGCTTTTGTGGGCTCCAACCTACTTCCTCAGATGCAACTGATAAAGTGGGTTGGAGCCCACTGAAGCTTATGCCCAAAGAAATCTGTTAGTCTTTAAGGTGCCACAAGACTTTTGTTGTTTTTGCTGTACAACAGAATAACACGGCTACCCCTCTAAAAATTTACAGCTATTTGGAGCATGGTGATTATCAGAGATGGAAACAGATTGTTCAGGGTGGTTTTTGGATCACTGAGAAGAGCAAGGGGATGAAACTTTTAAAGGGGATGTGTGGGTGTGAGAATCAGTGAGATCTACTGGTCTGCAAAGAGGCAAAGAAGTTTAGACCTGATTCTGGATTAGAACTTTAGGGAGTGGCTCTGGCAGTGGTTAAAGTATAATTTGGTGGGGCCCAGAACCCTCCTAATCGGTGGGCCTCCTTCCCATGTTGTCTGGGCCCCCTTTCCAAATCTGCGGTCCCCCTTGCCACATGTGTGGACCCAGCCCAGGAAGGATGAGGGCATGGGATGTAGAGGAATGGAGCAGGGGCAGGAGGTAGGGGTGTTGAAGAGGTGGCTGGAGGCAGCGGCAGGAGATGGGGGCAGTGAAGGGAAGGGTGGGAGGCAGAAGGTGTTAAGGTGGTAGGGGTAGGAGATGGGGCAGAGAATGGGTGGGTGGTGGCAGTAGATGGGGGCAGGGTCAGAGAAGGGGTGGATGGAGGCAGGAGGTGGGCAGCTGCAGCAGGAGGTAGAGCAGAGAAAGGTTGGAGCAGGAAAGCTGGGGCTATACAGGAAGGAGGCACTGGGCTGGTCGCCTAGCCAGCTCCCCTCTGCATCTGTGGGGAGCTGGGGGACCCCAATCAGGGCTGGCCCAGTGGGAGAGAGTCCACCTCGCCACTCCCAACCCCAGCCCCAGCCCCAGCCCTAGCCCACCTCACCACCCCAGGGCCTGTGCTGCTGAGCCAGAGCAGCCTTGGCCCCATGCCCCTGGCTCCCGCTCCTCCTCTGGCCCAGGTCTGCCCAGGGGCTCCTCATCTTGCTGCCAGAGCAGAATGGCACCCCACGGGCTGCTGCTCCTCCTGCCCTGAGCCAGCACTGACTGAGAATGATCAGAGGCTCTGAGCATGCTCACTCAGAGTAGGCTTAGGGTGAGAGATTTAAAATCTCCCAGCCTGGGGGAAGCTTTCTGTCCTGCTGGAACGCACTGGCTTAATCCTGGTCTACACCACCCTTAGTCTGAACTAAGAGTTAAACTAAGTGCTTAGTTCTAAGTAAATGTAGGTATTAATAATTTGAACTAAGCTTTCATTAGTTCGAATTAAAGAATTCCTTAATTCAAACTAGTGAAAGTGGATGGTGGATGGGGGCAAGGGTTAAAGTATAATTTGGTGGGCCCTGGAACCCTCCTAATCAGGCGGGCCCCTTTCCCACATGGGTAGGCCCACCTCCCACACATCTGGATCCCTTGAAGCACCCCAGCTACTGCCCCCAATATCCATTCCCCTGGCCCCAAAATCCACCCCAGCCCCCAATACCCACCCCCAAATCTACCCTTAATACCCACTCCCCTGTCCTGAATATCCACCAAGCCTCCAATACCTACCCCCAAAATCCACCCCAGCTCCCCAATACCCACCCCCAAAATCCACCCCCAACCTCAATACGCACCCCCAGCTCAGACACCCCCAAAACTCCCCCCCAGCGTGAGCTGGGCTGCCCCCATACTCAGGGGCAGTGCCCTGGGCCAGGAAACTGTGAAGCCTGTGCATGTGCAGGGGAGCCCAACCCACTCCCCTGCCTGCTGGAATGTGCGGCAGAACACTGTTCTGGGGTCTCCTATTTTTAGGGGCCCAGCATTCAGGCCCCTAAAAATAGAAAATGGAACCAGAACGCTGCACTCTGGGTCCCTTTTTCAATGGTGGGCCCCCGAACGCAGCATTCTGGCACCATTTTCTACTTTTTAGGGGGCCTGGAACACTGACCCCCTAAAAATAGTGGGCCCCAGTATGGTGTTCCGGGCCATTCCAGCTTACTTTAACCCCTGGATGGGTCTAAGTTAGTTCGAATTAAGACTCTTCAATTCAAACTAACTTGCTAGTGTAGACACACCCCTAGAGCCATATTGCCTTGAAAGATTTTAATCTGAAGGGACCAAGTATTCAGTTTGTTGTCTCAGTTATCAGAGCACCTAGGGCTGCACCAGAAAGCGGAGACTAATACATTTCAGGGACTGCACTGAGCAGAAACAGAGAAACTGCCATTGCACATCCTGCATCCACTACCTAATGCAGTAAAGGGAGGGTGAAGCTAGCCCATCTTGAGTTCACCCACCATATTTGCCATGGTGCTGGCTAGTGCAATGGTGGGAGAAAGCAATCGCCCTTTGCAGCGTAAGATCAGCTGAGGGCCTGAAACTAACCTAGTTGTTTACCCTTATCTCAGCTTGTATAACTGTTCGTTCTATGTGTTTTTGTCCTGGGATTTACACAACTTCTGTCACGGTGATATCTGTTATCCAGCCCTATTAAAAAATCCAACCAAAGTATGTAAAATCAATGATCTCATGGCACAGAATCCACTGATTATTTTAGGAAATACTGCATCCTGTTAAAGTGAAACCCGACTTAAGTGACTGCTCGAGGGACCAACAAATATGAATGTCCTGGCAGTTGTGTCCCTATTGAATGTGGTGTGGGACTGTGCTTACTGTGTCTGGCGTTACTTTTTGACAGGCTGCGTCTGGGGGTACTTTTTGACAAGCACTAGAGCTGGAAAATAAGTGCGGTCTCTTGTGCCAGCTTAACTGTTTTTTTTTAAAACTCCCCCAATCTCCCAGCTGTGCCCTAACCTCCCAGAGATCTCCCCACTTTCATGCTGAAAAACTACTTGACTAAAATGATCAGGCAAGCAAACCCTAGAACTGACTCCTAGTGTTTTGCTCAAGTAGCTCCCAGTTGCATCCTGGGATCTGTGTTTTCAGATGGTACCAAAATAAAATCCAGCTGTAACTCAGGGAGATGGCAAAGGAGCTCAAAGGCCTTTTCTTCTTCTATCACACTGGCTCACAAAGAGACTCCGGAGCAATAAAGCAAAGTAAGGCTAATTTCCTCTTAGTGACATTGGCCTCATACTCTAACCCCAACATCTCTCACAGTCATAAGCAGATCAACAAATATCTCATTAAAGTGATAGTCCAACAACATTGACCTACTGTCAGACAAAGCAGGTTTATAATTTATTGTTTCAGATCCTTGTTATATGAGTAACTTCAATTCCATTCTAACCCACACATGAATTTGATTGAGATGACAGGGAAATAGGGCCATGGAAATTAGAGCTGGATCCAAAGAGGGAGCTATTTATCTGAATATCCTACCCCTATGCACACACTTGAACTTTTTGGGCTTGGCTAAAATGGGCCTTTAATGAAGCAGAACCAGCTCTTGTCTGGAGTTTTCTTTGCAATCCAAAAAGTGGATCTTTTTTTTGCCCCATGCAAAATAAAAATTGGCATCATTTTAGCTGGCTTCTCTCCCAAGTCTTGGAATCTGGATTCAAGCCAGCTAGGCTTCAGTTCTGCCTACTCAATGCATCCATGCTTTCTACCCACCTGAAGAGAGACCTCCATGGCCATCCTCAAAGGGCTGTCAGACAGCACGGGGACCGTTTGCAAGACATGTGGTGCATTTTGCTGATGCACACAGTAGTGTTTGTTTTTCTTCTCTTGAAACTCTGACCACATGTTGTCTGCTTTTCACCCACTCAAACACTCCTCTGTTCCCCAGGGCTGTCTTCTGGTTTCAGTCCAATAATTTCAGAACTGCTTTGAGCTGATTCTTCTCTCCTATCCCAGTTCAGAGAAGACTTTTCTCATATGTATATGGGGCACAGTTGGGAAAGGAGACTGAAGCAACACAGTGTTCCCAACATATTCCCACTCACCATGTCTACCTCTGTCACTCATGGAGAAGTAGTTGTGACTCAGGAGCCCTAGCGTCAAGTCTTCAAACTCCCAGGCTTCCTGAAACTAGATTCAAATCCCAGTAGTGTCAATTTACTCCTTCCTCCTGAGCTGATACCTTGAATGCTAAGTGTGCTGTGTACTGGTGTTCAGTGGGACTTTGAATAGCAAGGCTCTGCATTGCCAGTGAAATTCTATAGCACTTTCTGAAAGAACAAGATAGGGTCTGTTCCAGCTCTTCCAAAATTTCAGTATTGTGTTTTCCAGTTTGCCCCTCACTCCACCCTAAGGATGACTGCAATCTGTACATGTATAGGTAAAAAGCACTGGGGGATCCTTGGCAGCAGAAAGACCCACTATAAATTTATGCAGAATTGTCACAGCTGGGTTGGTCTCGGGATATTAAAAAGACAAAGTGGTGAGGTAATATCTTTACTGGATCAACTTCAGTTGGTGAGAGAAACCAGCTTTTGAGCTTACACCAAGCTGAAAAAGAACTCTGTGTAGCTCAAAAGCTAGTCTGTCACCAACTTCCAATAAAAGACATGACCCATCATCTCATCCACCTTATCCCTGCACTATAAATGTAACACCCCATGTATCCATTCAGCAATGATGGTTAGTGAAGGAGGACACTCAGAACATCCTCACATTCAGTTCTGATAAGAACCCAAATCCCGGCTACTTCTCAAACTCTTAGATCCAAACCTTTCACATCTGCAAGGATAAGCGAAGGAGAACTCGCACATTCATGGAACCCCTGCCACTTGTGTTTCCAGTTTGGATGGGAGCATGGTGAGAGTCCTCAACTGTGGGGACAGTCCAGAGTCATTTAGAGCAGCAGCACCAAGAAAGAAACCCCAAAAGAAAATGAAGTAAGAGCCTCGTAAATGTTCCGTGTAACTGGAAGTGTAGAGCACCCAATGCCAGCCTCTGTCTGTGAGGAATGCACCTGGCTTGTGGTGCACAGGCATCAAGATTTTTGCCCTCAGGGCATGCCTGGGACCTATCATTTGTATCTGGCTGTCCAGATCTGGGTGCATTTCTATCTGCGTTTTTCATTGTTTTAATAACTGCAGGGGTTGTTTGTGGAACCAAACCAAAGAGAAGCCCAGTTTCCTCATGACTTCATTTCAGTTCCTGAACAGTGGACACACAGTCAGGGGATCAGGTCTCATGTTATCATAACAGGGGGATTCAGAGGAGAGATTAAAGCCTAGAAAAGACACAGATGTAAACCCTGAGCTCTCTGGGCTTAATCAGGTTTCTGCAGATTTCATCACTGGTTTGCCATCAAGAGCCCTGGAGCCCACCCACACTGCTTGTTGGCTCAAGTGTCTAAGGCACTGGGTGCTGGCCTGAGTGCCTGGCTTGGAAATCCCACCCATCCATATAGCACAGCTGCACATTTGCTCACCAGAAGACAGTGCCATCGATGCCATCTCCCAGCTGCAGCAAAAAAACAACTGTCAGGTTAAGGATCCAGGCCCGGAATAGCATCATGACATTGATTCCCACAGAAAATCTCAAGGGAGCTGATGTGCTCCTGCCATCTGCCTACTGAAGGCCCTAGTCTTGGTCAGCCACCTTCCCTGGAGGGCCCAACTCCACCCCCTTTATTGTCACCACCCCAGTTCCCAATGCTTGACTTAGGAAGAGGAGGCCAGGAGCCTTGGAAAAAGAAGTTCCTGCTCTCCAGGTAACAGAAGGGCATAAGTGCATGTTAGGTCTTCAAAGGGAACCTGGAGCTTCCAGCTTGGTCACGCAGTCATAAAAGAGTTGTTTTCATCACACCTCTGGAGTGATTTGTTCAAAGTCACACAGGGACTCTGTGCCAGATCTGGGAAGCGAACCCGGCAAGAGTTTCGATCAACCTTCCTCCCACAGGTGGCACCTAGATGTGTCCCTGTAGCACGAGATTGAACCCCTGAAGCATTTTCATTTCTGTGTCTCCAGAAACCAGGGAGAGTCCCAGGCTGGGAAAGCAAATCTGAAGACTCCCTGTCAATTTAAGGGACATTCTGGTCTGGATCCTGGTCCACACCCAAGACTGTTGACATAAGCCAATACCCCGAAACACCAAATCCCCAGGACTCATGAGTCTCAGGGCTGTTTAGCTTCTGACACCCCACCCAGACAGGCTCATTTCTGTTTGGGATGCAGTTCCACAGCCCCAGCCTTGCTCCTGGAGAGGGTTGGGTTCAGTAAATCTCTATTAGGACTCCTTGTCAAATAACAGGGTCCAAAGAAAAAGAACGCTGATGGTATTAACTCCCCAGGCCACAAGGGTGCTTTGCAATGTGTTCTTCCCCTCCTGCACCCCCTGCGCAAGTCACTATCAATAAATCATTGTTTTATTAAAGAGAAGCAGCTGCTTTTTTTTTTTTTTTTTTGATATCTCATCCATATCCACACAGCCTTTATTGGCACATGCTCTAACTCCAAAGCCTCCATTGACAACCTCTGAAGCATAGCAACTTATACACCCAGATCCCCAAATCCTATTGAGGCCTTGGCTTTCTGCACGAGCAGCTTCTCAACAGCTAATTCACTGATCTTTTTGTCACCGGGGTTAAGTGGTTAAGTGTGTGTGAATCCCATAAAAGGCCTTTACTCCATGAAAAGCTATATTTATATTGTAATCACCAAAGAACGATTTAGACAGTCAATAGCCAGTATAGAAAAGCCAGCAATTGTTGTGTATTGCTCTGTGGGCTCCCGTCCTCCCCCCTGTGTGCACCCCCTTCTGAAGAGGAAGGAGGATTACATCCCACAAAGCCAGCTGCCAGTGTCAGAAATGGGGGAGGCCCATCTTTGCATGAGTAGCTTTAGCTGCTCAAGTTCAGTCTCAGTCCTTTGTGTCTACAGTTTATTGGGTGATGCCTCAAATGGGGCTTGCAATGGATACAAACAGCTCCTGGAAACCAACCCAGGCAGCTAATCTAAAGCATTTCCAAGGCAGGTCACCAGGAGTTTCATGCAAACTTTATAAAGCATTTATTGGCTGTGTACATCTTGTTAGTAGCTGTGGTCTCCATGGGTATCTGTTTCTTCCTTATGACTGAATAAGCATTTATTTGTGTGCCCCCTGTCTTCAGATTTTTGTCTGGAGGGCTCCTACATGATTTTTACACATAGCGCACAACACTTTGCAAAACAGAAGATGACATTCTGAACTATGGAGATTTTACAGTTTCAGTGTCTAGTGCTGTGTCTCAAAATGTTTCTCTGCACACAGAGCTGCCCTGACTTGATTTGGGGTACAACTTAAAAATGAGCTAGTTTAAAAGGGACAAAGGCTGTGTGGGTGCTTCAATTTAAACCAGGTTTATTTTAATTTTATTGAAGTTGTTTGGGAACAGGTTTAAACTGCCACAGTGAGCCATTCCCGTGGAAATGAGAGTTTACTGGCTCTTGTGAGTAGCCTTTAATCTCCTCAGCAAGATGGGGCCTTTCTTGTCCAGCATGTCAGACTAATTTAGGGCTCATATTTTGTGCTATAGAGAAAGCTGGGGAGCAGGGGCATAAATTCACAGAGTCCAAGGTCAGAAGAGATCAGTGTGATCATCTAATCCAGGGGTATCAAACACATGGCCCGTGGGCCACATGTGGCCCCTAAAGGTATTTCCTGTGGCCCACAACGACACTATTGTTACCAATATTTGCATATTGTTGTATGAAAAGGTTTCAGTGATGCGGCCCTCAGGCTAACATACTGGTCCTCATGCGGCCCTCTACTAGTCCTCATGAGGCCCTCATGGTTATTTGAGTTTGAGACCCCTGATCTAATCTGTTCCTCTGTACAATAGAGGCCAGTAAACTGTCCCAAAATAATTCCTACAATAGGCTTTTTAGGAAAAAATCCAATCTTGATTTAAAATTTGCCCGTGAGATTCCACCACAATCCTTGGTAAATTGATCCCCTGGTTAATTACCATCAGACTTAAACATTTTGCCTTATTTCCAGTTTGGAAAGTGGTGGAGAAAGCTGACAGATCTGCTTGGTTTTAAGCCACAAGAAAAGGGGAAAAAAAGTTTCTCTGCTCTTGCTCAATTTATATGATACATGAATAAAATGCAAAACTGTCATTAGGCTATAAAGAAAAGTCTCTTGCAGGCATGCGTTTTCATCTTCATTATTATCATTACCTGTATTGTGGCAACGTTGAAAGGGTAGTGCCAGAACACTGGGTGCTGTACATACACAGCTGGGCTATGGTGTTAAGTATCCATTACTTTGTGAGCAGGAACAAAACCTGGTGTAGCCAGTTTTCCCCCACCCCCACCCTACACATGCAAGTAAAGTAAAAGGATGCTGCATCAAGGAAAATAGAACAGATTAAACCAGTCGCTATGGGCCAGGGCTCTGCAGACTGGGAATGTGCACTCAGCCCATCTGAGGAGAAGAGACGTGTGTTGCTTTCAGAGGGGCTCAGGTGCTTTGTTTGGAAATCTGCCACTTTCGTTGAAGAGCTTGTCATCTGCCGAGCTGCAGAATGCATGCTCCGTGATGGGCTTCAACAGAGAACAGGAGGCTGCTGCTGATGTAAAAGGGGAAAAGAATTTGATTCTTTAGTCCTTGAGGCTGTGGCATCTCTGCAGCAGGTCCAGTGAGCTTTTTGGAGAGGACACAGACAAACGGCATGACTTACTGGCCAAGCCAGCCATGTCATCACTCTGTGCCCCAGTTTTTTCACTTGTAAAGAGAGGTAGAGCCCTGCAAATCTGCGGATATCCGCGGATATCTGCCTTATATCCGCATCTGTGAATGCAACATAGATATTTGCGGACCATTTCTTGCAGATGCTGATCGGATACGTATCCATGTATTTTTATCTGCATAGAGCTAGAGCCTTGCAAATATGTGGATATCTGCGGATATCCGCATTATATCCGCATCCGCAGACACAATATGGATATCCGCGGACCATTTCTTGCGGATGCAGGTCGGATACGGATCCACTTATTTGTATCCGTGCAGAGCTCTAAAGAGGGGACAATGCTATTCTTCCCCACTGTGGATGTGTGGAGAGGGAGGTGAGAAGCTGATTTCATTGATAATGCTTGTCAGGCCCTTGGAAATCCTATGATGAAAGACAGGAGATCTGCAAAGGCAGTTAGGTACCACACATTTTCAGAGGGAGGCAGGTATTAGGTGTGGCTTTGAAATTCTTGATTCAGAACCTCTTTGTCACAATGAGTAGGACTACACTGCCTTGTGAGCACCTAGCCCTACATCTTTCTCTGTAGCCACAATGGGAACAGCAAAGAGCTGGGAAGCAGGATGGGTCAGTCAATGGTTAAGGTTGCTGGTGCTGTGGGTTTAACTCCTGGTTCTATCACCGACTTCTTGTGAAACCCCAGGCAAATCATGTAACACTTCAGTGCCCCTCCAATAACATGGGATAAAGCACTTTCCTTTGTCTGTTTGGATTAAAAGATCTCCAGGAATGTCTTTTACTGTGTGTTTGTACAGTACTGGGCACAATGGGGGATGCAGCCGTAACTGTCTATTCTGGTACACAGGGAGAGCAGCCCCAAAAGCAACCTCCATTGACCTGGTTCCTGATCCATCCCCCCCAGAGGCAGGGAGCCGGATCTGGCCCCAGGCACTGCAGGAAGGTGGCTGGGAGCTGGGTCTGGGCCCAGCTGCCTTTCAGTGGTGGCTGAGGACAGATCTGGCTGCCCACCACCACTGGGGCAGCGGGAAACCAGCTCGTCTGGAGCCGCTGCCAAAAGGCAGCAGTGAGCCCCAGGCAGAAGTGGCAGGTGCTGAATTTTAGAGGGTGCAGGGGATGGATCTGGCTCCCCACGGTGGCTGGCGATGGATCCAGCTCCTCTGGGGCAGCGAGGAGCCAAATCTGTCCCCAGGTGCCATGGGGAGCTGGATCCATCCCTTGCACCCTCTAAAATTCAGCACCTGGGGCTTTGCCCTGCTTCTCCTGGCCTAGTTACAGCCTTGATGGGGGAGGCCTTTTGCTGCTACCATCATCCAAAGTGTATTAAGGTGAAGAGAGGTTTTTGTGAACCACAGTAGCTTTGCTCAAGGGCCCATCCATGTGAAATCTGCTCAGCTAAGGATGTGTGAACAAGTCTAATCATCTTCAGCAGCATCACTTGTAACAACAATATAGACCATATTTTTCAGACAGACATGAATTCCAGGTTGATGGTGTGTTATTAACATGTAAGTTATGTCATTTTGGTCCCATTATTATATCCCTTGAAGAATGAAGCATCCTAGGTTAATTTAAAAGTGGCTGTGTTCAGACGTGAGTTTTATTTCGAAACAACAGCCATTGTTCCAAAATAAAATTTCTCATGTCCACACGATGTACCATTATTTCAAAAGAATGGGATCCGTTGTTTCAAAATAATGGCCGTTGTTTTGTAATCGTTAAACCTAGCAGGAAAGCAAAATAGCTGTTGTTTCAAAATGGTTGTTTTGAAACAATGGCGTTCGGACACATGGTTTTGAAACAACACCATTGTTTCGTAACAACTGTTTCAAAACAACATGTCCGAACAGCCTTATTTCGAAATAACCATTTTGAAATACCAGCCGTTTCGAAAGCAGGCTTTCCCTTAATTCGAATTAACAAATTGTTAATTCGATTAACTTATTTTGAAATAAGGATTTTATTTCGAAATGAGTTATTTGGAAATGGGTTATTTCAAAATAACAGTTACCTTGTAGACATACCCAGTGTGTTTTATTTATTTCTCAACTATTTTGGAGTCTAATCCACAGCTCATTGTGGACAATGGGAGTCTTGCCACTGCTTTCAATGGTTGCTAGGCCTACTCCTTAGATGCACTGATTCCCCCACCCAACTATGACGTTCCAAAAGGTGGCTGCCACTTTGGCCAACACACCTGGGGCTGAACCAGCAACTTCCAAATGAAAAGCATTAGCTGCTAATGATTGAGGTAAAGAGCCAGCCTCTGTGTGGACCAGGTACTCTAGCAGACAATCAAGCAGTGAGGTCTGACCCTCTGTCAGGACCTCAAACACTGGTCTCCTCCAGGGCAGATGGGAAGACTTACCACTAGACCAGAGAATTATGTTCATATTAGCTGACACTGGAGGTAATCACCACCAATTGAAAGACTCTAGCAATTTTCTCCAGCTTTCCTCTGTAGTGCGGCTGGCACCGGGCCACACATCCTCTTACCAAGGTAGCTACCCTTCATTACCCCATCATTAACTAATCTTCCCTGTATCAAACAATGCCTTCTTAGTGTATCTTCGTGTGAAGTACTAACTGAAATTACATCACTTTAACAAGATTAATTGAGCACAGCAAAACATGGCACAAGCTAAATTAATTCCTTGACAGTAAAAAAGAGGGCTTCCCTTTCCACCAAGAGCAATTTCCAAGTAATCAATTAAATGATGTTCCAACTGATATCCTGCCATTAGGGAATGAAGCTTCTTTCTCTAACATGGGTGTGAATATTCCTAATTACACAATTAACAACAACAAAGTTCCCCCCCCCCCAGAAATTCACTCCTGCTTGCATCTTGTCCTCCAAAATTTTATCAGGGTTCTAACGTAGCGTGCAGAAAAAGGGACTTTCCCCCATCATAGGACTTGTGAAACTCCTGTCTTCAGCAGAATCTGGTTACCACTGCAAGGTGCAAGAAACCCTGAAGTTAAGGGATAACCTGCTCTCAAGGGACATTTCCTCCTGACCCCTATTAATAAGAGGTTGCTTTCTGCTCAGAAGCATGAAGGTGTGGAGGCCTCTCTGAACTTGTTTACTTTTGAATCTGTACTATGATACTCTGACCTGAAGAACTCTGTGGAGCTCAAAAGTTTGTCTTTTCTGCCAGCAGAAGTTGGTCCAGTAAAAGCTATTGCCGTATTGTCTCTATGATAATCTAGTCACCCACACCTAAGTCAAATCCTGTTTGAGTCCTGCTAAACTCCTTCTCTCAGTCATTCATCTTTCTGTTTTTAGGATAATAATATAAATATTCACACCTGAGATGTATGTCATCCATGGATCTCAAAGAGCTTTACAAAGATGGGTACTTTGTCTCGTTTTCCAGGCAGGGACATGAATGTAGAGAGAAAGAACAGTCCATGTTCACAGCTGGCATAAACAGTGTTTGACCCTGTGATTTGCTGGAGGTCACGTAGTATGTTGGTAACAGGATCTCCTCACTGCCAGGCTTGTGTTCAAAAGGCAGCTAGCCCAAAACACTTGTTTTATATTATGTCTTTCTTCTGGTCCTTTTCCTGCTATTGTTATCACTTGTCTTACCCTGGCAACCTGTATGGTGGGTACGTTTCACCAGTTCACACTGCTCTGCTAATGGCAGCACCATTCAGATCACCCTGATTTCAAGTCTCTGTGACTCAATTTACCCAACTGCAAAATGGGGATAAAATTATTTTTTTTTATCCATTCTGGTCTCAAAGTGCCTGTTATCACTGTTGCAACACCTACCTAGCCTGAGAACCATCACCTCAGCATCCTGGGGAGTTGGTGTGTGTGTGTGGGGGGGGAAGGGGACCCTTGAACTCGCCAGTGAAGCATTTGGAAGATACTGTTGTCCAAAGCCAAAGTGGCACATGAACGAGGCCCAGTCCAGCAAACCATCAACCACAAGCAAGACAAGGAAATGCAGAGATAGGCAAATGGAAGAAAACATAGGACAGGCGCCATCCATGTGTGCCTTATGTGCTTCACCTTTTCACCTGGCAAAGACACTGCCTCTGAAACAGGCCTGGACTGGTGCAGACTCTCCTGCCCCCCTCCACCCAAAGGAAAGAGGTCATTAGGCTGCTAATTGCCAGTGCCATTCCCTGAGAACCTGACCTGTGTTCCAGAATACGGCCCGCTAACAGGCTAATTTATAATGAAATAATTTATGCTAAATACTCTCTAGGAGCCATAATGGCTGGGGCTCTCCCTGCTGTTATGGCCTGCATGAGTAAATGGTGTGAAAAGCCAGCTGGGAAAGGGCATCTGCTGACACAGTGCCAGAAGCAGCCACCTCCCTCTCGGTTCCCTGTCTTAATGGCCCCCAGCCTTGCTATTCTTTGTGCCCTTGGAAAGGCAGGTCTTCTCCAGAGGCTCCCAGTAGCCAAACTGATGGGAGAGCGATAGGAATATGAACACACACATCCATAATCTGACCCAGGGCTTTACACAGCTGCATGAGCTGCTGGAGACTCACCCCCTCCCTTGGGAGATGGGTCGTGATTTGCTCATCTTGCAGAGGGAGTCTCTGAGATTCAGAGGGGTGATGGCACACACTGAGTGAGCTGGGGCCAAAGCCAGCAGTTCCTGGCTCCCAGGGTTGGCCACATGACTCTTTCCTGGACTTACTCAGTGCTGGGAACTGGGATGGTTTTGACCAATCCCTCAGCTTGGTTCCCCAGCCCATTGCTTGTGTGCAGGGTCCCCAGAGTGCAGGAAGGGAGCACGCACAACTCCCACTGTAAGAATACATTCATTGAGGGAAAGGCTTTAAATGAGCAAGAGGCAGGTAGGCCTTGTATGCCAATAAAACCATTCGCTATCCTGGAAGAAGCAGAGCTGATAGGTCAGGCCCTCAATTAGATATCAGGCGATCAGGGTTTAAATCCTTCCTCTGTGCTGCAATCTCTCTGAGTGACCTTAGGAAAATCACTTAATCTCACTGTGTTTGGCTCTTCAGCTGTAAATTGGGGATTATAACCCTTGCTTGGGCTATCTGGAGTGCAAGGTCTTGGGGCAGTGAATGTCTATTGCACTACATAAGTACAGTTGTTAACACTAAGGGACCCTGATCTTGAATAGGCCTCTCATGCTATTTCAAACCAAAAACATAATGTGAGTGCCAAAGACTCCAAGGGGTGTCTTGCTGAAATGAAAAGGAAGCCCCCATTGGTGAAAATGTCACACATTGATGCCAAGAGTACCCTGCTCTACCCTGCAGGATGGAGACACCCAGCTGGAGCAGGACATCTCAGGATACTGATGCTGCCTCCCTCTCTCCCTCCTCTCCTCGTTCTGTTTGCTGTGTCTGTTCTTGAGAACGGAAATTAAAATGTTTTTATAATTTATCAATTATACACCCTGACTTTTCTGATGCTTAATGTAAGCTTTAAGACAGAACAAATTTAAAAGCATTTTATTGTACCCTCCAGCTGTATGGAAATTGTAATTATCAGGCTGAGCGCTTTGGCTAAGCAGAGAAGCCAGTTCTCCACACACAAACACCACGGTCTGATCTGCCTTCTTCAGAATAGTCTTTAATGAGAATTTTTCCTCCATTTCACTTACGTGCCCAACAGCCTCACAGCAGCCATGCACCTTTTCTGAAGAGCTGGCATTACAAGTATTAGGAACCCCACCCTAGAGCATTATGCTATCTGTAGTATTCTGTTGCAAGCTATTAAATAACTATGATAGAAATTGTCCTTTGCAGGTGGAAACACTTGTAGATCCCAACTGTGCTACATGAGTCTCCTCTTTGGCTGTGACTGTTTCCCAGGAGAGGGACCTGAGAAAGGGCTGGGGAAAAAGATGAGACATTTGTTCTGTTGGCTCAGCTCACTCTTGTCTTTGGGAACTAAAGACCCATGAACAAGCCCCTCCCATGATCAGACCCTACCCTTGTACCCTCCCTTCCTGCTTCCCTTGGGACAATGACATTGGTATCTGCATCATTCCTAAGAATTACAGGGAATTTCATGGACATGGCAGCAGTATAAGGAAAAAACTTGGCTGCCACCCCCAGTCTCCTTCATTCCAATCCAATCTTGGACACTTAATATTTGCCGTCATTAATTTCTGTAACTGTTTGTTCCACCCACTGCCAAGATCTCCCATGGACAACAGGCTCCCTTTGTCTGACCCTTCCCCAGGGGATCCAAGGCAGGTTATGTCTTTAAAATGTAACACGCCTCTTCCAACTCTAGTAAACCTGAGGGGGTTCCCAGTAGGTTTGTCAGACTCTGTAATCTGTTGGTTTCATCTGGAGGCCCAGAAGCCCTAGGATCTAGTTGCAACATTGGTCTGTTCCAATACCTGGCTGCCTTCTGGAACCTGCAGAAAAGTTTCAGTACACATTTCCATGAGGAAGAGAGCGAGCAAACGTTGTTGCCTTTCTCTTTAGCGATGGGCCCAAAACACTCAGCACCTCCACACTGAGCCCCAATTTTGGGATGCATGGGGGCTAAATCCAGATCTGATGTCAGGGAGAAATGTCATTATTTAGGCCTCTTTCTCTAATGAGACAAATCAATAGCAATACTCAGCTGGTATCTGAGAAAATGGGGGGTAAGAGCCATCACCCCTGTTCAGAGAAGGGTGAACTCAGGCACTGAAATATGAAGGTCAGGGAGCAGGAGAACTGGGAACAGAATCCAGGCCTCTAGACTCCCCCTCCACTATTCTCTTGACCCTATTGCATTGTACCAGATCTGTCCGCTTCACCAGCAATTTTTGCAACCCAGCCTTGAACCATAATCACCAAATCACACCCCAGGCTGCATTCCTTAAAATGCAGAAGTGGAATTTAAACTCTAGACAGTCCTTAACGTTGCGCCCGGAATCCCAAAACAGCATCTCAGGTCATCTGCCTGTAGTGTAAGGGGTCCATTGCAAAAACACATCCCCTCAAACAGCTGGGGGTTTAATTCTTTTGGTTTGCTTCAATCCTGGAGTTTTCAAAGGATCCCTAATCAGCAAGCACTCCCACCCCCAGCACACATTGTTTAAATTAGTGTCTAAATGAAAGGATATTGTTGGTTCCTGTATGAAGATAATAACCTCTGGTAGCAGAGGGAATTTCACCCATGCAGAGAAAATTTACCAAACTGTTTCAGTCAGGAGAACCATGGCTCTGTAGCCCTCTCACAGGGATCTGTTTCTCCCATCGCCCAAACAAGTTAATGCAAACAAACTCACCAGGAAGTGGGAGTTTATCTTGGAATGTTGCTATAATTGGTAAAAGCCCTTGTTTCCTACATTGAAAATGTGCTACATTTCCCATCCCAAGTCTAGCTCTTTAGTGGCAAGACTGTTGAGCTAGACCAAATACTCACAGCCAGTCAAAGGGGTGGGGAAGAGCTGAGCTGAAGGCATGGGGTGCTAGCAAAGATTTAGATCAGCACAGCTAATTCGCTCAATCCACCTTTTTATCTGAACACATAATCAACCTAGAGCTGTTAGCCTAATAAACTAGGGGCCACCTAGGAACTTTTGCCTTGTCACACCGCTGCAGTCTGTGGCTGCTTTACACTTCATGGAACAAAATAGGACTAGAACTCAATCCTCCTTGAGCTAAATGGGAATCACCATTAGCTGTTAGGAACATAAATCCTGTCTCACAAGGCTGAGTGAATTAGGAGGAGGCAATGGTGTGTGCACCCCATGTATCCCCTCACACCCTGGTTTGTCACATTCCAAAAACAGCCAGTCTTCCCAGGGAAACTTAGATAAATTCTCTGTGACCAGCCCTTGTTCACAGTCTGTGTTTCTCTCACCTTTCGGCTCTGATTGGCTAAGAATACTCCCATGGAAGCAAGGCCTTTTATTCCTTAGCTCACCAGCTCTTGCTGATGATTTCCAAAAATGACACTACAATCAGAGCCATATGCAACTTTCTTAACTGGCAAAACTTGCCTGGTTTAGGGAGTTTGGTTATAAAACCACATTGGCTGAACTCAGAGTTTGCAAACCTTTTTGCAACCCTTGTCCAAAGTGTAAGAGATTGGTGGGTTCAAGTGATTCTGAACCATAGCCAGGCCCAGCTTCAGAGTTTTCTTAGTCTTGTTTATTTTTTTGTGTGTTTGTCTGAAACTGAATCTCAAAGCAAAATTCAGGTTGTTAATCCCATTTGGATCAAAACCAGGAGAAGGTTCAAATGAGGCACTGAAGACCAAAACTGCTTAGTTACTGTCTGGTTCCATGCTTACTAGCTACTCTCTGGATGATTGGTTGTTAGCTCAGCTGAGCTTTGGTAGCAGAAAAAACCCACATCATCCAAGAACTCATCTTTTGTATGTCCCCTATAGGACAAACCAAACAAAGACTAATGCAGCTGCAAAAATTAGTGGCCCCAATTCTAAACATCCAAATCCCAGGCCAACAAATATGCTTCTGTCTCTTGTTCAGCAGTGAACTGGATTTGTGGACACCTGACTGATATTATTATTAACATAAAGCTGTTTTAAGAATCTGATTCATGTCTTGTGTACTGATTGTAAAAGCATTTTATTTCTGTTCTTGTAAAGCAAACTTGTAAAGAAGTTAGGTTGCTGAGCTATGAGAAGGGATGCAACAGTGTTAGGGAGGATAATGGCCTATAAACCAGCATCACACAGTCTTTGAGACTTAAAACCTACTTTTAAAACTGCAGGAGTTTTCCTGCCTCTTGCTAAGAAACAAGTTTAGCAGTTTCAACTGGCTTTCTTTGCCTGGTTCCTGACATCAATGCACTGAACCTCTGAGTGTTGTGTCCACACATAAAACAGGATGACCTTTACACTGGACCTCTTGGACCATCTGTTTCAGGAGACAAAATAAGGCACATGCCCCACACATGCATGCTCCAGAAGTACAGATGCCATTGATCTGCCACTGCAGATTAAGGGCTTTACAGATCTCCAAGATTTCATCCTGGATGATGAGGAGTACAGCATGGGATCTGCAAAAGTACCAGGGAATACCTACATCCTGCCTGAACTGATTCAAACTCAGTAGATAGTATGCGGGCTGACTCAGCACATCATTTACTTGTCTCAGAGTTGGGCTCTCCTTTATGCATCCTCCTCATTGAGGGACATGGCAATGAAATACTGAATTTGAAGGTGCCTTATTGGCCCTGTATGTGCAAAGAGGCTGTAAAGAATATATTACACTCCCCTCGACTAGGGAATGCCACTGTTGTAAAAAACTCTGTATTCTGCTGAAAAGAGCCCCAAGCAGCAGGCGCATGCTAGACTGGAAGAAAATGTCAGTGGTTCCTACATCTTGGCTATCCCTGGCTTGCCATGGGGGCCAGGGCAGCTGGAGTGCAAGGAATAGCAGGCCTGACTGGGACTGAGGGTAGAGGATCTGCTGCTAGTTTGTCCCTCCTGGGGTGGACTCTGCTGCCAGGATGCCTTTTCCCCATAGGAAAGACTGTGAGAGAAGCTGTGGGGTGTGAATATTGACCAACTTGCCCCATTCCCCCCCTCCCTTTCTGTATCCCTGAATTTTGCTCTGTCTTTTGGATGAAATGTGGGACTTTGAACAAGCTGCCTTGGTTTGAAGCAGAACTCAGGAATCTGTTGTGTCCTTCTGGGATGAACCTCAAACTATTCCATTGGCATCTCATCATCCAAATGCCAGGCATGTAACAACAGCCGGAACCAGGAGGAATGGAGGGTTTCACTTAGAAGGATCCGCACAGTCGTTTCCTTCCACCTGCAGATCCCAAGGCACTTTAAAGATATTAATTTAGCACTAAAAGAGGTGTTTTAGCATCATTAGCCCTACTGCATGGATGAGGAAACACACACAGGAAGGCAATGACTTATCTGAGGTCACACAATGTGTTACTGGGACCACCACCCCCCCAATTTCTTGATCATTAGTCCTGTGCTTTAGCCACAAGACTCCCAGGCTTGCTGTGCCAAACACTTATTAGGACTGTTGTAATCAGCAGGTAAAGTAAGCCAGAATGTGGGGGAATGCCGTTCCGGGGCCCAGTAGTTTTAGGGGCTTGGCATTCAGGGCCCCTTAAAAATAGAAAATGGAGCCGGAATGGAGCGTTCCAGGGCCCACCATTTAAAAATAGCAAGCCCCAGAACATAGCATTCCGGTTCCATTTTCTATTTTTAGGGGCCCCTGAAACACGGAGCCCCAGAAATAGCAGGTCCTGGAAAAGCATTCCAGCCGGCATGGAGCGGGGAGATTTTAAATCTCCCTCTCGGAGCCAGCTCTCACTGAGTATGCTCAGAACCTCTGAACATGCTCAGTGAGAGCTGGCTCAGGGCCAGAGCCTCAGCCCAGGCCAGGGCCAGGGATGCTCTGCCCTGAGGCCAGGTAACGGGACCCTGGGGGGCAGGTTGGGGGCAGGCAAGCCAGCCCAGTGGGGAAAGGACACATGGGAGAGGGTCAGCCTGGGGCAGTGGGGGAAGAGGGCGTGGCATGGTGGGATGTTGGGGGATCAGTGGCCAGATGGGGGCCAAGGGCAGTAGTTGGGGTGAGGGGAAAGAAGGCAGGAGCTGAGGTGGGGGGCTGGCATGTGGGGGGCAGGAGCCTGGGTGTGGGAGGGGGGCCCACCCAAGTAGGAAGGCTCTGGGGCCTGCCAGATTATACTTTTACCCCTGGTTGTAATGTGGTTTGGCCTCTTTATGTAATATTAGGCCACTGCAGGCAACATTGTCTGTTTCCAAGCTTCAGATTATGAGAGGTAAAAAAGGTGCTTCATTCCTAGATGTTCTGCTTGTTTTTCTTACCAGAACAACAGAGCTGAGGCAGGGGCTTGCAGGTCAGAACAGGAAATTTGACATAACATTGCCCACAAAGCTCCCAGCTGAGAATTCAAGATATTCAGAACTAACCCAGCTCTCTTTTGTGTGGGTTCCCTTTTGCTCCAAGTTGCTAACAGCTCTCTGTCCTGACCCTCAGGTTGAGTGTAGTTCTTTTGGTCCAACAGTTATCTTCAGCGGCCAGTGTTTATTTTTATAGTGGAGCCAATGACCAGATTAATCTGACAGCTTATTGTGAGAGTAAAACTATCCGATGTGGAAGTGCCTGGAGGTGAGGTTGCATGGGATAAGGTACACGGAGATCCCTAGCCTCACAGCCGCAGGATCATCTGCTTGTGATCAAATTGGCAGAGGTTATTTTTATGTTTGATTCTTCTTGACAAACATTCAATAGAAAAGGATTTAAAAAGATGATTTATGGCTTATCACAAGGGCTCAGTATGTGTATGTGTGGGATTTGATCTCAGTGTATAGATGAGGGAGTCGAGTGTATATGTAGTCTCTTCTGCAACTGGGAGCAAACAGCTAGCTAGTGAAAACTGCCATAGTCCTATTGTACTGGTTTATAGCAGCTGGGATCTGGCCTTTATTAATAATGGAAATCTACAGTACACTGAGTACACCTACATTCTGTCTTATATGGCATGTTTTTAAACACACAGACACACACATATAAACATGGTTGACAAGTTCCAGAGGGGTAGCCATGTTAGTCTGGTTCAGCAAAATAAACAAGGAGTGCCATATAAACACAGTGATTCAGATCCTCAGCTGAGGCTGATTCATGTCTTTGGGGCTACGGAGTCATGCTGGTTCACACGTGCTGAGGATTTGGCCTAGTACGAACACATGCAGGTAAAGAAGTGCTGTGTGGCTCAAAGCTGGACTAAAAAAACTAGGAGTCGTGTGGCACTTAAAGACTAACAGATTTATTTTTTGCATGAGCTTTTGTGGGAGAAAATCCCACTTCGGGACTCTCTCTCATCAGTCGAAGTTGGTCCAATAAAAGATATTCCCTCACCCACGTGGTCTCTCTCTATAACACCCCCCCAGTCAGTTCTGTAGTGATTCTAGGTGGGCAGATACCACAGTGACCGATGTAGCATAAGACCCAGAATAGAACAGAACTTCAAAACATGTAACTGTGTCTGCTTTATAATCTTTGGAATTTTTGTTTTAATAGAAGCTGTCAAAATCTGCTCTAGGTCGAAGCCTGACATGGAGCCTGATCTTCAGTGGTGACAAGCAGCACAGCTCCGCTGACATTAAGGAGATGCATGGATTTACACAAGTTGAGTATCTGGCCCAAAGTCTGAGGATCGAACCCTGCCCTTCATTGTGCTATTGACACCATCAGAGGTTCACTTATGTCTAATGAGTGTATGGGAGAAGCAGACCCCAAGCTTAAAAGCAAATTAAAAAAACAAACAAATAAGGCTCAAATGCATGAATATAAATAATCAATTTAGCCATCCATTTGTGGGTGGTATGTTTTTGTTTTTTGTTCCTTCTATGTTCCATTTACTAACAGCATAAAAAAGAAGCAGCCAAAAAATTGGTTGAGTAACCAACATTCACACAGGGGAATCAGGTCAGACCGGATGATTCCTTCTGGATTTATAGTTTATGAATCTGTGTCACTTTAGATGACTGCACATCAGGGCTCGCTGACACCAATCCAATGTGTGGGCCATAAGGGGAGCAGAGACGGAAGGGAAGAGTCATTAATCCCCAAATCAACATGAATTTATACTTTAATGCTTCTTAGAGTCATTTATCTGTCTTGCACCTTCTCAGAGAAGACACCAAGTTTGATGCTTGTACATCTCAAAACTTCTTTCTGCTTAAATCTCAGCAATGAAACAGGCTGTAGGTGATTCCACAGGCAGCAGCACAGACTATGTGGTAATCCATCTCCATTTTTTTCAAATGTATAATGTTCTAGTCATCTATTTGTTCCACTCAGATGCTGAGAAGTTTACATGTTTCTATTAGAATGGGTTACAACTGTTTGTGCAAAAACAGGTTTTTCGACAAAATGGAAATTTTCTTGGGAAAATGTCGGGGGGAGGAGATTTTGGGGGGTTCTCTCGAAAAGTAGAAAACATACAAACCATTTTTTTTTATCATTGGCACACCCAATTTTTTTTTCAGTTTTAAACCAAAATCTTCATTTTTCAGCAGAAAACAGACACAAATGATGGAAATGGAAAATATTTTAAAACTATTTCTCAAATAAACAATAATCATTTCACAACTAACTCTACATTTTACATAAAATAATCTAATAACAGGACCAAAACAGCCCCACTGAAGTTAATGGAGCTACCTTGCTTTACACCAAGTAAGGATTTAGTGCAATGCTGTCACTGAGTTATCTAGATGCTATCTTTGTTAGATTTATTTCCTTGGGTTTTGTGATTAATTCTTCCTTCTGTTTCAATTCATGTGATTTTACATCTCTCGAGTGTTAATGTCTGTTTGGGGTTTGTTCGAACCTGAGGAGGAAAAGGAAAGACTCAGGAAAGAAATGAACGAGTTTTGGTCAGTTCAGCTTAGAAAACTGCAGCAATTTAGAGACTGGAAGAGGTAGTTTTCAATCATACATATTTCATTTAAAATACTTTGTGAAGTATAAATAAATGAGAACTAGCCTTTAAATAAAATACAGTAATAAAATAGGAATTATTATTGTTATTAATTTATATTACAGTAAACCCAGAGGCCTGTAATGCAATCAGGAACTGTAAATAGACAGAGATGCAGTCGCTGCCCCCCAAAGAATCTAAATTGCCAAGACAGACAAAGAAAACAGAAACATCAGGGCTGGTTCTTCCATAGAGGTGACCTAGGTGGTTGCCTAGAGTACCAACAATTAGGGGTGCCAAGGGCCAGCCAGCCCAGAGGGGAGGGGCAGCGGTTCAGGCCTCACGCTGCCCTACTCACGGCAGGACAGTGCAGGGCCCATTGAACTGCAGAACCCGAGGTGATTGCCCTTTTCACCCTCCCCTAAGGATGGCCCTGCCCAGGGCCTCCATACCTGGCTGCTGGAGCGGAGTGGTCAAGCCTCTGGCTGCTCCTCCCACCCTGAGAATGCTCAAACTAAGCATGCTCAGAGGTTCTGAGCACCCTCATTCAGAGCATGCTCAGGGCGGGAGTTTTAGAAGCTCCCAGCTCCGGAGAAGTTCTCTGCCGGCCAGAAGACTGTGTCTTCTGACCAGGTAGAAGCAATGGCCAGCATTGTTCCCCAAGTGAGTGAGCAGGGCAGGCTATGTGCCTGCCTGCCTGCGCACCTTAGTGGGAAAATTGACGGCACCAGTCCCCACTGGCAGCTGGATCCTGGCGGCAGTGCTGCTCTGTTGGCAGCCAGGGTGGGGTGTGTGGGTGTGCCCAAATCCTTGCTGGACTAGGGTGGCAAAAAACCTTGGGCCAGCACTGAGAAACAGAGTCACAAAAAGGGAAAAAGGCTTGCCTAACATCAAAGAGTGAGCAGGAGACAGATTCTGGAATAGAAGCCAGGAGTTCTAGCTCTACAGAGTGAGATCTGATTTACACCATAAGTATGATGGGAAGAGTTATTCTTCTGTAACCTTTCACTCATGTGGAAGTGCCTCAGTAAATAGCCTGAGGGTTTAATGCGCTGACTTGTCCTTCCCTCTCTATGTATTTTGTCCCCACAACCCATATTGCATCACTGGGGTATTTGAACATGGTGATTTTCTGCCTTCCTCTTACATACATCCACAGAAGAGTTCAATAAAGACAGAAGTGGTTTGGGGGCTAGTTCCTCTTAACCTTAGCTAGAGACACAGGATGTGAGTACCAGCTGAAGAAGTGGCAGGCAGGATAGGTGTCACATTTGTTTGCCAGGCCCCAAGGAGTCAATTGGAAAAATTTGTGAGTAAGGAGAGTTTCAACCATTAGAGGGCAGCAGAGCCGGAAGCAACTCAGCAGCTGCTCCCTTTAAAGTCAAAATCCCTTCCTGGCCTTCTGTTCTACCAGATCATGTGCTTTTGGGGAGAGGGGAATTTGTCCCAATGAAAAAATCCAGCATGAGGCCTAGACTAAATTGGAGTTAAATGGCACCTCCTGCTAATTTCTGCACAGGGGTGGATTTTGGCCTGGGAATACACCACTGGGGCAAGAAACCAAGAGTAGCTATGGGGTGTTACTCTTAAATCTTCCCTCCGCCCCCCCTTCCCCTTTGAAGCAGGGAGATCTGCTTTTTGCCTTTCCCCATATTAATCTTTGGACAACAAAGCTGTTGGGTTCAACGGGTCAATTTCTTCTCAGCCCTGGCCTTTTTCTGCCACGTTTTTAGCAGAGCAGAGACCAGTCTATGGGTGGGGTGGGTCCACACCACAAGGCGATGAGGCCTCCTTGTCCAGTGGTGTTGTTTGCCCGACAGCTTTTGCCATGCATGAAAAATACATTCCTAGTGACTAAGATCTGACGTGAAGAGCAGCCTGAGGAAGGCATGCAAGTGTCCTGTGAGGGACATTCCGATTTCATGTTGATGGACGCTGTACAGAAAAGCCGAACAGAATACCTAAATGTCCCTTATCTTTACCACAAGGGTCTGTGCTCTTTAAGGGCTATTGGGTCTCTTCTGTGACCACAACTATAGCTGCAATCCCAATTCCAGTGTGCAATAATTTCTGCTGCTTTTTTCACCTTTGAAAAATTAGACAAATCCCACCCTCTGCAAAAAAAAACCAAACCAAAACAAAAAAAAAACAAAAACAAAAACCCAGAACTGCTTGCCTCAGATGAAGAGCTTTTATTTTATAGTCTGTCACAGATCTCTTACCCCTGAGGGGATGCACTGAGGTTTAACTACATCCTGACACATACATTCTTCCCCCATCACGGGGAAAGCCACGTGAACCTTCAGAAATGTTTTATAACTTTATCATGCAGCCTGAGGAATTCCAGCCTCTGTCACCCTGACGGGCTCATGTGCTCAGAACCTGCTTCCCTCCCAGTCGATTTTGGGGGGAGGCTACTTTCCTTTCTGTGTCTAGTGCTCCTCAGCCGTGACATGAGGCCCCTTCTTCTGTTGCATCTACTCCTCTGATCTTTGAGCTAGCTTAGTCAGGTTTTGTTTGGCTGTACTAGCCATCTCCTGCTTCTGGACAGCTTCCCCATATTCCTTCCTCATCTGGTTTATCACACTGGGACCCTTCCCCAAACTTTCCTGACCCTCTACTGGCCATTCTAACCTGACCTTTAGATTTGGAATAGTCTAGAATACTCTTCCTTACCAGCAGCGCAGCCACCTCTGGGACTCTCTTGCTGATTTTGCAGCCATGTTTGATTTTCTCCTTGAATTACTTCCTCCCTCTGAGTTCTCTGTCTTTCTACTGCCCCCTACAAGACTGTTCAGATAATAGGATGTGAACAGAGGTATGCCTAGGGTTACCAGGTGTCAGGCAAAAGGAGGACATGTTCTCCTTTTTACCTTCATGTCCTCCGTCCAGCAGGCATTTTAATAACGCATGATTTTGTCTGGCTATTTACTTACAGGGGTTAAAGTATGCTGGAACACCCCAGAACACCCTATTTTTAGGGGGAAGAGTTCCGGAGCCCCCTAAAACAGAAGAATATTACATTAATACTACATTTTTCCATGTGTCCTCCAATGTCCTCCTTTTCATACTTCCCTGTCCTCCTTTCCATGCTTTGGTATCTGGTAACTCTAGGTATGCCAGGCTCATTCCTAGTTCCCTTCTCTCTGTCTGTCTCTCGTGCACTCTACATCTTTCAGCTCAAACAGTGGATGCAAGCGTGGCTTTATGGGGCTTTTCTCGCCATGGAGAAGCCCTCCTTGCCCAGCTTTCTTGTTGTTAGCCTGAGCAGCCTGTTTCAGGAAGTTGGGAAGCCTGTGATGTTTCTCTCTGCATTGCTCCCAGCCATGCTGTGCGTCTGCTACCTAATAACTGCTTCGCTTTCTCACTGGGCATATCACAACGCTTTACTATTATTTTTATGATGTCTTAAAAGCCAGAGTTTGTGGGTTAATTGGCTTATCAGGCTCGTTTGTGGGCACAGCTGTCTCCAGTGGTCATTTTGCATTCCTGCTGAATCCTGAGTAGGAATCTGCCTAACTCAGTTCAGCTCCCAGTTATGCTCACTAACACCCTGGACCCTTTCACAAACGTGGTTTAACTGCAGACAACCCACAGGTTCAGGAGGGTCTCATTAAAACTAGCATAGGGTCTGCATGACCAGTATAAACTTGAGGATGCTTTGTTTAGCCTATTGAGATCTCAGTCCTCTTGACTGCTTTTTCTTTCAAAATACTCACAGCCTTAGCTTTAATTTTTAATTCATAGACAGATCCAGGGTTCATGAATGAAACTGAGAGACAGATGATGCCGGTTGGATTGAAACACAGTCCTTGCAGGGTCCATGCAAACTGAGATTCCCTGCCCCTTCCAGTGCACCTCATTCCCTGCCTGCAGTCCCGCCTGGTAGCTCAGTCTCAGGCCTCTTTTCATACCCAACTGTGTAACAACTTTTATGATGTGCACAAAGAAAGAGTAATGAAGCCAACCCATCATTCATTATGGTTCAAGGCAGGACAGAGCTTCAGCCAGAAGAGAGATAAGTGTAGTGCATATTGGTCACAGGCTTCTGGTTGGAAAGCGATGCTTCAGTTACAATACCTCTCAAGAGGGCAGCCCTACTTCTCCTGCACTCTACTCTCTAGTTCTGGCATGCTCTGTTGGTGGCTTCCTCACTGAAGTGGTTTGAAAAGTCTTAAGTACCATGCCATCCAAGTGTAGTTGTGACCTGTCTTCTACAGAAGCATGTAAAGGCGTAAGAAGGATTTAAGGGATGCATGGGCTGTATTTTAATCCTCTATAGGGATAAATTTGACTCAATATACATTAAAACTCACAGTCAAAACCAGCTCTGGGGTAAGCCACTGGCTTCAGCAATACTATACTTCTTCAGATCTTCAACATACTGTATCTTGATATCACCAAGAATCTCCATCCTTAAAGCTTTTTAAGGTGTGGTTTGACAAAGTCCTGGTTTGGATGATTTAGTGAGGTTGGTCCCGCTTTGAGCAAGGGGTTGGATTAAATACCTCCTGAGATTCCTTCCAACCCCCATTTTCCATGATTCCATGACATCATGGATCAGTCTAGCCTATGGTCCTTCCTGGGCATTGACTATTTTTCTTTGCTGCTTCTTTAAAGTTGTGTTTAGTAGGCGAAGGAGGTCCAGCTGGAAGAGCAGCTTTTGTTTTTCTAGTCTCACCTAGGCAGCACGGTGATGGGCATCATAGAAATGTGGCAGAGAATAGACAGCAGCTGTAGTGATGCAAAACCCCAGTGTTTGGCCCCACACTGAATAAATGGTGAGCTCTCTGAGGCTGAGAAATGTTCTGAATGGGATGATACCCAGTTTTCCCATCACAAGTGGTCTTTTCAGAGTTTAAAGACTCCCTCATGACACCCACTTTTTACAGGCTTTTTCCTGATACCAATGTCACCCAAACACATGGATGATCCTAATGACGCACCATATAATAGACTGAGTATCTTAATTGGCCAAAATCTTTTTGGTGGCATTTTTAATGGTTGGCTTTTATCACTGGGGAACAACAAAAACCTTCATCAGTCATTAGCTCCTAGGCACTTGATGCTTCAGAAATGGAAAGAATGTTGTAAAAAATGCAGGCAGAGAGGACAGATGAGTACAAGCGAATAAAAACCAGAAGCATTTTTCCTGCTGATTAGCCAGTTAACCAATTTTTTAACTTTTTCATTGGCAGAGTTTACAAAAACATCAGTGAAAGAAAACAACAGAACACCACTAGTCACCACATACAACCCTCAAGTCAGACCTCTGCAACAGATCATTAAGGACCTACAGCCTATTCTAAAAGATTATCCCTCGCTCTCTCAAGCGTTGGGAGACAGACCTCTCCTTGCCTATAGACAGCCTCCCAATCTTAAACAGACACTCACCAGCAACTACAGATCTAACAACAGAAATATTAAAGCAGGCACACACCCCTGCAACAAACCATGCTGCCAAGTCTGCCCACATATCTGCACAATAGATACCATCATAGGTCCTAATCAAGCCTGCTACTCCATCAAAGGCTCATTTACCTGCTCATCTACTAATGTGATCTATGCCATCATGTGCCAGAAATGCTCCAACACCTTATATATTGGAAAAACAGGACGATTGCTGCGCAAAAGAATAAATTAACATAGAGCTGATATCACAAATCACAAAACAAAGAAACCAGTTTGCTGAGCACTTCCATCTTTCTAATCACTCGATAAATGATTTGTTAATGACTGTTGTCAGAGATGTGACTGGGACATCGAGACTTCAAAGAGAAACAGCTGAACTCGAATTAATATGCAAACTAAATTATGTGAAAGCAGGATTGAATCGAGACTATGGGTTCTTTTCCCATTACAAAAGGTAATTTGACTTCAGGCTTCCCATGGTTTGAACCTAACAACTGCTCTGATTTGCTGTTACTGTATGACCCGATCCTATGTTTTACACCCGCTTGCATTTATTTTCATTCCATTCTGTAAATTCACCCATCTTCAAAGCATCTGACAAAGTGGGGTTTTCTCCCACGAAAGCTCATGTGAAAAATAAATCTGTTAGTCTTAAAGAGCCACACGACTCCTTGTTTTTTTGATCAGTGACTTAGCCTCTCTAGAAGGATCATTCCCTCTGTTAACTAAACTTGGTGCACATTTAGATTTTTAGTATGCATTCTCCATAGGGATATGAGTCACTGGGAGGTGGTGCACTACCCACACTTGCTCTGAAGAGGTTAATGTAGGCCAGATGGGCCAATTAACCTAGTAGATTGTGAGGAAAGCTCCAATTAAGGGTAGAAAAGAGTGAGAACAGTTGGAGCTTCTATAAAAAGAGGGCACTTGTAGCAGACAGGGCAGTACAGGGAGTAGGGTTGCAACTGCTGTCCCTAGGACAAAGCAGAGAAAGGGGTCTGGAATCAAGAGGAAGGGATTTTCTAAGAGACTGAGGTATAATTAGAAGAGCAGAGAATGCAAGCCTGGGACAGCCAAGGCAGGAAGGCCCATGGCAGTACAGACAAGAGAGCAGACAGGGCCCTGTGTTCTCCTCTTAGCCACTGAAGAGATAGCACAATCTGGGCTGTTAACTTGAAGCCCATCCTGAATCTTTCATTCTAGCCTGGAGGGATTAGTCTAGTCAGGGACAATGGAATTAAGGACTGCTCCGGCCGGTGTAGGAGATTTGATCGTACATCAGAGGTTGAAGACCTCTGAGAATTGACTGGAGGGCTAAGCCAGAAAGATGAGGCACTATGTCTCCTGAGAAGCAAGAGGGGGCTGCAGAATGGGGGCCGACACAATGGGCTGAGGACCTGCAAGAAGAGAATGTTGGACTGGCAAGGCTAATGTCCAGATATGGCCAGAAGGAGGCGCTCCAGCAACAAGTGTAGACGTCACTGTAACAGTCACTTAATTTATGTAATACATTATCCTAGCACTAGCCGGGATCAGGACAACTTGGTGCCAGGTGCTATACAAGAACAAAAATATAACCCCCTTCCTCAAAGCACTTACAGTCTAAGTATACAGCAACTTTCATCCTCAAAATGAATGCATTTTTGCTGAAGGGTGACAACTTGCTGCTGAACAAGAGGCAGAAGAAGGGACACACTGACAAATTGGAAATATATGTACAAATATCCAAAGAAGGGCCAGACTTGTAAAAATTACAGGGAAGGAGGGGTAGGGAATAAACAAGAATTTGACAAATTTGAAAAAATAGACAAATTTGGCAGCTAAATATTGAATCTCTATCTATCTATCTATCCAATGGAGAACAAGTCACCATGGTAAGTTGTTGCTTAAAAAGTTTTAAAACAAGTTCTTGTCCATTTCTCTTTAAGGGATTCCATATTGCCAGGGTACCCCCCATCTGTCTGAAAGGACATGGGACACATTGCAACTGCTCAAATTAAAAGCAGAACCCTAATGTGTGTTTGCATTGGTTCCTGTTGTCTTTAATAAAATGTTAAACTCCTAGGAAGCGTCTTCTTTTCGTGCCAAGCACTGTCCGCCGTCAGGCTGGGGCCACCAGCACAATCCTATTGTCAGATTTCTCATTCCCATTAGCATTCAAGAGAACAAGGAGGGCCTTTTATTCATTAAGCCTGGAAAGTTTTGTCATGTGATTCTCAGTGAAGTAAGCTTTTTGGTTCAGAGTTGCAAACTTTCCATTCTGTGTATTCATATTCTCTGCTGGGCCAAAAACAGGGCCCGCCACTTCTGCCTGGTGATCCCAACCCTGGCTATCTTCAATCTATTCAACACAGCCATGGGCACCTCAGCTGCCTGATGTTACTGTTACTCTTTCTGTTCCAATTCAGGTGGGTCTTGTGCCCAGAAGGACCAAAGCAAACCCTAGATCTAAATACACTTGAACGTTGAGGAAGCTGACATCCAAACTAGATCACAATCCAGAGTTTGCAAACTGATCCCTCACTGAGCACGTTGCTGGGCTTGTTTTACCACAGTGATCAGCAGACACCTTGTCCAAACTGATTTTCTTCTCTATAGTTCAAGAGTTTTAACTAGCAAGAATAACATCTCACATAGATTCAGAAATTTTTAAATCCAAAGGGAGCATTATGATTACCTAGTCTGCCCTCTTGCATAGCACAGGCCTGAGAATTTGCCCACATCTTTCCTGCAACGTAGCTCTGAAGGTGTCTTTTAGAGAGACATGCAAAGACCTATTTAGAGACTCCAAGATGAAGAATTTATCCTATCTCTTGATAATCTGTTCCAGTGCTTAATTACCTCAAATAGAAAGTAAGGGTTTTCCCTACAAGCTGAATCAAGAGAGGGGTTTGTTTGTTCTCTCTTTCGGAAATGAACACAGTTAACCACATACAATGCAGGAAAGGCTGTGAGATGCCCAGGTAGCTAGGATCCAGAATGATTTCTCCTTCTAAGTACTGCATAGTCCCTGGGTCCTCAATCTCTGTTAGCCACCAGGATGTGCAAAGGTTTGCAGCATTTATAGACTCCTGGTTCAAGAGTGGGACAGTAGCAAATCCATGATTCCAGGCCTGCAAGCGAAGGGAATCCCCTGGCCAAATGTTATGCTAAATTAAGTGTTTATGATAGTGTTAAAGAAATACTAACTCAATGCCCACTGGGGAAGAGTCCCTAAAGGACATAGATGCTGCCCACATCACTCTGCCCCTGAGATATGTAAATGTTAAGCTGAGCCTAATGGAAAAGTATTGCAACATATGAAGCATTCAGACTAACAGAGGGATAACTCTTGATTCTGAAGGGATCCAGGCCCACTCAGGAGGCTGGGAACCCTCTCAGGCTCAGCTTGCACAGGCAGCTCCAAAGAACTCTTTTCAAGGCCTTTGAGAATGCACCAGGTTGCACTGAAAGGTGGAGATCAGCAGATACTTTCACCCTGCCCCCTTTCAAGTCCCACCCAAAGCAAGTCCCTTGGCTGTCCAATGAGTGGTGGCTCCCCCCACAATGATCACACTCACACCCCTTCCTGCACGTGGCTCAGTGACAACTCCAGGTGAAAGTTGGGAGATAAGGACCCAGTCACTTCCCATCAATGAGGCCAGTCCAGATCCAACTCTTTGCAAAAGATTTATTGATCTAGCCTGAATTTTACTAGTTTTGGTGTTGCTTTGAACTTTAACAAGACAGGCTCCTGGAGCAAAGTGCTTAGGGCTGTAAACATGGATGACAGGCAGTATCTAGTGCCTTCATCGCTTCAAAACAAACAAGGAGTCCTGTGGCACTTTTAAAGACTAACAAATTTATTCAACGGGAATAGTAAAGATGATGCCAGACACCAAGGAAGAAAGAAAAGAAAAGCAACCTCCCAGCCTCACTGCTATCCAGAAGCACAGGCTCGATGAGAGCACAAAGAGTTCCTTTCAATTTCCCAAATAATTTCCTAAGCAGACCTTTCTGTCTGGAATTTATTAGTGTTCCACAGACCAAGAGGAAATGGCGATTTTGGGGGTCCTGGTCTAATGGAAGGGGTGGAGTCGGCATCAGTGCTTTTCTTTTGTAGCTGTGTGGCAGATAAACCGCAGAGGAAGCGTCTAAGGGACACCAGCCCTGCTCTCTTGGCAGGCAACATCTCCTGCATTAAGAGGAATCCCTCTTTTGGGGAGTTTTGTAAGTGAAGGGGATTTGGGGAGTAAAATGAAGGAATTTCTTCTCTCTGGATAACATCACATTGAAAAAGACTTCTCTCTTTAACGGATCATGGGCATTTCATCCCCAATGGGGGAATATATTTACTTTGTTTTCCTCCCTGCAGTTGAACGGATAGTCTCTGTAGTGCCCCAAATAGCATAGAATTCTGCCAGTAAATTGCAGTTCCCAGATCAATCCCTCCAGATGCCTATGTCCACTGGGCAGGATAAAACCTTTAGTGAGTTCATCCTCACAACAAAGTATCATTAACCCTATTTCACAGAGGGGGGAAGTGGTGTAGAGAGAGACTATGTGACTTGCCCAAGGTCACACAGGGAGTCTTTTGCAAAGGTAGGGATTGAATCCAGATCACCTCCATCCCAGGCCAGGGTCTTCACCACCAGACCCTTGCTACCTGCCTGTGTGAGGAGAGGAAGGTGTGAGGACAGGGTGAGTGCCCCATGTACAGTTCAGCAGAGGGTGCTACAGAGGCAGTGCATCTGGCATCCCCAGACACCTGTAGCCCAGGTTTGCATTATGGGGGAATGACGGGGTTTGAAGCACCAATGGCCTATCCAAACCTAGATGCAAGTCAGATGAGCATGGATACTCACTACAAGCTACTGTGGGCTTTGTCCCCTCCTGGGGCTCAGGTGAAGTTAGGCTCAGTGGAGGTTTGGGGTTTCGTGCAGGCCCTCTCAGAGGTCAGGCTGCAGCTGCACACTCACATGTCCTCGTCTGTAATGGTGCTGGGTTAACCTCAGACTGAGAATGGACGGCCCAGACCATAGGCTTCCTGAGGGGTGTGCAGTTGAATGGAGGGGAGGGCATGGCTCAGGGAGGGCAGCGACAGGTGGCTAAGCCACAAAAGGATGTGCTGAGGAAGCTGTATTTCTGGTATCCCTGCCATGATTGCCCTTTGTCCCACCAGGCTCACACAACCCTCTTCTCTCGCCTCGCTCCCTCATGAACGCAGGACTACTTTTCCATTTATCAAGTGCCATGAGCCCTATATTGTGGTGTACCAAGGGGTGGGCCAGCACTCAGCCCCACAGTGTGGTGTGACTACCCAGATTTCTGGCTTCAAGGTTGACCTTGAGGACTCCTACTTCCTGGGGGATTAGAAGATGGTCACTTTACCATAAGCATTCACCTGCCAGGGGCCTCCTGCAATAGGACTGGCCTTTGCAGAGCCTGCTTCTACCCTGGGGAAGGCCAACCACAGCAGGTTCAGCCTTAAGCAATGAGCAATGGGGCTCCATGCAGACTGGACTGCTCATAGATGCAGGAAGGAACTCAGCACCCAGCTCCACCCACTCCAGTCTCCCCAAACTGCCTAGTCCCACATGGTTCCTTCATCCTGTTGGCATGAATACACTGCAGACGGATCCAAAACTTGATCCTCAGTGAATGGTAATTGTTAGCCAGGGGAAAAACAAACCCGGGGTTTGACCTCAAATCATATTGAAATAGTCTAGCCTTTGTGGAATCCTTGGCTTCTGTGAAATCCAATCTGGCTGCAGATTCTTGGCATTTTTCATCAAATATGGCTCATCCGTCACTCTCTTTGATTCTGATTGAAATATAATTTGTTTTACAGGTAGGGAGAACAGCATGTCTGAGGGCAGCAGCAGGGTCAGATCCGGGCTTTTTACTGTTTGGTCTACAAGGTCAGTGCAGAGGGGAGTTCTGCTGAGTTTACTTCCATCATTTCTCTTCTTCCTTTTATTTTTAAATGGGTTTGCTTGGGGAAATCCCACAGTAAAGAAAGCATTCTGGATCTGTGTGCATGCATTCTCTGAGGGTCCCAGCCTGGTTAGCAAGGCCTCCCAAAGCAAGGATGACATTGGTGTTCGTGACGGACCACCAGCAATTCCTAGAGAGAGACGATATCCCTGCTAAGACACTGAAGTCTGCCATATTTTTATGCAAAAAATAAATCTGTTAGTCTTAAAGTGCCACACAACTCCTTGCTGTTTTTTTACTGGACTAGACTAACACAGCTATCCCTTTTGAACTTCACAAGGACAGCCTGTTCTTCTAGCCCTGATCCCTGTATAAATCTGCCAACCCTGCCCAATGCTCTATTCCTGGGTCCAGCACAGCTCAGCCAATGGAAGTTAAGCTTCACCTGAAGATACCCAGAGCTATTCCATTTCTTGGCTCTACACATTCAGCTCTGCCAAAGCACTACAGTCCTGTCCCCAGTTCTAACTGCTACCATCTCAGACTGGCATGGCAACTGTTGACCTACCCTGTTCTATTCTTATTCTAGTAGACTCTTCTGAACATACACACACGTGCGTGCACACACAAATGCACATTTATATTTCCATATGCAGAGAGATTAAAAAACCTGGGACTTTGCAGCTTGGAAAAGAGAAGACTAAGTAGGAGACATGACAGAGATCTGTAAAATTATGATTGTCGTGAAGAAAGGAAATGTTTAGTCCTTTACAATCTTTAACTACCACAGGACTCCTTGTTTGTTTCGCTGAACTAGACTAACATGGCTACCCCTTTCAAGCAAGAACCAGACTCACCCAATTAAATTGGTAGGCAGCAACTTTAAAATAAACAAACAAACAAATAGAAGAACTTCTTCACACAATGCACAGTCAATCTGTGGAACTCATTGCCAGGGGATGTTGTGAAGGCTAGACATCTAAGTAGGTTCATAAAAGGACTAGGTAAGTTCACGGAGGACAGGCCTGTCAGTGCTGTTAGTCAAGATGGTCATGGATACAGCCCATTGCTCTGGGCATCCCCATGTGAAAGAATACTTTTATATAATTGAGCTGGTTTTTCTTTCAGCCTATAAAAATGATCCTGTCTGAAAACACAACAGTCCCTTGTTCAGATTTTAAGGGAGACAAGCCCTTCGTTATAGTTTTTCTCCTCCATCCTTCACAGATACCAACAGCACATAAAAGAGGCTATAGTCCTGGGGGCTCCCCTCTCTACACTGACAAGACAGGGGTCTGGCACTCAGGAATTTGGACGCCCAGCCCCATCCTTCCAGTTAGTGTTGCCAACTCTCATGACTTTAGCACAATTCCATGTTGCTCATGAAGCCACAGCTCCTGCAGTCATGTGATTATGTGAAAACCTCAGCTTTCATTTAAAAATAGAAATAAGGTCTGTGCCCACAGAAATGCTTGACAGCAAGAACCCTCGAGGCTCAGAAAGCAGGAAGCCAGTTGAAAGAACCCAGTTTAAAAAAAACCTCATGATTTTTCAGGTAATCTTATGATTTCCTTGGCCATCATTCATGATGCTTGAACACTAGATGTTGCTTTCCCTCCAGAAAAAGGAAGATGCAGAAAAGTAGTGGATTGGGCTGTGGTTTTGAGTCCCTAAAGGGATAGTTTTCTAAATTGTCTCTGTTTCATTTGAAAATTAACCCTAAATACCCAGCTCAGAAATGTTTCTGTGACCCACTGGTGACTGTATGTTACAGGTGCCTTTCTGCACCCAGGCCTTCTGCACCATAGGCTGGCCAGTCAGTCATAGCCTCAGCTATAGAGGGTTTGCTCAGTCACAGAGCATCCTTTTAGCTCTGGGAGTCCCTCATTCAATCCTCAGTGTGTCATCCAAGGTGACTGTCACTGCTTGGTGGCTGCCATCTGGATGTTGCTTTTTTTGCAACATGCTTTAGGTTCTGGGAGGGCACTCATCACAAATTGGGAGATTTTCTCAAGGGGGACTCAGAAAAAATAACAATCCCCTTCTGGGCCACCACTTGCCACAAAACACCAGGCTGGGTGGGCATACTTCCTGGTTTTGGTACAGGAAGGTCCTAATGCTTCTAACGCCAAGAATCACATCTAATTAACATAAAACGAACACTCCCCAACTCTCATTTCAGTATGAAGGTACAGCCAGATCCCAGAATGCCGTGTTCCACCGGGAGCCTACCTTGGACTCTGTGTTGGACGGGAAGACAGTCGGAGGTGACACAGACAGGATAAAGCACAGCAGACTTTGATCATCATTGTGAATTGGTTGACCCAGTGCCCTGTTCTGTGATGGTCATTATGAGTTGGAAGCGCAACCCAAGGTCACTGTTAGGTGTCCCCTGATCCACAGAGGATGTGAGTCTCTGAGGGTATGCCTACACTCCATTATAAACGCAGCTCTGTGGGGTCCGGCTTGTAGATTCAACGTTTGCCAGTCTGCACTTGCATGTCTGCACTGCATCATGAATGGGGGCATGCAGTTGCTGGGCCTGAGTCTCTGAGCTTTGCTTCTTTATACAGACCTTCTGACTCAGGTCAGCAGCTTCTTTGTCAACATTGCATAATGACAGGGCTTGGGCCTGAATCATAGCAGGACTTCATCTCTCAACCACCCCTAGCAGGTTCCTAAGAGCTGAGTCCTGAGTGCTGGCTGACTTGAGTCCAACTGATCTGAGGGGGGAGAGGAATGAGGCTTGGGCTCAAACCTGAGTCAGAGCCTGAACTTTGGGGTTTGTCTACACTGCACACTTACAGCGCCGCCTAGTAAACTTGGCTCTTTAGCTTCTACTGGAGAGATTTGGGCTTCCAGGTCACCCATTCACTCCCAGTCTAGGTAAAGGTTTACCACGGCTACACTTACCATCTTTAGACACCAGCTCTGTGTCATCTTTCCCTCTGCACATAGGAGATTTCTTTCCTGCCTGGGGGCAAATGTTCCTGTCCCTGCCAGATTACTGGATCCCTTCAGAGAGGGCAGATGCCCGACACCAGCCCCCCATATTTATTGAATGTGTTTACAATTAAACTGAATGTCAAACTGTCTGTGACCATAACAACAGCCGTGAGTCAGTCGTGGGGCAGCGAGGGGTCAAAGGTCTGAACGTTGTTTACTTTAATTTCTTTGAGAGCTTTTTAGGAGATTTTTCCACCCCCTCTTGCTTTATTAAATTCAGATGAGCTGTTCGGGGAGGTTAGATTGCATGTGGTTCAGGGTTGGGGGTTTGTTTTCTTTTTTAGAAAAACATTTGCCTTTTAACTCTTTCTGGATAGCTCCCCCTCTGGGTTCGTCCACTTGCCCCATGCAAAAAGCAGGCTCAACCCACCCCCGAGGGAGGGCCAGGCACATGGGCGCCCCATACCCCACTGTCAGTTTGGCGACAGGACAAAACAGTGGGTAGTGCAAGGCCCTGAGCAGTTCCTGCCAATGACTGTGGCCTAAGGCATGGTCGGGAAATGGGCCACTCTGGTTTGTGCGAATGCCTGGTA
Organism: Podocnemis expansa; assembly: GCA_007922195.1. Taxonomy (NCBI): domain Eukaryota; kingdom Metazoa; phylum Chordata; order Testudines; family Podocnemididae; genus Podocnemis; species Podocnemis expansa. Next base: position 54,966,065 of record ML681963.1, on the reverse strand, counting down.
TGATGCATTTTGCAAAATCGCTAATTGCCGAGATTAGTTCTTAGCTAGATATAACCAAGGGAGGTGATATGAGCTTCCCACACTCACTACTTGACCTAATGTACTTGAAAACTGACCCACAGACCCCACTGCTAATTCAGTCCTCAGTTTCCCTCTGCACAGCTCTGCCCATGCCTCTTATCCCGCAGTCCCTCCCTGCTATGCCACCCTGGGCTTCTCCTGGGTTGAGATTTCCCAGCCCTTCCATCTGGGCTCCACAGAACTTCCTGCCCTCTTTGCTCCCCAGAGTATGTGGAGGGTTTAGGAGCTTTAACATTTTTGTCATTGACCTGGAAGAACACATAAAATCATCCCTGATGGAGCATGCAGATGACACAATAATGCAGGCAGTTGCCAGTAACGGAAAGGACAGGTCACTGGTTCCAAGTGATTTGAGTGCAAGCAAACAATATGCATTTTTATGTGGCTAAATGTGACTGTCTGTATATAGGACTGCAGAATGCAGGCTGCACATAGCAAATAGGGGACCCTTTCTTGGGAAGCAGTGACTCTGAAAAAGATTTGAAGGTCAAGGCAGATAATCAAATAAACATGACTCCCCCCACCCCCACTCTGTGTGGCCAAAAGGGCTAATGTGAACCTGGGATGCAGAAACAGGAGCAGAGAGGTTATTTTATTTCAGTATTTGGCACGGGTGAAACCAATTCTGGAATCTGGCACCCAGCTCTAGTGCCCACAATTCAAGGAGGAGGTTGCTCAGTTGATGAGGGGTCGGAGAAGAGCCACAAAAACACTTGAAGATTTAGAGAATTGTGACTCTCCTCCTGGAGTCTATCGATATTTGATAATGAGCTCTTCCACCTAGCTGCTCCCTGTGTCCCCAGATCCCTCTTGTCTACATTGCAGTTAAAAATTAGGATAGGCTGACTTCATGTGCCAAATAGGCATCGGCAGAGCTGTGTGTGAGAGGCTTCGTGGTCGGGAGAGCACCAGAGGAAGCATGTGAAACTAAAAGAAGAAAGGGGCTCCCATACTCCCACCCAAACTCAGAATTCCCCTTGGCCTTAAACTCTGAGGCTCAGGCACCTGGTGGAAGTTGTTGTGGGGCAGGATGTCCTTTGCAGAGGCGTTTGCTCTCAGTGCCAGAGGGCAGAAAGGGATTGGAATGGCAATCTCTGCAGGAATTAAAATGCCAAATGAAAATAGGGAGGAGGGGAAGAACATGGAAATTTCCCAAAGAACTATGTTTCATTTCCTTCAAGCACTAGCGATGCCTCACAAACCGAAAGCAGGACTCAATCTAGACTATGGGTTCTTTTCCCATTACAAAGGGTAATTTGACTTCAGGCTTCCCATGGTTTGAGCCTTGTAAACTGCTCTGATTTGTTGTTACTTTATGACCTGATCCTATGTTTTACACCCCCTTGCATTTAGTTTCATTCCTTTCTGTAAGTTCACCCATCTTCGAAGCATCTGAGGAAGTGGGATCTTCTCCCACGAAAGCTCATGCAAGAAATAAATCTGTTAGTCTTAAAGTGCCACACAACTCCTTGTTGTTTTTTTTACTGGACTAGACTAACACGGCTATCCCTTTTGAAACTCACAAACCGAGACTTAGCACATTTTGCTACGGTTCTAGTTTCTATTACTCTGGATATCTTCTTTGGTGTGTGTTCCAGCCCACATGCCCTCCCCTGGCTTTGCATGCACAGTTTCACTGGCTACAAACCAGCCCATCCAAAATATCAGGCCTCCTGCTTGCTTTCCCCTTCCTTTGAGTGGCTCATCTTTTGGGGGGCTGCTGTTGCCACTTGGAGAAGGGATCCAGACTGCAGCAGCAGAGGCAGTGTGGAAACAGCTCACAGTTCTCCCCTTTGCCCAAGTTCTCTCTCTGGTGTCATCACCCATTGTTACATCCCAAAGCTCTGACTCTCATGGTTCCTCAGTGAAATCTCTGCCTCTCATTAAAAAGCCCAGGGCGATTGTGACCAGGCCAAGGTAAAAGCCATCTAAAGGCTGTGTGTGAAAGCTGGCTCCCCTGCTCTCATGCAGCCTGGTCTCCACTCCTCCTGTTGGCACCACCGGCTTGGGAAAGACCAGTCTGCCCCTTTGGACTTCACACGCTTGTCAGCTTCCCAAGCCTCTCACCCCTGCCAAGCTCCTAGGTGCCTCTTTGACTTCACCTCAGTCAGACAGAAACCAAACTGTCTCCTTCCCACCCCAAGTGGGTGTCAGAACTACTGGACAGAGACCCTTGGGAGCCTTGTTATGGCAGCTGAGCAGATGTGAAACTCTTCTGCCTGGTGCCAAGGCAGCCAGGGCTGGTTTCAAGCTCTCTGGTGTCCTGTAAAATAAATAGACGACTCAAGAGAGGGCATAGAGAGCCACATCATGCTGGGCCCACCTGCCATATGGGTTATATCTGAATGTATGGATGCTGTGGACAGCACCCCATGCTGTGGGGCTTGCACCAGGTTGGCCCAGCCTGCAGGCTGGCGGGGAGCATAGGCACACCTGCTCTGCTGTAGCTGCCAGGCACTAAGAAGCTGTCTGTGATATCTGGAGCACAGGTTGTAGTGAACATTGGCCAAGCTGTGTAGGAGGTCACTAGCAGAGCATGCTGGAGGCCAGGACTGAGGGGTGTCAGTAAATGGGGGCAATGGGTGGGGAGCACAGGAGTGGAGCAGCAAAGGAGGCTGCAGGTTGGGATTGAAGGATGCTGGCAGAACTGGGTCTGAGTAGCAAAGCCAGACATGAAAAGCTGGTGGGTTGGGGTTGAGGAGCATCAGCAGAGCTGTCTGAAGCTTGCACGGCTCCTTCCCACATCTGCTCTGTCTCTGGCAAGTGCCATCAAATCCCCTCCCTCCATTGTTTGTTTCCTACATTCTCCCTTTGCAAAGCTGGCCAGAGCCATGTGTAGGGCTAGGGCGTCCCTTCCCCGAACTCAGCACTGGGATGGGGCCACTGTGCTGCGTGCCTTGTGCGTGCTGTATTCACCCCTAACCGATCCAGCATGTGGGAGGCTTTGAACTTCCATTTTCATCCTTCCTGGCAGAAAAGGTTAGAAACCAGCAGCAGGCTCTCTTGACATGGAGCCTACGTCATAGGGTCGCTGGAGCTGATTTCTGAGGGCTTCTGCTGGGACCAATTTTGTTCAAAGCGCACAGCACGTTGCACTGGTTAATGGGAAACACAGCATATGAAAAGCAGGTGGAAAGCTATTTGCATGAATGCTGGGTCAAGTGTGGAGAGGGGTGGTGGTGACTGGGACCTGGATTTATCCTCACTAGCAGGGATTTGGAAGGATTCTCTCACGATATAAACCTCTGCACTTTGGTAAATGACAGTCTGTAGAGTGTAGGGTAGGCTCTGAAATCCTGGCTTCTTTTCCTGGCTCTGCCACCGACCTTATACAAGTCACTTCCCTCTGTTTGCCCTCCCACTCTTATAGCAGAACTGGGAGTGCTGCATGTTAAACTGAAACCTCTGCTACAGCCTGAACTGAAGTAAAATATTTAGTAGAAGGCTCATAAACATGGCAACGAACCAAATGTAAAAGATCAGATTGGCACAGTGTTGGAGTTTTGGATGAAAAATGGGTCAATACAAAGTGAATCATGAGCATTCCCAAACTGCCAGTTTTTTCAATGTGTCACTGCTGTCTCTTGCCATTTTTCGGCTCCTTCCCCTGCTTCTGTAAGAAATGAAAGCTGCTCTGGGCTTGGCTCCTCATGGAGTAGTGGAGATCAGGGGTAGGCATCTTAAATGGGACAACCAGCAGCTGAGACACTCAGAATTAGAGGCTACTCTTGAAAAATTGGGCCTGTTGAGGTCAGAGGGGCTACAGCAAGACCTTGGGATAAAAACTGGAAGGTGAGGCTTAGGAAAAGAAGCCAGGAGTCATTGCGACTCTCAGCCTCTGCTTTAGCCACTGGACCTGTGTTGAATCATGCCTGGAATGTATCAGGACAGTTGTCAGTCTTCTTACCCCCCTTGATGAAGGCCCAGAATGCACTGTGTTATCTCCTCCAGAAAATCTAGCTCTGAAAATCCAGCTCATTAGATTTTCTGCTCAGAGTCTTCTAAATGATTTCCAATTTCCTGTCGGGATAGTTTTTAATTTGCTTCTGAAGCAGGCTTCGGAGGAGGAGGGGAAAGCAAGGCTAAAATTCAGCAGCAGCCCCCCAAGCCTAGCTTCCTTCCTTCCTCTTTGAATATCAGTATATTACATCCCCCATGCCCTGGAGTGTCCCCCGTTTTCTTGCTTCCTGGCCACAACCTTGGCTCCTATATGATCTTCCTCTTCATGCAGACAGAAGGCTAGCTCAGCAAGATCTGCAGTCTAGGTCTAGAACAGGGGTGGCCAATCTTATGGAACTTAAGAGCCACACAAGTCGATTATTAAACCTTTGAGAGCCACACTGAGGCACATAGCCATATACTTTTGCCTACTCCAAAATTACTCAGTTTAAAATTCATTGCACACTTTAATTTTATTGTAAAACGAAGATGAATATTGACCCTACTAATGTTAGATCCTATTAATTATTTAAGGTTACCATGAAAATTAGGCCTATACAGTAAAAACTTAGCTGCTGCTTGATGTAGAAGACTGCAGGCTAGTGGCGAGTTTTTTAAAAGCCCAACCATGCCACACTTCTCCCCACCATCCCCGACCATGCCGTGCTTCTCCCCACCATTCCAACCCCCTCCTGAACTCCTAGGCTGGGGCTGCTTTCCTAAATTGATTTGCTGACTTTCTTCCGGGAGCCACAATTTTTCATTCGAGAGCTACATGTGGGTCCCAAGCCACAATTTGGCCATGCCTGGTCTAGAATCTGCTCTCCCCCTGGTGGAGGGTGAAATCATGGAACAATGGCAGCTCCAGATTCAACATCAACACATGCAGGGGACTATGATCTGAAAAGCCAAAGATTTGGTTTTGTAGCAGATGCACAAAGGAGTTCCACGTGACTCGCTGTGCTCGGTTGCATGCTCACTGTGTCTGTGACTGGATTGGCAGCACCTCTCTACTCAGCGGCCTGGCAGTGCATGGTGGGTGTAACAACTGTGCTGTCTTTGGATTTCAGTCATGCTTGGGTCTCAGCCTGTCTCCTTGCTGGGGAGGTGGTTGCACGTGGACACTAGAGTTATAATTGTCACTAGCGCGAAGGCTTAGCAGAGAGGTAAAGGAATAAGAAACCGGCAGTGGGCAGGGTCTCAGGAGCTCTTGAGTCAATGGCAGGATCTCCCAGAGACTCCCTGAATGACTCTGCTCATTTGAGCTCCCTTTGTCTCAGTTTCTTCCCTGTGGGATGGCAATGTCGTCTAGTGGCTGAGGTCTGGAGCAGATATTGGAGCACCTGAGTTTAATTCCCAGCCCATGCACTGCCAGCTGTTTGACCCTCAGCAAACGCATTACCCTGATTCCCCACCCACCCCCTCATATCTATGGAGACCATCAGCTCCGTGTGATAGCGACTGTCTCAGTTGCTGCTTGTACAGTGTCAGGCCAGTTCTGCTGTGATCTAAGCAATAATGGGCTGTGGAATCATGGCCCCCTTTTCCTCTTTGAGGGTGGGGAGAGGCCCTGATTCACTGACTCTGCATTGTGCGGGGCAGGGTGCTGGGTGGAGAAACTGGACCTCACTTTCTATTGCTCTTGATTCACATCTTTTACTGACAATATATGTGACATTCATTCTGCCACTTGGCTCAGTTCTAACCAGAGAAGCGTGATATAGCAGTTGTCCAACAGCTGCTAATGAATGGATTCTTTAATTCTAGGTGGATGGATGGGTTTTAGTGAAAACATTTTCAATAGAGCAAGATCTTTTTAACTGCAAATATACAGGACCACTCTGGTTAGAATTAGGAAATGATAATCCCATGATTTCTGGGGAAAGCAAAGCTCTAGTCCAACACAACAGTTTCCAAAAACAAGACAGCAGCAAATTTTCCCCACTGTTCACTTTGCAATCAATGAATAGATCTAGTGTTGCAAATCATCAGCCCTTAAAAGGAAACAAGCAAAATGTCAGGGGTGGTTTTGGGGTTGAAGGGGCTTAAATCAGTGCAAAGCAGAGCATATTCTAATCAGGCCTGGGATGTTCAGATTAATATTGAGTAGGAAGAGTTAAGGTGTGTGTGAGCAGGAGGTACCTTTTCTGCTTTAGAAACATACCTCACCTACCATATGCCATCCAAACTCACCTCTGTCCTGTGAGTTAGTTTATTAACAAAGAACTCCTCCTGTGGGACTGCCCTGCCCACACCCTAGATCATCACTCCAAAGATAACCCTTCCCTCACGCGCTATACCAGATAGGGTAATGAGCTGCTTGATCCAGTGAATTGGCAGAACCCACTCAGCTTTTTCCTGGTGGGATTGATACATAGTACCTGGATGGGGCATTTCAGGCAAATCCTTGCTGGCTTGTTATGCTATGGTTAGTACAATGTAGCTTTCCCGCTGCCACCTGAAAAAAGATGGTAACCCCTGTGTGGTGCAGGTGCTGGGGGTATGGAGGGTGGCTGGAGAAGTCAAAGGGTCACTCTTCCTGCATAGTGATACAATGGGCTGTGATTGCTGGCCAGAACTGAGCTCTGAAGAGAAGAAGATAAGGGTGTCCTGTGGGCTGTGACGTAGAATTAATGTTGGGAATAGAAAAGCTCATTTGTTTAACAATTGTGATGCTGGCTCTCGCTATTTTATCATGAAACTTGTGTTATTTGGGGGTTTCTTGATGATGCGGTCCCTGGAGCCAGCTGATTGGAGGAGACACCATTTTCTGTTTTACAAAATGTAAGTTTCTGGCTCTCTTGGTTGCAGAGAAAAATCTGAAAACCCAATGCTTTGTGACAGTGTAGCAGGTGAGCCTCTAAGGAAATTGGGTTCCACTCTCTTGCTCCAGGCCAGGTGCAGCAGGGCAGCATCTGAGATGCTGCAAGAGGCCAGAGAGAGGGAGCAGACTGGCTCAATAAGGAAGACAAGGAGAGGATTGAAAGCAGGAGCTTAGCAAGAGGTTTGCTGGCTAGGGTCCCCAGGCCAGAGAGCTAGGTTGGAGGGCTCCTGAAGATGGAAAGGAGCAGCAGAAAGAAATGCCTGCTGCTGGAGCTGAGTGTCAGAGGGAGGGGAGAAATGCTGAGGAGCATCTCCATGCCATGGGAAATGAGTCTAGGAGGAACCAGGAGAGGCTCTGAGTAGAAGCTGTCAGAGGTCCCATTGGATAAGCAAAGTGAGGGCTGGAGCACTTGGCCTGCAGGAAGGATTGAGAGGCCACAGCTGGCAGGAGATGGTAAGAATGGAGGCAGGTTTTCAAAGATTCAATGCACAGGCTTGATGTGGACAACATTGTGGGTCTTCTGGCTTGGGGCTCTTGCACTGTCTTTCAGCTAATAAATTAGGATGGACTTGTACTGGACTTACTGTGATCTCACGAGAGGCACTGAATATTGTATATTGGGTTGCCATAATAATAGAACTTGACCCATAGCATGTTAGGCAAAACTGGTTTGGTTGGTTTTTAGTTCTCTAATAAAGCCACACATTTTGGACTCCTTGTTGTGTGTCTGTCTCTAACATCTTTTTGGATACGAGGACACCTGCATAACACTGAGGTAAGGGGCCACTTCCAGGGATGCCCTAAGGTTGCAGGGAGATGCCCCAGAGAGGAGGCCATTTGTTTACATTCCTAAACTTGCCAAGTGCAGAAGGCCAAAAAACAGACCCAGCCCTGGTTATCTGGTAAATCTCATGACTTTTGAGCACTTGCGGTTGCCCAGGCTGCTTTCTTTATTATTTTTATTACTGTATTGTCTAGAGACCCCATCTAAGACTGGGGCCTTCTTGCGTTGGGTGCTGTTCAGAGGCTGTCCCTGGCCTGAAACACCCGTTATTATTGATAATATTTCTTCAGGAGATAGCTGTGCCTAGAAGCTGCAGTCATAGAGCAGGATCCCCCTGTGCAGACACAGAACAGGATGGTCCCAACCCTAAACTGACGGGTAGACAACGGGTTGTGTGGGATGGGGTGGGATAGGGTGGGGTAGAAGATCAAGGGATGAGACACCAGCTCTCCCAGTTCTTATGAGAAGCATGACACCTCCTAGCCACCATCCAAAACTCTCTCCAGATACCAAATCTCGTGTTTCTTGCTGAATTCACTGGATTCTTCCAAGCCATTCAGAGTCATTCACATTTGCTCTTTTCTTTCAAAGATGCACAGGGTGCTGACAATGCTCCTTTCTCCCCAGCATGTTCATGGTGCTTCATGTGACCCTCCCCTCCAGGCTTCACATTCACTGGAGTTGTTTGATGTGATCATTCTTTTATTTTGGAAGATTTGAGGCACCTCGAGTCCTGCACAGCAAGATAAGGGGTCTATTGAGAAAGCCCCCATCACAACCCTCACCCCCGCTGGCTGCAGGGCGGGAGGTGGGTGAGCAGTGGGTGATGTGAGGGAGTCTGGGAAACCCTTGTGCAGGGGAGGTGCACACATGAAGAGTGACTAGTGTGTTTCTGACATCTGCTTTTGAATGTGTTGTTCTGTTCACATGGCACCAAAACAGACACAGGCAAACCCAAGGACACTTCATCAGCACCACAAGCTAAGTGTTGCCAAGTATACACCAGGAAACCTAGCCCAGCCACGGGGGAGGACCAGTCACCCTCTCAGGGGCTACACACAGTGTTTGGGGTTTGACCCCCAATGCTACCTAACCAGTACCAGCTTCGCCTTAGCAGCTGGTTGCTGTTGAGCTCATTTTCCCAGGGCTAGTTTTTCCTCAGTGGTTTTTCATGCCAAGGGGGCCTTCCATGATTCCAGACAAACATGAGGAATATCTGAGAAGCCTCATCTACTCTAGGCTTTTATCTCAAGAATTTCTTGCCACTGCTAACTAACCATAGCTCAAGAACCATCATGATGCCTGGTGACAGTAAGTGCCACTTGAAGGGCATTTAAGTCAAGTCTGTCCCACCATAGCAAATGAGTTTGCCACCCCTGCATAGATACTTTAAATCCAGTGCTTAGACCGCTCACACCCAACAATACATGCTTCTAGCCCCTGAGCAGGCTTCTCTGCACTTTTTTAATGGCTCATCTCTGACAGGATGTTTGTCCTTGGCAGGGAGTTTGATGTCATCTCTGAAGGGACAGATCATCATTCAGTAACTGGGTTATACCCAACACACACACCCACACCCCTGCACTCACACACACATGCAACCTTGACAGTGCTGGGTTTTTGCTACAGTGTCTCCTGGTGCTGCCTTTCTGCTATTCAGCCTGTGACAGTGCAGCCGGCACCACTGACTGCTGTAGGAAGTGTGCAGTTCATGACGCTTTCCTGCTGCCGTGGTGGGAACTATTTCCGTTCTCTCCAGCTGAGCAGCCAAAGCAGCAACCTGAAAATCCCCCTGCACGTTCTCAAGGCTCCACCGGTAAGTGTTTGCTGTACACTGGCTGTCTGTAGGTATTTAGAACAGCTCAGGAGACAGCCTGGTGCTGGTGCCAAAGACTGAACCTCTTGACTTCCCTCCAGTGTCAGGGTCAGGGTGGAGAGCTTATTCCTGTTGCCACATTTGGATCTGTTAAGTGAGGCTGTTTATTTCTCTTATCGTCATTAGCAGCTTTGAAAGGATCTAAAAGGAGCAGCCCCTTCTCCCTGCTCCCTTCACTGACAGTGCCTGTCTCTGTCCCACCTGCATGTTTCCTAATCCCTGGGGGAGGGAGGGTGTTTGTATGTGCCTGTGCTTACTGAATCTTTAGGTGCCAAAGCATTCATTTGCCAGGTCTGTATTGTATGGGGAGGGTTTTGCTCAGGCCTGTCTTACAGCTGTCACAGGCATCACTTTATGACACACACACAGAGCACAAGAATTTTCCTCCACTCCTTTGACTAGCCAAGTACTGGGCATGCTTCAACACTGTCAGATTGTATAGGGCACTGTCACAGCTCCATGTCCATGTGGGGATGTGCTAGGGCATTGAATCCAGTCATCTCAAATCCCTGATCCCATCTGTTCAGTAGCCTCCCCCCCCCCTGCTGCATAGATTTACCATGCACATTAAAAACCTGTTCCCTTCCTCCTCTGTGTATCTCGTCCCCTTGCATTTTTCCTAAGCAGCTTACAGAGCTAGCTAGTCCAGGGAGCTGTGTGATTTTGGGAAAAGGAATCAGCAATGGCTTATTTCAAGTTGGGGGAGGGCATGAGGTGAATCCCCTGTAGGCATCCCACAAGGCAGGGCTTTGGGATCCCTAGGATCTCTCCATCTCTGCAACTCCCCTTGTCTACTCTCTGGTTTCCATCTCTGCCTGAGAACAAGGAGGCAGGATCAATCCACACAGCTCCCTTTTGCATCTCTAGGCGCCATCCATCACATGCTACCACCACGGCACATTGTGCTTTCTTGCATGCATGCGAGCGCACGCGCACACACACACACTCACACACACGCAAGTCTCTGCTTGCCATAGCAACCATGCAGTGATCCAAATTTAAAGGGGCAGGCCAGGTCATGAGAGTGTGACTGACCCTGTCCTGGCAGCCCAGCAAACATAGGGTTTGATTCTCTCCTCACTTAAATCAGTCTTACAGCAGCCTTGCTCTGCTGTCTTAAAGGGAATTAATCCTGATTCACACCATTTTGAGAGGGAAAAGAAACAGGACTATGCTCCATATATGACCTGAGTGTGCAGCGAGGGTCCAAACTGGCAGTGACTGTGGTAGGATGTGAAGTCCGATACCCCCTTTCCTCTCTGTTGAGTTGTCTTTTCCATCCTTGCAAAGCAGGTCCTCCCCAGCCAGAGCTGTCCACTTCTTTACCCCAGAGGAGACATCTGGCCTTCGCTTTGCACAAGTGTCAGTGATTGGTTGGAGACAGCAGAGGCGATTCAGGCTTGCTGGTCCCTACTGTAGTGTGGATCCTCACAACACCTCTGGGAAGTCACTAAGTTCAATGGTCCCCAGTTTACAGATGGGAACTGAGGCCCAGCCAGACTAAGGGTATGTCTCTAAGTGGCTACAAGTGGCCATGGCTGGTCCAAGTTAGCTGACTCAGGCTCCAGGACCATAAAATTGCTGTGTACAACAGTGGTTTTCAAACCTTTTTCCTTAGGACCCAGTTGAAAAAAAATCATATATTCCTGCAACCCAACAATTACATCTTTGAGCAATGCATTCTAATCTTTTGGCAGCAGCAGCAGGGGAGCCAGGACGCCAGTACCTGAGGGTCTGCAACCCAGCACTGGGTCCTTACCTTAAGTTTGAAAACCACTGGTGTAGAAGTATGGTTTTAGGATAGAGCATATAGTCTGGGATCCTCCTCCTTTGCAGGGTCTCTGAGCTAAGGTTCCAGCCTGAGCCCACACATATATACAATACTTAGCCCGAGTCAGCTGACCTGGGCCAGACATGACTGGGCTGTGGAGCTTGTATCCCTGTGTAGACATACCCTAAGTGACTAGCTGAAGGTCACATAGAAAGTCTGTGGCAGAGCTGAGAACTGGACCAGATCTCCTGAATCCCAGATTAGCTCTTTAAATGCTGGACTACTGCAGAGGGGGAAAACCCATTTTTGGGAGTAAATGGTTATTTTATTTGAAGTGAAATTTGTGGTTTTTAGCCTCCCCCCCCACATGATTTACAAGGGCAGGGGTTGGCAACCTGAAAGATAAGATGAACCGTTTTTTAAAAATTCCTTCAATAACCAAGTGTTTTAATAGTTGCAATGAGTGTAGCCTCCTGGTGGGTAGAGCTGGGCCATGGTACCTGCTGCAGGGTACCCTAGGGAGGGGAAGGAGCCTGGAAACAGGAGCAGGCCCCCACAGGATTCCCTGGTGAGGGGGGATCTTTGTGTGGGCCACCTTCAGGGTCCCCTAATGGCTGAAGGGAGCCTAGAGCCACAAGGGGACACCCAAAGAGCCACATGTGACTCTGGAGCCACAGCTTGCAAACTTGTGTATTAGGGGAATATTATCCTTGTTCTAGATACCTAGATATTTAAATCTGCCATTCCCTCACTGAGAAATGACTACAATAAACAAAAGCTGACATGATTGTGAGGCCTACAAAAGACCAGTGACATTGACTAGGGCAAGACTGAGAGGACAAAGTTGGCCCAGTGATTTTCTATCCAGTATTAGTACTTTCTTCACTCATTCACCAAATTTTTAATGAAAAGAAAGGTTTGCCAGGCTTTTTCCTCCCTTAAAACTACCATCACGTTCTCCTGGACTTTCCTGCATGTGATCTCTGAACTGTTTTCACAGTGTGATGAAACAGGAAGATTGGCTCCATCTCTACTCATAGCTCTAGTCAAAATATTAATTCCGGGTTTTTTTGTTGTTATTTTTTACTAATTCCAATTTGTGATTGTTTTTTGTAATGATGGAGCAGGTCCACAGAACACAGTCATGGGCTGGACTGAAGAGGTTCACAGGCTGCATGCAGCCCGCGGTCCACAATGTTCAACACCTTTGCTTTAAAGGAAAGTGATTTTAATCCCTTGCTTATGTAGAGTCTCTCTCTTGTCCTCACAGGCAGTAATGTATGAGTTTGTAAACTCTTTGTGTTTCCAATGCTTTTCTTGTGCATCACACAGTTCTTTAGAAGGTGCATCTTCTGTTTTGATTGGTGAAGGTGGGGTATAGTCTTACAAGATGCCCACTTAAGAAGATTAGTCTAGACAGAATGTTGCTACGTATCAGATCAAACATTTCCCTTTGCTTGGCAAAATCACAAAAGTCATTTAAGTGTCGCTGTCCTTTCAGCACTTTCATTTAGCAGAGAAGGACCAGAATCCATCACTCAGTCACAGGGGGAAAGACACATTCTGCTGGACTGATGCAATAAAGCCCCTTGTTAGGGCAAACAAAGTGAAACGGCTGACTCATTTAATAATATCAACGCTTAATGTGACATCTCGAGATTTCTATAACATCAGATATTTCCAAAGAGCCTCACAAACAGTTATATGCATAGAAAACAGTTCACTCGTTACACTCAGTCAGCCACCTCTGGGGTGGACCATGGCTGCTGGGCAACAGTCCACAATAATGCTACATTTCAGTTTAGCTAAGGAAAGCGTGGGCACTGCTCCCATTGACTTCAGTAGTAAGTTATGGCAGATTTCCTGGGTTTATTAAGGTAACCCAGACACCCATCAAGGGGAAGTCTGCAAAATCATAAAAGGGAAAGAGAAAGAAACCTCCTATGCCACAAATCATTTTCCAACAATTTGGGGTGCAGGGTCTAAATGGAGCATGGGCAAAGCTTCACATTGGTTTGCATTTCACCCAACCAGTTCTCCTCCCCTCTCCCTAACAAGGGGTTGCATTCTCAGAGCCAGTGGAGCTATGCTGAGAGTTGGGCCCAAGGTGACAAGAGCACAGAGGAATCCATACAAGAAATGAAGGTTTCTGTTCTTCCTGGATGTATTCTGACCTCCAGACATAAACCTCATCCCCTCATCCACTGAATTAAGGAAGCAGGAGCTCACCTTGCCACTAGAGGGAGTCGGAAATGGCCAGCTTCATTCTATCCCATATCACCACTGTGAAAATAGCCCAGGTTTTAAACACCTTTGTGAGCTTTTATTCTAATATTCTGCAGGGTCAGAATGGGTGCACGGCATATGCTAGAACCCAAATGCTGGTGCACTAATGCGATGCATTACCCTGCCACATTATCTTCCTTCATCATCTCTTCATAAAACAGGGCTTGCCAGACCAATCCTGTTCTCATCAATGTCCATGGGAAGCGCTGTGTCATATGTTACTGTGCTATGATATCCTATACATTGCTTTGTCTTGACATACTACAGTATTTCCATTCCAGAAATGAGCCTAAAACCTTGGCTTCAAACATCTACAAAGCATAGGACCCAGATCTGATGTTTACACCTGTCCCCTAATGCTATAATGGGTCCAACCAAAATCCCACAAGACTCCAAACTTCAGGCTGGTCCAGCTCCAGAAGTTAACATTACATTTCAGGCCATATCAGCCTCTATAAACCTCAGGATATCACCCCATTCAAGACCAGATCCGGTTTGCACTGATATCAGTCTCTTGGATCTGCTCCTCTTACTCATGCTGTCAGGAATCCTGGATAACTATACTACAGTCAGTGGAGTTACTGTGGTGACAAAGCAGAGTACGTGTGACCAGAATCAGGCCCCTGGAGCTCAGGAAAGTTAGAAGCTGGGGTATGACAGCTAGGAGGCCAGGCTGACCTTGGGAACTCAGCTCAGGAGGCTTCCTTCACATCAGTTCTCTCTCTCTCTCTTTTCCCCAGGTGGGAGGGCAGAAGGATGTTTGCAGTGTGCCAGCCAGATGTTCCCCTGAATGCTCCTTTCCAAAAGGGCAAGAAGAACCCCATGCTGGGCACAGCATTCCTTGGTGAACGGGAGCTCAGACAGGACAAGAATTTCAACTTTGTGGAGGAAGGGTATGACAGCAATGAGAACTGGAGACAGGAGGTGGCTGAGGCCTGGGTGGAGGGGGGCTCCAGCCACATAGCAAACATGATAAATCCATCCAATAATCTGGTGTTATTAGCACAGAAACAGACAGCCAAGGGCAGGCTTAGGGAAGCTCCCCATGGGCTGAAGTCAGATGGGCCCTGCCTCTCTGAGGAGGGTGTGCGCAGCCCCCCTGAGGGAGCCGAGTTCAACAGCACTGAGAAGGAAAAGGCAGCTACCGAGGATGCAGTCAAAGAGTGCAACAAGCTGGCTGGCTCTCCCTTGGAGGACAATGGTTACGGCAGTAGCTCTCTCAGCATTGACAGCCCTGACAGTAGCACTGGCAATGCCTGGGAGGCACCCGCTGCCACCACCAAAAGCCAGAGAAGCCAGCCAGAGCTTCCTCCGCCCATCGCTGATGCTGAAAACTCCTCCCACTTGGACACCGTCTTCCCAGCACTGGCCGAAGCCTTCCAGAACCTCCAGGACAAAAAGAGATTCAAGCAGCGAGAGAAAGAGAAGCATCACATCCACCTGGTGATGTATCGGCGCCTGGCCCTGCTGCGCTGGATCCGCAGCCTCCAGCAGAAAGTAGTTGACCAACAGAACCGGCTGCAGGAGAGTTTTGACACCATCCTGGACAACCGCAAAGAGCTCATCCGGTACATCCAGCAGGACATGGTGTGCCCCAAGGAGCTGACTCATACCAGCCTCTGAAAGACACTCATCCACCATCTGTCACAGTTCAGATCTGCCCTCTCGCTCCCAGTGCTTACCCAGGTCTAACCAGTTGTTCCATCTGAGCCCAGAATCCAGCCTTGGGCCCTGGAGAGTTTTACAGACAGTTCCCAAGTGCTGCGCGGAGGCTGTCCTGAGATTCTCTTGCCTGGGGCACCCAGGCTTCTCCCCAGCCCAGGATTTAGTGAAGCATGAGGCTGCCATCCCTGACGAATACCATGGTGTATTTATGAGCTGGTGCAATCTGGTTAGAAGCATGCTCCAGTCCCTTTCAGAGCATGGCTCTAACTAACAGCACAAGTGAGGGGTCTGAAAGGTGCCCCAGCTAGTGGCTGAGAAGTCAGAGAATGGGAGGGGCTGGTCCTCTTTGAAATTAGATTAATTAACCCTCACCCCTTCTCACCCCTGTTCCCCAGGCTGCATACTCCTTTAACCCTTTGCCAGCTGATCAACAGTTAGGACTTACCACTGTTCCCAGGACCCTGTTCTCACCAGAGATCTTGACTTGGGACCTGCAGTCACTAGTGAATCAGAATAGGCTGGTGCCTGGTTGGTTGTCTGGAGGGTGAGGAAGGTGGGTTATTTCTGGCTGGGATGTTCTATCATAACAAAGGGTGTTCTCATCCCTTTTATCAATTTAGTGACCTCTCTCTGCATCTGCCTCTTCCTTGTCTAGCTCTCTAGCCAAGACAGCTGAGCTGCCTACTCAGAAATCCAATGACGGTCCAGAGGTTCTCAAATTGTGCTCCAAAACCTTAGCCATTTAGCCCCAGTGTTACTCTGAAAGTGATCTGTCGGGAACAGCCCATCAGGAATGTTAGTGCCAGGTTCCTCTTCATGGGCTGGGTCTCTCCAGCAGGCTCTGCGACTCCTGCTTTAGTCTCCTGCTCCTCCTCCTGCAACACCACTTTTCACTCACCTCCAGCCTGATGCATGACTGCTTCCCCAGGGAGCTGGCCAGAGCTTCACCTGCTATGTGCATTGATTGGGCAGCCATTCTTCAGCATGCAGCTTCCTGTTGCTGCTGCAGCTTTCCCATGTTTACCCAGCCTGCTTGTTCTGGAGGCTCAGCCTGGATCTGTTGGTTACTACAGCTCTGACCTCAGCAGAACTTTCTTCACAGCCCAGGTTTGCTGAGGCTCATGATCTGACCCTGGCCTTTGATGCCCCAGATATAATTCTGTGTATTAACATTTCAAATAGGAATCCTAGTCACCATGGCTCTGTCACATTATGAAGGTTTGGGATCATTCAGCAAACATGTCCTTACCTTGGAGCATTAATCCACTCACAAATATGGCAGCTAAAAATCAGAGACAGCAGAACTCTATTGTCCATGGTTAGAACTCATTGGAAACTCTGCTTCTGTATGGAAACCTGAATTAAAAGCCTTTTAAAGCAAAGGTTTCAGCTGGATTCTAGCTGGCAGAGTTTTCCCTCCCTGGTTTTTCTAGAAGCTTTAGTGAGAACTGTTGGGAAGAAAAAAAAATTTTTTTTTTTTTGTAGATTTAAGAGCCAGAGGGGACCACTGTGATAATCTAGCCAGACCTGATGAATTGCACGTGTCAAAGGTGCTGTGCAGTTAGTTGATTGTTTGCATTACACAGGCTGCCAGTTAGGTAAGGAATTTTTAACACCCCCCCCCCGCCACTCTCTATTATATTTCCAATGAAAAACAACACTTAAAACGAGGGTGGGGGGTGGAGTGTTGGGGGGAGATGTTTAGAAGAGACCAAATCAAACCTGCAACCATGAAGCTCATGGAAACTCCAGCCTCCTGCTGGATTCTCCCATCTCTAGCTCAGAACAGAGGGCCTGAGAGTTGAGATGTAAGATCAGGCTGTTCTGTTGGTCAAACACATAATTGCAAGTGGCACATGCTGCTCCCGTATGTTCATTGCTGCAACAGGAAAGAGCTCCTGATGATGCTGTGTTTGTCTTGTGTTGACAGCCAATGCCTTGTAAGAAACAGATTGTACATGTCCAGCAAGCTCAATGGGTTGCATATGCTCTGGGATTGTTATCTGCAGCAACATGTGATGTGCTTTGAGTGTAAATGTCCATCTGGTGACAAAGGCCCTCGGTTCAATAGAGCATTCAGCTCACGCTAGAGTTCTTCCCTGTTTGGCAAAACATTTAAGCATGTGCTCAGATTGTGGCTTTTAAGGCCCACAGGACCTCGGCAGTTATCTTGCCTGACCTGTATAGCATGGCCAGATAACTTCACATGGAGATTCCTAAAATAAGCCCATAAATTCCGTTTGAGCTGGAGTGTCCTTTAGAAAGATATCTGCTCTTGACTTACAGGTTTAATTCTCACTGAAGTCTAGTTAAGGATGCACTTAAATGCTTTGCTGATTGGAAATAGACTGATGAACTGAGGTCAAAGAGAGAATCAAACAACGAAGAACTGACCTCAAAATGCTTTAAAACAGATTGTACTTTCATTTGACATGCATATTTTCTCCAAAATTCAATATTTTTAAGACTTACTACAATATATTGATTTAAATCTTTTATTACACACACAATCTACAGTATATATTTAAACTAAGTGCCAAATCAGAAAAATCCCCTAGTAACAACCCTACCCAAAGCTATGCTGTTCCATGTTATATTAATTTTTTATTGTAAAGCAAAGAAAATCATTTTTCTAATCTACATTTTATCCAATGAGGACTGTGCACAGAGTATCAGAAATGTAAAAGAGAATGTTGTGTTTATTTGGTATATTTTCTTAAAAGTTAATTTACTCCAGAGTCTTCTTTTCTATTTCTTGTACTGTACTATGGGAGGCAGTGTGGTTTAGTTGCAAGAACTGGAAGTTAGGTGACCTGGGTTTTGTTCCCACCTCTGCAACTGAGCTGCTGGGTGACAATTAAGCATGTCACCTTGCTGCTCTGTGCCTCAGTTTTCCCATCTGCAAAATGGAACTAATGTTGCTTAATTCAACAGACTGCTCTGAGATGTACAGATAGATGACAAAGGCTATAACAGAGCTACATATCATTATAGTCCATGCTCACTGCACCTTCAAAAAGCTGCAATTGATGCTTGCAATAATTTCCATTTTGCACCGAGTTTCTTCATATCTTCCAGGAAGAGGAAACAAGGATGTGGTCTCATAGCCCTTCCTTACTTGTGCAATTCCAGTAAAGTCAACAGGACAAGGCATTGAACTAAGTCTGGCTCATATGAGATGGGGTTGTAGAATTCAGGGCTAAGAGGCTGACCCTGCAGTCTTTATGCATATTTAGACCTTAAGCTCTACCATTTTGTCATACATTTCTTCAGCACTGAGCACAATGGAGTCCAGGTTCTTGCCTGGGACCTCCAGGTGCTACCACAGCACAAATAAATAATAAGAATAGAGCCAGTGGGAGCTGCAGGGTCAGGTCTTGTAAAGAACAAGTGAAGCCCCCTTGCTGCACCAGTGAAACACTGTACCTTGAGTTTTGACACTGTAAGGATGGAAAAGATTAGTTAAAATGGGAGATTTTCTTTAAAAAGCATTTTTTAAAGAGGCAACATTCAAAATGGAAGAAACCAGCCAAATCTTGTCCTGGCATCACAGAAGAAAATCTGCAACAGATTTATCACTGGCTGCATCCTGGTCAGGAGGGTGCCAGTCCAGCCTTTTTGCTAGGCGAAATTGCTTGCTGCTTTGAAAGGCATCATTGCACTCATGTTTGCTTGTGTTCTAGGATCTGCTGTCTGTATCCCTGACATGTGCTAGATCATGGGCATATTATATATATTAATAAAGTTTGGAGATAAAAACCTGATCCCACAAAGTACTCCTTTATTACTCTTCAACAGATATAGGTAATTCCACTCTGACTATCGTGCTGCACATGATATTTTCATCCAGCTACTCTGCTCCTGTTATATTCAGGTTAGAACGCTGGGGGCCTGCTTTTACCTCACTGGGTAGAACTGACAGAAGGTAGGTGATCCACATTGTTGCAACTGATGTTCTGGGCTTCACCTGCATGTAGTTCACATGTCTGAAGATGGAGCTGTACAGAAGAGCATCTGGAGAGCTGCTAGTGAGAAGGGAGTATTTGTTACTGGGCAGTGTAGTGGTGGCATAATGCCTCTGAACTAGAGGAGAATTGAGGTGACCAATCCAGTGTAGACTTGATGTAGAGAGAGGCTGTCCTGTGCTCAGCATTGGTGGGGGGAAAGGAGGGCTGTTCCTCTCTCCAGATTCCAGAGTGGCCTTCCTCTGGTCAGCACACAGCATGCCATCTGTGGACAGCCTTGCCACCTTCTCCTCCAGTCCAGGCTGCAACATGAGCTCCTGATCACTTAGATAAAAATCAGAGCCAACCCTAATCAATACTGGTCCAATAAATATTGATATTGCCCTCGGCATCTGCCAATATCCATTCATTATCCCCATTTCACAAATGACAAACTGATACCTAGAGAAGTGAAATGACTTATACCCAAGCTCATATACTGGGCTGATGGCTGATCCAGGAAGAGAAGCTGGAAATCCAGATTTACAATCCCAATTTCTAACAAAACAAGCAAGGAGTACTGTGGCACTTAAAGACTAACAGATTTATTTCTCACATGAGGTTTCACGGGAGAAAATCCTGCTTCGTCAGATGCTTTAAAGATGGGGGAATTTACAGACCATGATCCCTCCCATTTGGGTTTCTGGTGAGGATGGTTAGATCTAGCTCCTTCCATGGTCACATAAGAAGGTCTGGTCCCTACTCACATCTAAGTGTAAGATGGCTTTAGAATCCTTGATTGGAGGGAGTGATTGGATTGGTGGTGTAGAGATCATGACCCCCCTGCTTCTATAATACCCAGTAAATGGTGCCTGTGGGACTCACCAGATTCCCTGCATTTGCACATCAATTTCCCTAATATCTCTCTCTGATGGCATATTTCAGGGCAGTTGCTGCTTTCCTCACTCTAGCCCCACTCAAGGCAGGCTAGGAAAATCACCCAGAAATACAGTGGCTGTCATGTCCAGCTGTGTAAATTGTAGAAAAAACATGGCAAGCAGAGTGTTGTTTGATGGAGAGTGAATAAATCTTGCCCTGTCAAATCAGCTTATTGCAGCTGATTAAAGATAGCAACAGCTGCTGTCCCAGAAACCATGAGTTTCTTGACTCATGTCAGGAAACAAACAGTCAGCCAGGTTTCAAACAGGAGTGAGAGTTGGGCCCTGTGACAATGTGGCACATCTCATGTATCAGCGTGCTAGATAACGTGAAAAGGTCTGCCCATGCAATAATGAGGCACGTTATTTGACAACGTGGCACACGACCTGAGATGGTCAAGCTGGAGGATAATGTAGCCCACATCATGTGAGTATGTGGCACTGCACCTGAGATGGATCAATCACACAAGAACATAGCAGATGATCTGAAAAAATGTGGTGTGTTACAGCACTGCACAGGCACAGACAGAGTCTGGCTAGGAACATTGAACTGATTCAGGCTGAGGTCTTTCCAACACTGGAGATTCCCTCTGGTTCTAGATTTCAATGCCCAGCAAATGCTGTAGAGTGCATCATTGCAAACCATGATACTTAGAACAGAGATGAGCTGCATGCACCTGGGTCTTGTCTACACAAGAGGGTTCAGCTGGTCCAGCTAGGTTTGCAGCTGGGTGTCAAAGTGTCTAGAACTGAGGCCAGTGAAGACGAAGTTTCACACACCCTGAAGGCCACTGTCCTTTTGGAGGACCCACATTGCATTTTGTCTGCTAGATTGATCATGAGCCTGTCTGACACTTCAACACCAACGTTTTCCCACCTTCCAAAGACAAAAGCAGCTGCAGCATTGGGCGCGTAAGAATTAAAAAGCCAGGATTATTCAGTCAAACAGCTCAGAGGACTGACAGTGAGATACAGAGTCTATTACCAGGAGGAGCCTGCTCGGCACACAAGCCATTTGAGATGTGTTCCGTAGCCTCTGTGAAAATCAATTGGTAGA
The DNA here is from genome assembly GCA_007922195.1 of Podocnemis expansa. Classification (NCBI taxonomy): domain Eukaryota; kingdom Metazoa; phylum Chordata; order Testudines; family Podocnemididae; genus Podocnemis; species Podocnemis expansa. Next base: position 54,944,900 of record ML681963.1, on the reverse strand, counting down.
TCTTGATTCATCTCTAACAGGTAAGGGTCCACGTTACAAAACCACAACAAGATTTCTCCACTGATCATTGGCAAAATCAGAAGAGAAACAAGAACTGGCTCTACCTGGGACTGATCTCACCAAGTCAGCTGGGCACGACTTGGGAACACTGATGTTGCTGATGCTTCTATGGATGAAGAAGTGAAGTTCAGCCAGTAAGGCTCTTAAGATGGCAATATCAACCAGACAGAAAGTAAACCTGGTGCTCAACCAGAAGCTCAGGAGCCACCCTCCTGTGCCCCTAAAACCGAAAGTAGCAATCCAGACTGTAAAGGTGCATCTCTAACACAAACCCAGCATCAGAGTACCTCTCTTCCTGGTCATTTACCTACTTACTCCCTTAACAGGCCCCACCAGTCCTCAGTAGACAAGATGGTGCAGCATGTAACCATCAACAATTGCACAGAAATAGGGTTACCAGATGTCCAGCAAAAGGAGGACATGTCCTTCTTTTTGCCTTCATGTCCTCTGTCCTCCAGGCATTCTTAAAATAGGTGATTTTGTACAGTTTTTTCCCTCTGATGATTAGAATGTTAAAAAAACCCCTATAACAGCTGAGTTCCTGAACCCAACAGAGAGACCTTCCCCCAGCGGCTGCAGATTGGAGCGCTGAACTCGGAGGAGGTCACATGCACACATGGCCCAGTCACAGCCCAGAACAAACTGCTCCTCACTAAGAAGCTGGGAATCCCCTGAATGTGTGTTTAGCTGACCCCTACTCTCAAACAGCATCTTGATTAGTGCAGTGGGTAGAACAGGTGCTTCTTAACTATAGGGTTGTGGGTTTGTAACCCATGTTAGGCTTTTTAAATTTTCAGCTTGCTTTTCCCTATGAAAGGGCTAAATCGGGAAAACAATATAATAACACTAATAAAATGAAGGAAAATTAAGTACACCACAAATAAAATTACAAACAGAGTTCAATTAAGTAAAACAAATAAAGGGACACATTTGAATTGTATAGAAACAATTTAGGGCAATTTTTTTAAAAATTGTAAAATGGGCTGCTGTGGAAAATGAAAAATGAGAGGTGAATTAACTGCCTTCCCCCCCCCCTTTTTTTACATGCTTTTCAAGTTTATATTTGCAAATTAAGTTTTTTAACATTTTTAGTCTCATGAACATTAATGAAAGGGTCATGCAAAACTTTAATTTAATGAAAAACCCAGTTTTTGGTAAAAGAAAACATATTGGTAATTTTTAAATAATTTAAAAAACACATGACATTGCACAGTTTTAATGCTGCATTCATTAATCATTACCCATTTTCCATGACATAACATGGTGATGACAGTTATATTAATACAACATTTTCTCCATGTGTCCTCCAATATCCTCCTTTTCATACTTCCCTGTCCTCCTTTCCATGTGTTGGTATCTGGTAACCCTACACAGAAAGGCTCAGTTTCAGAAATTCCTCTCTGCGATCACCAGCAACTTGCATGTACAATTGTGCATGTGCAATCCCAGTGATGGCTGGAGGTTTGCTCACTGCCCTGTTGCACATGTAGCTTCCATGACATCACAGGCACCATGGCACATGTAAAACATCAGCGGCCATTTCACTTTTAAAAATCCAACCAAGGCTGCTCCTCACCTCCCAGGTGTGAGCAAAGTGCAGCCAGGGAGAACCTCTGTGATGACCCCTGTGGTCTGGTATGGCGACACAATTTACCATCCTCCTTATGAGAGCATGGCCTGAACCAGGCTGACTGGTTTCCCTGAGCTGCCCAGTCTAGACTTGCCCTGCAGCTGTTAGCTAATAAGGAGGGATGGGATGTTTGCTACAGGCAGATGGGGATGGCAGATAAAACACCTGAGTATTGACCTAAAGGTGACTTTGCCTAGGGCATTACGGAGATCAATAGAGATAAAAAGCAAAGCAGTGCCAGGCCTTTGAACCTTCTTTCACCTTTTCCCCCCTCTCTTCTTTACAACCCGGACAACCTGTGGGAATTCAAAGGTGTAAATAGCTCCTTTTAAACACAATGCCAGAGATGGGTGTCTGGGGTGGAGTGGTGGTGTTTTTTTATCCCTATGATCACTGCTCAGTGGGGGCTTTGAAGAATTTTGTCCTTCAAAATCTCCCAATGTATTAGGAGTTGTGTATGCTCAAACTTTGTCTAAGGAAGGAACGTTTTCCATTTTGGTTTGGGCTGTAATTCCAAATCTGCCTGCTTGTGGTATATGCCCTCAGACACCAGCTCTCCAGGATTAAGAGAACATAGACCTGAGGCTGTCTGCTGTCCTGACCAGCAGAGAGAGCAAATGATTCTCTGTTTATTTTGGGCTAGTATTTTATATAAATAATTAATTCCAAGGTAAATATTGTGAAAATCCAGATTATTTGCTTAAGAAATGAAGGAATAACTCTGGGAGCAGATCAAAGGCATAGAGCTGCTTAAATAAGCACTAGGCTTCCTTCTCGATTATTGTTAAGTTCCCCCCTCCTTACTCTCTCCATGCTGTTTTTAAAGTTCCAAAGGGGTAGCTGTGTTAGTCTAGTTCAGCAAAACAAACAAGGAATCCTGTGGTACTTTTAAAGACTAACAGATTTATTTAATGCAAGAGCTTTCATAGAAGAAAATCTCACTTTGTCTGACACTTGAAGATGAAAGCTGATGGGATAAATAAAATTGTCAGCCTTTAAAAGTGCCACAGGATTCCTCATTTGTCAGGCTGTTCTTAGACAGCCAGGCTTGATTTGCAAAATCAACTTCCTACAAAGTTTTCAGCTACCTCAAATACGCAAATATGATTTGCAGATTCATTAAAACCCCCTCAATTTCAGGAGGTAAAATCCTGACTCCATGTCAATTCTCAAGACAAGTAGGGCTCCTTTCCCAATTTCAAGACAAGCCAGATCTAAGATCTAGGGAGATTGCAGCTTTGCAAAACAAATTCCCCTTGTGCCTGTCTTTACAATCAGTGGCCTCCATCACCAACCCCACCCAGCCTTCTCTTTTCAGCACCCCACCATCCATCCCTCTCTAAGATGACTATCATGCTGCATTTGCCCTATCACTAATCTTTGATTTGCAGGGCAGGCCAGTGACCTCTCTTCTGTTGCTGGCCAACATCAAATTTGCTCTCAGCAGGCAAGACACAGCAGGTAGGGGCCAGAACCTGATCTGGTGTAAATGGGTGCAACCCCCGAAACATGTGAAGCTATCCTGACTGACTCCAGCTGAGTACATGGACCACTTCTTTTTCCATCTGCCACTGTGCCCAGTGAGGCGCCAAAGCACCCCCTCAGTTTCTGGGTACTGTTTTGCATTCCTCAGCTCCCTCATGGCCTCACTGTCTTCAGAATTACCGGGGGATGGTGCTGGTTCTGTTAATTTTTTGCTTTTTAAATCACACACCATTTCCCAGCATAGGTAACCACAGCCAATGCAGAGTTGGTCTGTGTAATGTGATGCCAACGTGGGCCCTGGAAAATTAATACGATGTGGGGGAGCATAGTCCTTTGGTTAGGTGCCTAGCTTCCAGTTCTCTCTTCTACCACAGACTCCTTGAGTCACATCATTCTCCTTTGAGCGCTGCTCACACCATTCAGTTCTCCTTCGAGCACTGCTCACATCATTCAGTTACAGGTGTCTACATCAGTGGTTCCCAACCTTTTCTCTGCCATGGCACACCTTGATACCTTCAAATTTTTTGAGGCACACCACCATTAAAACACTCATGAATATTCAAATTAAATTATTATGAATATTCATGAACCATGGCACAGTGTTTCGGAAATGCTCCTATGTGGGGTAGTAGGGGTAGCAGAGCAGGGGTGGCAAAACACAGTAGGTCAGGAGTTGTGTGCAGTGGCAGGAGTGCGGGGAGCGCAGCAGGGCAGGGGTGGCAAAAGAGGACAAAGGCAGCCATGAGGGGAACAGCACAAGGGTGGCAAGAGAGGAGAGACGACGGGAGAACAAGAGTGGCTTTGTGGGGGCAGGGGAGCATGGCGCAGCCCTCACTTCCCCCTTCTCCACAATGGCTTCCTGCCACCCAGGGCAAATCCACACACCACTGCTGCTCCCTCCCACCCCAGTGGGTCCAATTCTCCCCTCTCCCAGCCCCCTGTTGCTTATGATGAACCCTCCTATTACTGCAGGGGCCAGAACTAGGCCTCCAACCCCCAGCCACCCCAGCCCCCCAGCTACACCCCCCCAACCAAACACCCACCCCACAACCCCAGCTACACACCCTCTGCTACACAGCCACTCCCACCCACCTCTGCTACACACACACCTGCCACACACAACCCCCAGCAGCCCTCCCCCCCCAAGCCCATACCCAGGCTGTTTGCAGGCTGCCTGACACAAGCTGCTTCGCCCTGCAAGGGGAGATTCACACACTCCCAGCCTCCTGCCCCTCTCTGCTGTCTGGGCCTAAGGTGGAGCCACCTGAACGCTAGTTCAGGCTGTTCCTGCTATTTTTAGGGGGACCCCTGGAACTCCGTGTTCCAGTGCCTTCCTCTATTTTTAGGGGGGCCAGAAGGCTGCCTGCCTAAAAATAGGGGGCCCCAGAACTGTGTTCCGGTGCCTTCTCCCTTACTTTAACCCCTGTCTTTTCCCAGCCCTGCACAGCCCACGTGGCTGGGCTGAGCAGGGAAGGAACTTTAACTCCAGCTCTCAGGGATGCTCGTGGCACACTTTGGGTGTTGCCGTGGGTGTGCCCCAGCACACTGGTTGGGAAACACAGGTCTACATGCTTCAGCGCATGGTAGCTTGGAAAGTCTTTAGCATTAGCCTGTCAGGTCAAGGCACACGGCCAATGCACCCTCCACACCACAACCGCGGCTATATAGGTGACCATGACCCTGACCCTCCCAGTTCCTTTTTCTGTCATCAGCATTGGTTTCGGATCAGCATAAACTTGCAAAACACAAATGCCTGTCTTCACGCGAAATTCAAGATGCCTGGTTTCAAACTATGCTTAGGTTGCTGCAATGCTTTCCCAATGGACGACCTATGGGAGAAATGTCTCACTAGCCTGGGTGAGTCCCACCTTGCGGCGGAGTGCCCCATTTGCTGGTCCTTCAAGTGGAGGGCTCAGTTGGAAGCGCCGCCTTTTCTTGATCTTGGGGAGTGGAGCCGCCATGCCCGAAACCGGCCGAGCCACGAGCACTCCGCTGGAGCCCCGATCAGTCTGGTCTCAGGACACCCGCCACCAATCGTTGGTACCAGGCTCGAAATCTCAACCCGCAACTGTACTGCCCCAGCACCGAGCTTGTTGGTCACTGGGTAGCCTCTCAGCCATCCTGAGAAGGGTACTGGCACAGCCAGCCTCGACGGCCCACTATGGCCACCCAAACCCTATCCCAGTGCAGAAGATGAAGAAAAAGTCTAGAACAGCACAGTCCTCATCAGCACCGCAGGAGGGCCCAGTACCGCTCCCATGGCACCGACGTCCAGCCCGGCACCAATGTCCAGCCCGGTACCACCAGCCCCAGCACCGCCAGCCCCGGTACCACCAGTCCTGGTACCGGATCTGGTACCACTAACTGAGGAATCAACGCCAATACCGGCACCGGCTTGCAGCTCTATGCCATCTTCCAACCCAGTACCAACAACCAGCCTGATGCCAGGCCCAAGCACAGCACCTCCCAGCCCACCTCCAGTACCACAGTCCAGTACAGAGGGGCAGGAAACTCCTCTCCATCACTCCTTGGAAGAGCTCTTGGTACCAGGCTCCCAGACATCAGGAGGAGGGTCTTCCAGATTGTCCTTGGAGGACCACTTCCTCCCTTCACAAGAGGAGTGCCCCAGGAAAAGACTCCATAAGAGTTCCGTATCCCCAAGTTCGAGGAGGTCAAACAGACCATGGCTACAGGGAGAGATCTCTGCTCCCCTCATGGAAACGCCACTGACGAGGTCACCTCATAATGAACGGACCCTTGACTGGCTGAACACAGCAACCAATGACGCCTTCTCTTGTTACGCCTGGTCACTACTGCCGGAGTCCTCGGATTTTTCTGACGATGAACCTGACCCCGACTCTACACAACATAGTAGATCACGGGCTCAATCCTCCTTTTCACCTGATGAGCGCCTAATTGACATGTCTGCTGATCATGAGGGAGACCCTGCATCAAGCAGGACCTCCTCCACCATATGGCAGCAAACCTAAAATTGAAATTGGGAGTAATCCAGGAACAGGACAACTCCCTCTTCGATGCATGCCATAGAGACCCCCCAGTGAGGGTGGCAATTCCCTTGCACTCGGGAGTATACTGCATTGTCCAGGAATGCCGGCAAACACCTTCCTCGATCCCGCCAGTGTCCAAATACTACGTCTTGCCAGAGGGGTTTTCCTTCTTGTTTCATCACCCCACCCCAGGATCCCTGGTGGTTAATGCTGTAGATCAAAGGGAGAGACAGGGCCAACCGAGTTCCATGCCCAAGAACAGAGGCGAAGAAGCTCGATCTACTGGGGAGGAAAGTTTACTCCTCCGCTGCCCTCCAGCTCCGTATTTGCAACCATTCAGCCCTAATGACGCGCTACATCTTCAACCTGTGGGAGGCCATATGGAACTTCCGCACCGCCATCTCTGAGGAGCGCTAGAGAGACTTTGAGGCAATGCTTTAGGAAGGAGAGAGGGCATCCAGGGATGCTCTAGCAGCAACCTGGGATGCAGTGGACACGGCTGCCCGCACTATGGCCTCCTCAGTTGTCATGTGCCGGTTAGCCTGGCTCCAAGGCTCCGGCCTATCCACGCAAATGCAGTAAATTATTCAGGACCTCCCCTTCGAAGGTCCTGACCTCTTTGCCCCATCCACAGAAGACACAAAGCTCCACAGTATGAAGGACTCAAGGGCCACACTTCAATCCCTGGGGATATACACTCCACAACCCATCAGGCACTCGATGAGACCACACCAGCAGCTCCAGCAGCAGTTGCAGCAGCTAAAGCAGCAACTTCAACTGCAGAGCCAGTTCCTGAGATCCCTCCAGTTTCCCCAATGCCATCTTGGGGACCTAGACAAGGAGAAGACCCGCTCAGGTAAAAGGGGAAAGCTCAGCGCCTCACAGTCGGGAAGGCGTGGGCTGGGGCCTGACTGTTCATCCGGCCACAAACAGCATTTTTGACGGTTCTGTCGAGGGCAGTGCACCAGGGCCCCTGTTTCCCCCCCACTGCCTCCACCACTTTGCCCCCCGGTGGTCCCGTGGGACATCCAACCAGTGGGTTCTTGACATGGTGGCGCGAGGATACTGTATCCAGTTCCATTTAATCCCTCAGGACAGGAAACCACCCCCTTGTGCAACTTCAGAGAACCAGGAACTGTCAAACAGGCTCGAGGCCGAATATCAAAAACTCCCCTCCCTTGGGGCCATACAAAAGGTCCCCAAACGAGAAAGGGGCAAAGGGTTCTACTCCCACTATACCCTGGTCCCCAAACCCAATGGGGACCTACGGTCTATTCTAGACCTCAGAGCACTAAACAAATTCATAAATAGAATAAAGTTCTGCATGGTCTCCCTGCCCCAGATTGTTCCCTCCCTGTCCCCAGGAGACTGGTTCGCAGCCCTCGACCTAAAGGACGCTTACTTTCACATAGCCATCTGACCCCACCACAGATGATTCCTCAGGTTTGTAGTGGCAGAAAACCACTACCAATTTACCACCCTCCCCTTCGGGCTATCGCTAGCCCCCAGGGTGTTCACAAAATGCGTGGCACCAGTCGCAGCGTTTCTATGCAGGAGGAGCATAAGAATCTACTCCTACCTGGACGACTGGCTCATAGTGGGCAAGTCAAGTCGACAGGTGCAAAACCATGTTAACCTGGTGGTGAAACTTTGCAAGCTCCTTGGCTTCCGCATAAACACAAAGAAGTCCAAGCTCAGCCCCACTCAGGACATAGAATTCATCGGGGCACGATTAAATGCTCAACAGGGCACGGCATCCTTGCCCCTGTCAAGATTTTGGCCCATTTGCACCATCATCATGGAACTGCAAGCACTGGGTGTAACCACAGCGCGCCGGTGCATGCAGCTTCTGGGACACATGGAGGCGGCGACCTCGGTAATCCAAACAGTGCACCTGAGGATGAGACCTTTCCAGCTCTGGTTTGCCATGATGTTCCGGCCATGGAGACATCGTCTAGACAAGGTACTCTCGGTTCCCCAGTACAGCCTGGAGTCCCTCCAAATCTGGAGGGACCCCCACTTCACAATGGGGGACATCCCATTCAGGGAGCCCAAGACCGCAGTGATCTTGATAATGGATGCTTCGGATTCTGGCTGGGGGGCCCACCTGTCAGGGGGCCTCTCTACACAGGGTGTTTGGAGCCCTGAGGACAAACTCCTCCACATAAACGTGAAGGAGCTCCGGGCCATCAGATTGGCCTGCACGACCTTTCTTGACAAAATCCACGACAGAACAGTCCAGGTCCTCACAGACAACACAACGGCTGTGTTTTATACCAACCAGCAAGGGGGGGGGGGTTCATTCCTTGACTCTATGCGAGGAAGTGTGCAAGCTTTGGCAACTAGTGATAGATCATCACTTTACGCTGATTGCCTCCCACCTCCCCGGGGTGGACAACGGCCTAGCGACTTACTCAGCAGAAAACCCCTAGTGAATCATGAGTGGTCCCTCCACCACAAGGTGTTCTCTCTGCTGATAAACAGATGGGAACCACCCCAGGTGGACCTATTTGCCACAGAACAAAACCGCAAATGCCCTTAATTTTGTTCCCTCCGGGGCCAGAAGGAGGGATCTCTCAACGACGCCTTCCTCCTCAGTTGGTCAGGGGCCCTGATGTACACCTTCTCGCCATTTTCCCTGATCCACAGAGTGCTACTGAAGGCCCTGACAGATGGAGCATGCATCATTCTGATAGCTCTGAACTGGCCCAGACAACATTGGTTCCCGCAAGACATGTCCACAAGTACCACACTCCGCCTACCCCAGTGGGTGGATCTCATAACACAGTACTTGGGGCGCCTCCCGCACCCAAACCCAGGTCACCTACATTTGATGGCCTGGATGATCTCTGGCTCAGTGAGCAAGAGAGGTGCTGCTCGGATAGAGTTAAAAGGCTCCTGGTTGGTAGCAGAAAACCCTCCACCAGGTCCACCTACATCATGAAGTGGAAAAGCTTTTCCACTTTGGGTCGTGGCAAAGATATAGACCCTATCTCAGCATTAATCCATATACTCTGGACTATCTCTTACACCTAAGAGAAAAAGGCCTATCCCTGTCCTCACTAAGAGTCCACTTAGCGGCAATTTCAGCCTTCCATCAAAGGGTTGATGGTGTTCCAGTTTTTTCACACCCCATATCTCACAGGTTCCTGAAGGGAGTGGAAAAGCTTTTTCCCCACCCTTGTAAGCCCACCTCTCTGTGGGATCTGACCATTGTGCTACGGGCTTTGACAGAGCCGCCCTATGAACCCTTGGATTCAGCTACTCTGCTAGTGTTATCCTGGAAGGTGTCTTTCCTGGTAGCGATCACCTCAGCCAGAAGGGTTTCAGAGTTATGAGCCCTTTCCTCTGAACCCCCATATACGACATTCTTCCCAGATAAGGTGGTCCTCTGCCACCATCCTTCCTTCCTACCCAAGGTGGCCACCCCCTTCCACATGAATCAAGAAATTTGCATGCCGGTTTTCTATCCCGACCCCCAGGTTACAGAAAACCAGAGACGGTGGCACACCTTCGATGTGAGGAGAGTGCTCTTAACTTATATTGAGCACACACGTTCTTTCTGCAAGACCTCCCAGCTGTTCATTGCGGTTGCCGAACGCATGAGAAGCTCCCCAGTGTCCTCTCAGTGCATCTCCAAATGAATTGTAAACTGCATCAAAGACTGCTATGGAAGGTCAAATACGCCTCTCCCAGGGACTGTGAGAGCCCACTCTACCAGAGCTCAAGCATCTTCCATGGCCTTCCTCGCCAAGGTCCCGATCCAAGAGATCTGCAGGGCCGCTACGTGATCGTCGATACATACCTTCACAACACACTACATCATTGCCCAACAGGCTAGAGACAATGCTGCTTTGGGCAGAGCTGTACTCAGTGTGGGTAGACTGTAACTCCTCCCACCATGCTCAGGTACGGCTAGCAGTCACCTGTAACTGAATGATGTGAGCAGCGCTTGAAGGTGAACGGTTGGTTACTCACCAGTAACCATCCTTCTTGGAGATGGGCTGCTCACATACATTCAGGGTCCCTCCCACCGTCCCCGCTAACGAAATTGGTGAAGGTATATGGGACTGGGAGGGTCAGGGTCACGGTCACCTATATAGCCGCGGTCGCGGTGTGGAGGGGGCATTAGCCGTGCGCCCTGACCTGACAGGCTAATGCTAAAGACTTTCCAAGCTACCATGTGCTGCAGCACGTAGATACCTGTAACTGAATGTATGTGAGCAGCCCATCTTGAAGAAGGACGGTTAGTGGTGAGTAGCCAACCGTTACAGGTGTCTATGTGCCACAGCACACGATAGCTCAGAAAGTCTTCAGCCTTAGTCTGTCAGGTCAGGGCATGTGGCCAACGCTCCCTCCACGCCGTGACTGCGGCTATATAGGTGACCATGACCCTGACCCTCCCAGCTCCTTTATCCGTCCTTAGCAACGGTTTTGGATCAGTCAAGAAACTTGCATAAGCAAGTGCCTGTCTTCTACCGTGAGAGTCAAGATGCCTGGTTTCAAGCCATGCCTAGCATGCTGCAAAGCTTTCCCGCTCGACAATCCACTCGATAAATGCCTTGCATGTGTCAGTGAGTCCCATCTCGCCAAGAGCTGCTCTCTCTGCCAGTCCTTCAGAAGGAGGACTCGCAAGGATAGAGATCTGCACCTCGATCCCTTGCTGGGAGCAGCGCGCAAGCCTCTGATGCTGCCCAAGCCCTGAGTGCTCTGCGGGTTCACCCATCAGCCCACGCACCGAAGCCCTGGGACCAATCTCTGGTGCCAAGCCTAAAGTCTTGGTCAATGCCCCCGTCAGTACCATAGGGGCACCAAACATGGCGGTCACCAAATCAACCTGGCGCTGAACCCAAGGCGCTACTGCTAGTGGCACTGCCGATGCCAGAGGCGTCCACGTCAGTGCAGGCACACCCTCTGGTCCGCATACCAGCACCGCAGAAGAAAACCAGCTTGATGCCAACAGAGGCACTGGAAGTCCAGTTGCTGGAAGTGCAGTGAGTGGCTCTGCCCACCAACCCAACACCACCTAGCCTGTCACCGGCACCGCAATCCGACACTAGGGCTGCTCTCCCAACCCTGTGCCGCCCAGCCCAGCTTTGGTACCACATTCAGCAGAGCACTGCTCTCTGGCCTCCTCCTCATGCTCCTCCCAAGATATGTTGGTGCCATGCTCCCAAGCCTCGGGGGCTTCCTCCCACGGATGAGCGGCAACTTCGCCTTCAGCCTCAGTATGCTCTTCTCCTCTTAAGAAGGTAATAAGGGTAGGAGAACATCTAGGGAAATGGCATCGTAAGCACTCTCCCTCACCTGCGCCTCGTCGCAAGCACAGATCCTTGGACCCATTTGAACCAATGGGGCCCTCCCCCTCAGGTACTACACCACAACCTAGCCAGGGCTGCTCCTCTCCGAGCCAGCTGGAGGTCAGAGCATCCTTTAGTGACTGGTCACATGACTGGGTAGACATGGCTGCTGCTGATACTTTGGCCTCACGGCACCACCCCGTCCGGTACCCCTCTCAGACCATGGATTCGGACTTCTCAGATGATGAACCCCATCCCGACTCCACACATCGGAGTAGATTGCGGGCCTGTTCTTCATCTTCGCCTGACGAATACACCTTTGAGAGACCGACTGACTGTAACGAGGACTCTTGTGCCCACCAGGAGTTGTTGCACTGTATGGTAGCCAACTTGAACCTGGAGTTCAACATCGTCCAAGAGGAGATGAATCCTGCTAAGGTGTCTGTACTGCTCCACGAAGGGGTATACAGCATTGTCAAGGCATGCTGGCAAACTCTGTCCTCAATTCCGCCAGTGTCCAGGGTTGCAGACTGCAAGTACCATGTCCCTCAGGACAAATTCTCCTTTCTGTCCCAGCACCCCGCTCTGGGGTCGCTGGTTGTCGACGCTGTGAACCAGAAAGAGAGGCAAGGTCAACCAGGTTCCACCCCTAAAAGCAAGGAGGCAAGGAAACTTGACCACCTTGGCAGGAAAGTTTATTCCACAGCTGCCCTTCAGCTGCACATAGCAAACCACTCGGCCTTTATGACAAGGTATATCTTTAACCTCTGGAACGCCATGCAAGGCTGTGCTGTTATTCCGAAAGATCACCTTAGAGACTTCGACACGATGCTCGAAGAAGGGGAAATGGCATCTCGAGACACTCGGATGGGCATCTGGGATGCCGCGGACACAGCTGCCCGTACAATGGCATCGGTGGTAGTAATGCGCCATTCAGCCTGGCTACAGGGCTCCGGCCTACCTCCGCAGCTGCAGCTCACTATTCAGGACCTCCCATTTGAAGACCCTGACCTTTTCGCCAAGTGCACAGATGCAAAACTCAATGGCATGAAAGACTTGAGGGCCACGCTCTGGTCGCTGGGAATTTACACCCCGCAAACTAACAGACACTCTCGAAAACCTCATCAACTCCTCCAATAACAACCCCAGCAGTTAAAACAACAGATTCAACTGCAGAGTACATTCCTGAGGTCCCTCCCCTTTTCCCAGCGCAACCTTGGGGACATGGACAGGGACAAGGTCTGTTCGGGGAAGAGTGAGAAGTCCCACGTCCCCCCCTGACCTGACAGGCTAAGGCTGAAGACTTTCCAAGCTACCGTGCGCTGCAGCACATAGACACCTGTAACTGAATGTATGTGAGCAGCCCATCTCGAAGCAGGACGGTTACTGGTAAGTAACCCACCATTTCTCTGTGCCTCAGTTCCCAAGCTGTCAACCAGGATCATCACCCAGGATAAGAAATACACTGAAGACTGTGAGGTGCCCTGATGCTATGGTAATAGGAGTCATATAAGAACCAAAGAGACATGAGGTTAAAGCAGCAGTCTGCAACCTGCACTCCAGAACTGTGGCTTTTTGACTGCTCCCTTGTGGCTCCAGGTCCCTCTGCCACTGGGGAACCTTGCAGGAGGCCCATGCCAGGTTCCAGACTCCCACCACCAGGGGACCCCTTGCCAGGGTTTGAGCCCCCCCCCTGCCACCAGGGGACCCTAGCACAGCTGCAAGCTCCCCCTACTCCCCAACAGGAGGCTACACCCATTGCAGCTCCCAAAACACTTGGTAACTGAAGGAATTCTTTTGGGTTGCCAACCTCAGTGACAAAGTGAAGAGGTAATGGACAAATGTGACAGCAAACTTGGGAATTGCCACCCAGCAACAAGACCCATCTTCCCTGATTCTTTTAACAAGCATTATTGCCCTATTAAGAGATTGTAGGTTTGGTCCCTTAGCAACAAACTATATAGGAGATCCATTAAACATCAACTTAAATAACCGTACCTTTCATGCCAAAAGGATCTCAAAGCCCTTTACAAACTATGGGCTTGAATCTGATCTTGCTTATACTTGGTGTAATTCCACCTCCTTATTTAGGGCCTGATTCAAAGGCCACTGAAGTTAAGAGGGTTTGACTTGCATTAGTGTGAGTGGGAGCAGAATTAAAATACATATGTGTGTGTGTGCGCACGCGCGCGCATGCACACACACATATGCATACACTCACTCATGCACACACACACCACTGAAATGCAACCACCTCTGAAGACGGGATGATATCTGGCATGCAAGCATATCACAGCAGTGCAGGGGAAATTTTAGCTAATGAACCCAGGGCATGGGCTCATTATTTACCATACACAACAGACAGGGCCCTTGTTTTTTAAGGTCTCCCCTCAAAGTTTATTGTTATTATTATATTAAATCCTCATAACCTTGGGCTGATTTTATTGCACAAAGCAAGACTTGGCAAAAATTGCCTTTCTTTCAAAATTAAAATAGCATTTAAAAAAAGATCAAGGACTTATGAAGGTTTGATGGGGAACACCATACCTTGTTACCTGACTCCATTCTATTTCCAGAATTTTGTGGGCTTGAAATATTTGTTAAAAAATAAGATACCAGAGTGTGATAACTGATGCCAGGAAAATACAACAGAAAATTAATCATGCTAAGCCATTAACATCTAGAGGTGCAAACAGGGGATATGTTTAAAATGAGTCCACTCTGAAAAGTGACTCTCTCAAAATGGCCTGATGGAATTCCACATTTAATGGGTCTTAAGAGACCTGGAGGTCTAACACGCTCAATTTACAAGTAAAAATATTCTTTCCCCTCACCGCCAAGAATTTAAACTCATTCTGGGATCTGAGAGTCAAGCAGGGCTCTGTCCTTCTTGTGCATCTTCACCAGCAGAAGGCAACACAGCTCCACTGGTTTCCAGTGATGTCCTCAGAACCACATGTGCAACCTTTTGCCATCACAAAAGTTTGCTGAGGTGTAATTGATTGTGATTAGCCACGTAACTGGAATTCAGTGAACTATCCTTTTCAAACATATCTGGGTGCTGAGCTCCCTGTCAATCAGGTGGCTAGAGACACAAGGTGGGGGAGAGACTATCTTTTATTGGACCAGCTTCTGTTGGTGAGATAGACAAACTTTCCAGCTTACACAGAGCTATAATAACCCTGCATACAAAGCACACAGTTCAACATCTACATGTTTGTGTGTACAGTTAGCCATGTCTGCAGCTCACAGTGGTGCTAGAGGAAAAAATAGAAGTGGCTGCAAAATTGGAGGCTAGTTTTATAAGCCAGGGTCTAACCCTCTAATATTCTAAAAGCCTTTGCTCAGTGAACCTAGCTCTGATCCAGACATAGCTCCTTCGCACCCTCCCCCCACCCCTGCTAAAAGAGCCAGGGATGTATTATGTTCCCACTGAAAGCCCCCAAGACTCCAGAACATGACATTGGTCCCTGTATTTTGTAAAGGCTTGATGCAGGGTAGATGTGGGGCAGTTTGTATGACTAGCTTGTCACCTGCTGTACTGCTGATGCCTATTGAAGCAAGGTCTTCAGATATGTGGCCATTCCATTTGCCTTCAAGTTTTGACACAAATACATGTGGATTTTATTTTATTTTATTTTTTATGTATTTGTTTGTTTGGTTGGTTTTTGACAGTTGAGTCACTTTTCAGAGGGATCACAGTCCACAGATCCAGATGATATCAATGGGAATTGCAGTTGAATATCAGGCCTTCAGTGGCCACTGTGGTATGACGCAGGCACCTCTCTAATGTCAAGCCCGCCAAATGCATTTCATCCCCCAGCAATCATGCCGAGATGGTTCCAAGCAGCCCCTGTAGATAATAGGCTCTTCAGCCCCGTATAGGATGATCTGCCAGAGCCACACATTTTCCTTCCTGAGGTGACCAAAGGACTCACAGCTCCCCCTCTGGTGAGCGAATCAACCTAACTAGTGCCTGCAGACAAGTCATCTGCACTATGATCTCGTCCCCTATGGGAATCCATGTGTTCATCTGTGCTAAAGGCACCTGCTGCAGCTCGGGAAGTCTCTAGAGGATGTCAAAGCAGGAGGACATGCTTTCTTTGTGTCTGGCGCCACAGGCAGGGCTCAGCCAGGCTCCCTGAGTGGATCTGGATAGTGGAGTTCAGAGCCCTTTTCATCAGCTGTGTCAGTCCCTTCCCTGGACAGCAGAGATCATGCCCAACAGGTGCTCTGATGCTTGTGCTGCCAGCTGAACCTAGCTTCAAGCTGATGTGTGGGGTTAAAACCAAAAGAATGGCTATCGCGCTTGGTGCTCAGTGCTAGTGCATGGGGGAGTGGGGAGAACAGAGAGAAAGTACAATGAGTGATTAATGGTTTGATCTCTAGTTAGCGGCCAGTATTGAGTGGAGTGTCCCAAGAGTTTGTTTTGGGACCAGTTTTTTTCAGCATCTTCATTAATGATTTGGAGGATGGGGTGGATTGTACCCTCAGCGAGTTCACAAATGTCACTAAGCTGGGAGGCATGGTAAATATGCTGGATAGCAGGGCTAAGATGTGACATAGACAGAGTGCCCTAGACAAATTAGAGCAGTGGTTCTCAACCATGCTGTTGAGACACATTACTGTGTCACCACATGGTGGTAAGTGCGTCACAAGCCAGGAAGATGGTTGGATTTGGCGGGGGGGACTGGGCTGGGCTGGTGTGTCCTGTAGGGTTGCGACATGCCACCAAGTGTGTTGCAACCTGCAAAAAGTTTAGAACCACTGAACTGGAAGATTATGCTGAAAGAAATTTGATGAAATTCAACAAGGACAAGTGCAGAGTCCTGCACTTAGGACAGAAGAATCCCATGAACTGCTGCAGACTAGGGCCTGACTCGCTGGGCAGCTGTTCTGCAGAAGAGGACGTGGGAGTTACAGCAGACAAGAAGCTGGAGATGGGTCAACTGTGCACCCTTATTGCCGAGAAAAGTAACAGCATATTCTAAGAGCATATTCTATATAGAGCATACTCTCTATCTTCAGTTTTGCATTAGTAGGAGCACTGCCAGCAGATTGAAGGAAGTGATTATTCGTCTCTATTTTAGGACTGGTGAGGCCACATTTAGAGTGCTGTGTCCAGCCTGGGGCCCTGACTACAGGAAGGATGTGGACAAACTGAGGAGTCCAGTAGAGGGCAACAGAACTGATGTGGAAACTGGAGCACATGACTTACATGGAGAAGCTGGGGGAACTGGGCTTAGTTAGTCTGCAGAAGAGAAGAGTGATGGGGGATTTGATAGCAGTCTTCAGCCAGAACCGACTTTTGGGGCAAGCCTGAACAGGCCTGATCCAGGGCCTGGGGGCCAGGCAGCTTCTATTCATGCCTGGGCTGACTGGGGGTGAAGTGGCCCGAACTCTTCGGATCGGGCCACTCCAGGGGGCCCCACTCCCTGCAAACCGCAGTGCCACATGAGCCATTCTCCTCCCCCCTGGGGAGGTGTGGCCAGCTGGGTGTACATGGGGAGTGCTGCTGCATCCCTGGTGCAGAGAGGCCAGGCGGGCAGGGAGGTGGCACAGCCTCTGGCCCAGGAGGTCCGCAGCCCCCTAGCCCCCTCCAGGGAGTTGGGACTGTGGGAGGGCAAGGTGGCAGTGGGGTCCGAGGCCCCGGTGTGGACAGCATTGGGGACCTAGAGGGGGCCCCATAAAGGGCCCTCGCCTAGGGCCTCCAAATTGCCTAAGGCCACCTCTGCCTTCAACTACCTGAAAGGGGATTCCAAAGAGAAGGGAACTAGGCTGTTCTCAGTGGTGACAGATGACAGAACAAGGAGCAATGGTCTCAAGTTGCAGTAGGGAAAGTCTTTATTGAATATAAGTGTAACCCTTCTGCCAGGGCAGGCTGGCAGAACAAAGGCCGGGTTCTATATCTAGGGGTTTCCCAATAATGTAACACCACCAACCGGCTTGAGCCTCCACCCAGATTTCTGGGGAATCCTGCACTGTTCTCTGGGCACCCCAAAGCAATAAGGCTTCCCCACTCGCAAACATGAGTCTGAGTGTAGTAAACAGAACTTTTAAGAGTAGTAAAATGTAATGTAAAAGGCCAAATAACAGAGATCAGCGCTGATATAGAAAATCAATACAGAGCAAAGTTCCCAACAACCCACACCGCATAAAAGAACATACAAGACTTAATGGCAAAAACCTGCACTGATCTGGGGAATCAGTGCTAATCAGGGTACCAACGTGATCCCACATATCATAACAGCATAGGTAAACTCACTAGCAAAATTCAGCACCGATCTGGAGAATCAGTGCTAATCAGGGTACCAACGTGATCCCACATATCATAACAGCATAGGTAAACTCACTAGCAAAATTCAGCACCGATCTGGAGAATCAGTGCTAACTAAGCTCCCAACCAACCCTAGGGTATGTAGGGAGTGTCTTTCATGCCAGCTGTCCATCAGCACCACCCGCTGGTCACTCACTCCATCCACTAGCACTGTCCCTTGCCTCTACCCACTGTCCGCCAGCTATGCCCACTGGTCACTCATGCTGCCCAGCTCGCTGCTGGCTACTCTAACCATCCGCTGCCCCTGCCCGCTGTCCGATGGCTCTGCCCACCTGTCACTCGCGCCTCTCAGTTTGCCGCTGGCCACTCTCACCATCTGCTGGCCCTGCACACTGTCTGCCAGCTCCACCCACCATTCACTCGCACCGCCCAGCTCACCGCTCTCACCATCTGCTGGCTCCACCCACTGGTCACTCCATCGCTGCTCTTTTTCAGTGATTTCAGCTGAGAGAGAGGGGGTTTCCTCTCTCTAGTGATTTTAGCTTAGAGAGACTTTGCCTCTCTCACTGATTTCAGCTCTCAAAACTCAAGTAGCTGCAAACAGCTACTTTTATTAAAATAACAAAGAAGGCCTCAGCAGAAGCCCAGCCAGAGCTATCATTTGACAGTGGGGCCATGGGGGAAGCAAAATGCCTCAAGCACTGCTCCAGAAGGAGCTATCCAAAACCCCACCCCTGTCTTAAACTTTTCCAGGCTGAAGTAGCCAGTGGCCTCCCTTACAATTCTCTTTTTAACTAAGGGTAACTTTTACCCCTTAACTAGCCCAAACGGGTTTGGAACAAGCAGAGAATAGCATATCACCAAAGACAGTATTTCATATGTCCCTTCAGTAGAATTACAGATATTGACAGATTTGTGATCAGGTTAACTGCAAATATCATTACTCACTATGCCCTGCACCCAAGGCTAGCTCAAGAGGTCGTGGTGCCCTGAGCCAAATTTTGCTGTGGTGCCCCCCCCCCCAGTCTCATTCACATAAGCTTAAAAAGATTTTCCAAATTGTATTTGCAACCTAAAATTCAATTAGCAAGATCAATTAATTCCTTTAATCTAAATAAAAAATAAAAAGTAATACTGATGAATTTAAATTTAATTAACGAGTAACATTTATCACGTAGATACTTAGTAAAATTTCAGCTTCAAAGGGTAACTTTTTGGGCTTTAACAACAGCAAATTTTTGTATCATTTCATCTTGATCTAAGTCCTTGGAGTGGATGAATAGGGTGAATGGGGAGGCTAGAACGGGTGTTTTTTGGGGGCATAGGGGTGGTTGGCAAAAGCTGTGATGGGTGTCTGGGGGATTGGGGTGTGTGGAAAGGCTGGGGTTCGTGTTTCTGCAGTAATGGGGTAAGAGAGGGATTGAGGTGGGAGAGGCTGGAGTTGGAGTTTTTAATGGTATTGGAGTGGGGGTTGGGAAGGCTCAGGTGGATGGGGCTGGGCATGGGAGGTTGGTGTGGCTGTACATGCAGATAATGGGCTTGGTGGGGGAGAATGTGATGGATATCTCTCGGCAGATGGGAGTGGGTGGCAGAGGCTAGTGTGGGTGTCTGTGGGAATGGAATTGGTGGGGGACTGCAGGTGGTGAATCACAGGACACCTTGCTTTTTTTGCTGAATTAGACTAACAGGGCTGCCCCTTTGATGCTTAGAAGAGTTTGTTTTCACTCCTCACCCCTCCCTTTCTGGCAAAGGTGATTTCTTTGTCTCCTCTGACCTACCTCAATCAGCATATCTTTGTAAAAACAAACAAGGAGTTCTGCATAGGGTTACCAGATAACAAAACATGGAAAGGAGGACAAGGAAGTGGGAAAAGGAGGACATTGGAGGACATGGAGAAAATGTAGTATTAATATAAGTGTCATTACTGTATTATGTTGTGGAAATGGGTAATGATTAATGAATGCATGGCAGCATGAAAAAAATGGAGAACAAGTTGAACATCAGATATATTCTTAGGTACATTAACTGTAAAAAAAAAGATGTATAATACAAAACTGTAACACAATAAAATGAGTATTGTTGTGAACATAATATTTGTGTCAGCAATGTCATGATAGCATTTAATTGACTAAATTATACCATTCAAAATGGTAAAGCCTATTCTTGATATTTATCAGCTGAACCTGTTTTTGTCAGTAGGCTATCATCAAGAATATACGAGTTAAATTCCTCACATGACATGTCATTCAGATTAGACTGAATTAATATAATGCCCTTCACAGATTTAACTGATAAGCTATTCCTCTCCCTTGTCCACTGAGCATTGATAAGAGAGAAAACCCATTCTACATTGGCATTATGTCCAGGAATGCTGAAAAAAACAATTCAGCAATTTTCAACAATTCTGTAAAGCTACCAACGTTTTCACAGTTTCACCCTAGCCCCCTCAATGCCTGCCCCCATCACCCCAGCTACTGCCTAGGCCTCCTTACTGGTGGGGAACACTGGGAACAAACAGTGGCGGATTAATCAATATCTTGCTTGAGGAAGAGCTGGGTGGACAGGAATCAATAAGAAGTGTTAATTATCTCAAAAGGGCTGCAGTCTACTGCAAAATGACTCAGAGTTTGTCTGTACACAAAGATTGTACAGCTTTATACTGGTGTAAAGCAAGACAATCCTCACCATGACTTGAATAGGAGTATAAAAGAAGAGTTTAGCCCTCAATTGTATTTCCATTATACTGGTATAACTATAGCAGAATGGCTAAAAGCACTGACAATTTTATTGGTACAGCAAAAATAAGAAGAGTCCTGTGGCACCTTATAGACTAACAGATTTCTTCAGGCAAGCTTTTGTGAATAGTACAATATCAAATAATGAATGTTGCTGAACAGAAGGAGGAAAGAGACCTATTGTATTGTGACAGCACACAGAACTGCCCACACCACAACAAAAGTGAGAAGGCAACAGATTGTCTTAAAATGCCGTGGTGAGAGATCATCTCTTGATATTGGAAAGACAGTAAAATTGAAAGATGCTCAAAGAACAGCAACAAAAATATTAGACCTCTATATAATAAAAAATCATAAAATAACAATAATGGGATCCGGTCATGTTACAATATGCCGTGTCTTGCATTCCCCTGCTTCTATTTTCATCCTATTTTGTAAGTTCCCCCATCTCTTCAAAGCCTCTGACAAAGTGGGATTTTTCTCCCATGAAAGCTCATGCAATAAATAAAATAGGTTAGTCTTTATAGTGCCCCTAGACTCCTTCCTTCTTTTGCCATAGCCCAGGATATGTTTGCATTACAATCCCAGGATGTATAAGGCTGAAGTTTGGGTACCTAAACCCCACGTATCTACTACTTCACATTAGCTCTCAGGAGTCAGACAGTACATATCACACAAAAGCTAGGGGGAAGCTCAGCTTTAGGAGCAGGTTGGGAAGGGACCTGCCAAGTAACTCACAGCCAGGGAGCCTGCCTGGCAGCCTGGGGTCAGAGCGGAGGCTAAATGGCACCAGCCCTGGCAAGAGGGACACCCTCTGCACGCACCTCTGGGGCCAGTAAGGGCATGGCCCCCCCAAGCCAGGTACTGTGTGTGAGAGAGAGGGGAGGGGAGGAGAGAGGTGGCTGGTCTTGTTCCCTCCCACTGCAGCCCCTGAGCCAGCTGGGAAAGCTATTTTTAAACTGCCATCCTGGACTCCAGGCTTCCGCCAAAAAGCCAGACAAAATGCAGTTTTTCTTGAATGCCTGGAGAACGGAGGATGGCAGGGCAAAAAGGAGGACATGTCCTCCTTTTGCTGGACATCTGGTAACCCTAGTTGTGTGTCATTTAACGACTAATAAATTTATTTATTGCATGAGCTTCTCCCACTTTTTCCGAAGTCCTTTGAAGATGAGGGAAATTACAGAATTGTGTAATTTCTGTCATCTTTAAAGAGTCTGACAAAGTGGGATTTTCTCCCACAAAATTTCATGTGATAAATAAATGTGTTAGTCTTTAAAAATGCCATGGGACTCCTTGTTTGTTTTTATTGAACTAGACTAACCTGGCTATTATGTAGTTGTGTTTGTCAGGTTTGGTGGGGGTTTTTTTGCATTTACAAATAAATGTGGTCTATTGCCTTGTGCCCTGAAGAGATCCTGCTGCAAGTATTGTGGGGGAGTGGTATAGCCACCCTCAGCCCCCCCCCCCCATTGTGCTGCCACCTGGGCTTGGGGGGGGAGCAAGAAGAGGGGAGAGACCCCAGACACTCTGTCTGGGCTATGTTGGGGGAGCCTTCCTCAGCCCCCTTTTGCAAAGTGCATTAAGATGAAGAATGATATAAGGGCTAAATCTAACAGGAATGAGGGATTATTTCAGTGTCTATTTAGCAGTTTTCAGCTGTAGATCTCAAAGCACTTTTCAAAGGGAGGTAAGCCTCATCACCATTTTTATTTTGCAGGTGTGGAAACTGAGCACCAGGAAGGAAAAGTGACTTTCCCAAACAACTCAGGGCAGAGCCAGAAAGAGACCTTTGGTCTCCCAAGTGTCAAGCCAAGTGCTCTAGGAAATGCTGTCCTTCTGTGTATAGTTTAACTTTTTTTTTTTGAACTAGAGACATGTCTTTGGTTTTAAACCAGATCATATTACTATAAGCAAGCCCTGGTATTCTCTCCTCCCACCCCCACCCCAACAGCCACCACAGTGAACTAGATGAGCATTCCTGGGAGAAAATCCCATTTTGTCAGATGCTTTGAAGATGGGGGAAACAAACTCCTAAAAAGCCTGTGCCCCTTGCTTTCCCTGTTCTCCTTCTTCCCTCACTGACCTGGCCCTGAAACAACAATCCAAAGAACCCCACTGAACTCACTGTCCTGGGTGCTACTTCAAGAAACAAGCAGCTCTCACCTCAGCTCCTCCTGATCCCCAGGAAACACAGCTGCTTGGGCTTGGTGCAGGGGAAGCTGAAAGAGAGGAGAGAGCCCCAGCCAGGCTGTTTGAGTTTGAGGGAAGGTGGGGTGTGTTTGAACTTCCTGCAATTCACAGACCATGTCACCTGGGACTAGAACTGCCTGCAGTCCCCAGTGGCTAGTGTCTACCTCACTCCCCCCAAGCCTGCTTACCTATTGTTATTCCTTCCTGGACTATGAGTCATTGCAAAGGTATGCATTCCATTAAAAAAAAACAACACGGAGTTGTGTGGCACTTTAAGACTAACAGATTTATTTTTTGCAAAAAATAAATCTGTTAGTCTTAAAGTGCCACACAACTCCTTGTTGTTTTTTTTACTGGACTAGACTAACACAACTATCTCCTTTGAAATTGACAAGATGCATTCTATTAAACCTGCAGTTTCTGCCTGCAGAGGAATTTAACGTACACTCTGCCTACATGAGTTAAGCTGCAGGTTGACTAACAGTGCCTGAGCTGCCAGGAAAGATTTAAAGAGGTGGGAGCCAACCTGATTGTCACGGGGGCTAGGCACCCCTAAGAACTGTCAAATGAAGCCATGTCTGTCTCTTGCCTCATAGTAGAGCCAGCCCTGCCTGCACCCACTATGCTAATACCTAATTGTGCTCTTTGGGTATGTCCACACGTATCTTTTAAATCAAAATAACACTGGTTATTTCTATTTTTAAAAGATTAGGTCCACAAGACGTTTTCTTGTTTTGAAATGATGAGCTCCATCATTTTAAAACAAGAGGCATTATTTTGAAATAGCTTAAACCCACTTTAACTCAAAATGTCCGTTATTTCAAAATGGTTATTTCGAAATCACACCGTTCGGACGTGTTATTTCAAAATTGTTTCGAATTGTTTCGAATTAAACACTTTTGCCCTTCTCCTTCCCAGGGTGCCTTCCTTCTTCTATATATTGGGTGGGGGCATGCCCAGGGAGGGGGCCATGTTGCCACACCTCCCATGCTGCCCCTCTCCTGATTCGAAATAGCAAGTTCTGTGTCTGTACTTGCTATTTCAATTTGAGGTTTTTGCTTATTTCGATTTAAGTTAATTTGAAATAACAATTTTATTTCGAATTAGCTTATTTCAAAATAAGCATCTATGTGTGGACATAGCCTTTGTGTTCATGCTAATACAGGACCCATGCAGATTAGTTGCCCCCCTTCAGAAGCTGTTAAGCACAGCTTCTAAGCCTGCCTTACATTAGGAAAATCTTTTTCACTAGGAGAGTGGTGAAGCACTGTAATGGGTGCCCAAGGATGTGGTGGGATCTCCATCCTTAAAGGTTTTTAACGCCCTGGTTGACAAAACCCTGGTTGGGATGATTTAGTCGGGGTTGGTCCTGCTTTAAACAGGGGGTTGGACTAGGTGACCTTCTGAGGTCCCTTCTACTCCTAATTTTCTATGATTCCTCCCCTTTGCACCCCTTCGTATGGAGCCAGGCATCAAAACTCTCAGGGTTTGCTCTCCTCCCAGGGTGAGTGTCACCACTGTACAGAAAGGCAGCACAAGGATTGGGGACTTTTCATCAAAGCCAAAACATTTTGCAAAGCTGCATCAGTTCTGGAGGGCCAGGGCTGTCTGGCAGAAATGGATTACAGGCTGTGGGGCTCCTGGGCGTCCCCAACCAGTGGGTCCCCTCACCTGAGGCCCCACCCCCTCACCTGGGCCACACACCCCTGTCCAAGCCTAGGGCCCTGGCCTCTGTGAGCAGGCCAGCAGCCCAAAAGCCATATCAGAGGCCATACTACACACCAGCTAGACTAACCCGCAG
Organism: Podocnemis expansa; assembly: GCA_007922195.1. NCBI lineage: Eukaryota > Metazoa > Chordata > Testudines > Podocnemididae > Podocnemis > Podocnemis expansa. The sequence continues at coordinate 54,920,414 of ML681963.1, read as the reverse complement.
AGCAGAGGAACCAGTCACGCCAGTCCGTTCCAGGCCCAGGGGCAGATCAGCCAGCCCAATGGCAAAGCAGGAGTGTGGAGCCCAGTCTCTGGGCCAGGCTGGCCTGCCCTCTGCCCCAGCTCTGGAAGGATGGAGGGCCCCCGCATTGTGGGGGCCTCCTGGGACACAGGCCTCGGAGGGTAATTCACCTCTGCCCTCTGGTCACTGCTGATAAGAGAGAGAATGGTGCATCCTGTGTCGAAACCTGCGCTTCTTGATCCAGAACCAGCCTTTCTGTGAAAAGATTGGGAAGGCTTTGGTTTTTGTTCCAGTGTGAAATGAAAACAAATTTTGTAACCTCCCAAGCTGTCGTGAAACAGAATTGTTGCCCTGCAGACAACTCTAAGTTAATTATTAAGAAGCTGTTTCTACTGGTGGCTGTCTCCCAGCAAGAGAAAATGTTTCTTACCCAATCCAGATTCATTCTCATACAGCTCTGAGCTATGCATGATTGACCCTTGCGGAGTGTTCAAGGGCCAGAACCAGAGACAGCCCAGGAGTGCCTGGACTGCAGACAAGTGCAGCACAGAACTTTTCACATCCTGGCTGTTTTCCAAAGCACTGTCTCTCCTTGCAAAATATTCTTACTGACAGCAGCTTTATGACAGTACAGCTTCTGCAGGCTGTTAGACTTGTCTGAGCAGCATTTCTGGGAGAACCTGCAAGCAAAGGCACTTAGTGTTATTGCTGCCCTAAACCAGGGGTCTGCAACCTGCAGCTTCAGAGCCACATACGGCTCTTCGGCTACACCCTTGCGGTTCCAGGCTCTCAGCCCCATCCTGCCACTGAGGGACCCTGCAAGTGGCCCACTCCTGGTGCTGGGTAGCCCCCACAAACACCACGGGACCTTGCAGCAGGTGCCCTGGCCCAGCACCCCCACACCAGGACGCCGCAGCTCTGAAAACACTTGGTTACTGAAGGAATTATGAAAAATGTCTGATCTTATTTTTTGGGTTGCTGACCCCTGCCCTAAACCAGTGTGTTGTCTAGCCGTCAGAGCTGAGATTCCCCTTTGTGGCATGGTGCCACCAAGTGGCCAGTGCATGTAGCTACAAAAGAAGAGACTAGTTCCAAATGGGCAGCCATGTTAGTCTAGTTCAGCAAAACAAACGAGGAGTCCCGTGGCACTTAAAGACGAAGGGCACATCTACATTGCCCAGCATTTTCGAAAAAACTGTTTTTGGGATAAGTATTTTGAAATACTTATCTTGAGAAAACTTTTTTTTTCAAAAATGCTATTTTGGGACAATAGTCGGTTATCCCTAAATACTGTGGTATTTTTTCCGAAAAAGAAACTCTACACCAGTGTTTCTCAGCCGGTGTGACCTCAGGCCTGATCAAGTGTGCCATGGAATTTTTTTTAAAACTACTCCAAGAGGTCTGAATTGGTTTATGAATAGTCATGAGTTTGTTTGGACACTATACGGTGGTGTGCCTCAAAATAATTAAAGGTATCAAGGTGTGCCACAGCAGAGAAAAGGGTGGGAACCACTGGTCTACACCAGACTTTCTTTTTCAAAAAAAAAAAGAAAGACTATGGAAGAGATAGGGAGGATATTTTGAAAAAAAAGCCATTTCCATGTCCGGGAGTGGCTTTTTTTTTTTTTTTTTTTAAAGCTACCCTGAAAAAGGCTTTTTATTTAAAAAAAAAACTGGCAGGTTTAGCTTTTTTGAAAAAGCACTCTGGTATCTTGAAATACTGGAGCACTTTTTTGCGATCACTAAACCTCATTATTGTTTGAACAAAAGCTTTTTTCAGGGTAGCTTTTTCGAAACAAGCCATTCCTGGACATGGAAATGGCTTTTTTTTTTCAAAATATCCTTCCTATCACTTACATTGCCTTGCTTTTTTTCAAAAAAGAAAGTCTGGTATAGACTTTCTTTTTGGGGGGGAAAAAAAAAAGCCATGGTATTTCAGCATAATAAATGGTCCTTGGATCATTCTCCTGAAATAGCATTTTTGAAAAAAGTTATTTTGAGATAATTATTTCAAATATATTTTGAAATAATTTTTTCAAAATTACTTTTTTCAAAAAATGCTCTGTAATGTAGACAAAGCCTAACAAATTTATTTATCACGTGAGCTTCCGTGGGAGAAAATCCCTTCAAATCTTCAACATCTTCAAAGCATCTGACCAAGTGGGATTTTCTTCCACAAAAGCTCATGCGATAAAGAAGAAATTAGAGAGCATTGTGGAGACAAACAGTTTAGGGGATCTCTGGACCATGTTGAATTGGGTATTATCCATTATGGTGCCAAATTTTTAAATTAAAGCATTCATCTGACAGTGGAGGTTTTGTGATTCTTTGGGCCCCCTACCATCCTGTTTGCCTGACTGAGCAATAAGGAATTTCCTTAATAGAACAACCACGCTGCTGCATCGGGTTTGGTTTTATCTGTGGAATGATAAATGAAATACCAGAGGCAATCAAACAAAATGGCAGACCCTCTGCAGAAGCCCCTTAGCATCATGCATGTTTCATGAGGAACCATCTATGAGATAAAAAAGAAACCTGGTTCGGTGAGCTGCACCCCTAGAATATTTGGACCTTTGAAGTCAATTCTGCAACCTGCAGCACCTGTGCATTTCAGCTGACAATGTTGACCTCTCCATGCTAAATTAAATAGAAACAAAAAAGCCCTTGGAGCGATTTTGTGCCCGCCAAGACAGGTCAGTTGACATTTCAGCTTATTAGGGTTGCAAATATTGCGCTACTGATTCACGCAAAACAGCTCAGCCCTCTTGCTATCCCACCAAGGTGTTTGACTGGAACAGGACTTAACCATGATTTACATTTTTTCAAGCTCTGCGTCTCACTCCCCTCTGGTATATGTGGTTTTAGACTCATTGTGTTTGCTGTATGAAAACACAGTCACCTTTGCCTGCAGCCTACCAGGAAAATCCTGGAAGATGTGTGCAGCACAGAACAGAGAGCAGGTTGTAGGCAGACTTGGGGAATATTAGGGTTTTGTTTAGTATTTGCCATGCCTGTGTTCCTAAAATGTCAGGGAATGGTTTGAAAGTCTCCATTCACATTCAGGCAACATGGTATGTTTTCAGACTACAGAATGCGTCTAAATACAGACATTCATATGCCAACACAAACACGTCCCTAGTCCACGTGATCACTCAAGGCACACTTAAAAGGCATGCCAAGATACGCAGAGACACGCGCACACACAGACAACATGCCCCACAGTGCAGTCACGCAAACATGTTAGCTCATGTGGGTGTGTACACAGATCTACATAGACTCTCCCATGTGAAGACATGAGTCCCACGTGTATACAAATAGACATGTGCAGAGGTTGCACACACACACACACACACACAGAGAGAGACCCAACTAAGATTGCTATTCCTTGGCTCCCTAATTTTGATGTTTCTTCTCTGAAGCTGTTTCCCTCTTGTCTCTTTTACAGCAGCACCATGATGGGCAAGATACTGAGTGTTTAACTATGCCATAGTATCTGATGAAAACACAGTTTGAGACTGCCTTCTTTAATGATTCTGTTTGAAATGTAGTTGCTTCCACACATCTCCCTCCAGGGTAGAATATTAAGCAAGAGCAACTCGGCTGGAAATTCAGATTGTTTTCATGTCTGTTTTCATTTACATTTTAATGATAGAGAAATCTTATAAATCGGGCTCTTTGCAGCACGGCTCCCTGGAAAAAAAATAAAAGCAACAGCCCAGCCCCTCCCTCACAAACTTCTGCTGGTGTAGAGAATTTGCCAAGCACTTTTTGGGTAGGAAAGGGTCCGGAAATTGTGTCCTTTTTCCCCCCACGTTTTTTAGAGTGAAGGGACTGTGCAGATGTCAGATCCACAGTGGATGTGAACAGCTGGGGCTTCACTGAGCTCAAAGGAGCCAGGTTGATTTACGCTAACGAAGGATATGGCCCTAACTTTTTGTTTTATTTTCAATAGAAACAAGAATATGAATAAAAAATTTGGCCAGAATTAGTGACAGTCCTCCTATAATGTTTAAACAGAGCAGCTGGGCTGGAGAGGTTCCTATTATTTCTATGACTATAGCATCAGACATTCCTCAGTGCTAGGTGCTGCACAAGAATTCAGTGAAAGACAGCACCACAAGGAAACAGTGAAAGACAGCTCCAGCTCCAAAGAGTTTGCAATCCAGACAAAGGGGAGGAAAAGAAACAATCACAGAGCGAGGAAGTGACTTGGTGAAGGTTACACAGAATCAAGGACTGAACACCAGCTCTTCTGACCCAATATGTGCCCTCTCCGCTGAGCCATACTGCCTCTTCATGCCTTGGACTCTGTGATGGCTCTATGATCAATCATTTACCCCATGCTACTTATATCAGTAATCATTATTGGAGTGTTATTACTACTGGCATTGTTAAGGTGCCGATTTCCAGGGAATCTGGACACAAGGATGTAGCATGTATCTAAGGAGATTGGAAACACAGATGGATCCAAAACCAGCTCCACAAATCCAAGTCGCTTTGAATGTTCTGAATGAAGAAGTGGCAGATTCTGACCCCTGGCTCAAAAGCCAGCCCCATGGGATGGTACCAGTGTAGATCCAAACCCAGAATGGACTAAAAAGTGTTCTGGTTCAAAGTCCTAATGTGGCCAGAATCTTGTGAGACTACTTTTGGCTCAAAGTGGGGAAAGAGAGAAAGAGAGAGAGAATACTTTAATAAACCAGCACCACTCTGCTTCACCTGCTGAGGACACGTCATATGGTGTTTAATGGCAGTGAACTCATTCAGGCAACCAGAGGATGCATATTCATTCCACTCAGCTATTTTGAATGACTGCATTTATTGCCATCCTTTGCCAAGTTCCCTTAAGATGAAAATAGGGAGGAATTCAATGGTGCTGCATAACAACTTACTGTAGCTGGTCCTTTGCTTGTGCCTAAACAAATCAGATCAAGCCTGGGCTCTCCTAAGGAGTCCATGGACGGTCCTTGAGGGTTCCTCCTACTTGGGTCCACTCTTGAGACATGTGGAGCATCTGAAACTCCCTTTGGGCCTTGGGAACTGTGGGTGCCCTGCACTTTTAAGATCTGAGCATTGTGGGTACCCAGAGATTTGTTCTTTAGGCTAGACACAGGAATCCAGATCATCTGGAGAAAACAGCTGGGAGTAAAGATCACTGGAAAAGAAGCAATAAAACTCTCGGTTAATCTTTTGCCATCAAGGCTGCAAAGATTGCCTCAGGGCCCAGTGCACATCATTATATCATAATGCATTCTCTGTATGCTGCAATTGCTGCCTTGCTGGAGGGAATGCCTCAGTAGTTTTAAGATCAGAGTTGAAGTACCTAGATCTCTGGAACAAGAGGTTCAGCTCCCAGCAGAGTCCAAGGTGGCACGTCATTCTTCCAAGGAGCTAATAATCAGATGAGTCCCATGTAGTTTACTATGTATCAGTGTTTCAGCTGATATCTTAAAAACTGTGGCTCTACAGGAACATTCAAGAGAATACTACTTAATGAATTGCACCTCTAAATTTGGTACAACCGTTACCAGATTAATTAGAAAAATCTCATGGTACTTTCTGGCAGGAATGGAGAAATTAGCCCAATCTCTTTATCCAAAATGTCCCCTGCTCCCTTCCCAGTTACCAAGCTGTCTATGGGATGTTTGGCTCTGCCCTTTACATCAGGATGCTGGTGCTGTATCTAGTTTGCAACGTGTGTCAGGTGCCTTCAGGGTGAAGTGTAAAGCAGAGAATAGGGCTGTTGCTGTCGCTGTTGAGACCCCTTATACACTATGAAATGAAGTAACGTACAAGTACAGTGCAAATGGCCTTGCAAACTGGATGTTTAAAAACTACTCTGAATCCACCAGCACAATGAGGGCAGGAGCAGAGTTACCCCCAAGAACCAAGCAGGGCTCACCCCAGTCCCTCCCCTTTGGTTTGCAGACTTTTGCCCTTCAGTTATTTAGTTAATGTGCGTGCCTTACTAGCTTCCAGCAGGCAGTTTGGGGATTCACTAATGTCCGTTTTGGATCTGTCCTCCTGCCTGTCCTGGCTGCCCAGGATGCAGTATGGTTTGCAATGCACATTCCAGGCTCAGAATTTGGCAGCTCAGCTTTGTATAGCCCTTTATGGCCTTACTGTTATACTGCAAGCCAGAAGTCTAAGCAGTTATATGATTCTCTTTCTTTGACATTCTGCAAGAGCAAAGTGAGAAGGTTCTGAATATGGGTTTGATTTGGATCAGCACCCAACGGTTTGGTCACTGATCTGAACTGCCAGCCCCAAACTCAGAGCCAGTGTATGTGGGAACAGTCTATGGATTGCAAAACCAGGCAGAGAATGTCACAAGATCGGCCTTCTTGTGGGACACTGACATCCTCAATCGTGGATGGAAACACAACAAAAATGGCCTCTCCCAGAGTGTTCTGCCTGGTCTAGGTTAGAACCTGGAAGTGCAGAAGGAGCCAAAGACCTGGAGACCAGGGGTGGTGGAGATAGGGTTATTTTATCTTGTAGATTCAAACCAAACCCCAGTTCTAATCATCCCCCATCAATGGCCATGCTGAAATTTTTCATTTTAGGCTAGTCTCTACATTTTCTCCAATCTGCCCTAATTACATCTCTGTATGGAAGGAGCAGAGAGGGAAAAGCACCTTTCAGCTCTTACTCATGGTCTGAAGTCACATTTTGGTATTAAAGCAGAAATGATATGGCCAAACAGGGATTAAAAAATGTAGAAACCCACTGAGGGCTCTGCTTATTTTATTTTGCCCTTAAAAAGTCCTTTTACATGACACAGTTCCAGTCCTGGGTTGGAAGTGGTGATATCCTCATTCTTGATTGATGCTGGCCAAACATACAATGGGATTGGGGAAGAGATGATGCTGTCTTTTAGATAGAGAGCACAGGGGCACTTTCTGGGTCATGCCAAAGCTCAAATAAAGCAGTTCTGATATCCAGATAGGTCCTTTCATCTCAGCAGCTGCAGGAGGGTTTTTTCTCAAAAACTTTCCAACCCTCTGCTGGAGCAGAGCAGGGAGATCCAATCTGATTTTCTGTCTCCTTTGTTTTCTCTGGGGCAGTGAAAAGAGGGGAATGCAAGAGAAAAACAAACAAACAAAATAAATAGACCCTACTGCACCCAGCACATAATATAGAGATGTACAGAGAAAGAGAAAGGTTGTTTTTTTTAAAATTAATGGAAAAGAGGAGCACAAAGACGAATTAAGAGAAGCCAGTAGCACTGGGCTGAGTCTGTTTGGTGTTGATACTGTGTAGAATTAAGTCACACTGGTCTTACTTGTGGCCAGAGGGCAAGAAAAGGGCTCCCAGTGGAGAGAACCCAGCCTGGTGCTAGTGATTCTGAGCTTGGATTGATAACCTGACTCAAGGAGGGGGACGGGGGAGACTCTGTCTGTTCTGCTCTAGGCCGAAAAGCCTGCATTTATCCTAGTGATAGCAGCCAAGCCAGGCCTTGGGGGTGAAAAAGGCTTAAAAAACCATCCTTCATTCATCAGGCAGCTGAGACTGTGTGGTGGGGGAAGGAGGAGAGGGGACAAAAATAAATGGAGAGAGAATTGAGAGTTGGTAAAAATGTGCAGGGTCTGCTTGCTCCAAATCTAGCGTCAGCCACTAATTATTCCCTCCCAAACATCTCCCCCCTCCACATATGGCTGTTACCAAAAACCTCCCTAAGGCAAGAATCAAAGAGGCTCAGAAAAATCAGAAGAGGGATGCACTCTCTGCACTACTCATAGGAGCTAGGGACAAGAAGGTGCCTTGAAATCCAGCAAAAAATGCCAGCCCCCCCAACAAACACCTGAGTCTTGCACAGTACATGCTAGAGCCGAGATGGACAACACAGGGTAATCGTACTGACGATGACAACAATGACTATGGGGCTCATATTTTACAAACCTTCCCCCTTCGCACACATTGAAGCCTCAAACCACTAATCACAATCCATCAGGTCCGTGGCCCCATGCTGGGTGGTCTCTCAGTTGCTCTGACCTTGCTCCAAATTCACCTGTCCTCTTTGCTAGCAGTTGCTCAAAACCAGGCACTGCTTATGACACCCCACCTGCAACAGGGAGTGGGCTGGGCCAGCAACATGGACTCCTTCAGATCCAAGCTCTGCTGGTAGAGATATGCGGCATGCTTGGGCTAGGGACATGCAAAGTGAGGAGGGTCCAATTCTGCTCTGCATTTCACCTCTTTGGATTTTAACTGCTGCCCTAGCTGGGGCCTTTGACTCTGAGCTCAGCCACACAGGGTGCGGGGGAAGCAGCTCCATGCACCTCAATGAAACAACACAGATATAAATGAGGAGAGAAGGGGAATGAGGCCCCCAGACACATCCGGGGTCCAGTTCCAAAAGGATGCCTGCAGGCTGGCTAAGAATTGTTTTCTGTTGCACCCGCAGGCTTACATAAACTGAGACAGCAGGCAAAACCTGTTCTGGGAGGAACAAATCACGGGTAATCGTATGCTACAGTAGTCTGACAATCATTCCCATCTCACATCTGTCACAGCAATAGAACTCAGAGCCTTTGCTGAAGGATGAAGCCTCTCTCTGCCAGCACTATGTGGGAAGTTCCTTTCATTGTTTGCAACACAGGGGCTATGCTCCACATTTCAAGAATCATCACAGGGACTGAACCTGGGACCTTCTGCATAGCCCGCTCCTCCTTGATCTCAGGGGTAAATCCCCTTGCTGGTAGAAATAGCAGGATTTTATCTTCTTACATAGAGCAGTCATTAGAGGGGGACAGAACCTATGTAGGTGACTCCTGTGCAAAGCCGTGGAGAGCTGATGTGCGTACCACACAGGCAAAAGAGACTGCTTTCAGTTCAGCTAAGGAAAGAAAATGTTGCAAAGACAACTATACTCAAGCAGTTTTCTTCTTCCTGCCCAGGGTAAAGGCTTGGGTGTTTGTACATTTGTCACTGGAATGAACAAGGCTGGATAGCAAATGGGAATCTTGCAGAAAGAGTGAGAGTCAAAAAACAAGTTTCATCAATCAATTCTCCTGACACAAGTAACACAATGTGACAGCAAAAGGCTGCCGAGCACAGCCTATGATGGGGTGTGCAATGCTCCCTCACAGAAAGAAACCTGTCACATGGCGAAAATCCTACCTGACAGCAAAATGGAGGCAGGCAGGGGACAGGGAAACATCAATCTGCAGGGAAGTTAATAGGCCTGTAAGCCTTCTGCACTTGTGAAAATTGGACAGGGGAAAGGGAAAGAAGAATTTCCTGCAGATGGCACTTTTGCCCCACATCTTGAAAGAGGCAGTGTTGTGTCAGTGATTGGCGGAGGATGTGGGCTAGTGGTTAGTTAGAGCACCGGACTGTTGGCCTGGGTTGTAATTCTTGTTCATGGAGGACTGGGTGGGGGACTGGGAGTCCATAATCCTGAGTATCTTCATTTTAAGGCCAGAAAGGACCAGGATGATCATCTGTTCTGACTCCTGCTTAGCACTAGTCAGAGAACTTCATCCAATAATTTCTACACCAAGTCCATAACTTTTGTCTGAGCTATAGCAAGCTTTTCGAAAGAGAGCTATGGTCCTTTGATTTGCATATAAGTCATATAACTTTTCTGTGTCTCACCTTTCCCTAGTTTAAATTGCAAAACACAGTTAGAGCTGGTTACATATCAAAAGATGTGGGCTGCAAATACATCCATGGGTGAAGACACCCATTTGCTCTGTAGGGTCACTGTTATCCAGAACCATGCAGGAACCTGCCTTTAGATTGGACAAAACATTCACAGAGTCTAAAAGTGGAGCAAATTTTAGTGCTGTGATTTTCACCTAAGAACAGCATTCAGAGTTGTTCTTCAGTTTATTCCTGAACAGTCAGATCAGAACACACAAACATCATCAATCACATAACTTAGGTGGCCAGTTGCACAGCAGGAATAAAGAATAGTTAAAGCAAAGCACCCTATAGGCTGGACATCCTTGGTCTGAAGTCTGTAGTCACTAGTTACTGCTAACAAACCCATTCCAAGAGAACAGTGTTGGCTTGTGCATCATTTGCAAAGTATTAATATTCCACAGAGTTGCTGGTGTCAGGGGGAGAGTATGGATGAATGATTTAAAAGTTATGAGATTCTAAGGTGAAAGGGGCTAGAAAAAGGGCAGATGTTTTCCCTGATTCACCTGTACAAAGTTCAAGGTTCTTCTCCTGATAACTTTCTGAGCAATTTTTTAATCACTTATCTTCCTTTCTTGCCTGTGCCAACACTCACCAGAGCTTCTCTTCTGACCTCTCCAAGGAGCTTCTTGTGCCACATTTCATGCCTCTCCATTTGCGAAGAGCTTCCATGTTCGTATACATTGTGCTACCTCCACCCCAAATTCCACCAGCTCCATGGAGCCTTCAGCCACCTTCAGCATATGCCTCCTTTGCTCACCACATTGCACACCAGCTGGTTCCTTTACAGAGTGACCAGCTAAATGGTCAAAAGGCACAGGATTTTATCACATGAATTCCCTACCAATCTAGCTTATCTGTACACACTATAATGCACAGTTCTTATACAGAGCTCACCATTTGCAGAACTAAAGGTGCTTCACATAGTAAGGGCAATTTCATTATTTCCATTTGATAGTTAGGGAAACTGAGGTACAGTGAAAGGAAGTGAGTTGCTTAGTACCAGAGACTCCCAGTGCTGACTCCCTGGCTACTCAACCACACTTGCCTTCTTGGATGATAAAATTGTGAAGTGTGTCCTCTTATATGTCTGCAAAGGGGCATGTAGGTTCTGGCCCTACATGATCATTACTAGCAACAAACCCCTTGTGTCAGCCTCACTATTCACCTGGTTGCTAAAGCAGGATTTTACTACTGTGCATCTGTGCTGGAGACACCTTTAATTGTTTTCCTGCTCTCACTTCTTGGTTTCCTCTGCTTGCTGAGCTAGCCAGCAGGAGAAGGCCACCTGTGCACATGAGTCTGGAATGATGCAGACTGATTGACTGGAATTTCTTCATGCACATTAAGCATTAAAGCAAGGAAATGAGCCATCCATGCAGAGGGCCCTAACTACGTGCTTCCATTCCCTCTGCCCCAGGAGGGTCAGGGCAGCTGCTCTGCGAAGTGAAGTGTCAGAGGTCCCTGGAAATGTTGTTCCTGAGCCAGCTCCATCTGTGCTCAGTTGCTCAGAGTCTCTGCACTTACTGTCTGCTAGCCAATCTGTAGTACAAATATCAGCCCTGCATTTGTAGCACCTGAGGGCTGCCCAAACAGGGAACTATTGCACTATTCTTTTGACATGAGATTCTTCCTCTGTTGGTTTGGCTGCATGAGATGTGTCCTGTGTTTGTAGTGTTAGTCTGAACGTCCTGGCTAAATTCTCACTCAGATAATTTTTCCTGCCAGTCTGCGGTTTCACAGTATTCTTTCCCATCTCAACCCAATGGGCAGCGATAAACTGCTGCTATTCCACCTCAGAGGCAGCTGCATTTTAGTGTGGGAGAAGTTTCCCTCATACCTACCTGGCAGGCTGCAAGGCTTAAGTTCTTTTAGATCGTAGAATGAAAGGTACTCCTGGAACAGATGAATTAGAAAACGGATGTGCTGAAACCATTGCTTATCATAAACAGCTGAACATGAGCCAAAAGAACTAGTGTGATCCTGGGATACATAACCAGAAAAATCTCAAGTGGGAGTAGAGAGGTTATTTTAGCTCTATGTCTGTCTCTGGTACAGCCATGAATGGAATCTGGTGTCCAGTTCCGGTGCCCACAGTTTGATGATCACAAATGAAAGAAGTTTCAGAGAAGAATCCAAAGAATTATTAGAGATCTGGAAAACATGCCTTAATTTGAAGAAGTTATCTGGCCTGTTTATACAGGAGGTGGGACTAGATAATCACAGTGGTCCCTTCTGGCCCAGGAATCTGCACTGAGCCAGCATTGTCTTAGCATTCCCTTGTCTGTTTCCTCTTGTCTTATAGGTTACAACGTCTTTGGGGAAGGGATAATCTATTTGTTCTGTGTTGTACAAAACCTAACGCCAAAGGGTTCTGGTGCACCACTAGGATTCCTAGAAGATACCGCACTACAAATAATAAAAAACAGCAGGATCATTTTGGGTGGAGCTTAGTTGTCTAAAGATGAACAACCACGGACAACTAGGCCACAGACTGCTTGAGGCTTGAGCCCCCTCAGAACGCCCATGTGCATTCATACGAACAAGAACAAACAAAAAGGAAAGTGCCCTGGGCTCTGGCCCAAGAAAGGGCTATGGGCTCAAGCACTCAGGATGGTAATGGTCAGGGTAAGCGTGTGTATGCACAAACCTGTGGATATGGAGGCTTGGTGGGTTCCAGGACTAAGATACCAGGGGTGTAGTAAGTCAGTATTGAGGTGCATTGGCAGAGCTGTGGGTGTGTTGACTCAGGACTTTGGGTCAATTCTGAGCGTGCTGACAGAGCTGTTTGAAGGAATGCTGCATAACAAACTTCTCTGAGCAGGGCAGAATAGACCATGAGAACCTGGGACAGTGAAGTGTTATTAGAGGATGTGAAATGCTCCAAGACTTTGAGTGTGTGAGTGACTGTGGGAACTACATGTTCCACTTTGCTATGGCATCAAGAAAAGCTGAGATGGCCCTTCCTGAACTAGACCCAGCTCTGACCAGCCCTTGAGCACCCAGTTAATGCTCAAATCAAAACCTCTGCATTTCCAATGCTCTGGGGGGCTAAGTTGGAACCTGGAGTTTAACCTTCTCTCTTCCATTTTTATTGCAGCTGTTTATATTCTGTGGCTACTGGAGAGGGGTCACTGGATAAGCCTCTGTTATTCTCCAGAGAGCATTTACTACCAGAGGCAGATCAGAAATGTAATACATTGTCTACAGATTGGCAGTGCTTGGATTGGGGCTGCCATTTGATCCCACTTCTCTTTTCTTTGGGATATAGGAACCCTTTCCAAAGAGAATTTCCTTTGGAAAGGTTCTTTGGTGGAGCTGCAGCGTAAAAGCCCTAAACAGGCATTTCATTTTAATTCAGCAGCCCTATCCATGAGTATAAATATCAAAAGGCATCTTATCTTTACTGAGATAGGCTCAGCAGAGCACCATGGGTAGATTTCCAACCCAAGACTCCAGGAATCGGGCTCTGTAATTGAGCAGAATGGATCGCCCATGCAATAATTGTCTTATTACGTTTAAACAGATGAACATTCATGTATCCTAATAGAAATTGCTAACATGGCAGCACCCACATCAGGCACTTCTAGGCATAAACCAAACACCTCTGGGCCTGAAGTCTGTTCTCTCCATGCTTCCAAATTCCTCCCAATGTGTTCAGTTAAGAACACATCTTGATGATATAGATTACACAGCAAACTGCCCCTCCCTACCCCTTCCCTCTGCTTTCAGCTCAGTTTGCAAAAGGTAGCATGACGTGGCTAGGATAGGATTTCAAAACCACTATGGCGTTTGAACTCTAGTAGTTTGCTGTGTGCAACTGCAGCCCGTGGGCATGTGATGCTCCATAACTGTTTCCTCCACCCGCTTCCTCCCCACTTCCAAAAAATCAAACCCCACTGGCAGGGCCCAAAGTCACTTCATTTATCACCAGTCACTTTAGGAGAGATTAATCAACAGGGTAATTTCTGAGGGAGGTTTGCCCTAGAGGCTGTCTTTAATCTGGGAAAAGCTCCCAATGAATATACCTTTATTACACAGAACTTGCTCCAACACGCTTCTTTATTGGAGCTGAGGAATGGCCTTCCTCGCTCAAGCAAAGAGGCCCCAAGGCCACCAGGGCTCATGCCCCTTGCCCAGAAATCAAACAAAAAATGTGAAGACGTTGTTAAGCATGAGCACAACACTTTCGCCCAACATGAGCGTGTTTCAAGTGTGGTGGGTTTTGAGTGATCTCAGGGGACAGTTCCTGCCTGAGTTTTGAAGTAAGCAGAGTGCCGTCTCCAGAGATCATGGACCCAGTTGTGGGTTTGGATGGAAACAGAGTCTTAGTGGTTTGGACTGAGTTTTACAGTCAAATTTTGGATTAAACCCATTTAAAACCAGACCAGAATTAACGCTGGCATGAACCCCTGTGAACCAAAATGGCTGCCTTTCATAGTGCTCTAAATATGTGTGAGATGGCCAGCATCTTGGTCATGGTCACTGACTGAACTGGAGCCTCCACCATGGAATGCATCAGCCCCCACAGCTTCAACTCAAGGGGCCGGGTCTCATGGCTGGCAACTGGAAAAGACAGTGGCTCAGACCCACAGTGGGAAACATCACACACAGTTACCATCGGTGTGAAGATACACACACACACGTGGACACACATGTAACAGCTTGTTCTCCAAGTCATCGTCCTGAAACAAAAGACAACTCCCAGTTAGAAAGCATGTCTACAGAAAACCATGGATCTCTCAGGATGCAGAAACACTTACCCGTGATAAGGCAACATGTATTTATTTTTCATACTGTCTTTTTCATACCAAGCCTCATCCCCTGAATGCCTTATGGTTAGATAACAGGGAGAGCCAAATAATGAATAAAAGTGAGCTGAAAAGAGAAAAGTTAGGAGGCAGAGGTGTTGCGGAAGAGAGAAGGGTTTTTCCCGTACGACCTCAAAACAAATGGAGAAGCAGCAAGTGGGAGAGACAGACGCAGCTGGGAAAATGGATTTTACATCATAAAAATGGGGCAAATTAAGGCAATCTGAGGCCTTAAACATAGGCCACATATGACCCCTATTGTCCTATTCCTCTACCACAGCCTCATCCACAGCACTCTTCGTGGTCCTGCCCTCTACCTGATGAATGGGATAGTTCACACGTCTCAGAGCTATTGTTTCAATCACTCTTCAGAGCCAAGCAGATGTCAGTTACACTTGGGGAGTGGGGAGGTATTACCCTTTCAAGGTTTTCTTTGCTTCCATAAATCAAAGAGAATGTCATTTTTTAAATTACGGAAAACTGGAGATTTCATGACATCTTGTGCCTTCAGCTGAGGCTCTAGGTATGGATTTATAGCACCTCTGCCTTCATACAGCCCTGTTGATGGGCATATTGTGCAAAGGGACAAAGGGAAAGTATGTGTGAGGCCCAGGTATCAGGGAAAAGAACAGATAGAGGAGCTGAGGCTGCGCCATGGAGGGTTTGTAAAAACAAGAAGGGAAGTTTTGAACTGGACCCCAAAGCTGAGAGGGCTAGCAGATTCATGCCAGAGCTGTACGCCAAGGGCCAGCATTGTGGGGAAATCAAAGTCTACAGCTCTCAGCTGGCGTTTGGTGGTCCCTGTGTGTTCCAGTGACAAATGCATGTGAAAAGCAGATTTATTTTTGCCCACGTTCCATATTCTTCACGGTCGGCGGCATAAGACAAAGGACCAGCTCTTCAATGGAGTCCTTAGAATAAACCTTAAACCTCATCAAATCCAATCCGCCAATAAAAATTGCCTGGACAAAAGGCTGGGGACGAAGGGTGGCGGCAGGCCCTTTTCGCCATGATAACAAGTTTTCACAAGACTGTTTATCCACACAATTGGGAACGACACTTAAAATCTCTAATCCCAAGAAGCATGAAAGTGGTTGTCCCAAACAAGCAGGTGTATTGTCCTGGGCAGCCACATTGCCAGCGATGTTCATTTCTGCCACTGTGCCTGTGGGGTCACTGGGAATATATTGAGATGGGGCAGCTGCAGTCTCAATGCTTCAGTTTAACCTCAATGCCTCCGATCCCTTTCCACCCACTTGCCCCCTCCCTCTCTGCAATCCAACCCCCTATTCAGACTGATTTTAAAAGGCAGCAAAATGGTTACAAGGTTTAAAGCAGAGGCGAGCAAAATGCCCAACAATAGGAAGGACAAAGGAGTGTTCAGGGGCTGGTCTTTAATCCACAAACACATGATAATGAAGTATGTGAAACCGTGCGGCTATGAGGATTATACCCGCTGCCAAGGGGAAGCTTTAGTGAGAGGGGTGCAAAGTTGAAACTCAGATGGGTTCTCCCTCCGGCAAGTTAGGAATGAAGAAAAATCTGCCTGTCGAAAGGGGATAAGCGATGATGGTTTGTACCATGAATCCACTGGGGTTTAGGGTTTATTTTGCCCAGCTTTAAGAATTTTATTTCTATAAAGTGCACTTAAAGTTACTGAACCAACCATTTAAAAGAACACAATGACAGGGTTAAAACCGTCCCTTTTTAAAAGCCAGAGACACATTTGACACAAAATGATTTGTGCGGGAGTGGGAGGCAGGAGGTGAGAGGTTCAGAGCCTATTTGAGATGCAAAATTAAAGATAAAGGTTTTGTTTTTGTTTTTAATCAGGGCTCCTAAATTCAGAATGGGAGCCATCCACTTCACTGCCTGCTTTCCACATTCCGGGGAATAGTTATACTGCAGTAAGCCATGCACAGTCCATGAGAGACATTAGAACCATGCTTTGAGCACTGGGCATTGCCTCAGGAAAGTCCCTACAACAGGGGTCTCAAACATGTGGCCCGTGAGCTGCATGTGGCCCCTAAAACTATTTCCTGTGGCCTACAATGACACAATTGTTACTAATATTTGCAATATCATTGTAGGAAAAGATTTCAAAGGTGCAGCCCTTAGGCTAATGTATTTGTCCTCGTGCAGCCCTCATGGTGATTTGAGTTTGAGACCCCTACCCTACATTGAATGAATGGAGAAAGAGCTTTGGGTCTCATTTCAGGACTTGCCCTAGCCTAGAAGATTCACTGAGTGCATTTCTAACCCTTTTGCTGTTCTTCACTGGCACCCATCCCAGGACATGTATGGAAAGGGCACTTAAGTGCTGCATGGAAAAGACTACACATAAAACAGGGAGCAGCAAAACGAAACAGTACACCTAAACAATGTAGCCAAAACTCATACCCATCACAGAAGGAAGGGTACCCCCTTATTGTGAATAAAGTTAGGAAATGCAGATGAAATCTGCAAAGTCCGTTTGACATTCTTGGATACAGAGTGGAATTGGAGTTTGTATGTTACCTGGCTTACTGGTGGTGAGTTGTATTAAATAGCATTGCAGAACTAAGAGTATGGATTGGGATATACCTATTAAGTTATGTCAAGGGCATTTACCATATATGGTTAGGTGCACTTCTATATGCACGCAGAGCATATACAGGGAACAGAATACGCATCCATTATGACATTTGTACACACACAATGCACAAATATACAGACAATCCCTACCGGGATCTTTGAGCACCACCCTAACACATTTAGTAAATAATAAAATAATAATAATAATAATAATATTACCTTTATTCTTCATACTTCCATTAAACTGATCCTCCCATTCACCTTCCTCACGTGGGGGCAGAGAGACTAAGTTAACGTTTAGGATCTGACTTTGCTACCATTGAAGTCAGCAGCAAAACCTTTATTAATGGAGGATGAATCCCATAAAGCATTAAGCCTCATTATTCCCATAACTGGAGATGCCTCAGTTTCTTGGCAGTGTTGTGTGGCTATCTGGTGATCCTAAGATCCGTCTCAATTTATTTGCTTTTGCTACATAAAACCCTTTATTCCTTTTGGAGCCACAAAAATCAGTAAAATATTAATTGCAGGGAGTAGCTGCTAAATCTATTCTGAATTTCACACATTTTAAGGGTTCCCAGGCTGCCACTGCTAAGGCCCACAAGGTGACTGGGCTCAAATGTGATAAAAATCAACCCTTTTCTGAGGTTTGGAAAAGTGCAGCACTCATCATTGTTTTTCTTGTAGGCTGCTGGATCTGTGCTTCTGGCTTCTGGACAGTGTTGGAAGCTCAAATGGCAAAATATCACCACACAAGAATCTGCTGGAAAGGGAATATTGCATCCACATCAGAAATGGGATATGCCAATCCCAGCATAAAAGCAGTCTTGAGGTTGTGGCGTGTCCTGCAGAGTCAGGACAGCTACATGATGTTGGCCTGAACACCCAAACAACAGAGTTCATAACCCAGCTGAGATCAGGTTCTCTCACAACTGAGCATTAATATTTGGAGCAGCACTTAAAGTCCCCAGCTAAGATCAGGGCCCCCTTCACTAGGTGCTGTACAGACACATAGGAAGAGACAGCCTCTGCCCTATAAAGCTTACAATGTAAACAGGCCAGAGAGAACATGGTGGTGTCGTTAGCCCTATTTTCCAAAAGGATCACAGATCAATTCAGTGACTTGCCCAATGCCAAGTCTGTGGCAGATCTGGGATTAGAACCAGGCCAGAGCCATAATTATAGGACCTTCCTCTGCCATCCCTTGAAACAATATAACTTCTATTGGGGCAGACTGAGTGTTGAAATCTCTGATATAGGGTGAATTTCAGGAAACATACCCCCCTTTGGAATTTGGGGTTTGCCCAGAGCACCCTCTCCTACAGACTGGTGTCACGCTGCCATCAAAACCCTCAAAAGAAGAATACCAATTTCCTCATTGGCAAAAACACAAAATTGTGTCTCTCCTTTGTTTAAAGTTGATCTTAAGTTAAAGCATTTTCACAGCAGTTTCTTCTTCTGTATCTCCCACAATAAGAAGCTGCACCAAATTTCAGTGCACGGCAGACGGTG
Source organism: Podocnemis expansa (assembly GCA_007922195.1). Classification (NCBI taxonomy): domain Eukaryota; kingdom Metazoa; phylum Chordata; order Testudines; family Podocnemididae; genus Podocnemis; species Podocnemis expansa. Next base: position 54,901,851 of record ML681963.1, on the reverse strand, counting down.
GGGGCTGTTAATTGTTTTGCACCCCACCGTTGCAAAGCTAATAAATGGGCTTGAGAAGCAAACACATTGACAGCCCTGTTCACACATGAAAACAGTGATGGGAGGAAGCCTTTCAACTAGGAAGCAGAAGAAAGGGGAGATTGAAGCCAAAGTTTAGCATTACAAGCTGAAAGAAATATATGCCCTGGTGGCACCTTTGGTGTGGGTGACATGGCCCACCTGACTCCTAGAAGACCCAGAGAGATTCAGTGACTCATCCTGGGTCACTCGAGGAATCTGGAGCAGACCTGGGAATTAAAGCCGAGTCTCCCAAGTCCCAGTCCACTGCCTTCTCCACATTCATCATTAGATACAGTTTGTTCACTGCATCCTCTCAGTAGAATTGAGCTTCCGCAAGCCACCACAAGGCTTGTTGCTTGCCCCTTTCAGTTGCTTTGGTACATAGTACTGTCCTCTTCCCTGCATACCCAGGACGGCCTCAAGCCAATGTTGCCAATCAAGATATTCAAGCATGATGAGTGATGCCACAGGAGAGAAGGAAGGCACGTGGTGTGACGGAGCCACAGAGAAATCACTCCGGGGTCCCCTCTGCTCACAGCTAATCCAAACTCTGTTATAGTGGAGTCTTTCCAGTCCAGCCCAGGTCTCCACACTACTGTGTAGCCAGCTCCCAAATCCAGCCTCAAAGGGTCCATCCCCTGCCTGTCTGGATTCCTTTGTGGGGTCCTCCCTCCAGAAGGGTCCCGGGCAGCCCCAGTCAGGAGTGACTCTCAGCCAGTGTGGTAGTCAAAGGGCTTATTAGCAATCAAGTCCACACAGTGAGGATGGTTGGCTAACAGATTATCCAGGAGGTGTAGTAGTGAACCCCCAGCATGAGCAGATTCATACCCTAGGGACCCTTCCCTTTAGGCCCCGCTCCCTGACCCCTTCCTCTCCTCTTCGTCCTTTGTTTCTCTTCTCAGGCTAGGGAGCATCACCCCTTGGTCTAAACTGGTCAAAACCTGTGTGACAGGTGGGGGGGGGAGCTAAGGAGGAGCCAGGGAAGGTCTGCCTAAAAGCCCCTCCACCCTCTATGGTCCATATAATAATCACGCACCTGGGTCCCATCACCAGTATACAGGGAACAGAAAAGAAGAAAAATCATGGTATTACCTATGACATCCCAAACTAGCCCAAGAGAGGTTTCCCACTTCATCATACATAGGTCATGCAGTGGGTACAGTGTCTTTGTGAAATTAGTGGAGAATGAGGCATGGCTGATCGCTCACTGGCACAGACCCAACTGCATGAAGTTCTGAGCAGCTATGGCTGAAAGAGGGGTGGCTCTGAAGACAGCCCTTACCTGCAATGCTGAAGAGAATGCAGAAGTAAGAAATCTATAGATCATGTACCCTTGTGCTGGATTGTTCCCTGCAGCAACAGTGGTGATGGTGCCTTTGCCTGGTGCTAAAATGACTTAAGGGGGATTCATACATGGATGGATGGGCAGACAAACAGGCAGGAGCAGTAAGAGGACAGGAATGGCTGAATCATAAGCTTTATCCTTGAATGTGAGCAGTGTTGTTAACTCTTGCAGCATTTGGTGCTTCTCTTAAACTCTCAGCTCCTGGAGTCCCATGATTATGTGGGTAGCTACAAAGTTCTAGCCCTCTGGGCTGCTGAGAAAAGCTGATCAATATGATGCCTCGAGGCTAAAAAATGGGGGTGAATAAAAATACCCCAGTATTTATTCTTATGATTATTCTCTTGTGAGTTTAAATCAGTCAATCAATCAATCAATCAATCAGTCAAATCATAGGGCTGGAAGGACCTCTTGCCCTTCTTGGGGGATCTGCCTTCTGAGTTTTTAAAGTAGCAGGTTTGCAATGCTGAGTGGCTCTGCTAGGCTACAGAGTGGTCTTCATGTACCAGAGGGTGACCATTATTATCCTGTGATGGGCAAAGAAGGCAAGGGGCAAGGAGAGCAAAGTCCAAAATGTGTGTGTGTCTTGTAGATGAAACCTTAAAAAAAAAAAAAAATCAAACAAACAAGCAAGGTCTGTTTTGTGCTGTCTGTGTGTGCTTTGGTACACTTGGAAAATTTATCCTTCAATTTCAAAGTTTAATAATCTGTATTTGATGTATTTAAGTGGTTCAGAATATGAAGGAAGTCTAAGAAGAGTGTGTAGCTAATAAAAGAGGTAGGAGACTAATCAGAAGAAAAATTAGATTGAACGTATAGGAACTTTTCCTGAATGTAAGATCTTACAGACAGGGAATTGCCTCTTCCTTGCTAGATGCTGCAGATGCTTAGGACATATTGGGAACATGGCTGGATATTGCAAGCAGGAGTCCATGTTGCCTTTCCTGCCTTAGGAAAACTTCCAGCATCTTTATTTTCCTAACAACAAATCTGCTGTAGTTTTCTCCAGGTTACCAGTTTGAACCCAACTCAATCCCTACGGGTATGTCCACACAGGCTTCTTATTTCAAAACAACAGAGGCTGTTTCGAAATAAGAAGCAGCATGTTGAAACGATGCACCGTTATTTTGAAACATCGGGACCCACTGTTTCAAAATAATGTCCATTATTTCAAAACCATTAAACCTGGCATCTAATCGAAATAGCACATTGTTTCGAAACACCATTGTTTTGAAACAACTGTTTTGAAACAACATGTCCAAACGGCCTTGTTTTGAAATAACCATTTTGAAACAACAGCTATTTCAAAAGCAGGCTTTCCCTTAATTCGAATTAACAAACTGTTAATTCGAATTAACTTATTTCGAAATAAGGACTTGTTGCCTGAGCAGAGAGGCTACCCAGCGAATGGACCATGGAGCCTGAATTCCCCATTAGCAAAAGGAGAGAATAGCGAGAGGTGAAGCCTGGTCCCTCCAATTTAGACACTTATATTGGGGGTGTGGAGAAAGCATCAGAAAACCAGAAGTACTGCTGGCCTGAGAAAAGATCCGGGGCTTGGCGCACTGGGACTCAGGGCTCGCACTGCCACTGAGGGTAGCCCGGCAGCAGACCCAGGGCTTGGGCGCTGGGACTTGGGGCTTGAGCCCTGTAAGCCTAGCACCAGCAATGCCCCTGCAGAAAACACATCCATGGCCACCAGTGAGGACAAGAGCTGCAAACTATAAGAAACATAACATTGTTTTTTAGTTAAAAGGGGCTAGGGGCTAGACATCCTGGGTGCATTTCACAACCAACTCATTTCAAGGTCACCTGATTTGCTTTTAGGCTGCCTGAAACAGAATGTGTGGGTGGTCTATGACAGAGGCTTCCTGCTCACATCTATGGCTCTTCTCACAACTCCCCACAGAACATGTCAGTTTCCTTCTGGGGGGAAAAGTGTCCAGATCTGAGCACACTATTCCAGACCCAGATGTTCAGAGAAAGGCTCTGTGTTTCTCTGTACACAACCAGAGCCACAACTACCCTTTCTGTTGTTATAAAAACACCAAAAGCAAGATTGTGTTTAGTCATTAGGATAGTTCCTTAGCTCCCAGATTGGTAGCCAAACTGAAAAACTTGCAATAAACTAAAATACCCCACTAAAGTTATATTTTAAATCTGCTCCCAGATCAACCTGCTAACCAAATTTTGTTTATTAATGCATCAGCGGCAGATTTCTTTCCCCACCTCCTCATTTGGTTCAAAATGTAAACAAAGGATATGTGATTAAGATTCTTTTTCTGAGTTTACATGTCAAATCTGGAATCCCCCTCCTAATGAACAGTCATCCCCCTCTATCCTCAACTGCCCCATTATTCTCACAGCAACCTTCTGGCTGTTTGTTTTCAGAAGTGTGTAGAGTGACCTCAATATAATAAGTGACCAAGGCACTTCTAATCTCCTCTTTTAATTGATTACTTTTGGCCAAACCCTGATGCCTTGGGGCTATGGGGATGGGGGAGACCCACCCTCTGCAGATTAGCACCCTTTCGTTTACAGATCAGCCACTTTTTCAGTCCTTTGCCCTGCAGCAATGCATGAAAATAACACTAATCTCATTAAGAACAGAAGGGAGCCCTTCAAAGTTTATTAATAAAGGAAACAGACAGAGCGCCAGGCTTAAGGTTTGTTCTCCACTGGTCTGTTTCAGATTTCAAAGCTGGGGGAAGTAGCAGGGGCTTTTTGAGTTCCTGGATTTTGCTGGGGGTCAGGTTTTATCCTGCTGTCCCCCTCATTAGAAAGTTCAGTCTGAAGCTAACAGAAGCCACTGTATGTATAAATGCAGGCCTAGATCCAGTATGCTGACAAGTCAGAGCTGGGTTTGGCAGGCTGCAAGGTGTCAAAGTGTGTTGTGTGTGTGAGTCCACTACTGATTTGGGAACACAGGCTGGTGAGAAAGTGGAAGCTGCCTAGAGCAGTGATCTTCAAATCTTTTTCCTCAAGACTCAGTTGGAAAAAAAAAAAATCATTTGTCCATGACCCAACAATTAAATCTTTGAGCAATGCATTCCAGTCTTTTGGCAGTGGCAGCAGGGGGTGCCACAACCCAGTGCGTGAGGGTCTGCAACCCACTCCTGGGTTCTAACCCATGATTTGAAAATCACTGGCTAGTGACCACACCAGCAGTAGGCGCACTGAGCTGGCTAGGAGTAAAATCTCTAACCTAGGGCATTGGGGTTCCTGTCCAACAAAGTGCCATTTTTAAAGGAAAGGGCTCTTGTCTTAGACTCTAAAGAGCTGGTTAATTCCATGGTATGGCTAGCTCTTGCTTTGTTATTGTGCATTCCCAGGTCTTGGGTGTTTTCTTAGACCTGCCAGTGTCTTGAGTCCTGTGACTATACCAGACCCCCCACTTTAAACATTCATAGCCCTCATGGGTGTAGAGAAAAGTGAGACCCAAAAAGGCTCAGAAACCAGACTACCAATACAAATCTCATTAACAAACTCATGATTCTTAAGACAATCACTTATTTTGATGCCTCACATGATTTTGTACCATGTGGAGTTAACAACATGGATCACTTCAACTCTGTCTCTTTCTTCCCTCACAGGTAACACTTACATAGTGCTCCCTTGTCTCCACACCTCCTCCTTCCCTGGCAGATTAGACTGTAAAGGTTTATCTCCTCCCAGCCCCAAAGCTACCAAGCTGCCACAATACCCCTACACCTCAAGGCACAAGTGAGAGTTTAAACGTCTCCTGGCATTGCTGAGTAAAACTCTTCTTCAGCAGAGGGAGACGCTATAAGAAACTGCTTTCTTCAGCTGAAAGCAAGTTGCTTCCTCCCCAGCCTCAAAGCTACTGTTGAGCAGCTCCCTTGCCTAACAAAGCCTGCAGCAGAGAACAGCTCAACTTGTTTTATTGCAAACCTCAGCATTTGCACCACTGCTTCACTAGCAAAAGCCTGAGAGTGCTCCTGCACCTCCTCTTTATGCTCAATCTTGTTCCCACCCACTTAATAAGCTGCTAAATTGCACAGCTGCAATGACTTAAATCCTCAGCACGCTTCCCAGCAGTTTTTAACCTTGTCTCACATCAGTGGCTTTAATGGGAGATGAGAGAGTTGCATGATATGTTACCAGTGCACTGCACTCTTAACTGGGCTCCTAACATAGTCCAGGGCAGGTGTCTCAAACTCAAATCATCATGAGGGCCACATGAGGACTAGTAGAGGGCCACATAAGGACTAGTACATTATCCCGAGGGCTGCACCACAGAAACCTTTTCATACAACTATATTGCAAATATTGGTAACAACAGTGTCATTGAGGGCCACAGGAAATACCCTTAGGGGCCACATGGGGCCTGTGGGCTGTGTGTTTGAGACCCCTGGTCCAGGGAGACCCCCTTCCCCGCACCAGTCTGATTGGCATTCTATTTACAATGATGCATTAATTCTGTGGGTGAAAATCAGGTGAGGTGAAATAAAAGCCAACCTGAAACTTGGAAGTTCAGAATAGTTTGGTCAATTTATTGCTTAGCTTCATGTACCGCTGCACTGGTCATTGCTGCTTTCAAGATGTTTGTAGCACCCATCAGTCCTAGAAACATTGGTCTAAGAAAATGCACCTAAAGTCATCACAGTCCTGAGCACACTGATATTTACCACATAGGAATCTTTCCAACAAGTCCTTAAAACCCACTGTTGTTTTGGACATTAAAGACCTCTGACCTTATTTAGAAAGTAGAGTTTTGTTCTTGACTAGAACTTGCTCTCCGGTTGTTGTGCTAGTTGCTTGCTCTTCTCCACCCCAGAAGCAAATGCATTTCAGCGCTGCTCTAGGGAGACTGGTGTAAAGCACTTCTAGGGCTGAAAGTTGTTCTCAGAATGTTATGCCTGGCCAGCCCTAAAGTGGACATGCAGGGACATCATTACCCAAGAAGGGATGTGGACAAGTTTCCTAGAGCAATTTCCAAGGTTTTTGCAAGACTCCTGTCTCCCCTTTTCAGGACCCCGCATACAGAAGAACTGAGGTAGCTCATTGGACAGGGTTTTAAACACCCACTTTCCCTGTTTGCCACATAGACTAGCTGGGTTTGGATGACAGTGCTGGGACAAGCCAAGAGAGTGGTAGGGGGTTGCTCTGAAGATCTGCCAGCCACCGCACCCTTAGGATAGTGGTTTTCAAACTATGGGTCAGGACCCAGTATTGCAGACCCTCAGGTACTGGGTCACGGCATCCCCTGCTTCTGCCACCGAATGACAGGAATGCATTGCTGAAAGATGCAATTGTTGGGTCATGGGCATAAATGAGTTTTTTTCAACTGGCTCTGAAAAGTTTGAAAACCACTGCTCTAGGACAGGGCAACTGCAAGTTTAGTGCTACCTATATACAGCGCTGCTATACTGGAGAAGCCTGGGAGAGAATTCCTTTCACTCAGGTCTAGCTTCTTTACTCAGCTACTTCAGATTAAGGGTGGCAGGACCTGGGAGGGTAGATAGCTCACCTGACAATTTTTAGATGGGGAAACTGAAGCACACCATGGCAGACATGATTCACCCTAAGTCACTCTGCAGCCAGTGGCAGAGCTGAGCTAGGATGCAGGATTTGGACTTTGTTCTTGCCAGTGTCACCAATTCCCCTGGGATGGTCCACCTCTGGAAAACAGGACTGCTGGGCTCTCATCTCACCACTGCTGCTCAAGGGTTAAAGTAAGGGGGAAACGCCTCGGACTGCTGTTCTTGGGCCCCTATTTTTAAGGGAACAGAGTTCCAGGACCCCCTAAAAATAGAAAGAACACACCAGAAAGCAGCATTCCAGTGCATTTTCCCCAGGGCCAGCTGGGGGAAGGGGCTGTGGGCTGGGGCGAGCCCAGCCATCCCTCCCCCACTTTCCTGGCATCTGTGTTGGCCCTGCCCCTTCCTGCTCAACCCAGAAGGTGCGTGCAGTCCAGACCCAGTCTTCACCCCGTGCCCCTCTTGCTGGCACTGCAGCTTCCCTGACCCCAGTCTGGCTCCTTGGCCAAGGCGGTAACACAGGTAAGGGGGTTGGGGACAGGCAGCCAGCCAGTGGGGAAAGCATTGGGGGTTGGAAATAAGGGGTCAGGATGGTGGGTTGGGGAGGTGTGGAGGGAGTTGGGGGTCTGAAATGGGTAGAGTGATGGTGGGGGAGCTGGAGGGTGGGGGGTTAGGAGGGCTGGAGTGCAAACATGGTAGCAGGGAGCTTAGGAATGGGGATTGGTGCAAGGAAGACATGGAGAAGGAGGTATCTGATGGGGGCACGTGTTTTGGGGGCAGTAGCTGGTGTGGAGGCAGTAGCTGGGGGCAGGCATTTGTGGGCCAGTAGCTGGGCTGGGGGGCAGGCATTTGTGGGGCAGTAGCTGGAGTGGGGGACAGACATTTGGGGGTGCAGTAGCAACAGTGTGTGAAGGGGACCTGGACCTGTAGGAAGGGGGCTTGGACCTGTGTGAAGGGGGCCCAGAAATTGAGGGGGGTTTCTGGGTCTGCCAAAGTATACTTTAACCCCTGCTGCTACTGGCTTGCTCTGGGACCTTGGACAAGTCACATCACCTTCCTGGGTGTCAGTTTCCCTATGGGGATCTGTGTTAACACATTTGTTAAGCACTTTCAGATATATGGATTAAAGGCTTTCTATGAGTGCTAAGCAGGGCCGTTAGAGTTACAGCGGAAACAGTTTATGAGAGGCAATTCAATTCTCTTAAGCTCCCTCAAAGAGCTATGTGTTGTTAAAAATATATCCTTCATCAAGTGCTTCGAAGTTGAGATGTGTTTCAAGAGCTGATCCTTGATTTATTACCTGCTTTCAAAAGGAGGCAAGATAATACAGATGCTTTAATGACACCCATGCTTACTTTATGATTCATCTTCCTGCAGAAATGGCAGCTCAGAGTTTGCAGGGCTGAACTTTGGGGCTGGGATCTTCAAAGGTGCCTAAGGGGTTTGTATACTCAAGCTCATAATTCCCTTGCACTTCTGAGTAAATTTCAGACTATAGACAAAACTCTCACTCAGGGGGATTCCCTATGAAGGGTATTGCATGTTTGATTGTATGGTGGCAGCTGGATGAGGCATCTTCATGCCTTGCTAAAGTGAATTACTGGCAAAAGGTGTTTGGTTGGCAGCTGTGCTATACAACTTTCTCTGTATCTGCAGACCACATACAGCTTGGGCTGTAGCATTGCAGGCTTCCCATGCTGTGATCCTGAGCTACACACATAGTAAAAGACAGTCCCTGTAATGAACAATTTACAGTCTAAATTGACAGGGGAGGCAAAGAGATATTTTTATCCCCATTTTATAAATGGGGAAACGAAGGCATATCAAGATTCACGCTCACGCAGGGAAACCCTGGCAGAGCCAGGAACCCAGACGGTCTGAGTCTTACTCCAATGCTTTCAGCACAAAGTCCCCTCACTGAGTGCCAGCTGTGCTAGAGGATAGTTCTTTCTACTGTGAATGCTTTCCCTTTGGCATTCTCAAAGAAAAAGAGGCTACCCAATGGAACTGAAAGGCAGCCCATTTAAAACAGCATAACTAATCTATGGAACTCCCTGCCACATTGTATCACTGATGCAGGCTGCTCAGTAAGATTAAAAACTAGACATCCATCTGGATAAAGAGAACACTCCAGAGTTACATAAAACAGGTGCCAAGTTCCAAAGAGGTAGCTGTATTAGTCTAGTTCAGCAAAACAAGCAAGGAGTCCTGTGGCACTTAAAGACTAAGAAATTTATTTATCGCGTGAGCTTTCATGGGAGAAAATGCTACATAGTCAGACACTTTGAAGAAGGGGGAACTTACAGAATGAGAGGCAAATAGGTGCAACATCTTGAGTACGCATTGCTTTCTTGGATGATGTCACCACACAGCAGCCACTCAGCAACTCTTGTGCTGCAGTATCATTTCTGGGTGAGTCATGTCACAAGATAGATCTCAGAATTACGGCACTCAGTTATTTCCCCCCCCCATTGTCTTTATCAGCCATCATTTAAATGATCTTCTCTTTCTGCAGAGCAGTAAGGACAAATAGGAGTGATTAGACCAGAAATTCAAGCCTCTGTGATGAACTAGCCTGGAGAACTGAGAGTAAAACTGTCGTCTTCTCTCTACCTTGTATGTGTCTTTGTCATTTCTCCCTTCAAGGGATCTATTCTTCTGTGTCACCGGAAATACCCTTCATCATCATAAGGATGCTTCCCCCATGCACCATATGGGAGATGAGTAACCAGCCATCATTAACAAAACATAGGGGTTGTTCATGTACTTTCCCCGCTGTTTAATGTGCTTAAGAAAGTTAATATTTGCCCCATCTGTGTACACTGCACAAAAGCAACAAAATTAGCTGAGAGAGGCATTTTAGCTGTCTCCCATTGGCCACTGGTTTCCTGACACAGAAAATCCACATATATGACATAGTCAAATGCATTTCAACAGGGTTTGGATCAGTAGCAGGCTTGTGGTTTTCAGCTTTAGTACAAGAAAATTTCTGGTGTACCTTGCCGTCCCTGCACCTTGTACTGTCCATCTATTCCTGTACCAAGTGGGTGTAAGCCCCCACCTTTCTGACTGGGCAGCATTTACACTTGCTTTATCTTGATCGAAATGGCTGCCTGAAGGCAACAGGGAATCAGGCCCAGACACTCTGGAAAGGAAGAGACAGGACTGGCTCTTGTCTACATAAGGAATTTGCACTGATTTAACTAAGGTGTGATTTTTAAACAGATTGCGTGAAAAGTATTATTAACTGATTAGGCATCAGTTGAAGGAAAGTCACTCTGATACTAAGTTTCCACCCAATCTGTTTAAAAACAGATATAAGCTGGTTTTGAACTGGTACAGCTTGTGCAGACAAGACTCGAGCATCCCAACCCTGACTACAGCCTTGAAGGCTTTGGTTGCCTCCAATACCCTTTCCTTGTAAGATTCTGGGACAGTGAGTGAGCCTTGCTGTGTGTGTGTTGTACAGCATGTAGCACAATGCTTAACAAACACACAATGACTACTTAGAATGTAGGCTCTGGACACCAGAGGGGCCATGACATCTCAATGGTCATATCACAGAATCATAGAATCCTAGGGTTGGAAGGGACCTCATAGGTCATCTAGTCCAACCCCATGCCAGAGGCAGGACCACTCCCACTAAACCACTCCAGTCATGGTTTTGTCTAGCCGGGCCTTAAGCACCTCCAAAGATGGAGATTTCACCACCTCCCTAGGCAGCTCATTCCAAGGCTTCACCACTCGCCTAGTAAAAAAGTTTTTTCTAATATCCAGCCTCGACCTCCCTAACTGCAACTTGAGACCATTGCTCCTCGTTCTGTCCTCTGTTATTACCGAGAACAGTCGAGCTCCATCTTCCTTAGAGCATCCCTTCAAGTAGTTGAAGGTTGCTATCAAACCCCCCTCAATCTTCTCTTCTGCAGGCTAAATAAGCCTAATGCTTTCAGTCTTTCCTCATAGGGCTTGTGCTCCAGCCCTTTAATTATTTTGGTTGCACTCCTCTGAACTCTCTCTAGCATGTCCCTGTCCTTTTTGTAGTGGGGAGCCCAAAACTGAACACAGTATTCTAGATGTGGCCTCACCAGTACAGAATAGAGGGGAATGATCACATCCCTTGATCGGCTGGTAATACTTCTTTTGATGCAGCCCAGTATGCCATTGGCCTTTTTGGCCGCAAGAGCACACTGCTGACTTATATCTAGCTTCCCATCCACCATGACTCCCAGGTCCTTTTCTTCACTGCTGAAACTTAGCTGAATGTTTCCCAGCCTGTAGCAGTGCATGGGGTTTTTTCATCCCACATGCAGGATTTTACTCTTGTCCTTATTGAACCTCAAAAGATTTCTATTGGCCCACTGTTCCAATTTATCTAGGTCTCCCTGAATCCTGTCCTTGCCCTCCAACGTGTCATATCACTTTAACTCAGAAACAAATGCCCCTTTTGAAGGAAGAAATCCCAGACTATTCCAGCCATTTCTTGAGAAATTTTTGAAATCATTATTTGGTCTGAACTGTCTTGGTGAGCATCTCTCAGTCACTGGGGTGAGCATTGACTAAAGACAGACTGACAGCTGCCTGCCAGGCCTGCCTGCCTCCTGCCCACTTGCAATGCCATCCGTTGTGGTGAATTTCAGCTCCCCCGATCTCTGCATCTTGGGGCTGTGGTTCTTTGTCAGCTTGTAGGTGGTGGCAGCAGCACAAAAGGCCTTGCTGTGCACAAGTTCAACTCCATAACTACAATCCCACATCTATTTATAGAGCCAGATGTCTTTACCAAAGCAAAACAAACAAGGAGTCCTGTGCCACTTTTAAAGGCCAACAAATTTATTTATCGCATGAGCTTTTGTGAGAGAAAATCCCGTTTCATCATGCTTGAAAATGGAGAAGTTTAGATGAATGAGAGGAAGATAAATGCAGGGATGTCTAAATCACAGGATCAGGTCAGACTATTACAGCAAATCAGTGACAGAAGTAACTCATCCTTATTATGAAGCCACACTGTTATTCCATCACATTGAATATTAATAGTAAATAATAGATACTATTACTTTAATGTAACATGTCAGATTGTCAGACGTGGCCACTCACTGTGCATGGGCAGTGATGGGTACTGTGAGATGCAGAATGGACAGCTGTACTAGTTGACGTGTACATGCCAATACGGCACTAACACATTCAGTTTAGGTCACTTGTTTTGGAACGGGATCAGACTCCCCAGTATGTGTGCATGAACTCTTCTATTACCAGCTAGGAGAGACCAAGCTCTTTGCAATGCGAGAGGTTGGAGCAGAACTGGTCAGAATTTTTTTGACATTTTGTTGTTGTTGTTGTTGATGATGATGATGAAAAATGGTGGTTCACTGAAACAAAGACTTTCCCCAGGAGAAGGAAGCTTTTAACAAATTTCCCAACTCAAGCAGATTGGAGGGATGGGGTGGTGGGGGAGGGCTTTGCAATGGACATTTTGACGTACTCTAAGTGAAAAATTGTGTTTCTCTGATTTGAAATGACTTTTCCTTTTGCAGTTTAAAATGATCACAGTTTTAAAAATTAAGAAGAAATGGTCAAAATTAAAATGAAAAGTTTCAAAATTATTACAACAAAGTTTTGATCCACACAGGCCAAAAAAATTTCACAGTTTTACTTTGAGAAAATTTGAGATTTTTATTTTTCAGCCCAATTTGAGATGGGAACATTTTTGAAATCTGAGAAATATTCACAGGCTGGGAAAACTCTCCCAGACTCCCACCTCATTCTAATTGGGGATTCAGAGTTGATGTCATTGTTGTCAATGGCCAGACTGTGGCTGGCATCAACAGGAGGCTAGAGAGGATGGTGAGTTTAAAAGGCGGAAGTATTTCTCAGTCACTTCTGAGGAAGTGAGGTGGCTGTCATGGATAAAATGAACACACTGGTCAGCAGATTCAGCCTACGTATACCCAAATTCAGGCTTTCTGGGCCACAGTACCTATGGGCTAGCGCAGCATTTAAGTGTTTTCTAGGACTTGTACTGGTTTCTCTGCACAGAGACAAAATCCATCCTCCTAGGTTTCACACAGGGTCCCCTTTCCCTCCACCTGAACCCCATGTTAAGGGTTGTAAAGAGGGTTATGCAGCATCCAGGGCACCATGCATTGGCCAGAATACAGTTCAAGCCCCCTAAAGTTTAATATTTCTTCACCCGGGCTGTCTGGGGGAGTGAACCAAGGAATGAAGGGAGTTTGAAGGCAGGATGAGAAGGAGGGAGGGTCCCAGGCTGTGATCCCTTCAGGCCTTACCTAATCACCATCGCTCTGCATTATTACCCTGCCTAACGCGGCATGCTTTTAAATAAAATATGCAAAGATTTCTCAAATTATTTCCCTAGGGGCGAGTGCGTTTTCTATCTTCGCTCGTGCATGTTAATCTGAAAAATGCAAATCACACACACACACACACACACACACCCATCTGTTGGGGATGGCCATTTATTAACTTTTTTTTAAAATGTGAAATTTTTCTTCCTTTTTTATATGAAAAAGCAATGAGGTTTGTTATCTCTTCCTTTTCTTTCTTTTTTTTTTTTTTAATTTAATTTGGAGAGAACTGTTTTTAATAGATTAAAAAAATAAAAAATGGCCCTAAGGTGCGCAGGATTACAACACTCTTGATACCAGAGTTTTAATCAGAGTTTGCTCTTATAACTGCATGAGCACCTGGCCTGTTCACAGTGGAAATTCTACAGTTACGGGGACAGGATATTTTTGGGGACTAGTTTTAATTTCCTGGCCCCAAGCCCAATAATACCAAATTGTAGAAGTCTTGAGTTGTCCTTACTTTGTTTTATATTTTGTACACACTAACACTCTCAGCATAGTAATAGTAGCCTTTGAAGTCAATGGGATTTCTCACCTGTGTAAAGTTTGTACAGCGCCTAGCACAATGAGGCCCTGGGCCATGGCTGGGACTTCTAGGGCTACCACCAAACATATGATCAACAATAATATAACTGTAATAAAGTGAAGCACTTCTCTAACCTGCAGCTACACTGTGCATCTCTCAGAAAGGTGTCCTAGTCTGCTACTGGCTTTGGACTAGGAGAGAAGTCTCTTTTGGCTCAGGTACTAGACGTTTTTGCTGTTACACAACGTGGTCCCAGGTTGAAAATCCATGTATCGGTGACCCACTTAATTGCTGACGTACACAAATATTTTGGAATATGAGATGGAAGATGATGGTCAAGTGGTAAGAGAACCACCCTCAGACTTCGGAGATCTGCAGCCAAGACCCAGACTCCCTTTGTGACCATGGACAAGTCAGTGTCTTAGTGTCTCAGTTTCCCATCTAAAAATACTGCTATACATCACAGAGGCATTAAAAAGGCACCCTTAACAATGCCTGCAGATGAGGGAGTGGTGTTGAGCATTACAGTAATTAGATATGTGATGTGATTGTGAGGCACTCAAACACTACAGTAATAGGAGTCATGTAAGACTCTAAAACAGATCTGAAAGAACCCCAGCTTTTTTACAGCTCAACTCATGTTTCTTCTTCTCCATCTCTGTATTTCCATGGCTTTAAATGCTTTATCTGGGCCCTGAGTTGGCCAGCAGAGATCTAGCCACAGCTTGATGACCGCATTTGCCTAGGCAGGTTGTGGAATCTCCATCACTGGAAGTTTTTAAAAGCAGGTTAAACAAACACCTGTCAGGGATGGTTTAAAGACAGTACTTGGTCCTGCCATGAATGCAAGGGACAGAAATCGTTGACCTCTCATGGTTCCTTCCAGTTTCTATTAATCTATTCTATGAGCTGTGCTCAGTGTCAATAGCTCTGATGGCGCCTTATGGGCCAGCTTTGGCTGTTTCACTCCCCATATGTTACCCCAAATGGTGGCAGAGGGGACAACTCAGGGCAGAGCTTGGCACTTCCATTTATGTTGAAGGTGTCATACAGGCATTGGGCCACATTCATTCTGGCTGGAGTGCCTGGGAAGTGGCCCCAGAGACAAATGCGGCCTATTAATGAATTAAGTAACAACGCTGCTTCCTTCACACCAGCCTTGCTGGTTCTAAGTATTCTTAGTCCACTGTCCTGTAGCTGGAAATGAATGAACAGAAAGGTGAAATGACCTGCTAATAGCCACGAGCAACAAGTCAATGGTGAACCAAGGGTTTGAATCCAATAACACTTGGCTTCTTATTCTTCTAGCTCAGGGGCATCAAAGGACTTTGAATGCAGCTCCTGGAGCCCACTGTCTCTCACTCAGTAGGAAATGCTGCCTTCCTTTGCATCCATGTCCCCCACCGACTCCTCCCCAAACTCTGAATTTGTTCCTTACCTGTTTACTTTTGGTAAGCTTCAACTCCAGTGTGGTTTTCACACAGGCCAGGGCTCCAAACACCCTGAAATCCAGAAACCTTCAGCAGCTCACTGCCATCTCTAGTGAGTACAGCAAGGCTCACGGAAGTGCCTTGCTGACGACTGATTGTTTGGCGTACAGAAGGAGGAGCTCGTGAAACCTCCCCACTGAAGTCCTTAGCCAGTTCAGAGGCCTAACAGAAAATCTCTGGGAAGATCTTCTTTTCCAATATTTGGCACAACTTTCAATCCCTGACTGACAGCCTAGAGCATGTGTTCAAATCCAAACCTGGCAAGAGGATAGGCTTGTCAAATCTGAGGCTTTGATTCCCACCATGTTGTACTGTGTGGCCAATCAGCAGGTCATGGTGACAGTGGAGATGGAAGGCATGTCTTCCGTCATGAAAGCATAGATCTCTATCATTTGAACTAAAGTAGAACATCAAATGTTTTTTAGCAGCATAGTGTCTATGACACACAGTTGAGTACTACTCATTCATTCCCCCAGAAGACAATGCTATGCACACACATCAGCCAGTTAATTACTAGGTGTTCAGAGCGTCCCACATGGCATGCCTGATATTTATGAACTCCAGGCACCGCAGGCAGAAGCAGAGGCCTGGGGGACATTGAGGAGGCCAGAGAAGCACACAGAAGGCCTAAGAGCATATCCATCACCATCCCTTGAGCTCCATCTTTAGGATTCCTCCACAATGTCATTAAAACAGCAAAGAAAAAAACAACCCTTGTATTTTCCATGACAAGAACCTAAGCTGACAGAGTTCAGCATATAGAGCATAATTGGCAGCCTCTGCCCAGGAGAGGCCTGAAACAAACTTGCTTGGAGACTAAATTAGATCTCATCCCTATGCCTCCAGGTTACAGCGGCTGGGTTGTCATGTGGGGTGTGTAAAGGGGGGAGTAACTGGGACCACAGCATTCCGGACTGGACTGGGGCAATGAGATTGGATTTGCAACCACTGTGCTTTCGGGAATATTAGTGTTCACCTGAGTAATGAGACAAAAAGGGGAGAAAAACACACATGAAAAGGAAAGGAAAAACTCTTAGGAAATAAGATCAAAGTCTGCTTTCAAAAATGTTGTCCTGCAGCTAAACAGAAACCTAGATAACCCTAACTGTAGCCGCTGAATGCAGCTCTCCACACAGTCAGGGGAAACAATGTGCAGACGGTTTAAAAGCAAAGCAGGAAAAATAATGGATGTTCTCACAGGGCAGCTCTGACTTCTTGTATCTTTAATTCCCAGAGTTAGCGTGAGTTACAGTGAAGTGAGAGAGTTAACTGATGCCAAATAGGATGGGTGTAGCTAGCAAATGGACATCAGATTTGGGAAACGTGTACTTTTTATATTGCCAGAAATATTGTGTACATCTGGCGCTACCACATATGAGCTACCCAAGACACATGAGTACTACTTGTGCCGCCAAATGCCCTTCCTATATAGCCAAACTCACTTGCCTTTAATATTTCATTTTGCTCTAGACACACCCATTTAAAATGGTGGCAGAAAGCATTCTGATTCACACCTTCCACAGGGCAGAGCCCATAATGTGGACATCCAAATGAAATGGAGATAGGCATGAAGTGAAAATTACATGGTTAGAGTGAAGGAAAGGGCTGGAAAGAACCCAAAGACCTATATACTTTTGAGGAAAGTACAGTGTAGACAGATCTTGAGAATAGTTTTCTGCTTGATTGTGCTTGTGGCATTCCTGCTTCAATACCCAGCAGCCCGGAGGAAAGCTCAGAGGCTCCATGAAAATGAAAAGAAATAAAAAATAAACTTCCCAGGGCCTGATTCACCATTGTTCTGCATCTTGCATAGCCTTGCACAAAATGAGTGCAAAATGGGAGGAGGACTCAACTGCTTCAAAATATAAAGGAAGTATTTTAAACTGAATCTGCGCTGATGTAACACTTACCCAAGAAGCAAGGAGAACTTTTCATGCTTAAAAAATACCATTTACTTGGCAGGGTCTCAGGGTAGGGCAGCTAGTCATTGGACGCAGGTGTCCAGATCTTACTGCAAACAAATTCAATTCTATACATTCAAAATGAAACCCAACTCTGCTAGCATCCATAAGCATATTTTATTACATCCTGTCAAAGAATCCATGCGCTTCAGGGGCCTGGCTGGAATATAAAACACTAAGCCAAGTGTTTAAAGTTTAGCAAGTCTGTTCTGATTTGACTTTGTTCATCTTCAGCTCAGCTGCAATGACCTTGTGACCTGCTTCTGCAATTCCCCTGGGATCAAGAAGTATTTGCTGGCTTTGGCTGCCTCTGGGCAAGACAATTCTGTTTGGGCTGATTATCACTGGAAAGGAACGCAGAGGTCTGCATTGCAAGCAGGTGTTTACCTGCCCTGAGCACCTGAAATGCTAGTTATCTTCTGCCTCACCTCAGCCTCACTCCCTCATCTGTAATGTTTAATAAGCACTCAGAAGTCAGGTTTATAAGAAGAGGCAATAAAGAGTCAGTTTTTATTCAGTGGATGAGCACTCAGCATAGCCTTAGTCTGATCAGGCTTCTGAAAAAGGCCAATTTTCTTTCTGGCTGTGTTCACACACAGGGGGTTATTTTGATACGGTTGTTTCAAAATAACTTGTATCGAAATAACGCCTTATTTCGAAATAACTTATTTTGAATTAGCAAAAAAGTCACTTCGAAATAAGGAGAAAAGCCAGAATCGAAATAGCAATTCCGGACAACAGTTATTTCGAAACGACTCACCGTCGCTTTGAAACAACATGTTCAGACGATGGTTGTTTCGAAACAAGTCATTTCGAAACCACCATTGTTTCGAAACAACACGTTTGCACGGCATTGTTTCGAAACAACCATTGCAAAACAATGTTGTTTCGCCCACAGACTAGGTTTAACTTGTTTCGAAACAACCGTGCATCATGTGAACAGCCGAAACCTTACTTCGAAACAACCTACGTTGTTTCGAAATAAGGAGGCTGTGTGAACACACAGGAGTTGTGTGGCACTTTAAGACTAACAGATTAGTCTGAAAGTGCCACACAACTCCTTGTTGTTTTTTCACTGGACTAGACTAACACGGCTATCCCTTTTTAAAATTGTGTGAACACAGCCTCTGTGTAGGGATAGATTGCCTGATCGAGATGTAGATCAGATATGTGTGTGGACACTGACTGCTACCTATATATTGACAAAGTGGGATTTTCTTCCATGAAACCTCATGCAATAAATAACTTTGTTAGTCTTTAAAAGCACCACAGGACTCCTTGCTTGTTTTGCTGAACTCGACTAACATGGCTACCCCTTTGGAACTCATCCACATGAAATATGTGATAATGCCTATTTCACATTCAGCATCCTCAGAGTCCTATCACATGTGTTAGTAGTGATTGGCCAAATGTTTCCACCAAGACCATTTTTCATCCAGAAATTGCCATTGTTCCTAAAATGAAAATATTCATAGACATTTCATGTGTTTGGAAATTTTTCACTTTTTCAGTGAAATATCAGAAAAAGATGAATGCCACCACAAGCTGAGACAATTTTTGTTTACATTTTTCAGTTTTCTTGTCCTGAGCTCTTTCTGTTTTACCAATGGAAAAAAGGGAAAGAAAGAGCATATGAGGCAGGAAAAAAAAAAAAAAAGGTTGGACTTACAGTTTTTCATTGGAATATGACATTTTTTCCCAAGAAATTTGAGGAAAAATAATTTTTTTCCCTGAAATTTCCCTCAAAACCCAATTGGTATTTTGGAATAATTCTAGATATCAGCATTCCTTTATTTCAACTTGACATTTACCCTTATATATCTTCTCTTTTTATCTCTATTAATACCCCTGAGGCAGCATTTTAAACTTGGAAATATCTTAATCTCCAATTTGGTCAAAAGAGTCTGAAAATATTTTTCAAAGTCACATAGATTTGAGTCCTGTCT
This sequence comes from Podocnemis expansa, assembly GCA_007922195.1. Classification (NCBI taxonomy): domain Eukaryota; kingdom Metazoa; phylum Chordata; order Testudines; family Podocnemididae; genus Podocnemis; species Podocnemis expansa. The sequence continues at coordinate 54,882,666 of ML681963.1, read as the reverse complement.
GTATCCATCTGGTTTCTTTATGAGATGGCCACTAAAATGACTTATAATTGTAACAATATCTAGCTCTTATCTAATATTTTTTATCTGTACAAAGGCAGGCCAATATCATTATCCCCATTTTACACATAGGAAAAGTGTGCAGTTTTCATTCCAGGACAATTATCTTGTGATTTCTGCCTGATGCCACTGGTACACAGCACCTTTGTGGAAAATGGAATCCTTATTTATCTGTTCCATAGCAACAGGCTGCATTTATTCATAAAGCATGCATCTTACATGCAACTAACTTATCAGTAGTTAAAATCTAATATGTGAAAACTGGTGATCAGCATTTTTAACTTCCCAATTATCTTCCCAATGACAGAAAATGTCATTTGCTGCCTATTACTTAAAACGGATCTTTGATCACACATTTAAAGGGAAACAAACATTGTCCTCTCCCCATAAATCTCTATAAAGCTGCTTTACATAGAGGAATGGAATGGGCATTTCTGCTACTAACTTTGTTTTTACCTGGATCATCAATTAAGCCATCTGCTCAGTTTGAGTCTGATTTTTCTTTACATTATGCCTATACTCTGAGTGGGCGGTATGATTCCTGGCTCAAGGAGATATACCCATATTAGCTCTCATTGAGCTAATGCACTAAAATAGAGTGTAGCTGATGCAGCACATGAGCTATGAAAGTGGCTTGGAACCCCCAATACCTGCCTATGGGCTTGGATGAGTAGGGATTTGGTGTGAATAGCCCCTCCCTCAGCTTCCCTTCCTGCTGCTATGCTCTGTTTTTAGCACACTAGGTTGATCAAAGTTACTGAGAGTATGTCTTCTCCAGTATGGAATTATACCCGCCAGCTCAAAGTATAGATATACCCTGGCACTCTCACCTTCATACTACCTGAGTGGTATATCAGGACCTAGTGTAACTGAGAATTCAGAGCTTTATAATCAGATCCAATACAGAAAATGTGTTCCAGCTTCTGGAACACAGCTGGTTTTTAAGTGAGAAGAGGCTCATGACTGAGGTTCCAAAAGTGTGATGTGTACTATTGTGGAAGCTACCAGATTGCACGCCAGAGGTGACTGCATTTCAGCAAGTGAGTAAATGGACTCCTGTAGATAGATGTTCAAATTGGCTTTGGGGTCTTTTAGGATGGAAGTGCTGTAGGAGTGTGAGACCTTCTTATCACCTCCCAAGTACCTGGACGACCCATCAGAGGTGTAAATGTTCCATCCTTTTGGCTGTGAGTTTTCTAAGGGATCATTGTTCTTCAAGCACTGCTCGGATGCATTCAGTAATAGGTGTCTCTGTGCTAGAGTGCCGGATTGGCCAGAAAATTTTTGTCCTAGCCTGTCAGGAGAGGATAGGCGGCCTCTGCCCCTCGTGCCATCCCGTGGCTATATATACAGCCATCTCCCAACCCCCTCCTATGTTTCATTTTTTCTGCCTTGCACGTCAGATTTGGAACATCTGCTCCTTGCTAACGCAAGCAGACTGTCCTCCTCCTTCGAGCTTGTCACCCAACTGGGAGCACCTCTTCGCGGACATAGTCCCACCACAGGAGGCTTCCATTGTCGGGCCAGAACATCATCGAATATGCCAGGGTTTAAACCCTCCTCCGAGTGCAGCAAGGCCTTCCCCCGGCATGATCCCCACGGGAAGTGCCTAGGCAAAGACCACTTGGTCTCAGCCTGTTCCCTGTGTCTCTCCTTTAAACCTCGGACCATCAAGGAGAGGGAACAATGGCACCATGCCTTAGGCTCTGAGCAGGCTCGGCACTCTTCACCTGAGGCTTTGGGTTCCCTCCCGGCGCCGAGACGCAGCTCGGCACCGGAGCCCACATGGCACTGTACCACTGGTAGCCGCCGCCGCCGCCGCCGCCGCCGCCGCCGTACAACTCAGTGCCAACTCTAGCACCACAGCGCCAACCCGGCACCTCGGCACCGCTTGAGGTTGCCCCCGGCACTCCAGCACAGTCCAGTACCGCCAGTACCCAGATCACCCCGGCGGCACAGCTCAATACCACTGGTACCTGGATCACCCCGGCACCATTCACCGGCATCTCCAGCACCATTGGCCCGGTACAGCCCAGCGTCGTCTGTACCAAGTTCACCTCGGCACCGACCGCAGTCACCCTTGGCACAGCAGACTCGGTACAGCCCGGTACCGCTGGAGCAGGAGCCCTCCCAGCCAGGCAGCCCCCCTTCGCTAGGCAAGGACTTGCCACGGGGCCGCTCAGAGTCACTCCTCATGCCATCAACCCCTGAAGCGGTGGAGGCCACTCAAGCCCTCCTCCTACTTCCCACACCTCCTGCCCTAATCCCATCCAGAAGGGGCAAACCGGCCTTCACGTCCAAGGCCTGGGTCCATCGTGGGTGTCGCTCTCCCTCGCCATATAGCCCTCCGTTGTCTACTCCATTGGGCCCTGGTACCATAGGGCCATCCCCACGGCAACATATCACTTTGCTGTCGCCAGTACCGCCCCTAGAGTCTCACTCTCCTTCCCCCACTTCCAGCCTGGATGAAGGGCCATCGAGGGGCTCCAAGTGACCTCGGCGCCACACTTTGGAACCATCACCATTCCATTTCTGCCCACAGGAATGGTCTTCCTGGGAGACTCCCTCCCCATCACAGAGAGCTCCTGGTACTGCCCTGTCCCCAGCACCGGGTTCCTATATGGGGAATCTGTCGGCGCACTTTGACTTGTTGCGCCGTGCTACAGCCCATCTAGGAATGGAGGTTCAGCCCTCAGGTCCCCCTCCAGATACCCTCTTCGGGCCAGCCTTTGCCTCGGCAGAACCCCTGACAGTCCCACTTCATCCGAGTGTCTGGGACCTCACATCATCCCAGTGGCAGAGCCCAAGCTCTACTGCCCCAGTTTCGGTGACAGCGAGCATTAAATACCGGACTTCCCTTCCCTTGCCAATCACCCGGTCCCCCCGAGGGATGTGGTGCAAATGGTGCTAGGCTCGGCGGAGCCCCCTAGTGACCCCCTCCCATCTTCCAGAGAAGCCAGGGAACTGGACCTCTTGAGCCATATGGTCTACTCCTCCTCAGCCTCCCAGCTACGGGTGGCAAACAACCAAGCCATAACCAGCAAATACTTGTTGGATGTGTGGGAGTCGGTTGCGAAATTCCGACCTTTGCTCCCATCAGAGGCCAGAGAGGAGTATGATGCCTTTCTAAAGGAAGGTAACATAATCTCCCAGGACCTCCTCCTCTCGGACTGTGACGCAGTGGATACAGTCACCCGCACTATGGCCTCAGCAGTAACTATCCACCGAGTGGCCTGGCTCAGGGAGGCTAGAGTGCCCCCCTAGTACACAGCAGGTGGTCCTTGACCTGCCTTTCGGAGGGGACACCCTGTTCCCTCCAGAAACCCTATCTGTGGTGGGCACTGCTCAGGACCCCAGGGGAAAGGCCAGATACTTTGGCCTCCTCCCTCCCAGACCCACCCCTCCCACATAGACCTCTTGCGGCGAAGACCCCTTCCCCTCCAATTCCCACTCATCTACAACATCGTGGGAATACAGGCAAGCCTTTTCCTTTCACCGCTACCATTCTGTTGCTAGGGTGCTGAGACCTCTTCCTCTCTCTCACCTGTAAGGTAGGTGCCCGCCCAACTGGCTGCCACCCTATTCTTGAGATATCCGGGATGCAATAGATTTCAGTGCATCATCACAGTGGACAGTCGACGCCCTCTCCCTCCCTTTGGGGGGGAATGGATTTGATTGGGACCAGCTTCCTCTTGGGCTACTGCGACCACGGGCGCACTAACTCCGGCCGTGTACCCTCCATGATCTTGGGCGGACACGGGCCATGCCAGCGAAAACCCCCTGCACTGTTGGTACATCTGTACCGAAGTCCACTTCTAGACATCCTCGGCAGCTGCTACTTTGGGCACCCAGGGTGGATCCACCCCCCCCTTTTTTTCCTCAGGTACCCCTCAACCAACAACCCCTGCACTGGTTCACAACAGGATGGGTCTTGCCAGGGATGAGAAGCACGTCTCGTAGTAGCCCCAGCTATGGCTGCAGAGGCTCCGACACGTGCAGAAACAGCATTCATCGGGACACAGAACCACTTCTGTTTACCCAAGTGCCCTACATCAGTTAGGCGCCATTCTCATTCCTAGATCGGGGGGGATCCCCTCCCCTCGCTAGCATACCATCGGCACACCGAGTAGACCAGCTCTACTCGGGATCTCGACACCTCGGCTCGACGAGAACCTCCACTATCCTACCCATCAAGCAGGACGTGTTCGCATCATCATGGCGGACCTTAGCCTCCAGGGAAGGCCAAGGCAGAGCAGTCCAAACCCTGCCACTCTATAGCCCCCTTCTTCACAGAAGCCAAGGCCCTGTAACAGCCCCTTCCCTTGTGGGCAACCTCAGTTGTAATCAGGACACTTGAAGGGATGCTCTAAGGAAGATGGAGCTTGACTGTTCTTGGTAATAACAGAGGACAGAACGAGGAGCAATGGTCTCAAGTTGCGGTTAGGGAGGTCGAGGCTGGATGTTAGAAAAAACTTTTTTACTAGGCGAGTGGTGAAGCCTTGGAATGAGCTGCCGAGGGAGGTGGTGAAATCTCCATCTTTGGAGGAGTTTAAGGCCCGGCTGGACAAAACCATGACTGGGATGGTTTAGTGGGAGTGGTCCTGCCTCTGGCAGGGGGTTGGACTAGATGGCCTATGAGGTCCCTTCCAATCCTATGATTCTATGACACCTTATCCGGGGAGTCCTTGTCCTAGGCCCACCCTACTAGAAGCGGTGGCCAGTCCTCCTCATATCTTCCCCCTCCCCCCCTTCACCCGCTAAGCAGAATCATAGAATCATAGAATCATAGGGTTGGAAGGGACCTCATAGGTCATCTAGTCCAACCCCCTGCCAGAGGCAGGACCACTCCCACTAAACCATCCCAGTCATGGTTTTGTCCAGCTGGGCCTTAAACACCTCCAAAGATGGAGACTCCACCACTTCCCTTGGCAGCTTATTCCAGAGACCTAGCGTACCTGACTTGGAACCTTCAAGATCAGGGAACTTATAGGGATGGTGCCAATGTCGCTTTTCCATGGCAGGGGAGCAGCAGTGGGATACCTTATCTTGGGCATTCTAACATTAGCCCCTGCTTTTGCGGCATCAGTCCCCCATCATAGCCGGGCGAAAAGCTGCACTCCAGGCATGGAAGCTCTTCTACCGAGTTGCTCGTAACTGCCTCCCCCAGCCTCCCTGTCTTTTGGACACACATACCCTGGCAGAGGGCACTGCTCCTTGGGCACACATCAACCCGCTATACCTGCTTGGGGATCTGCAGTTCAAACCGTGGGGTCACGTCCATGTGATGTTGGTGATGACCTTATGAGGACGGTTGTTTCCCTCACCTCCTTGAGGGACCAGATTATATATGTGTGCTCATATATATGTAATAGATAGAGGGAAACAGGTTAGAATTACTGTTTTCTAAAGCACTCAGAAATTCAGAGGGTTGTATCCCCTACAAGGAATGCCATCTGGTTCACCGGCTGGACATAACCCTATGCATTGGGTTCTCTAAACCCAGGGTACCTCTGCGTTACCGCAGTTCATACTCTGCGGGCAGCTTCACTTCCTAGGTGGTTGGAAGGTGATCTCCCCTTCCCCTGGCAACCATAATTTTGGGGATAGCTCTGCCTCAATGTGTCTTTCCCCTGGTGCTCACATATGCACAACGTAGCTATGGCAGTATCCTTCTCTGGTGGTGCCCTAGGCATGCGAGACCATATCCCTAATATGGTGCCTCTATGAGCTCTTTGGCCACCTCGACTGGGTGGCCAAGCGGTAGCTGGCATAGTTCCCTGCCTTCCCTTCCCCCTTTCTCATACAGTCCTCGTGTTGCTGGAATCCCAAAGGATTACAGATCGAAAGTGGGTTCTTCCCGCGAGTTCTCACGCTACCAAGGCTCTTCGAGTTCTCACGCTACCAAGGCTCTTATAGGTACCAAACCATCAGCTCCGCCTCAGGCCATCATGCTGCCTTGTGGGTGCTAGTGTCCTGGAGTACCCCTCCAGCGAGAAACCCGAATTCTGGTACCATACTCAGCTGGAAGCGCGGACTTTGCGTACTAACTTGAGATCCTATAGCCGGCATAGCCTGTGCCTCCCACCGTACCACTTTTGGCTTTGGCCTTCGGTGATCTGGCTTGAAGTGTCTTGCTCAGACCCCTCTCGATTGATCTCGGGGTCCCCTTTCCCCAGTGCAACTATATAATCTCACTCCTACTCTCACCAACCAGGCCCCACTAGGGCTGGTCATGGCCAGTCCAAGGGATAAAGTTCCTCCCTCTTGCAGCTACCTGCGTAGTTCGCAGCCGCCCTGGCTACACAGTGACTCTTTGGATCCTGGCTCGGGCCTTGATGTACTCAGTCCATGAGATAATGCTCATCCCTTCCATGGTTTCCGGTGTGGGCCACACCCATTATAGCTAGCCCCTTCACCCATGGCCTCCAGCATTTTCCCTACGAGCTCACGCTGTAAGGCCCTATGGCCAGACACTTATCTTCTGGTCTTCATACCTTGTGCTATACCACTTAGGTGGAGCATCCAAACACAACCCTCTATGTTTTCATGTTGCCTTCTTCATCCTTGTTACGGCGACCTTGTGTAACTTGCTAGAGTGGGCTCAAATGCATTCACCTGCCCCTCTCCAGTGCCCCACAGAGAAAACCCCTGCAGAAAGCAGCTGGAGAGCCAGGATCCAGTCTATTCAGGACTCACAGCAAAGACTGCTCAGAGTTCCCATCCCACATTAAACTACCACTCAGCATAAACATACAATGAACTTTATTAACTAACAAAACAAACCTTATTCTAAGAAAACATGATGAATTTAAACAAAACAGTAAGAAACCCAAGAGTCCCAAAGTTCAGGTGGAGTCACCCTTATCTTAATTGCAGTCTTTTATGTCCTTGAGGCTTGAGTGCAGAACGTAAGCAATCCTCATCTTCTCTAGCTGCAGGAATCTTCAGGCAGATGCCATGCAGTCCTTTCTTCCTCCTGTGTAGCCAGCACCATGCAATCAGGTCACTGGCCATCCAACTCTCAGTTTCACTGCAGACAACTCCCCTGCAAAGCAGTCCAAAGCAGGGAGAAAACATCTTGCAGTCCACTCCTGCTCAGCTCCTTTCACTGAGTCCCTTAGCAGATGTACTCTGCAGCTCTCTGTTTGCTCCTCTCCAGGCTGCTCTTCTCAGCCTTCTCCCTGGGCATGCAACTCCAACACAACAATGAAACTTGTGGAGCATGCTCAATGTGCTCCCACACCCTGTTACCAGAAGGTTCTGGTTTCTGGGATGCAAAATCTGCCCAGCAACGTAACCCAGCCATAAGGGCTCCCTAAAAGAGATTGCACCTTTTTAGGCACATGGGTTACACTTGCTCTGTCCTGCCCACACTCGTATGTCCTGGCGGGTTCAGCCCTGCCCCTGACTTTAGGTTGGCCCTCAGTTGTCGATTTGCCATGCCAAGAGCCTAGTTCATCTCTTGGCTCTGGTTAGAATCTTGCTTGCTGGGCTTCTTCCTATCTGGGGTGTTTTGCTGTGCTGAAGACGGAAGACCCAACTCCACCCGCTATCCATCAGCATGGCTAGTAGTCACCTATTACTGAATGCATCCGAGCAGCGCTCGAAGAAGAACGGTGGGTTACTCACCAGTAACTGTCCTTCTTCGAGATGGGTTGCTCAGATCCATTCAGGTCCCTCCCCTCCATCCCCGCATCTGGAGTTGGCGACTCTGAGGAACTTAGGAGGGGCCAGGAGGCAGCAGTATATATAGCCACGGGGTGGTGCAAGGGGCGGAGGCCGCCTATCCTCTTCTGACAGGCTAGGACAAAAGTTTTCCGGCCAATCCGGCACTCCGGCACAGAGACACCTACTAATGAATGCATCCGAGCAGCCCATCTCAAAGAAGGATGATTACTGGTGAGTAAAAAAACAACAAGCAGTTGTGTGGCACTTTAAGACTAACAGATTTATTTTTTGCATGAGCTTTCGTGGGAGAAGATCCCACTTCCTCAGATGCTTTGAAGATGGGTGAACTTACAGAAAGGAATGAAACTAAATGCAAGGGGGTGTAAAACATAGGATCAGGTCATAAAGTAACAGCAAATCAGAGCAGTTTACAGGCTCAAAGAATGGGAAGCCTGAAGTCAAATTACCCTTTGTAATGGGAAAAGAACCCATAATCTCGATTGAGTCCTGTTTTCACAGAATTTAGCTTGCATATTAATTCGAGTTCAGTGAGTAACCCACCATTCTTGCTGATCTAACTCTACCCAATTTAGCTGGGTGATCCTGGCTGTACACTTGAGCAGAGAGGAAGTGAGGCTGCAGGCTTGGAATCCTTTGTATTAAATATAGTTTCATTAAATTAATTTCCTCTTTTAGACATTTGAAAGGGAAAAGCCAGATACAAGTCATGGCCAATGACCTGGCTGTGCAGTGAATTAGAAAAGAATACAATATCCAAGAGAAATGGTTCTGAAGAAAGACACAGAAGGATCCGTGAAGAGTCACTGGAAAAAATCTCTATTTTTGGTAAATTGCTAAGGAAATTCATACTGAAATCTCTCTCCACTTTGACTTTCAACCTCCCTCAGGAAGAATATGTCACAGACAAGGTTCTAAAGGGGCAGCTGTGTTAGTCTAGTTCAGTAAAACAAACAAGGAGTCCTGTGGCACTTAGAAACTAACACATTTATTTATTGCACAAGCTTTCGTAGGAGAAAATAAGTTCCCCCCATCTTCAAAGTGTCTGACAAAGTGGGATTTTCTCCCAGGAAAGCTTCTGCAATAAATAAATGTGTTAGTCTTTAAGTGCCACAGGACTCCTTGTTTGTCACAAACAAAAACTCTCACAGCAATAAATTGTGTGCATCTCAGAAATATCTATGGGAGGCTACACGTCTGTGGAAACTGTCTGCAAGTGTGTCTGCATAGCAAGACACGAGCAGTCATGTGAGTTCATGGGCAAGAGGAGGTGGGGTTATCCATGTAAGCATGCTGATCTCTTTGTGCATATGTGAGTAGGATGTGTGTCAACAGGAATTCAATGTGGCTATGGCTGTTATGTAAGGTTCCAGCTAGCATGCATGCAGCACTGCCTTCAGCTAGCTGGAATATGAGACCCAATCATAGCATGTGACTTTGTAGTCTACAAAAGAATAAAGCCTTAACACTGTAGCAATTAACATGGATTTTTTCTTTAGTGCTAATGTTCTGGAGTTCAGATTCTATCATGTCGGTCACATGTCTGCAGTTTAGCTGGCAATCTGGATGTCTGTGTATCTGCCACAGATGAATCTGTCTGCTGCAGTGTGCGTGCGAGTGTGTGTATTGTTGTGCGTCACACATGTGGCTGCATGGGCACACAGTTAATCTCCTTGACTGTGTGAAGAAACAGTGAGCTGCATTGGCTTTTCCAAAAACGTATTTATTAAAATGCTCAGGATGTAGATTAACTTCCCCAGCAGGCTACTTACTGCATTTCTCTAGCCTTGGAAAGGGATCTGTGGGTGCTGCGATAAATGAGTCAGCAGATTTGCCTGGTCTTGCTGTAGCTTCTGCAAGTGGTCCTCCATCCTCCTACACTAGGAAAAGATAGTTCGAATTTGTTAATTCAAACTGATAAGTTCAAGTTTAGTTCAAACTAAACTTGAACTTATTAGTTTGAATTAACAAAGTGGACTAATTTGAATCAAGTCAAATCAATCCACTTTGTTAATTCAAACTAACTGCCCTTAATTCAAATTTATTAAGTTTGAGCTAAGAGTTAATCCTAGTCTACAATGTCCTTAGTTTGAACTAAGGATCTAACTAAGGGCTTAGTTTGAACTACTCGGCACATCTTACTTATTTGAACTAAGCTTTCATTAGTTCGAATTAAGGAACTCCTTAATTCAAACTAATGAAAGCCTACTGTACACAGGTACTAAATTAGTTTGAATTAAGCCTTCTTAATTTGAACTAATTTGCAAGTGATACCCATACCTATATTAGTATGCTCCTCAGGGAATAAACCAGTGTGGAGTCCTTGCCGAGCTCCAGACAACACCTGTGTGCTTGTCCTGGAGTCACAAAGTCACCCACTGCTGGAGGCAGAGCCATAATTAGAATTTTTTGCGCGTTGGGCAAGAGGCACTCCCCAGGCCCTGATCCAGCCTGGGGCCTGATCCCCCCCCAGCCGCCACCAGCAAGCTGGGGGGATCCAGGCTGAGGATGGATCCGGATCCCCCCGGCCTGCCAGTACTGGCAGCAGGGACTTGGATGTGTCCTCAGCCACTGCCAGAAGGTGGCGGCAAGCCCCACTTGTGCTGCAAGTCCCAGACACCAAATTTTAGAGGGTTCAGGGGATGGATCTGACTCCCTGCGGTGGCTGGGAATGGATCCGGATCCATCCCTGGCCACTGCAAGAAGCTGTATCTGTCCCCTGCGCCTTCTAAAATTCCATGCCTGGGACATTGCCCCGCTCGCCTTGGCCTAGTTACGGCCCTGGCTGGAGGCTAGAATTATTAATGGAAAGCTCATTCCAAAACAGTGCTGCCTGAACTCCCACTTACACCAGGCCTGGCTGACCCTAGGGCCTCCCCAACCCATTCCTTCTCCCTGAGGCTGAGCAGCTCTCTGGAGGGAATAAGGATCCTAGTCCCAGCCACAGCTCCCTCTGGGCTACTGCCTGCTGCTGTTGCTCCCCCCTCCCTTCTAATCAGGGAGGAGTCTGATGAACCATACCTGGCCACACTGACTCAGCAGGGATTAAGGGTCCTGGGCTCTCTGCAGGGCAAGCAATAGGAGAATCCTACCTCCCCTCTCTCCACCATGAAAAGCACTAACAGACCTCTTCTTGCCTGTGGTCTTTGCTGCTCACCGGACTGGGAATGGAGGGTAGGGTATGGACTCCCTTTTCTGTTTCACCAGCAGTGGTAGGGTAGCCTTCTGTCAGTGTGTACATGCCCCCAATACACAACAGCTATGTTACCAAGTTCCAAAGGGGCAGCCATGTTAGTCTAGTTCAGTAAAATAAACAAGGAGTCCTCTGGCATTTAAAAACTAACAAATTTATTTCTTCTGACGAAGTGAAATTTTCTCCCATGAAAGTTCACGCAATAAATAAATTTGTTAGTGTTTAAGTATCCCAGGACTCACTGTTTGTTTTACAATAATGGTTGGTTACTCATCATAACCGTCCTTCTTTGAGATGGGCTGCTCACATACATTCAGTTACAGGTGTATATGTGCCGCAGCGCACGGTAGCTCAAAAAGTCTTTAGCATTAGCCTGTCAGGTCAGGGCGCACAGCCAATGCCCCCTCCATGCTGTGACCACAGCTATATAGGTGACCGTGACCCTGAGCCTCCCAGTCCCATATACCTTCACCAACTCCGTTAACGGGGATGGTGGGAGGGACCTGAATGTATTTGAGCAGCCCATCTCAAAGAAGGACGGTTACTGTGAGTAACCAACCATTCTCCTTCGAGCGCTGCTCACATCATTCAGTTACAGGTGACTGCTAGCCATACCCAAGGATGGTGGGAGGAGTTACAGTCCACCCACACTGAGTACGGCTCTGCCCACAGCGGCATCATCTCTCGCCTGTTGGGCAATGGCGTAGTGCATTGTGAAGGTATGTATCGATGACCACGTAGCAGTCCTGCAGATCTCTTGGATCGGGACCTTAGCGAGGAAGGCTGTGGAGGACACCTCAGCTCTGGTAGAGTGGGCTCTCACAGTCTCTGGAAGAGGCATGTTCGACCTTCCATAGCAGTCTTTAATGCAGTTCACAATCCATTTGGAGATGCATTGGGAGGATACCAGGGAACCTCTCATGTGTTCCGCGACCGCCACAAACAGCTGGGGGGTCTTGTGGAAGGAATGGGTGCACTCAATGTAGGTTAGGAGCACTCTCCTCACATCCAGGGTGTGCCACCGTCTCTGGTTTTCTGTTATCTGAGGGTCTGGACAGAAGACCGGCAGGCAGATTTCTTGATTCATGTGGAAAGGGGTGGCAACCTTGGGCAGGAACGAGGGGTGGTGACGCAGGACCACCTTGTCAGGAAAGAAAACCGTATATGGGGGTTCAGAGGATAGGGCTTGTAGCTCTGAGACCCTTCTGGCTGATGTAACAGCCACCAGGAAAGCCACCTTCCAGGACAGCACTAGCAGGGCGGCTGAGTCTAAGGGCTCGTACAGTGGTTCTGTGAAAGCCCGTACACCACGTTCAGGTCCCACTGTGGGGTGGGGTTACGGACACGGGGAGAAAGTTCTTCCACTCCTTTCAGGAATCTATGGCAGATGGGGTGTGAGAAGAGTGGGACCCCATCTGTTGTTTGGTGAAAGGCCGAGATTGCTGCCAAATACACTTTCAGTGATGACAGAGAAAGGCCTTTCTCCCTTAGGTCAAGAAGGTAGTCTAAGGTTGCCTGTACTGATGTGGAGATAGGATCTATGTTTTTATCATGGCACCAAGCAGAGAAGTGGTTCCATTTTGCAATATAAGTGGACCTGGTGGAGGGTTTTCTGCTACCAACCAGGACCTTTTTAACCCTATCCGAGCAGCGTCTCTCTCTTGCTCGCTGAGCTAGAGAGCATCTAGACTGTCAGGTGCAGGAGGCCTGGGTTGGGGTGCCGAAGGTGGCCCGAGTCTTGTGTCAGAAGGTCTTTGGGAGGCGGAGCGGGGTCCTCAATGACATGTCTTGTAGGAGAGGGAACCAGTATTGCCTGGGCCAGTCCGGGGCTATCAGGATGACGAGTGCCTCATCTGTGAGGACCTTCAGAACCACCCTGTGAATCAGGGGAATTGGCAGGAAGGCATACATTAGTACTCCTGACCAACTGAGGAGAAAGGCATCGCTGACAGACCCCTTCTCCCAGCCTTGGAGGGAGCAGAACTGAGGGCATTGTGGTTCTGTGCCATGGAAAAGAAGTTGATCTGAGGGGTTCCCCACCTGATTGTCAGTAGGGAAAAAACCTCGTTGTGGAGGGACCACTCGTGGTTCACCAGCGGCTTTCTGCTGAGTGAGTCCGCTATGCCATTGTCCACCCCGGGGAGATGGGCAGCAGTTGGCATGAAGTGATGGTCTATCGCTAGTTGCCACAGCTTGGTCACTTCCTCGCATAGAGCTAAGGAGCGGACCCCCCCACTTGGCGGTTCATGTAGAACATGGCTGCTGTGTTGTCTGAGAGGATTTGGACCACTCTGCCCTGGATCTGCTCCAGGAAGGTCATGCAGGCCAGTCTGATGGCCTTGAGCTCCTTCACATTTATGTGGAGGATACTGTCCTTGGGGCTCCAGGCACCTTGCGTGGATAAGCTCCCTGAAAGGTGGGCGCCCCACCCCAAGTTGGAGGCATCCATTATCAGGGTTACTGCAGGTTTGGACTCCCTGAATGGGATTCCCCCCCCTCACGAAGTCGGGGTCCCACCAGATTTGGAGGGACTCCAGGGCATGCTGAGGTATCGAGATTACCTTGTCAAGGCAGTCCTGTTCTGGTCGGAAACTCATGGCAAACCAGAGCTGGAACAGTCGCATCCACAGGCGAGCTGTTCGGATTACCGATGTGGCTGCCGCCATGTGCCCCAGGAGCTGCATGCATCTGCGTGCTGTGGTCAGCCCGGATGCCTGGAGCTCCGTGATGATGGTGCAGATGGAACGAAATCTTGACGGGGCAAGGATGCGATGCCTTGCCACGCATCCAGGCATGCCCCAATGAACTCTATGTCCTGAGTAGGGCAAAGCTTGGACTTTTCCAGATTTATGCGGAAGCCCAGGAACTCGCACAGGTTCGCTACGACGTTGGCATGGGCTTGTACTTGTCGACTTGACTTGCCCACTATGAGCCAGTGATCCAGGTAGGGATAGATTCTTACACCCTTCCTGCATAGGAACGCTGCGACTGGTGCAACACACTTTCTGAACACCCTGGGGGCTAGTGATAACCCGAAGGGGAGGGCGGTAAACTGGTAATGGCGTCGAGCCACTACAAACCTGAGAAACCGCCTGTGGTGGGGCCGAATGGCTATGTGGAAGTAAGCGTCCCTTAGGCTGAGGGCTGCGAACCACAGTCCTGGGGACAGGGAGGGGATGATCTGTGATAGGGAGATCATGCAGAATTTTATTTTCTTTATGTTTTTGTTGAGAACTCTGAGGTCTAGGATGGGCCATAGATTCCCATTGGGTTTGGGGACCAGGAAGTAGTGGGAATAGAATCCTTTGCTGCATTCCCTCTTGGGAACCTTTTTGATGGCTCCGAGGGAGAGTAACTTTTGGCATTCGGCCTCAAGCTTTCCTAGGAGATCGGGGTTCTCTGGGGTTATATGAGGGGACGGTTTCCTGTCCTGGGGGGTTGAGAGGAACTGGATGTGGTATCCTCTTGCTACTCTGTCAAGGACCCATTGGTCCGAAGTGACCCGGGATCACCGTGGGGCGAAATGGCGGAGGCGGTTGGAGGAGAACAGGGGCTGTGGAGCGCTGCTCTCGGAGGGACTGTCAAAAATGCTGTTTGCAGCCCAACGAGCGGTCCGACCCTTGTCCGCGGCATCCCAGCTGGGAGTCGCCCATTTTACCCCCTTTTGCCTGCTCAGCCTTTATCCTTGTCCAGGTCCCCAAGGTGGCGCTGGGGAAACTGGAGAGATCTCAGGAACTGGTTCTGCAGCTGCAGCTGTTGTTTCAATTGCTGTAGCTGCTGTTGTACCTGGTGCGACTTTGAAGAACGTCTAACAGGTTACGGAGCGTAGATCCCGAGGGGCCTCAAAGTGGCCCTCAAGTCATGCAGCTTCGCGTCGTGGAAGATGCAAAGAGGTCAGGACCTTCGAAGGGAAGGTCCTGGATAATTTGTTGCATCTATGTGGAGAGTCCGGAGTTCTGGAGTCAGGCCAAATGGTGCATTACCACCGCCGATGCAATTGTGTGTGCCGCTGTAGCCACTGCATCCCAGGTTGTCGCAAGCATGTCCCTGGATGCTCTCTCCCCCTCATCCAGCATCACTTCAAAGTGTCTCAGGCGATCCTCAGGGATGACTGATCGGAGATTTCATAGAGCTTCCCACAGGTTGAAGATGTAACGCGTCATCAAAGCAGAGTGGTTTGAGATGCGCAGCTGGAGGGCAGCCAAGGAGTAAACTTTCCTACCGAGTAGGTTGAGCCTCCTTGTTCTTGGGGGTAGTGCTAGGTTGGCCTTGCCTCTCCCTTTGGTTGACTGCATTGACCACCAAGGACCCCGGGGCCAGGTGGTGAAACAGGAAGGGAAAACCTTCTGGGGAGATGGAATATTTCTTGTCTGCTATCTTGGATGCTGGCGGGATTGAGGAAGGTGTTTGCCAGCATTCCTGGACGATGCAGAACACCCCGGCGTGCAAGGGAATTTTGACCTTAGCTGGAGGGGCTTGATGACACACGTCAAGGAGAGAGTCATCCTCCACCTGGATTGCCCCTAGCTTGAGCTTCAGGTTCGCTGCCATGCAGCGGAGAAGGTCCTGTTCGACGCGAGGATCCCCTTCGCGGTCAGTGGACATGTCGATTAACGTCTCATCAGGCGATGAAGATGATGGGGCCCTTGATCTGCTTTGTTGTGTAGAATCAGGGTCCGGCTCATTGTCGGAGAAATCAAAGGACTCTGGTGCAGGTGAACGTGCGTACCGGGAGGAGGCATCGTCTGCCGTCGCATTCAGCCAGTCGGGAGTCCATTCATCGTGCGGGGACCTCGACAGTGGCATAAGTATTATGAGGGGCCCAGGTGCTTTCCCTGATGTGTGCCCACACCGCGCGCTCAGTGACACGGAGCTTTTGCGGGCTCGCTTCCTCGGGAGCTCCTCCTGGGTGGGGAGAAAGGGATCCTCCTCCAATGACCTGGATGACCTCCCCCCCAACAGATGGCAATCCTGTACCAAGAATTCCCCAGGAAAGTGGTGAGGAGCCATAGAACTTGGGCCCGGTACTGGGTTCGATGGTGCCAGGTTAGAAAGAGGCAAGGAGGCCCGAGACGGTACTGGCATCGGTGCAACTGTTGGTGCCGAATCTGATGGTACCGGAAGTGACAGTACCGGAAGTGGTGTTACCAGTGACGGTGCCGGGTCCAGCGGTACTGGGCTTGGTAGCGGCGCCGGGCTTGCCGACGGTGCTGGGCTTGCGGGTGGTGCCGGACTTGTAGGCGGTGCCAAGCTTGTGCGTGGTACCGTGTCCAACGGTGCCGAGGGAGGCGGTGCTGATGCAGCCGGCTGCCTCGTGTTGTGCACTGAAGCCAGATTTAAGCGTCCTTGGCGAGCCGGTGCCTGAGCCACAGCCCCGCTAGGGGTGGCTGGGAGGCTACCGGGGTACCGGCAGGGTCAGTGCCTGGAAGGTACTGTGGAGGGCCGAGATCTTGGGCCTGGTACCGGGGATCAGCGGGAAGCTTGAGCCCGGGCCGATTGAGGGTCCGATGGAGCGCTGACGGCTCGGCCGCTTGTAGGTGGAGAGGCTCTGGTCCCCGAAATGAAGCAGAGGTGACGGTCCCTTTCCAGCCGAGTCCTCCGCTTGAAGGATCGGCAGATGGGGCAGTCCGCTGTGATGTGAGACTCAACCAAGCAAGCAAGGCACTTCTTGTGCGGATCGTCCATCGGAAGAGCCTTGCAGCCTCCTAAGCATGGCTTGAATCCTGGCATTTCGAATTTTGCGCAAAAAGACAGGCCCTTGTGTTTTGCAAGATAATGCTGTTCCAAACCGACGCTGATGGTGGCAAAAAGGAAATGGGAGGGTCAGGGTCACGGTCACCTATATAGCCGCAGCCTCAGCATGGAGGGGGTGTTGGTTGTGCACCCTGACCTGACAGGCTAACGCTAAAGACTTTCCAAGCTACCGTGTGCTGTGGCACGTTGACACCTGTAACCAAATAATGTGAGCAGCACTCGAAGGAGAACTATAAGTCTCTTACAGCCTGAAGAAGTGGCTGTGCTCAGCTTGGGAGGGCTCTAGTTCACTCCCTGGTGCACTGACCAAGATGGCAGCCCCCACAGAAAAACACTGTTATTGCCAACATACACTTATGAGTGGGGACACTGGCCTTCCCCAGCCAACCCTGCCCTAGCAGGGCAAATATGAGAAGAAGCAGTTCAAGTGTAGGTTAATAACAGCCAAGGAGGATGTGGGGTGGCATGCTGGCCATTCCTGCTGCTTTTCTGCTATAAGGGGTCCCTGACATACAAGGGTCAAGGGGAATCATTAGCTAATCAATCAAAATAACATGGAGAAAAAGCTCTGGAGCCATAATACCCTTCCTGCTTTACTCCACCTTCCACTGCCTAGTAACTAGGAAAAGATTGTAGCCCACTTGGTAGGACTGATGTACTCTACCTGCTGCTGCAAAACAGAATAACACTGCTGGCCCTTTAAGAGTGAGGCTGGAGTATTTTTTTTTCTTGTTAAAAGATGTCTGCAAGGGGTGCTGCCAATCTGAAAAATGATCCTTTCTTTTTTCCATTTTCTTCGTTCTTTCCTTCTAGCTTGTGCTCATCTGTTCAGGTGAACCGCAGGCACATTCATTAAATCTTTGTCTTTGACACCTCAGCTGCTTTGGAGCCCTGGGCTTCTCTTTCTCTTTCCTTTCTGCTTTTTTTTTTTCTCCTTTCCCCCATCTCTAAGCTTGCCTGATCAGCACACTAAAAGGCTGTGAGAGAAAGCAGCAGAATAGTTAAGTAAGCATAACTTTAACTCCAACTTGCTGAGTGGCTGGTTTTATATATATTGTAAACAGAACAGAACTGGTTTGCTGGGAACATGGGTTTCATTTTCCAAGCCCAGCTGTTTGCAAACCACACAGAAGTCCAAGTCCCATTAGGCATTTGGGCACCAGGGGCACATCAGGGGAAGGTGTATCTCATTGTGATTTGCTAGTGCAAAGAGCTCATTTGGGAAGCTATGTGTAGCGCTGATGAGAGTGAAGGTTTGAGTACTTGAAATTGCCATCCCAAACCCCTCAGAACTTCATAAGTCTTCAGAAATTCAGTTCTGGGTTTAAATTTTGTAACGGATAAGGATTGAAACCCAGACCTAGGCTATCTGAAATTTGCGGTGCCTGTGAACCATATGTGGGTACACATGCTGTGTGCCCTCAGCTCATCTTGAGCAATACCTTCTAGGTATGCTGAAAGTGTTAGATAAGTGCCTTCTGGCTTGCTTTCTTTTTCTCCCTTTTTGTCTTTCTCTTTCACACACATTGATGCTGAAATGTCTGCCTCTCCCAGTCTCTTGGGTTCCTAAATCCAGAATCACCTAAGAGGTCTCCTGTCTTCCCAGCATTTCTCCTGGCCAAGTCAATCCAGTGGTTTCCAGGCCAGTACAGCAGGCTTCCTTGTTGTGAGTTGTGTGGCTACACGTCCTTTAATTAAGACCAAAGAGAAGAAATCTGTTTGGCTCCAGACTTCACAGTGACAAGCTCCACTTGTTGTAGGTTCAGCACTGAATGACGGACTGTTGGCTGAAATCACTCTATCCCCTGAAAACTGAGCGTGTTCTGAAAGTGTGTGTGGGATGTCTGTTATGGGCATGAGTGTTTGTGCATGTGTGGTTTATGGATACAAGATGTACATTACAGGGTGAGTATGCTAGATGTGAATGCGATGGGTGTGTGTGGGGAATGTGAGTGAGGGATGCGGTGTTCGTGCAAGATGGGACGCATGTGTATGTGTGAGGAGGTGTTTCTGTGATAAATGGGATGGATGTGGAGAGGATGAGTGTGTCTGATACGCACATCTTATTAAAAGAGTTCTCTTTTCCATTATTTAATCATTCCCTC
This sequence comes from Podocnemis expansa, assembly GCA_007922195.1. NCBI lineage: Eukaryota > Metazoa > Chordata > Testudines > Podocnemididae > Podocnemis > Podocnemis expansa. The sequence continues at coordinate 54,863,871 of ML681963.1, read as the reverse complement.
TCTAGCTTCTTGCTGGGAGAAAAATGTAGAGACACTAAAGGTTTTAGCTTAAGAGAAAAAACAGTTATTATGAAGGCTGCAATCTTTCCCAGAGCTTCAGCCTGCAGAGCTGTGAATTGATTTTAAAAGCCTTAAGAAGATATTTTTTAACTGATTCCCCCAGATTGCAGACATAAAATAGATGGAAGTGCAGGAGAGCAAATGGTGTAGCTCTCTGCCTGGTTAGTACAATCCACCCGCAAAAGAGTGCCATTGACTTTCAACAGATTTGCAGCCCTCTATTTAATATTTGGGACTTATAATTGATGCTGCTGGTCTCTGTAAGTCTCTGACCAACGTAAGGGCTATCATGGATGCTCCATCCCCTCAGATCATAAACCAATTTCACTTTTTTTTACCATTATTGAACTATTATGACAAGTTTATTCCACAGTTAGCAACATTCCTGAAACCCCTACCTGAGCTCCTCTGGGGAAACAAGGACTGGAACTGGACTGATGCCTGTGATGTTGCCTTCAACAAAGCTAAACTGACATTGATAAGGGTTCTGACACAGCTGCTTCTGAAATCCCCCCTGACTGCCTGTTGTAGAGTTCTGGGAATAGTTTGTAACAGGTGATTCAAACAATCAGTTCTGCCTTTCTCTGTTTGCTATTTCCTGTTATATTCTCAGATCTCTTCCCTATGAATACTTGAATTACAATTTGAGCTGTTTTGATTGGATATATAGGTCATGTGGTATCTTCTCTGTTCCTTGACTGGATAAGCATATTCCTTCAAAGCCTGTTTCTGGTGGAAATATGCATGAATATGAATTTGAAATTCACTTCCTATGAAAAATCTGAAACATTTGGTTAACATTCATTCCTTCAACAAACCTTCTTGCCAGCAAACTCTTTGACTAGAACAAACACAGAAAGCAAACAGAAGAGTACAAAACACAGGGAAGGACATTTGTTGAAAAGAAGAATCAGATGACTGTTTGGGAGGAAAATAAATCACTGGTCACTCAACTTTTGCCTTAGGTTATATCTGGAAACGCATGTTTTGGGAGGTGGGGGAGGCAAGTGGGAATGTAGGTCAGGGTTAGAAATCCATAGCTGGACAACTATAGATTTTCATTGACAGAGCTGTGGTGGGTCTCGGGACTGCATTGCAAAGCATGGCTATGGGTCAAATGCATTTGTATAGTTTCCCAGGGAATACTGTCTAGCATCTGCATGCACCTAGCTTGTTTCCATGGCCTGTCCACAAAAACAAATTCCAACCTTTCAGAAACAAGTAAAACCTGAGAAGCTGAGCCTAAGACATGCAGGCATTTGAAGTGACAGAGTTGCCTGCAACTTGGTCCCACAGCAAAGAACTCAGTTATCTGATAACACCCTGATCAATACATGGAAACAACACCAAGTGCACCCAGTGAGACAGGCCACTGCAGAAATGCTCCAGGACCAGGTGTGAATCCCATGGCAGCAAACTGCAGGTGGCTTGTTTCGTTCCTTATATTGGGGTCTCAAAACAAATCACCACGAGGGCCACATGAGGGCTAGCAGAGGGCCGCATGAGGAGTACTATGTTAGCCCGAGGGCTGCACCACAAACTTTTTCATACAACGATATTGCAAATATTGGTAACAATAGTGTCATTGTAGGCCGCAGGAAATAACTTTAGGGGCCACATGCAGCCCACGGGCTATGTGTTTGAAATCCCTGCCTTAGATGGTAGTGTTGATGACTTTTTCATTTTCAGCCTTAGCATTCATGGGTAGAGCCCTGCAAATCCACTGTTATCTTCCTTATATCCGCATCCGCGGATACAACACGGATATCCGCTGACCATTTCTTGTGGATGCCGATCGGATACGGATCCACATATTTTTATCTGCACAAAGCTACAGCCCTGCAAATATGTGGATACAACACAGGTATTCGCCGACCATTTCTTGCGGATGCAGCGCAGATATGGATCCACTTATTTGTATCCGTGCAGGGCTCTACTCATGGGGATATTAAGAGTGCATCCATGTCAGAGATGCCAGAGCCAGCTTCCCCTGCCGTCCCAGCAGCTGCTGCTAGATCAGAGCTTCCTGGGTAGCAACTAGGTAAAAGGGCTGCAGCAGCAGATAGTATGTGAAGTTAAGGATATGCTGGCAGAGTAACCTGCCCAAAGCTTGAGGATGGCTCCTCTGCAAAGGATGCACTCAGCCAGCTTCCCGATCCTGTGCTCAGCACACAGCCTAGGGTCCTCATGGCTAAGTGAGCTTAGTTCGGCCCCAGTTAAATCCTGTTATATGTCCTTCCCTGAAGGAGCTTTGTAATGCCACCCCTGGCACTCCTGAGGCAGACCTACCCAAATCTGCTCAGCACAGGCACCCTGGAGGGCTGCCCAGTCAGTGCATCAGATCTCCGTTCTGCAGCCATGTCTCTCTGCCCATCTCTGTCTCCCCTCCTCTTCCCCTTCCCCAGCCACATAATACCATGATGATGAGTGGGGTGTCATGATAGATAAATAGATAGATAGATAGATAGATGCACGGTACCCAGTTTGTAAGCTGTGCAACATTTCTGGGTTAACTGCGCCATATAACACCCACCTCCACCTGGGAGCGCCTACTATCTTCAGGAACTGTCTCTGTGACTCAATGGGAAGGGCAGACCCTAGAAGATTTGCAGTTCGGCCAAGAAGGACATAGCACGTTTTTATGAGTGTATCGCTCCAGCTTCTCCTGGACCCACTTCTGATAGCCTTCCCCGAGATGATCAGTGCTGTGACAGGGAGATAACCAAGTCAGCCTGCTGTAAGAAACGTGATTGGCCTCCATTGAAGCTGGCCCAGGGCCGGTGGCACTGCAAAGACCAGTGAGTGGCTGATCTCTCTGTGGAGCCAATGGCAAGTCAAGCTGAATGGATGGTCTGCAAGGTACAGCATGTGGCTCTTATACTCTCTGACCACTGAGATTTCCCACTACAAGCCAAGGAGCTCTGTCTGGTTTCTGTTTGGCTTCCTATTCTCAACATAAACTAGACCTGTTCCAGTAGGAGATGATAATGACAGCAAGGGGCCTTGGAAGGGTTAGGCCGGGTAGGGACGATGGAATTAGAGTGGAGCTTGAACAGATCCTAGACGCTGGATGTGAGGAATGTGGATCTTTGAGAAAGAAACAGGGACCGTCAGGTCCTTGTGCAAGTTTCAGCCCAAAGCTGGCTCATCCCCTTCCTGAGTGAATAACCACATGCTTCACTCTACCAAAGCTGTATTCTTTTTGAGCCTTGCTTCTAAAATGGGATTCTTGCAATTGACTTTAATAAGAGCTAGACTGGCCTCTCAGTTTTGTTAAGGGAATGTGGGCTCGGGAGACCTTGGCTCAATTCTCAGCTCTGCTGCAAAATCCCTGGATGACCCTGGGTTTCTCTGGGCCTCAGTTCTCATCCATAAAATTGATATAATGAGCCTTCCTTTCTCCCATCTTTGTCTGTCGTATCTACTTAAACTGTAAGCTCTTTGGGGGCAGGGATTGTCTTTTCCTATGTGTCTGTGCAGCATCTAGCACAACAGCCCCCATCTTTGGTGGAGCTCAATGTGCTAGTGTAATATAAATAATCACAAAATGGATCCAAACTCTTTCAAACTATATGAGTATACAGCACCTAGCACAACGAGGCCTCTAGGTCCAAGAATAATACAAATAATAATTCTAATAGCTGCAGGTGACCCTCTGCAGTGTCTCAGTGGCATGCCTGGGGCTGAGGGGTGTGGCCTCCTCTGGTATGGAAATAACTCCCCAGCACCATCCATAGCACAGTGACAGCAGGGTTGTGCAGGGTGGTTTATTAAACAGGGAGGGCAGACCTGCTTCAGGAGGTGTAGCTGAGTTGTGCCCTGTTAAGCTGTGAATTCCTGCAGAGTTTTGTTCGCGGGATAGGCGCGCAGCCTGGTGCCCTGCTCCGAATTAATTATCCGCTGACACGATTTCGCTTCTTTCCCTTTGTGTTATTTTAATTAACAGAGATCTCCTCCAAGCAAGCCAGCTGTCATGTAAATTGTAAAACTGTCAGCATGTACAGCAACTTAACAGGGATTTTTAAAAAGCACTGCACAAAGAGATGTGCTACTTTGACTTTAAAAAAAAATCTGGAGCATTTGTAATTTTTTTAAAGCATGGAAATTGGTGGGGGGGTGTGGATGAAAAAACTTAACTTTTATTTTAGATCCATTTTCTGCTAATGAGATCTTTTTAGGGTTTATTTGTCCACAGAGTGAGTCAGGAGGTGAGATCTGTTATGCTTTGCTGGATAAAGGGACCCCTTGTTCTGTCTAAGATTCATAGGAGCAGTTTGAGGGAGGGACTGGCAGAGGGAGGATGGACAGAAAGGGGGAAAGCCTCTCTGACCACTGAGCTTTCTCTCCCCAGTGGCCCCTGAGTTTTGTTTTTCTGTGACGGAGCCAAAATGATGCAGGGGAGTTTCCCCAGTCCTTTTCCTGGTGCTGCTTTGCCCTGGAGACAAGAAGGATTATGTTCTTCGTTCCCCTATCCTGTCCTTCCCTTTCAAGCTGCTTTATCTTTACTGATTCTAAACTTACTCAACACAGCTTTGAAGCATCTCCTGGATTTATTAGAGATTTTGTTCAGTTTGACACCTCTTCCATTGATGACTATTGCTGATATGAGCAACAGAGCAATCAGCACAACACTGAATTTTTAGCTGCCCAAGTCCCAGAGCCTGCCCAAGCCCCAAGAAATGGGCCTGGCCATGGTGGTTTGGTAGCACTCAGCGGAAACAGGAATGAACTCCCCCAGGCTGTTCAGTAGCCATTGCTTCTCTCCACTTGGTGCAAGGGATGAGGGCTGGTAGGACTGCATAGTCAAGGATCCACTACGCTAGTCACATCCCTGCTCTTTCCTAGGTCCTTACTTGCTCCTCCCCCCTGAACTGGGATGCAAGAAACTCTTACAAAGCCCACATCTATAGCAGACAAAACGTGTGAACACCTGTGCATGCTCTTGGCATCATGTCACCAGTAAGCAATAGATGCATCAGTGAACTGTAAGGGGACAGGCTTATGTGTGGGAGATGTAAGCATACTTAATGGGGCAGAGTGCAAGATTATCCTCAGATTCATTCAGTCCTGTAGGATATCAAAGTGCTTTGCAGACTACTTTTGCAAGAGTCATTTTGCTCACCACTGAAGGGCAGCCACCTCTGGAACAGGACACGACAACTTATTATTGTGCATGAGAGTGACTTTGAATCAGGGAGCCTCAGCAGAGCTTTCCCCAGGTCAGTTGGGGGAGGCTCCTTTTAGTTCAAGGGTCAGCAACCTTTGCCAACCCCCATGCCAGTCCCTCTTCGACTGTCAGCCAGTGCCAGTGGCTCCCTCCACAGAAATAAAAGCAGTGGCTGCCTGAAAATTTGGTGGCAGCCATGGCTTGAGGTTGGGGGGCACTTCCCTGGGATGCCACTGAAAGGAGCCACTCATTGAAAGAAGCTGTCTGCAGTGGCTCCTCTTGGCAGCATGCCTGGGGACAGGGTTCCCCAGTGATGCCACCTGGAGCAGCTACTTTTGGGGGTGTCCCCAGGCATGCTGAGGATAGAAGCTACCCAGAGTGGCTCCTTGGCAGCTGCACACTATGGAGAGAAGCCGTTCCAGGCATCTTCTTTCCGCACCATGCCTGGAACATGGGCATGGTAGGGACCCTGCACACCCCAGCTGCTCCTGAAAGAAGCTGCCTGGAGTGGCTTACAGTGGCAGGAGCCACAATTTCTGCGGCATTGCAGGAGGTGCTGCGTGCCAATCCAAATGGGCTCTCGTGCCACTGTCAGCACATGTGTCAGGGATTGCCTACTCCTGTTTTAGTTTATCGGACAAACATCATTCTGCTTCTGGATCTTAAGGGTCCAGCTACAGCATATAAGATGTTCATTCAATTTTTCACATTTGCTGCTCCAGTCAAACTTATTTTCTTTTTCGATTCTATAGCTTATTACACTGGCACATGAAAATCTTCTGTCTCATATGTGGCAAAAGGCTAGAATGCTCTGATTCTGGGCAGATTAGAACATGTTGTTCTATGTCATGCAAGAGCGAAAGAGAAAAGTGTCATGTAGCAAATGTGGGGAGAAATGGCAGTGCTTGATAGATCAAAAGCTTAGTCCTGTTCTTCCTGCTGCTGCACAGAACTGATGGGAGGAAAAGCTTTTTCCTAAAAGCTCCAAGGACAGGCAGCCTGTGAAATGGTTTCCAAATAATAATACTTAACACCTCTCCTTGAGATCTTAAAGTGCTTCACAAACATGAATTCATTCTGATAACATCCCTGTGAGGCAGGCGGGGACATACTGAGCTAAAATTGGCTCCTATGGGGAGCTTTTTTTATAGCAACCAAATACTGTTCTGTCTGTCTCAATATTTCATTTGCTTTGGTAAGTACCAGTGATGTGCTAAGTCCTGTAGAGAGACATACAAACATTGTTCCCCTCCCATCCCAAAGATCTATCAATTGATTGATCTGTAAATTGCCTCTTGCTGTAGTACCTAAGCTCTAATTGAGAATACATTTACGAAAGTAAGGTCAGTATTGGATTAACCAGTTTCAAAAGAATAAGAACCATCCCTCTGCAACTCGTAGACTTCATGGGCTTTCTGGACTCAAACTTTCTTGGTAGGTTCTAAAATGTTTAGGTAAGCCCTTCCCTTCCTGTTACATCCCATGGTGCATCATCGTTATTCTTCTCTTGGCTCATACTGAGGCCAGAATTTCCAAAGCATAGGGAGAAAGGCTGTTTTCATCATATTTCCAGCTGAGCTAGATGCTGGAAAGACTAGATCAAGGGTCTCACACTGGAGTCAGGACCCCTCAACGGGTCATGAAATTATGATGGGGGAGTTACAAGCTGTCAGCCCCTGCACGTCAGGGCTGTGGCTATCAGTCCTGAGCATGGCCAACAGTCAGCTCTTCAGAGCTAGCCGGCCAGAGAACAAGCGGCTGCTGGCCAGGAGCCCTGACAGCAGTGCTGCCCCCAAGCAGCACCGCAGAGGTAAGGGTGGCATGGCAAGGGGGGGAGGGGGCATCACTTCTGAGGGAAGGAGCCTTTACAACCTGAAATATTTTCAAAGGGGTTACCAGCAAAGAACGTTTGAGAAGCTCTGGGCTAGATGAGTTGCAAGAATTCTCCAGCCCAGCAGTGCAGACACCAGGGATTATGACTATTATCATTTGGTATTGCAACGGAGCCAAGAGGCCCCAAGAGGAATCAGGGCCTTGTGCTAGGTGCTGTAGGCACATTGACAACAAAGATTATCCCTGCCTGATTACTTTACAGTCTAAATAAATTCATTTATGATATAAACCAGTGCCCCTCTCATTTTGTTTAAGAATGGCACCAGTTTATGGCGAGGACAAATTTGATCTGACAGATGCTTCATGATTCTACTACCAAATAATCTTAAAGACTTTCATCTGGATTTACCCCAGAATTTGACTGCTAGTGTGTGATTCCTCATCACTCTCTACCTCGGACCATCATCTACATCAGGGGTAGGCAACCACCAGCACAGGTGCCAACAGTGGCACACAAACCATTTGGAGCACCACAGAAATTGCTGCTCCTGCCACTGAAAGCCACTCCAGGAGGCTTCTTTCAGGGGTGGCTGGGGCACAGGAGATCCCTGCCATGCCCATGCCCCAGACATCCCACGTAAAGAACCCTCCTAGAGTGGATCCTCTCTGTGGCATGCTGCCATCAAAAGGAGCCACTCCGGGTGGCTTCTTTCCTTGGCATCCCTGGAGACCTCTGTCCACAGGCTCACCACCAAGAGGAGCTGCTCCAGGCTGCTGCTTTCAGCAAGCAGTTCCTTTCATGTGCATGCCTGGGAAGCACCTCCCCTCCACCCACCATCTGTGGCTGCCACTTTCTTTTGTTTTGGGGGCAAACCGGGGCTGCTGGCACTGGCTGAGTGTCTGGGAGGAAGGACTGGCGTGCGGTTAGCAAAGGTTGCTAACCCCTGATCTACATCTATGCACAGTGAGTGTCAAATCCCCCCGTCTTCCCACCCCCCCGTAAGAACTCCCCACTTCTTGTCACATGTGGGAGCAATTCTACATCTGCTTGGCACAGATGACCACACCAGTCTCAGGACCTTGAAGAATCAGGACTATAGGATCAGAAAAAAATCAAGACTGCAAAGGCCAAATCCTCATCTGGTGTAACATGTACCAGCTCCATGAACATCAGTTAAGGTACAACAATTTACACGGTCTCAGCATCTGATCCTTAGTCTTTGGGCTTCCCTCTTTGCTCCAGCTTCATTCATATGAACATTTCGCATGAGATTTTCAAGAATACCAGAGGCATTTGGATGCTCAGTTCTCATTAAAATTAATTAAAATTAATGGTAACTGGATGGCTTTGTAAATCTCACCATTATTTCCTGATTAATTTGGAAATTTTTGGGGAACCCCCCCAAAAAACTAAAATTGGTTTAATTTTGTTTTCTGAAAGACAATTTTGATGAAAAATTGGGTTTTAGTTGAAAATGAAATTATCACCAAAAATTGTTTGAAACAAAATTTTCTAGTTTTTAATAAGAAACTGAAAGCCAAAATACAAGTTTAATTTTTTTAAAAAAAGGACTATTGTACTAAAGCCCATTTTTTAAAAAAATTTTTGCAAAAATCCCCTACCCCAAAATTTGGGAGTCAGAAAACGTTTTATGGGAAATTGAATGAAAATAGAAATAAATTAAAATCTGTCAGAATTTCCCATGAAAAATAATTGCCATTTTCCAATCAGCTCTTCCCAACCCCTTCTTGAGATACCTTCTGAGCTACAGCACACTTTGGAAAAGTGTCTCATGTGGAATTAGGAGGTCTCCTGAAGAATAAAGCAATGTGAGTATTCCCAGGGTTTGTTATTAGTCCCAGGCAGATAGCTTTAATTAGAACCATTTTCTTCAAAACGAGCCAGTGTGGTAAGCCCCTCGAGTCCTTTTGTTACTCAAAATCCTAATCCCCATCATTTTACCAGACAGCAGGTAAAATACAATCTCCCTCAGGCAATACAGATTTCAAACTAGCACCAACTTCCAAATCTCAGAGAATGGCAGGGGCAGAACTACTCTGATTTGCTGTTCCTGTATGACTTGGTCCTATGTTTTATACCCCCTTGCATTTATTTCTATTCCATCCTGTAAGTTCACCCATCTTCGAAGCACCTAACACAGTGGGATTTTCTCCCATGGAAGCTCATGCGAAAAATAAATCTGTTAGTCTTTAAGTGCCACACGACTCCTTGGGTTTTTTTTTTTTTTTTTTTTTGGCTGGACTAGACTGACATGGCTATCCCTTTGGAAATCATCAAGGTAGAGCAATCTGCTGTTTATCCCGGAGTTGGAGCTGTTGTGACACACAGTTACCAAACTGCGGCAACTGCCAGAACACCTGAACTTCTATGGCATAAATAACAAACAGGCTGCTCATGTTTAATGTTGAAAAATTCCAGGGAACTTCAATTAGGTATGCTCTCATTATTAAAAACCTTGGTTTTGTTTCTCGGGGGTGGGGGGGGAGTGCAGTGGAAGTTTGGCAGGGAGCTACATACACCTTTTTTAATCTTCAAAGCATCTGACAAAGTGGGATATTCTCCCACAAAAGCTCATGCGATAAATAAATGTTAGTCTTTAAGTGCCACAAGTCTCCTTGCTTTTTTTGCTTTACTAGATTAACATGGCTGCCCCTTTGGAACTTCTTTAATCTATGCTTCCTCAGTGTCACCAAGAGCAGCCGCATTAATTTATATTTTTAGCATAAGGCCCCAAGGGTCATAGTCCAGTGGAAATTTGGCAGAAAGGAATAGTGCACTGCCTCTTCTCTAGCATGCCCCTCCCCACCTCCAGCATGTTTCCTCTACACTGGGTAGCACTCATTCTGTAAGTTCTCCATCTTGAACCTTCTGACAAAGTGGGATTTTCTCCCACAAAAGCTCATGCAATAAATAAATTTGTTAGTCTTTAAAAGTGCCACAGGACTTCCCATCATCAGGGACTCCTCCATCATTAGGGACTTTTTGGCTATTACTTATGGACAAAATCTTGTGCAATTTACCTGGCCCACGATCTAAATGTTCATTGAAGAGAAACAAACTGAATAGTCTGATCTCCTACCGCCTTGTGCCAACATCATTATTTAGCTACATCCAGGAATGCAATATGAAAATGTTTTACACAAGGTTGTTGTCATAAACTATGGGGGAAAAAGGGGAGAATAAAATAAGTACAAGCTGTACGTTCATTATACATAATCTGCTTTACTCTGCAGTGACTTTCATCTGAGAGCATCCCTGTAATCCTTCCAAGGAGCCAGCCTTTTCCTGCTACAATTGCATGTGCAAATGGACAGCTGCACAGTTTTAATGATTATATAATTGTATGCACAGTTCTCTGTGTGCTTGCACACCTAGCTGTGAAGATCTAGGCTAAAAAATTTTCACTGTAAACTGAAAATCAGCCTGTTTCCTAAGATCAGATGCTTCAAACAAGCAAAGCCTGTGTTAATGGGACCCACATGTCTTTATTTAAAAGCGGCTTCAACAGCAAGAATAACAGACGCAGAACCAATGAGAGTTGATGAAAATATGGCAGGAGTTCATGCGAGGCTACACAGTGGGCATCTCATTTCTCCAGAAACCTGTGATAACCCTATAGCAATCAATTAGTAAATGTGGAAGCTAAAAGTAATGCAGGTAGCAAGGATCTGGCCCAATGAGAATTTGAATGATGAGCAGCAAAGAAACAGCAAAGTGGTTGGGCAGACAAACCTGCTGAGCAACAAGACATAGCCTATAGCTGGTGTAGGTAGACAGAATTTAAAAGGTTAGAAATGACTGGATTCCTCTATTGAGGATGGAATGGATGGAACTTTAAAAGGATGTGAAAGCGCTACACTGTGCAGAAGCACATGATGGCTCCATTGCAATGGAGAATCCTCAAGCATCTAATCTTGATAGATTGCTCAGACTGACAGCCTGGGGAAGTGAGGGGTTCATCATCGCCATAAATGGGCACAGGGCTGACTTTGTACATGATCCCTTCAGTTCATCTCCCTGTTGAGTCTGCCGATTTCCTACCTTAGTTGGAGTGGACTTGATGCTGTGGACACGTGTCCGAAGCAGCAGATTGAGACCTGCAGTTAATTTCACAAAGGTCACTAAAGCCATCAGACTAGGCAGATAGACAGACAGATCCAGGAGGCATGGGTATGATGATGAAAGAGAGACGTTTTGCTTTGTTTTCAGGGTTTTTTTGTGTGTGGTGTTATCTGTTTGATATTGTTTTTAATGAATATCAGCCTTATTCCAGCCTTGCTGCCATCAACTCTTTGTGTTGCACAATGAAGGGCAATGCTACACTGAAAATCAATATGGTACTATGTCCATCTTTGCTGGAGAGAACAAAGCTTCTTTTCCCAGCAGCCTAAAGACATCAGCCCTCCCCAAAACCAAGTGACTATTCAAAGCCCCTAAATATACATTCCATTCAGGCTAAGTGCTTCAGCCCATTTGCAATGCTGACAAAAAAAGCAGATTACAAAGATGCCCAAAGGAATTCGGCACCCAAATCTCATCAAAATTCAGGAGGAGCTGGGAGCACTGCTTTTTGGGGTGGTTTTTTCTCAGGGTTCAGACTGGCATTGCACTGAGTGAGGTTTGTGACTTGTCATATGCAAAAGGTGAGATTGGATGAACACAATGATCCCTTCTGGCCTCAGCATCTATGAAACTGGTTTCAATTTCAGGATGGAGAGCTGGCTGGGTGCCTTTCATTATCTGACTCCTCCCAGATCCAAATTATGTTTTGCTTTGAAAAGACCAACAATTGGAAACCAAAGAAGGAGTCTTGTGGCACTTTTAAAGACTAATGGATGTATTTATCGCATGAGCTTTTGTGGGAGAGATCCCGCTTCATCAGACTCTTGAAAATGGAAAAAAAAATACAGTATAGAAAAGAGGGATAATATGAAGTGGAAAAGTGCCACAAGACTCTTTTTTTGTTTTGCTGAGAGACTAACACGGCTACCCCTTTGGAATTTGAAACCACATTTTTATAAAGAAACAAGATTTTTACAACCCAGCAAAGCAAGAATGAAAGCAAATCACAGCATTAAAGCCTGAGCACTGAATCTGTACTTGAAAGAACAAGCAGGGTTGTGAATGGTCCAACACAACACTGGAGATGCTTTGTAATGACGTAAGTCTCCTGCTTAAATCCTACAGACCCAACCATGTGAAGGTTTTAATAGAAAGAGATTTCCTCCCCAGCCTCTGTTTGCCATGCCAGGCATGTTGCCTTGTCCGCTGAAACAAATGACCTTGAGCAGAGCTGCGGGTCAATAAAATAATTTGCTAACTGATCCGTCTTCTGTGGCAAACAGATGAATCAACCTCAACTCCCTGGGCTGTTTTATGTACAGATGGGAGGACCATGGAGTTAAAATAATATGTGCAGATACATCAATTTCCATGCAATAAAAGGATGGCACTAAATAAATGAGTTTGCATCTTTTCAGCATGGAAAAATATTGATGCATTTTTAGATACATGGCCTTTTCAAGCTGGATGTACTCTCCAAAGCTATTATGTCCTGGCATTTTTTCTTCTTGGTCTCCCTTTCTCTTGGTACCCAGTGACCTATTCCTCTCTCCCTTATCCTCTTCCTTTCGCTCTCCATAGCTTTTTCTTGCTTTCCCTCCCTCTGCTATTCTGTCTCCTTCCAAGCCCCCCCCTCCCCCCATCAGCTCCTTTTTTGGACAAGGGAACCATCTCCTTTAACTTGATTGTATATTGGCTCCTGATCTTTGCCATGGTCAAGTTGATTGCCTCAAGTATTCCAGCTCCAGCAACCCCTATCCCAGTTGCCTTCAGCCACTGCACAGAGCAATTAAGCAAACAGAACTGCACCCCTGGCTACTCTTCATATAACACTAAGGCCAAATAAGCCCTGTTCCCAAGTCCACACTGCTTCCTAGTCAAAGGCTGAGAAGGAAGCATTGGAATGCAATTCCAGACTAGGCTTCCATACTTAAGGATAGATTACAGCTAGAGTTGGATGATACCACTGACTCGGCTAAACCTGTTCTTGTTGGATTTCCGCCCCAACATAACTGAATTAAACACCTTGGTGAAATCCTGGCACATTGAAAACAATGTGAATTCTATCACTGGCTTCAGGGGAGCCAGGACATCACCTTTTGAGTTTGTTCTTTGATCACTAAGTGCCCGATCTGAACATGAGCCCCATCAGACAAGGACCTGCTCTGGCTCCCATAAAAATCAGTGGAAGTTGTGCGTTTGACATCATTGGAGCCTAATTTCCGATCTCAGGCCCTAACCACATCCCATGTAAGTGAAGACAAAACCTTGCACTGACTCCAGTGGAAGATGAATTGAGCCCCAGGAATTGGTTCTCTGCTAAACAGAGATGGGTAAGGATGGTGAAAAGCCCATGCTACAATTCTTCAGGCTCCCAGCAAAATTCATGGCCTGTGCTAAAGTTTCAAGGCACTGGAGAGAATAACTCTCACCCATGGAAAGAGGTGTGGAGCCGTGCAGGGGAGCCCAGTCCAGAAATGCCCAAAGAATAATGATCTCTAATGTCCCTTATTTTATTGGTCAGCCACATGGCAAAGCACTAAAATCAATTAAGAAAAGGGGACACATCAACCTTTAGGAAATGATGGGTAGAAAGACGCACAGGAAGAAAAAGCAACTGGAATTGGAGAGCTGAAATAGAAACCATCCAGTGTTTCCAAGACTTAAGGTTCATGCATGCGTCTGCTCTGCATTTGTTTCACAGTGCTGCAAACTGGGGCACTCAGAGGTATGGGAGCAGAAAGGCCCTGAGGCAACCTGTGTTCAGTGAGGCCCTAATCGTGGCGAGGTGATTAATGTCCTTCTGGTCCTGTGCTTCAGTGTTCTGTTCTTTTGCCTTTCCCTCCATTGCTCTGTAATGCTGTCTCTGCAGGTGCCATATGGGTGCGCATGAAGCAAATTGGCTTTTCAGTTGATAGTGCTCAGTTTCCCTGATGCAGGGGGCAGGGACAGAGCAGGCTGAGCAAGAAAGTAGGGGCAAGTCTTGATTCAAACCAAGGGCCTTGCCACTGAACATGTAATACTGTACAAATTAAGGGCTTTCCAGGCAGAGTAGATTTCGTATTACACTCGTATCCTTCAGCGCTACACAAAGCACTTTACCCATCTGCCTTAAAGTAAAGGCCCCTCTGAATGGAGTGTGCCATGGAATTAAGGGTGGCTGTGGACATCAATTTCAAAAGGGATAGCCGTGTTAGTCTAGTCCAGTAAAAAAAAAAAAAAAAAAACCCACAACCAACACAACAAGGAGTTGTGTGGCACTTTAAGACTAACAGATTTATTTTTTGCATGAGCTTTCGTGGGAGAAGATCCCGCTTCCTCAGATGCTTCGAAGATGGGTGAACTTACAGAAGGGAATGAAACTAAACGCAAGGGGGTGTAAAACATGTTACTTTATGACCTGATCCTATGTTTTACACCCCCTTGCGTTTAGTTTCATTCCCTTCTGTAAGTTCACCCATCTTCGAAGCATCTGAGGAAGCGGGATCTTCTCCCACGAAAGCTCATGCAAAAAATAAATCTGTTAGTCTTAAAGTGCCACACAACTCCTTGTTGTTTTTTTGTGGACATCAAGTAAGCGAGGCTCCTGTATCCAAATGGGGAAGCAGGATGTAATTAACTGAGCCTTAGTCTACACGTGGGCTGGTTTTTAGCAGCAGTCAAATGGCATTTATGCAAGGCATGTAAAATGCCTTACATAAATGCTGGTGACTTTCTTAGCCGCTGGGACACACTCAGGAAAGCCCACCACAAAATGCCTCGCAGTCGGCTTTCCTGTTCACCTCCTGGCCCCCCAGGACTTATGAAGCCGACTTCTGAGAGTGCAGCACCAAGTTCAGACTCACTGCTAAGTGCTCTCGGAACGCCAGGCTGATGGCAGCAATTTTAACACAGTCAGTATAGACATACCCTAAGAAGTTGTCTGGGGCTCCCATGTTAAAACATCTTCCCTTGGGAAAGTGTGGTCATGGGACTTACAATAAACCAAAATGCTCTGTGCTTCACTTATACATAACTCCCTAACACACAAACACACACACCCCCCTCCCCCCACAAGGAAGCATCAGTCTCTATGTGTCCCTGGTATCAGGTTCAGTGTGATACAAAGAGAAAAGCACCCAATGTGCAATCACCAACACCAAATCCTCTAGCATATTCCAGATGCTCCTTGAAGGTTTCCCATCCAAGTATGGTGCTGCATGGAGCACAGGCAAAATTACAAGGCAAGGTCATTACCTTTTACAATAACCTAATGCGGTATGGGATGTTCCAAACGTAGAACAAACAAGGAGCCCTGTGGCACTTAAAGACTAACAAATCTATTTTTGCATGAGCTTTCATGGGTGAAAATCCCACTTTGCCAGACTCTTTGAAAGTGAAGGAATTTACAGAATGGGAGGAAATAGATGCAAGGAAGTGTAAGTCATGGCATCAGGTCACACTGTAGTCTGACCTGATCCCATGACTTACAGACCTGAAGTTGCAGGTCCAACCTAAACCATCCTCTCCAGGACTTGCAACTTGCAGATTTTTCAAGGGCTGGAAACATCCTTCCTTTATCATAGCTTTCTGCTGGGATCTTGGATTATTCCACTGCAGAGTCAGAAGCAGGATTAGATGGCTATGGGAAGGGAGGTTTTGTGTAAAATTCATGAGATATTACAGACATGAGTATAAACAGATCGATACAATGAGCACATTATCCTCAGCTGTGGGGTCTGGGAGCAGGAGACACCCCAAACATAAACAAACTGAGAACAGCCAAACCACTTGACAGTCCCTCAGGTGACTAAGCAGCTACTCACAGCACTTCCCCTTGTTACTGAGCCAGATGTTGCCAGTGGGAAAAATGGCTTCCACATCTGGCTCTCTGTTTTTTGTATAAGGGCAGGACAAAGACTGGTATAAATGACACTAATGGTCATGTACAGTGCAGTGCCAGGAGAGCGGGAGGCTGCATTGTTAGACATGATTTCTTTCATATCGGGCATCCCTTGGTGCCCATCTCATGAACATTTATTATTAATCATTTCACTCAGGGTAAGTTCCTCTAAGTGCCCTTGCGCAGTTAGCACCTCGATCAAAGACTCTGGGTTAGTTACATCTCCAGAGAATTTGTTTAACAAGTGCAGTGCCTCGCAGACAGACAGCAAGTACTGGGGATGGAGTGCCTGTTTTTCTGTCCTCTCTCTTGCTGCTCTGCCTGGTTATTCTCTTGCTCCATTTTTTATTAAGTTGCAAATTGCTGGTGTACAGTAGGGAACTTAAGTATTTGCCTGTTACTCTCTTACACTCCTCTACTAGGTTGTCTGGCTTACTGGATAAAGCACTGGAGAGCTGGGCTCTATCCCCACCTCTGCAACAGCCTTCTTTATGACTTTGGTCAGGTCCTTTCGCCCACCTATGCCTCAGTTTCCCCATTTGTAAAATGGGTATAATGATCCTTGCTTCTTTGTAAAGTTCTTTGAGTGCTACAAATGGAAAGCACTACATAAAACAGGGCTCTCAAATTCAAATCACTATGAGGGCTACATGAAGACTAGTAGAGGGCCGCATGAGGATTAGTATGTTAGCCCAAGGGCCACACCACTGAAACCTTTCAATACAATGATATTGCAAATATTGGTAACGATCATGTCATTGTGAGCCACAGGAAATAGCTTTAGGGGCTGCATGCGGCCCACAGGCCTCATGTTTGAGACCCCTGATATAAAACCTAGGTATTATTACTGACTGATATAACTGCCATTGGACAGTAGCAGGTGATCGGGGAAGACAGAATAAGAGACAAAAAGCAAGAGGGCTGGAGAGAGTCTGAAGACAGAGGTAGGAGGAGGGCAGAATGGACAGCCCAGCTTACCTTAGGCTGGATCCACCTGGAATCTGCATTGGGTCTGAGCATTAAGAGAAACTTCAGATTAAGCATTATTAATAGCTCTTGTCCTGGAGATCCCATCCAAGGATCTCATGCAGCTTAAATATTCAGTGCTTGGTAGCTCGCTATGATCATCTCTCATTTTACAGAGGAGGGAAACTAAGTCACAGACAGGGCCAAGGACAAAGCATACTCTTGTTTCATATGAAAACATGTACATGCAATCCCCATGTACCAGTGCAAAATGCTGCAGTTGCCAACTTGCAGGCACAGTGGTGGTAGCTGCATGTGCAAACAGGGCTAAGCTATTGCCCCATGTTTTGGGCCCAGACTTTCTCTCTGCATTTTTGACACTATGGGCCTGATCCTGCAAGTGGCTGAACATCATCAGCGCCTACTGAAACAACAGGAAATCAACTCGGTGAGTTAGTGGGGAAAGGAGCCCAGGAGTCCTGCCTCCCACTCTTCTGTTCACTAGACTACATTCCCTTCCCAGATCCAAGAGTAGGGATTCTCAGCCTCCTTTCCCTAACTAACCATTAGATCAGACCCACCCCTCCCATAACTAGTAAAAGAACCCAAAACAAGCAAGGAGTCCTGTGGTACTTAAACACTAAAAATGTATTTATTGCATGAACTTTCATGGGACAATATCCCACTTTGTCAGATGCTTTGAAGATGGGGGAACTTACTGTTTTATTTTCCTCCCATTCTATAAGGCTATGTCTACACTTACACTTCAAATCGAATTAATGATGATTTCCTTAGTTCAAAATAAATAAGGACCTCCCTCAATTTGAAATAAGGAAAGGTCATTTCAGAATTATAAAACCTCCCTTAAATTCGAAACGATTGTTAAATCAAACTTATTAGTTCGATTTAACCCAGTGTAGCTGTGTTAATTCAAACTAACTATTAGTTTAAATCAACATTTTTTGCCCTTCTTCCTCCCGGGGTGCCTTCTTCTTTCTATATACTGCTTGGGGGCATGGCCCTTCTTGGGGGCCATGTTGCCACACCTCCCATGGTTCCCCTCTCCTAAATTGAACTAGCAAGCCCCATCCATGGACATGCTAGTTAAATTTGGGTTTCTAGTGGAGCCATGTTAACTTGATTTAATGATTATTAGTTTATTTAATTAGTTTGATTTAAGTTAATTTGATTTAACAATTTAAGTGTAGACATAGCCTAAGTTTCCCCATCTTCAAAGCATCTGATGAAGTGGGATTCTTTCCCACGAAAGCTCATGTGATAAATAAATTTGTTAGTCTTTAAGTGCCACAAGACTCCTAGTTTGTTTTGCTTAACGAGACTAATGCAGCTGCCCCTTTGGAACATGGCAACATAAAAGAACCCAGGAGTCCTGATTCTCAGATCTCTGCTCAGTCTCATATCTGTGCTTTGATCTTTACGTTCATTTTGACTTAGAAATCATTTACAGTGTTAACATGATACAGGCAACATAGCAAGCCTCTTTTCTCCATTTTAAGTTTAATTTGCCAGCCCACACCTACTGGACTGAATTACCTGGACTTATGATCTCATTGACTCTCTATCTGATAAGGTTAAACACAGAAGAACACCAGCAAATAATAAGTTAGTCAATGGGACCAAGTTGCAATGCTCATTACTGAGGAGGTGAAAGGTTAATGCATTGTCATGTCAACAAGATTAACAAGCTAACCACATGCAAGAGCCATCAACATCTGACAAAGCAAGGTAGAGGAGAAGGCTACTAGACTAAAAGAGAGCTTTAGGACTCTGCTGTGCTCTACAGTTGTACCACTTTAAACTACAATGGTACAGATAAATCAGTACTGCTCCCTACTGTGGATAGAATTATATTTTGGTACAAATCTTCTTATAGGCTCATAGACTGTAAGGTCAGACGGGACCAATCTGATCATCTATTCTAATCTGCACAATGCATCGCCATCCACTCCTGTAATAAACCTCAAACCTAGGACCAAGTTATTAAAGTCCTCAAATAATGAATTAAAGACTCGAAGGTACAGGGAATCTATAGTAATTGAGTTATACCCCATGCTCCAGAGGAAGGCAAAAAACAAAACAAAACAAAAAACCCCTAAACCTTTGCCAATCTGCCCTAGGGGAGAATTCCTTCCTGACCCCAAATATGGTGATCAGTTAAATCCTGAGCATGCAGGCAAGACTTACCAGTCACACACCCGGGAAAGAATTGTCTATAAGAGGGGTGGCCAAACTTATGGAACTCAAGAGCCACACAAGTTGATTATTAAACCTTCGAGAGCATAGCAAGCATAGTCATATACTTTTACCTACTCCAAAATTACTAAGTTTAAAATTCATTGAACACTTTAATTTTATCTTAAAAAAGGGCAAATATTGATCGTACTAATGTCAGATTCTCATAATTACTTAAGGTTACCATGAAAACTAGGCCTATACAGTAAAAACCTAGCTGTCAGTTGATGTAGGAGACTGCAGACCAGAGGCATCGCTGCCCCGGGGAGGGACCCGAGGCACAGCCCCAGGCCACGCCCCCTGATCTCAGGCCACGCCCCTTGGCCAGGGCCAGGGCCAGAAGCTGCCGCATGCTGCCGCAGGTGGCTGGGCCCCAGATCCCCGGCCGGGGACAGGGATGGAGCGGCCGCCGCTGCTGCGGACAGCCGAGCCCTGGATCCCTGACTAGGGATGGGGCTGCTGCAGCCGCGGGTGGTTGGGCCCCGGATCCCCCACTGGGGACAGGGCCAGGAGCGGCCTCCACGGTCGAGACCCAGATCCCCAGCTGGGGATGGGGCTGCCACGGGCAACTGGGTCCCACATCTCCAGCCTGATTGGGTCAGAGACGGGGGGAGGGGCGCCAGGCCCAGAGCACCTACGCTGGGATTCAGGGCACATGCTCCGGGTACCCAGCACCAGCAACGCCCCTGCTGCAGGCTGGTGACGAGTTTTCTAAAATCCCAACCCTGCTGCACTTCTCTCCACCATCCTGACCCCCTCCCAAACCCCTAGGCCCAGATGCTGGCTCCCCTGGGCCAATCCTCCCCCCACTGGGGCCCTCTTACCTGGCTGCTCCGGCAGCTTGGCACATGCTGGGGCTCCCCCTGTGAGCATGCTCAGGGCCGGAGATTTAAAACTCCTAGCCTGGGGCTGCTTTCCTAAATTGATTCGCTGACATCCTTCTGCAAGCAGCACTTTTTCATTGAAGAGCCACATGTGGCGTCTAAGCCACTGTTTGGCCATGCCTGCTCTGTAACAACTCAAGTTTCACATTTTTATTTGCAAAAAAAGAAATTCAAATCCACATAGACAAGACTTCTACCAAAAATTGATTTTTCAGGAAAAAAATTCATGCTTTTAAAAAAATATATCAAAATCCAATTGTTCATTGCATCAAGATCACTCTGAGACAGCAGAGACCTGTTCAGGTCATCGGTGCTCTCATTCTAGCCTGGTGACGCCTGCCAATATACTACATTAGCTCTACTTTTTGCTTGGCACATAACCATGCTATCCCTCATGGATATCTGAAGCCACTGGTCTGTGCTCCTCTGTACTTCATCCACTGCAATCCTTTTGTCACCCTTACACAGATAGCTCTGCATAAGTCACTATTGGCTTTTGATCCAATGGTTCTTCACATTCTTTATCACTATCATGTTATTCTAACAGTGGACTGCTTTGCGTAAAGGCTGTTTTGCTAGTTGTCCTATTGCACTAGTAATTTCCCTTCTGTCCTTTTTGCACTAGTTAGAGCCCTTCTATCCCTGTTGCATTCATAGGCTATGTCTACACTAGAGGGCTCAGTTAAGCCAACTTAACAAGGTCTACTGCCCTGGGGGGTCTCTCCTGAGACCACGTACCAGTGGTGTTGGGCGCATGCTGTCTGGCCTTGGCGCTGACACCTACAGTGTCCCCACCCCATGTCCTGCCAGGCTCTCACACTGCTCTTCTCCGGGTCCCCACCGTCCCATAGCCCCCTGTCCCTGTGCCCCTATGAGAGGGCCTGAATGCCTCCCCCAGGACCCTGCTTGTCTCCAGCCTGTCTCCCGCAGTCCCTGTCCCGCCAGTCTACTCCACCATACCTGCAGGGTGGGAGCACTCACTGGCAGCTGAACCAGGGGTCTGGCATAATTTCCCCTCGCCTGCATCTTCCTTGGCAGGGGGAGCCTCCCCCTGTGTCCCTAGGGTTGGTGTCAGGGCAGGGAGCAGCTCTGGGTTGCCCTGAGCCAGGGTGCTGGTCTTCCCATGGCTGAGCACCACGTCTTCATCCACAGAGCCCTCCTCTTAGTCATTGTCATGGGAGGGGGGCTTGATGGTGCCAAGGGTGTGTGCTGGCTGTGTGTCCATCTCCAGGCCCAGGAAGTTGTGCAGTTCGATGTAGTAGGGGCACATGGTGGTGGTTGCTCCCAAGCGATGCATTCTTTCCCGGGCCCTGTGGTAGCCCTGACAGAGGTCCTTGATCTTTACCCTCACCTGCTGGGTGTTGCAGGTGTGGCCCTTCTCCTCCAGGGCCTCAGAGGTGGTCCTATACACCTCCTAGTTCCTCTGGCTGCCCTGGAGCTAGGAGTGTATGAACTCACCCCCCCCCCGCCATAGCCAGGAGATCTAGGATCTCCTCGTGAGTCCAAGAGAGGGCCCACGTCCCGGCCTGCCTGGCTCTGCCTTCCACCATGCCTGCAACACAGCCAGAGTCCTGGCTAGTTCTGGCTGCAGAGCAGGGTGGGCAGGGCTTTATCCTACCCTGGGATTGGCCAGGGCAGGCACTTCCTGATTGCCCGGAAGGTTTCAGGCCCCGCCCCCAGTCTGCAGGCCCCACCCGCTGGCCAGGGACAGGGCCAGGCGCCACCGCGCCGCCCGCAGGTGGCTAGGACCCGCATCCCCGGCCAGGGACAGGGCCGGAAGCAGCCACAGGAGGCCAGGCCTTGCATCCCCAGCCAGGGACGGGGCCGCCGTGGCCGCTGGCAGCCAGGCCCCGGATCCCTGGCAGGGG
The DNA here is from genome assembly GCA_007922195.1 of Podocnemis expansa. Lineage (NCBI taxonomy): Eukaryota > Metazoa > Chordata > Testudines > Podocnemididae > Podocnemis > Podocnemis expansa. The sequence goes on along the minus strand of ML681963.1, from coordinate 54,841,874 downwards.
ACGGGGCTGCCGCGGCCAGGGTCCGGATCCCCAGCCCGATTGGGCTGGAGATCCAGGGCACTGGCACTGGGGTTCGGGGCACGTGCCCCGGAGTGCCCAGCACCAGCAATGCCCCTGCTTAAGCCTAATGCCAGGCTACATTGGCTTAAGTTGACTTAATAAAGTCGGCTTAAAAATTAAGTTGACTTTAAAAGTGAGAGTTATTAAGTTAAGTTGACTTAATAAATACTAAATGTAGCCTGGGCTTTGCTTAAGTCAATTTAAGCCTCTAATGTAGACATAGCCATAGTTTCTCCCATCCCTGTTACCATAAGAAGCCCCTCTGTTGTTCCCAGTTGCTGCACCAACAGCAAAATATAAAACAGTTGGGTCCATGAAATTAGAACAACTAGGAAAGGGATTGCACTGAGGGAGGTGGTATTGACTCACTGCAGACCATGTGAACCTAATCTATACATTGGGATGTGATATGTAAATTTCTTGGCTTCAACAGCAGATCTGTGCAAGGGACCTGAGCTCCAAAGTTTGGATATGGATCTGAATACAAACTTCCCTTGAGCATGAAGGAGTTCAGCTCCATTTATTATTATTTATATTCTAGTGGCACCTAGAGCCCCCCACAAGATCAGGCCCCTATTGTACAAGATGCTGAGCAGAAAGATAGGAAAAGGAAAAGACGGTCTTTCCCCCAAATAGCTTAGTCTAAATGGACAAGATGGACAAAGGGTGGGAAAAAGCAAGCATTATTATCTCCACTTTATAGCTATGGAATTGAGACACAGAGATACCAAGTGCCTTGTTCTTCAGGGTCACACAGGGAATATTGGCAGAGCCACGACTGAAATGCAGATTCTCGGAATCCTAACCTAAAGCCTTAAGCAGACCACTTACCCTGTTTATGATCCAGCTATGTGTTTGGTCCAATTGCTGTAGTGTGTTTCACAATCACCACAGTGACTGTTTTGCTGCCTAAAGAAGGGTTGAAAGAATGCAGCCCCACACTGAACTCTCCCATGAAAAGTCTCTGAGCTGGGCATAGAGGGAGCTTTACTTTGTGACATCCAAAATATTCTTACTAAACTCACTGAGCCTTAGGCATGGTGCAGCCTGCTACAGAACAGGACAGGCCAATGGGTAGACCTACCTATTCCTTCTCCCTGCCCACTAGGGAGCAAAAGGCACACAGAGGTGTGCCAGCCATAGAGGCTAGGAAGCAGGATAAGACAGAGCTGATTCTGCACTGGGACTGCTGCAGGGCACTTCCTGTGAGCTATTAAAGCAAGTTTAGTAATTAATACCTTCCATGCATGAGAGAAATCAAAGGCAGGTGGGCATGGGGGAGGGGAAGAGTGGGAGGAGACAGGCACCACTCTGAATACAGTTGGGCTTTCTCTGTTGCTTTTACTTGTTCATTAATAATTTGCTATTTCTCAAAGGCTCCAGTATTAAAACCTCTTGAACAGGTTATCAATGAGCAGTTCTACAGGAGTTTAAGTCATTCATTGTTACTGTGTATTTGGAATATGCCCATCACTGTGTAATCTGGGAATCTCCCCTAAAAGCTTGAAGGGACCCGGGCTCTCCCCTCTCCACTCTGCTGGAGCTGCTCAGTGGTTCATCCCAGCACTTCTAACTTCTAGTCTAGATACTTCCCAGGCCTGCATTGCTATAGTGCGTGAGTCCGCACACAATACTGGCCCGTATTATCCACACATGAGTCATTGAGGAATACCTGGATGCACAGATGTTCTTCAGGCCAAATTCTGAACCCTCAGCCTAAGCAGCCACCCTGTGTGCTGGGAAACCTTCCCAGGGAGGTCACTCCAAATTAAGGGCTGGCTTGGTCATTGCTACCCTATCTGGGCATGATGTATGTAATGGATGATGGAGCTATTCAGCTGCCACCATGGACCAGCCTGTGAAATGGGTTTGGCAGGTTCTCAGGCCATTTTCCAAGTGCCCACATTACACACAAAACAAAACAAAACAAAACAAAACCCTCTGCAACCAATGATAATTGAAACCCTTGCAAGCAATCTCAGCAAAAGTCTGAAGAGATCATGAAGTGTGACTGCATTCAGATCTGGTCTGACCCACATTGACAGGGCAAGAAGGAGGAAGCTTGTACTGATATTACCCACATTATATGTGCTCTGTGGATAAACACCGGGCTTCAGTCTCGGAAGCTGTCAATCTGGTGCCTTTCACATGCAATAAAAAGAAAGGCAGTTGTTTGACCTCTCTTGTACTAATCAGTGTTGTGTGTCCAAAATGGCTAGGGTACTGTGAACCCATCAAGGACAGAGATCACTTTACACTGAGCAAACCATTAGGTTAGAAGCACATTTGGAAGGTTTACTGTTTTATAAAAGGGGAAGGTAATTCACGACCGGGCTCCAATGTGTTTTTCACATAATAACCTCCAAGGATGCGAGGATGAGGCTCCCTCTGCCCCCACTGTTTGTGCGGGAAGACTCTTGATGTTAAAGAAAAATTCCATATCAACTCCTTTAAATCTGTTTTCTTAACAAACAAACAAAAGTTTATTTATTAAATAATAATAATAATAATTAATAAAAATCCCAGCCTTGAGGCTATCAGTCAAATGGCTAGAAGCTTATTCAAGCATGCATCCATTACTGTCTCACTGTTTTACAAAACCTGCTGCTGGCATCCTGAGCAGTTTATTCCAGGGTAATGACTGAAAGATCCTGATCCATGCTGATTTTGATCTTACATAAACACAATGGCCTCTGTTTGCAGGGGAACTGTGAGGTGTCAGCATTGGTTAAAAGGGAAAAAGAAGGTGCAAGCTTTGTAAAATATACATTAATTTTCTTTCTTCAACAATGAGCTATTTTTCCTATATTAACATATAGATGCCAGGCAAGAGATCTGGAAGAGCCAGGATGTGACAGTTATAGATGTTTTCAAACATAGGTGATCTGGATCTTCTTCACTAAATTATGTTTTCTATACAAAGAGAAATAATTGCGGGGGAATCTGGTTTCAAGTGTTATTTTCCCACTGAGCTTTCTCATGTGTTTTTTTTTTTTTTTGTTGATTGGTCAGATTTGCCAGATGGAGCAGGTGCTTTCTGACAGCTGCTGTGGAAAGAAAGATCTTCTGATAATTTGTTAAGAAATTTACTTCTACTGCATTTATGGTTCTCAGAGTCCAGGAAATGCCAGAGACCCCAGGAAGACGTGCAGAATTCTGAATACTGTAACTGAGTTCCAGAACACGGAGAGCCTGGGATTTCTGGACTGCCAACATTCTTTAGAACGCAGAGTGTCTGTGTGTTCTAGAATGCTTATGAAATGTGGAGTACGGTGTACGCGTGTCCCAGAACAGTCATGCATGGCATCTTGATGTTCCTGAAGTCTGGGGCGCCTGGAAACATAGGCACACGTTCTGGAATGCTGAGGGCCCTTGGGACACAGAGGAAGTGCTGCTCCTTGAAACCTACGTGTGTTCTCAAAAAATGACATAAGATTTCCATCTGAATGGAATTCTTTTTTCTGCTCCTCGCTTCTGTTTTGGGAGAAAGGTGAGCAGAAGTTTGATTTTAGTTATCATGCCAGCTACCACGTTCATTTGGGGGTAATGATATGAGACAATGGGTAGGGTTGGGGACATACAGCTCAGAATCTTCCCCAACTCCTCATCACTACTGATGGCTTTTATGTTTCAGTACACTCTGTCCTACCCTTTTTTACACTAAATTCCCTTTGACTTCAGTGGGAACTTTGGCTGCAAGCTGGGGTTCCAGGGCTGTACCCTCGGATACTATTTTGAGTTTTGCATCAAACTAAAACAGCTTCCAGAATTGCAATAGTACTTCAGAGAAGAGAAAAATCCTAGCTATTTCGAGAGTTGCAAAATAAGTATGGATCATGTTAGAATTCTTCCTTCAGGGAAGTGTTCCGTTTTTTGCAAAGCCACAACTCCAGTTTTTGTCCATTTCTAGCTTCTTTGCCACACTGGGCATCAACAAGCAGAACACGTGCAGATCGGGAAGGTCTGGGACCGAAATAGCCTTAGAGTTCTTGTTTACATAACATTCAACTATAGTGTCCCATAGACTGTGTTATACATCCATATTCTGGCTTCTAATCTATAAGCTGACTTCCTTATCCCAGCATCTGTGACCCTGGCATGCCAGACAAATTTCAGCTTGATCAAAAATAAAGGTGTTCTGAGTCGAAGGTCATAAGCTACTGAGCCAAATTAGGAACAAAATTCCAGTGGAGCAGATTGGTATTGTTTTAATTAAAGAGGGGAGGGAATGGAGAGGACGAAGAGAAGAAATAGTGGAACAATCAAACAATGTTTTTCCCTTGTTAAGAGGAATAGTTGGAGGTATAATTTAAAAAGCTGGAATTGTCTTTTTGAAAGAACATTTGAATGTGGATGTTGAGTGATTGACAAAGAAAGGGCACTCTCCTCTAATTTAAATATGTTCCTAGTTTGTGGAGAATATGTTAATTTATACATTGCCTAAATAGCCAGTAGCTATTGTCTGTAAAACCACATCAGATCAGGGCAACAGGGCAGTTAATGTACTGGCTAGATGTTATGGCTGGTCAGTGAAGCGATCTGTGCTTCCTTCCACTGGCTCTGAAGTCCTAAATGGAATAGCTGAGCTGTAAAAAAAAATGCCAGGGGCAAAAACTGAAGTTCATTCTGTCAGCAAGGCATTCCTTCCTATAAGGGATCACATATATACCCTTCTGCCAATGTTAGCCTTGCACCTCAGTGAGCAGCAGTGATTTTTCAAGTTCCATATGGGGAGAGAAGAGATCTCTACAGTGATATCTGTGACCCCATCATGTTCTCTGTAGGACTGGTTTCAGGGGTAAGGGACGGATAATTACAACACTGTACTGATTAAGGAGATTAAGGTTCTGTTCCTGGCTATACAACTGCCTTACTATGTGAACTTAGACAGGTTACTTCCACCTCTTTCTGTGCCTCAGTTTCCTTATCAGCATGATGAGCTACCTCGCCAAGGAACAAGAAAGCTAAATTCATTCATATTTGCCTACATGGATGAGTGCCACAGAAATGCCTATAAATAGATAAATATTTAAGAGGATTTTTGGCTGGCATATATAGAAGATGGGTGTGGTTTTTTTATTCTGTTCCAACTAATTATTTGGCTTTTGAATTATCTGACCTCTTTGACACACTCAGTTATTTTATTTGCCGCACTTTCCTTTCCAGTACATAACATACCAGCATACTTCATAGCTCCACTGAAGCATAGCTGGAAGATTCCTTCCTCAATAGCATTAAAACTAGGTCAGACAGGGTGCTCTTTGCTCCTTTTGCTGCATTTGACATTGCATTCTGAAATGGTTGCTTCCTCTCGCTATTCAAAGGGATGCTGTTTCCATCCACCTCAGCTTACTCTGCTGCATTTACACTCTTCTGCAGCCCGCAGTGAACTTGGGTCTTGCTCTTCCACACCATGTGGAAAGGAGTCCAGGGAGTTTGACTCGGGCCCATGTTCATATGCATGAGCATTGCTTCTGAAGGACAAGTAGTTCAAATTGGTTTTTGACAGCATGACATTTAGCAGTGCCAGAGAGGGAACCAAACTGGGTGTCACATAAACTCACATCTATTCCCAGCTATACACAGTGCAGAATTTCCTATTTTCTTTTTAATTTTTTTCCATTATTGACTGTTTACATGACAGCAGCTCAGAGAAGCCCCGATATAGCCTGGGGCCTCATTGTGCTATGCACACTTCAAACATGGTGAGAGGCAGTCCCTGCCTTTAAGAACTTATAGTCTAGCGAGACAAAGGATGGGGGAAAGGCAGCATTGCTATTCCCACTTTACAGATGGGAACTGAGGCTCAGATTGATCAAGTGACTTGTCTGAGGTTGCACAGATAGTCTGCAGCAGAGGTGGAAATTGAACAACAATCCAACAATCCCCACAGGAATCCACACAGTGCGTCATGATCTCCACTCTACTCCTCCCACCCATTGTTCACTGGGCACCTCCCTACCTCCATTTCCTTCACATGTCAACATTACGCATTCAAGAGCCTTCTCCCTTGCTCCCATTTGCAACTCCACCCTGTATTTTGTTGTCCCATCAGGGCTACAGCTCACTTCAAATCTCTGCAGAAATCAGATTTGTCCTCTCGCCTGTAGCTCTCCAGGACTCTTTTCTTTAACGAGGAGCTATGGGAGAGGGCCTGATACAAGTGAATGGGGTACAGATAAATTGGGCCTTTTTATTCATCCTCTCTTATAATATAAGACCAAGCAGCTTAGCCAGGGGAGAGAACATGATGGAAATTCTGTGAGGAAGAAAAGAATGATCAGAGTTTCACTACAAATCTATCTCTTGTTTAGGTACTGAAGTGCATGTCATACTCAGAGTTGCAAGGTGCTGAGCACTTTTGAAAATCTGGTCCAATAGGTATAAATAACAAGAGTAGTGCGGAAATGTCAGAGACTCAAGATACATTACAAAGGGAAACACAATTAACGTAACTGTTGTGTGCAGGAGAGCCACACTGTGAATGTGTGAGCCTCTGGGTGGTGGTGGGTGGATGGCACAGGTGGATGCATGCACAGGAGTGATCCTTGTGCATATATGTATACAGGCCTCAGTGTGTGGGTGCTAGGTGTATCTATGCATACACATGTTTTGGTGGGCGATGGAAAGGGCCTATGCATGCAGACTTGGGTCTGTGTGCCAGCCTCTGACTACACATTCTTCTGTCTGTGCACCCATCCCTCTGAGTATGTATGTGGTGCCAGCCTGGGTGTGTGCTTGGGCGGGGGATGAAGGTGCTGAGTATGTACATGTCTGAGTTTATTTGTCAGTTTGGGGAAGGGCATGCTGAGGGTGTTTCTGGGCTGTGAAAGAGGAGAAAAAATACTGCCTGTGTGCAGATTCCCTACTCTCGCCTGCATTACAGACATGAGTTGCATGGAAGAGTCTTGTCAAAAACACAAGAGTCAAACTGAAAAAAACCCCAGAGCTGGATGCAATACAGGTCCTGCCCCATGCCTTGTACATCAGCCTTCATTTAGAGCTGTGGTTCAGCCCAGTCACTGAAGCAGTTTTTAATGCAGTGAGGCTTCTAATTAATGGGATTTAGAAGTTAATTAAGACAGTCTTTCTAATCTCATTTAGATCTCTCCTATAGAGTTATCAGGGCAATGTCACTTTCAGTGAGTTGCCATGGAGCCTTTATTAACCCTCCAAGTGCACATTGCAGGATCTGTCATGTATCAAGTCAAGGGTCTAGGCTGTCATCTGAAAAGACTGACATATTCCCAAACATCTGCTTATTTGAAGGGATAATGATCCAGAATATGTCTAATACCCCAGCATCTCCAGGATTACATTTCAGCTTTTCACTGCACTGTCCATAGGAATCAGGGGCTCTCTCCAAGAGCCTGTAATAATACTAGCATTTAGAATTGGCTTCCCAGCCCAGCAAACTCCTCATCAACAGGTAGTCCTTGTACACAGCAGGGCCACACCTTAACCTGGGAATGTTTTAGGGCTTCAATGCAAATTTAGTATCAGACTAAACTGGGGCAATAGGATTGATGGAGTGTGGAAACTTTCCCATACAGGATCTGGCTGTGAGTCAATAGGCATGTCAACTGGCATAGTCTTTGTTTTTTCTGAAATGCAGATCTAAAGGGGAAAAGGCAAGTCAATTACAATATGTACCATGGTGCATTAGTTGGATACTGCATGGAGCTATATTGTCATATAAGTTCCACTTTGGGACTGATGCACTGGTTTCCTGATTTCACAAAATTAGCTCATGACTAAGTCTTTGGGCACTTGTGCAAATTTAAAAAATAACACAAAATGCAGTGGCCAACTGTCCACTCCCCATCTATCTAATTTGTATTTCTAATACAGTCATGAATGGAGTGTCATGGTAATGACAATTAGCCCCAAAATTTAAAGCTTCTTATCCCAGCATTTTATAGCTGTGATTTGGTGGGCAAAAGTGAGAGCGTTAGATATGTAACTACCTGGCTTGCAGCTCTCTAACTGCTGTAAATCTGGATCAACCCACTAATGACAATAGCTAGTCCAATCACTGCTTAGGGAAGTTATTCTAGAACTCAGCTAGCACCAGCTACATTCAAATACCATTGTAATTAGCATCCTTCTGCTCCCAGGGATGGTGCTTAGGTCTCACCTACAAGCAATGGAGCTCCTTTGATTTCCACTGGGGGTTGAGGGTGCTGAGCACTATTTAGAATTAGGGCCTTAGAAATACAGGAGCAAATTCATCCATGGTGTGAGACCATAGACTTCAGTGGAGTTGTGCCTATGGTGAAATTGGCCCAGCATCTACATCAGTCTAGCAAGCTGGCAGCATCACAGAGGAACCTCAGTTACAGGAATTCCATCTTCAGCTCCTCCAATGCCTTCCTATAGATCACTCTGGATTAAGTTTCAAGTGATATGATAAGTAGTAATAATACTGCTGCACTGGCCCTAATTATTTTCCATATAATTACGTACCCTGAAGAAACCTTTTAAATAGCAAAGTCTCATCAGTGTTGTGGTCCAAGGGATTCATTTGTTTCCTAAAAGAAAAATTCTTGGGGCCAAATCCTTCATCAATCCTTCCTTAGGAAAAACTCCTCCTGCAGTTAGTGAACCAGATCCTCAGCTGGAGCAAATCAGCTTCAAGAAAGCTACACTGATTTACACCAGCTGACGAGCTGCTCCCAGAGTGAAAATTTGGTACAGACCTCAGGATTTAGGGTGCTGGAAACATACAGTATTTGGGGGAAAAAATCAGATGAACAATAACAAAGAGAACATTATTGACTTTCTGTTTCTTTTATTGGCTTATCCTGTTTTTCTGTCTCATTTTTAACACCTTAGAAGTGCCCTCTCTGCCTGATATGTGAAACACAGAGAAAGGGACAAGCAAAAAGAGATGGGATCTTTTCACAGTCTATCTTTAATTGTATATAGTTATCTGATTTTATGGTTCCCTTTATATATACCTAGGCATTGTGTGTGTGTGTGTATATGTGTGTATTTAAAGGTGCTGAGTAACCATTACACTGACAGAAGTGAATGACAGTTGTGAACACAGCGGTAACTGAACAATACTGCTCTTATGCAGTAGATGTATCTGCAAACTCTATGTGCACTTGTGCATATACACTTATGTATACCTGTGCTTATGCATATACTTCTGTGGACCATTGCACACATGCCTGAGTGTGCAGATTTGGGTACTGTATGTTGCAAATGTATTGTTTGTATACCAGTATATTGTACACAGTGTGAGTACCTTATAAATATATATTGACTGGACACACAGCATATCATACATGCTACTGGGGTATATATTATGTCTCTAGCAACAGACTGTATTTGAGCATGTGTTTTGTGAGAAAACTGAAAATGACAAGTGAAAAAGCTATGATGTAACGAGGTGCCATGTTCTCAAATTAAACCAACAGATGAGGAGAAGGAACAGTAAGCACTCAACAAGTCCTGAAGGACGTAGAATTCAATGAGTAAATTGCATATATATGAATGAATGCCCACATGTATTAAAAATAGCTAATCACCCCATACTAATTCCTATGAAGAGTCCACGACAGTGATGATCCCAATCCCACAGCACTTTCGACAAGAATAGAAGGAGCTACCCTTTGCTGAAATTTCCCCTCTCCCCCCTGTCATTCAACCCTCCCACCCCAGAGCTGGCTGCATTTCAAAGGAGTAGCAATTGCAGTATGTCTATGAAACTAAATTCTTCTCTGACACGTGCTCTCTCCCCTCATAACCCTACTGAAGTCAATGGAGTGTAAGTGACCTTGCAATTTGGCCTGTAGTTTTTTAAGAAATAAGGGATCCTTTAAGGAGGAAAAATGCTGTCTTAGTGGACATTTTCCTCTTATTTTATTATTACTTTATTAACCATGGAGAGGAGGCTCTTGGTTTGAAACCCAAAGACAATTGGGAACAGATTTATTTATATGCTTTACTTTAGACAGTATGACCACTCAGAAGTAATAATGTCAATCATGTGCATATCTCTGTGGAGTTCTGGATTCATTGATTGAGAAGCTGAATACAATGGTATGACCATGGACTGTTCCCAAAAATTCCCATAAAAGTCTTTTTCCAGGAAAAGGATGTTTCTTGAAACAGTTTTGGGAAGTTTTGAGAGCAAGTTTACCCCTGCCTGGAGCTTCCGTAACACACATCCTTCTTACACACCCACTCAATCCCAATCTCAGCCTCTTTTCCTCTGTGCTGCAGCTTCAGAATCAGGGATTAGTTTCTAAGATGTAGCCATGCACACTGACTTGCTGAAATAGTTAATGTGAAATTAGACCATCCCCCATCCCTACACACACACACACACAGCACCCCAGAACAGAAAACCCAGAATAATAATTAAAAGATGCCTAGAAACGCTCTTGGAAGAGCATAAATTCTGAAGATGAAAGTAAATGATTAAAATAATTAAATACTTCAAGTTGACAAGCAGAAGCAGAATCTTGCCAACGGACATTTGTCGGTAATTAGTTAATTAATCCTAACACAAATTATAAGCCATAACAAACCAGTCAGGCTGAACGCAGCCGGCTGTTCAGAATTAAACTTAAATAAATAAATAAAGAGAGAGAGAGAAGAAGAAGAAAGAAAAGTTTAAGGTTCTTGCAAATTTGAAAAGAAGATGCTGTCCAGCAGCTGGGGTTTGCTTGGGAGAGGGGAAGCAAGGGCACAAAGGTTAGACCACTGGGGTCGAAGGTCAGATGCCAGAGTCCTTATGCTCCCCCAGATGTTCTACTGTAACTGCTGCTGTCTTTATCCCTCTCTCCCCTAGTCCCACTCTTAGCTTCTTTCCTTCTTCCATTCCACCTCCTCATCTTGGCAAAACGCCTATTCCCCATGCATGAAGCACCTTCCATTGCCTTTTCCAAGCCACTCCACGGATTGCCATTGCTTATCTCATCAGTTATAGTTCCTCATTGTCTTGCATCTCAGCTGGTGCCAGTGTATTATATCAATTTGACTTAGGACCTGATCCTGTGGAAGAGCTGGGCACCATCAGCTCCCTTTGACAAGACACTGAATGGAAGCAGCAGCTTCCAGTAGGGGCTCGGCAGCTTGTAGGACTGAATACTTAAGGTGCTGTAAGTTGTTCAGGGGTGGGCCTTTGTCATGTTTCCAAAGCACCCTGCACCCATATGGCATTCCATGAAGAAGAAGAATAGCACTTAAACAAATGCAAAAACCAACTCTGAGGGTGGATCTCCATGCATCTGGAGAGGTTTACTCTCAACCGAGGCGAAAGCCGTGAAGCTGACACAAGTCTCAGTTAACACCACCTCTACTCTCTTCAGGAACATCCACCAAGGTAAGAAATGTCAAGACACCAGCTCTACAACAGCCTTATAGCATGTTAGGAGAACAGGGAATGTTGGTGTGTCTCAAGTGGATTATTGTGGCAAAACTAAAAATTATTTTGCTCTCCACAACACCCTTTATGTGCAGCTTTCAGAGGAAACAATCTGGTACTAGAGCATAGGACTGGGAGACAGGACTCTTGGGTTCTATTTTTAGTGTTAGGAGAGAGTACCAAGGGGTGCCTAGAGCAGAAAATTAAGAGTCAGGACTCCTCTTGTTGTTGAGAGCAAGTGTGGTCCAATTATGCAAGTTGGGAGCCAATAATCTTAGGTTCTATTTCCATCTCTACCACTGACCCACTTGCTGATTTTGGGTATTCCATTAAACCTTGCTGTGCCTCACTTTCTATCTCCATAAAATGGGGATAATGGCACTGACTTACCTCACAGGGATGTCATCTTAGTTCATTGCCATTTTAAAAGAGCTCTGAAATCCTGAGATTGAAGATTATTGACCAAAAGGGCATCAGCACCCTGCCATAGCATGGTCAAGCACTAAGAGTGTCCCTAAGCAAAATTAGCTCTAGAACTCTGAATGGGTCCTGAAAATCAGGCTGTTATGCTGCCCTGATCCAGAAAACATTTGCAAAGGAAGGCCTAAAGCCCACACCCAGGTTGAGTCAGGCTCAAAAGTAAAAATGATACCAGGCCAAGAGGACAAACCTGTGGTCAGGATGAAGAGAATTTGGTTTGAATTGGAAAATGGGGATGTTGCTTTAACTGTTGCAATGGAAGGAGTTTAATAAACTGAACTCCAGTTTCTCACCTCTAGGAACCTTGGCTCAGGTCCAATTTGCAGCCCTAAATTAAGTGAGCTGAGTGCTGCCCACACAAGTGTAGAGAGAGTGACAGCTCATATGCCGCTGAGTACCTTTACATTAACACATGCAACCAGACCTGCAGCTAGAGAGAGTAGCCATGGCTTACCTTTTCCACGGCACAAACAGCCTCTCCAATATACAGACACTTGAGTTAGCATTCATACGGAAAGCATGTGTGCTGATCCAATCCTGGCATGGAAACCATACTGTGTGACTTATCTGGCCAATCAAAAGTCATCACCACAATTTGGATAGTGAACAGTGAATACAATTCAATCACAGATTTTTTTTTTAATGGCAAAAAAGGGGGGGGGGAGGGAATCATCTGTTATTTTAAAATAGCAATGAAATACAAAGAAACTGTGGCCCAGGTGAAATTTATCAAAGGAAAAAATCACAGCAAATTATTTGCTCAGTGACTTAACATAGCTATATCTATAATGTATGTAGTGGTATGAATATGTACATGCAGCCTTTTATGACTGTATATTTATGTGTGTGTGTTTCTATGTATAGGCATATCTAATAGATAGAAATTACATTGGAAAATATGAGCTTTATGGTAAACAAAATTGTAAGAGTCATCTTGTTTTATTGACTTTCCTGCTAAATGCATGTGAAATAGGTTTTTGCTTGCCATACAACTCCACTGAAGAGAAAGTTGTGTGTGTGTGTGCGCGCGTGTGTGTGTTTTGTAAGTGTTTTGCATTATGTGAGCTCTGACCTTCAGAGGGGAACAGAAGGAATATTTTCTCCCCTGAGGCTAGAGTTGTCAGTGAAATGTCTGTCTTTCTTAATAATTTCAATCCGGGTGACAGAGGACAGGGCATTTTGCTCTGAACGAACGTACTGTAAAAACTGTCACACAGAATTTGTCTCAAGAAACAACATTTCTATCTATTCAGGGTCATAATTACAGACATCTTATGACCTGTGGAGCAGTGCATTTCTCTCAACAAAAAAAAAGAATCTAAAATATGTGATCTCGTCTTCCATGCCATTTTGAATTAATATAATGGATCCTAATAAATAACTAACTAAATAAAATCTAGCAAAAATTATTTTTCTTTTATGGTTGCCAAAAATTCTTAATGAACTATGCACAGAAATGACATAGTGGAAATGAATGAATATAAAGAATTGTTATGCATTGGATTGGAGTAATGGTCCATTTTGCCTTGTATCCTTCCTCCAAACTGCCTTTCCAAATTGACTTAGAATGGGCAGTGACCAGTATCTTTTTAATTAGTGGAATAAGTAACTAAGCAGGTAATTAACCAAATAACCATGATGACAAATTATTGTGCTTTCCTCAATTTTGAAACACAGGAAATGGTGAGAAGACAGACATTTCAGTGATCTGCAGGAATGCAAACAGAAGGACAGAGTTAGAGAAATTAGAGAGGAAGGTTTGAACTGATGCTGATGTCTATGAAACATCAGAGCATTAAAGGAGCCTCCATTTGTTTTGTTAAAAGCTTGCTGGGTCTTGATTTCCTTTCTAGTCTGTTCTGAATGGAAAAAAAAGTATCAAATAACTTGAAGCAGATTTTTTCCCCCTCTTGTGGCTTGATTTCAAGATTAGCAACTGATTGTGAAATCTGATCATTACACTCATCTCCATAGACTTCCATGGTTATGGCTCATGCTGCTTGAAACTGGAAATCATTTTGGACACTCTGAACTATTTCATCTGATGCACCTGTAGCTATACAAGTGTGCTCTGATCTGTACCTCACAGGCAACCCAAAAAGATCAAACAGGAGCACTGAACTGGGGATGCAAAGAAAAGGTGAAACAACACAACCCTGATGATATGTTTCACACAACTTGAGTTAATAAACACATTGCAGTTCCTTGCCTGGCCCCTATATGGCATAAGACCAGGACCTGCAGGAAAAAAGTACTGCTTGGGAAGCTCTTTCTGGAGAAAAGCATTCAGTAGTTATGTGACAAAATGCCTGATCTGAATATCCTAAAAGTTTAGGAAGTTGGAATCCAGCTCTGAATGTCACCTCACTCCCATGTCCATATAATGAACCAAATGAAAGTTCTCGATCCCAACAGTTCCCTAACCCTCACTTGCACCTCTCTGTCTTTCAAGGCTGTAACAGCACTAAACAAACAGCCATGTTAAGTGACCTTCCCCATTGCTTGTTTTACCTCAGGAGTGTCAAGACTGTCCTTGGTACATGGTCATCCATGGTATGTGTCCCACCATGCCTTCCAGTTCAACATCCGGGGATGGAAGTAGCTGCCTTTCTAAAATTAGACAGTGGCTGCAGTAGAAACAGCTATCCCATAGGACTGGATTTACTGAGGCAATTCTGCAATGTGCAATGAAGCTAGCCTACTCTTGGCTCTTACTCTCTAGAGCAGAGGTGGCTTCTGTTTCTGAATATCACTATAAAGTAAGCAGTTCATGTACCAATGTGCAAAGCTGCTTCCAGTCAAATGAAAGGGAACCCTTTGACCCACATTCTAGTGGGGTTTGGTTTTGTTTAACACTGCTCTGTGCTTAGCATTCGAAAAAGTGAGGCATCGAGATCATTGGCTAGAAGGAGGCACTGTGCAGGCAGCCTTTCCCAAACTGCTTTGCTCCTGGTCCATAACAGTCACCTCCATTCTAGCCCTGAGGCCACCCTCAGCTCTACCAATGCATTGCAATTTTGATCTGCTCTCAGTTGACCTGACTCCCAGACACCTCCATGGATGCATTCCAGTCATGACTTGCTCCTGTGCTTGTTATTCAGATCCCAGGGCCTCGGTTGAGTGGAGGTGCTCCGATGGTGTTGACTTTAGCGGAGTCTTATCAGCGATGAAGGAGTCTCAAAGCAGTTCAGGCACTCCTGTAATTATTCTTAGTTATGAGCAGCTAAGGTATGAGAACATTCTTGATTTATCCTGTGGTCCCACTGAGGGCTAGTACCTCTTGAATAATCCCATCATGTCAACTTCCCCAAGAGCAAAGATGTTAACCCCAGCATTCTGACTGAATTCCATTTTGGGTCACTGATTCTGCCCATGTAAATCCACCTTGCTGTTTCAGCTGGACGTCGGAGTCTTTGTCCCTTCTTGCCTTTACCTGTTGCGTGGGGTTGCTAAATATTATAGCTGATAGTTTCACCCAAGATGTGAAAGTATTGCACTTGTGGGTGAAGGAGATTTCTTAGTCATATAAAGTCACTCACCTTGCTGATGCTATACACCATGTAAATATAGGTTTATATATGCTTCAATTATAGTAAATTGTGTCAACTGGGATATATTAAAGCAAAGAGCCGTTTCTTGTCCAACACTCCAACCATTAAAAATCTCATGTGACATAGAATCCAGGGGTGAAATTTTGGCTCCAATCAAGCCCATTGTAGTTTTGCCATTGATCTCAACGGGCCTAAGATACCACCTCATGTACCTCTCTTAATATAACTGCTTCTAATGACCAAGGCTACAAAGAAGCATGTGAGGGCAGCCATGACTGCAGCACAGTTGCTGTACAAGACTCTCAGCTCTCTAAGGCAAAGACTGTCACTTTACTAAATGATCATATTGTACTCAGCAAAATGAGGCCCTGATCCTTGTTCTAGATCTTTGATCCTTCATTAGCTACAGATGCTGTTATCATTTATACCATGGGGCACTTCTAGAAGCCTTCTAGATCCTGGATCAAGAAGACCTCTAGAAGTTCCCCATAATATAAATAATAACAGCATCCCTAGTTAATGAACTGCGTCATATAGTATTTGAGATATCTGGGGCCTGAAAGACGTTAGGTAAAAGCAAATTCAATTCTATCCTGTTGGTAATATGTGATGGATATCCTATTAATTTCGCTAATGTCCACTCGATTTTTGAGCTATAATACAGTAGGAAGGGAATGTATCATGCTATGCTACCAGAGTTTTTAAAATGAATCTGTACAGTTGCACTGACATTTCCCATGTCCCAGCCAGTGTTCCTTGGTTAAATTAAGTACAAATTACACTCATTCTGATGCTCTTGTTGCAGTGCACGTTCCCCTGTCCAAACAGGCTAAACAATGACACAATGAGGCTGGCTGCACTGAGTGAGTGCCCTGCAGGAGGCCCGTGGCTTCAGCTCATCTCTGAATGATTCTCATGTGTGAGATCAATCCATGGGAGACAGACGCAAGTGCTAATCAGCTCCATTGACACTATGGACAGCAGGTTACAATCCATTTTCACCTGCAAACTACAATCGATTGCCCATTCTTGCCATCACAGGTGGAGAGTAAACACTCTTCAAATGACTGGAGATCAGGATCCAAGTGCAGGAGCCAGTTAACCACCTGCATGCCAGCTAGCGGTAGTTCAGGACCTTATATCATGGCAACAGCCAGCTCTCATTTAGCTTTCCCTTCCATTTCAATGTGAGGTCTTGCCCTAGCGAGGGGCTTTACTGTCTTTATACGGAGAAGAAACATTCTTTCTATATTAGCAATAATCACAATTGCTTCAGGATGTGCAGGTAAGACGAATAGGAGATTTTCCATATTCATAGGACTCCCAATGCAAAGCTCCTGTGTGCATGAAAGAAAGCACTGCAGTGAGCTGCCTTTCATCCTGCTAACAGTTCACTCCGCATCCCAGGAGAACCGAACTCATGATTTAAATATAAACTGACAAAACCCCTTCACCTCAGTAGTGTTTAACACCCATCTGTCAAAACAAACAACACGAGAAACAATGCTCAGCCATGGAAACCTTACCACTTGAAACTTAGACAAGCACAGTTCACCACAGGTGAACTGGATTCAAGAGTTTGGGCAAAATCAGGTTACGTGCATGACAAAGGGACCTCACCATCCTAGCCTGGGTGTAGGAGGAACAGCTTAATGTTCCTGGGTTCTGTTCCTTGCTCTGTGTCACCTTTCTGCCAAAGGTCACTTCCCCTCTCTGTGCCTTCATGTCCTCCACCTGTAACATGGAGAAAACAAGACTTTCCCAGGTCTGGGAAGGCCTTTGAGATCCTGACCAGAAAATGGGATGTAAATGCCAAGAGTTTTAATAATTATAAAATCCTCTCCACAAATGCTGTGCTGAAACATACAATGGTGAGGGGCAGCATCACAACCAAAACGCCAGTCAAATCTTCTAGAAAATAAAACCTTAACCTTTGTGCTTTGCACTTCTAAAACATTCCTAGATCAGTGTTCCTTCAGCATTATATGACCACAGGTTAAATCACATTGCCTGCCTGCATGGTAAGTAAATTAGCTCACTTACTACTGAATAAAGCAAACCATCACTAGATTAATTGACAAAGCAGGTGGCACAGGGTATATCAGGAAATGAACACCCATTCCTCTGCTTTAGCCAAGGGTCCCTCTCTAACCTTATACCCTCCCTGATAGGCTAATATGCTTTTGGAGGAGTTTTCAATCAGATTCAAGAGTGCAATGGCCTGAATTCTATCCCTGGCTCTAACACAGACTCGCTGTGTGACCATGAGCAACTCACAATTGCTCTGAGCCTCAGCTTCCCCATATACAAAAACTGATTCTGCTGAACTACATAAGTATTCACGCAACACCACCTGTCCCAGTGGGCACTGGTCTCTATATAAATCTAGGAAGAATCCTCTAGGGTGGCTTTTGTTAATTACATTTGTGATCTACAAATGTAAAAAGTGCTTAAGAAGTGCTCAATATTACTATTATATTACACATCCTGACATGAACTGTTGCTCACAGACATCTTCCAGGGTAGCTTGCTAGACAGCTGAGGGACAGGTAGATACTATGGGAAAGATGCAATTTGGTCAGGTTAAAGTTTTGCTTGTTAGGTAAGTGTAACACTAACAACTGTAATATTGGGTGGACAACTTGTGAAGGATAAAAAAAGAGCTGCTGAAAGGTTTGAAAAAATAGCGTTATGACTCAGTGGACACTATCGTCTTCCAGTTGTTGATAGAATGACTCGTTCACATTTGGCCGTTGGCTGGGGCAATCAGCACCTAGTAAATAGATTTTGATTCCTTCCCTTCCCCCTCCAAACAAGCTCTTAAATTAGAAAATACAGGGTTTTGCCCATGTGTGCAGAAGAAGACAAAAGAGTACTCTCTGGGTCAAATCCTTAGCTGTAAATCAGCATTTCTCCATAGATTTCAGAGGAGGTCTGCTGGACCCTTCCTCATATAAAAAGCAGATTGTGCATTTGTGTTATGTATTCTTTTTACTGACATTTATTGGTTTACAGCTTTTCCAATACAATACAATATCCTGTTCACCTTGTAAAAGACAACACTTCAGTTTTTCATCCTAGTCAATATTCCTATCTACATTTCACATATAAATTGGTATATTATTTTAAAATTCCTGTCAGTATTCTTATAGGGTTATCCTGGAGGGATGGCTTGGGTTGTAATTTTGGGGTAGGTAATTTCATAAAACCAAGATGGTTTGTTACCATGCAGTTATTACTGAGGCAAGATACACACACAGGTTTGTTGAATCATGCATGATCACTAAGTGAGCCACATAGTTTTTTTTTAATTTTTGGGTTCCTTATAAAACAGCCACATACAGTGCTGCTTATTGTAAGACTGGAAAGATAGTCCAAAATTAGGTAGCTACCTTTGGATTTGGGAGACACAATGTTAAACTCCCTCCTCTGCCACAGATTCCCCATGTAGACTCATAGACTCTACATGGTCAGAAAGCACCAATATGATGATCTAATCTGAGCTCCTGCACAATGCAGGCCACAAAACCTTATCCACCCATGCCCGTAAGAAGCCTCTAACCTATGACTGAGTTATTGAAGTCCTCAAATCATGATTTAAAGACTTTAAAGTACCAATAATCCACTACCAAGTGAGCCATGTCCCATGCTACACAGAGGAAGGCAAAAAAACCCCAGAGTCCTTGTCAATCTGCCCTGGGGGAAAATTCCTTCCAGACCCCAAATACAGTGATCAGTTAAAACCCTGAGCATGCAGACAACTCTCACTACACAAACACCCAATTAAAAATTCTCTGTAATAACTCAGAACTCACACCACCTAACATCCCTTCTCAGGTCACTGGCATATCCACCACCAGTAGTCCAAAAATCAGTCAATTACCAAAACTAGGCCATCCCACCTTATCATCCTTTCCATAAATTTATCAAGCTCAGTTTTGAAGCCAGCTAGGTTTTATGCCCCCACAGTTCCCTTGGAAGGCTATTCCAGAACTTTACTCTTCTGATAGTTAGAAACCTATATCTAATTTCAAGTCTAAATTTCCCAATGGACAGTTTGTACCCATTTGTTCTTCTGTCCAAACTGGCGCTGTACTCAGGGGCATCGCTGGCCCAGGCCCCACCCCCTGGCCGCAGGCCCCACCCCCTGTCCGGGGACAAGGCCAGAAGCCGCCGTGCCACTGCAGCCAGCTAGGCCGCACATCCCCGGCTGGGGATGGGGCCGGAAGCGGCCGCGGGTGGCGGGGTCCTGCATCCCCGGCCAGGGATGGGGCTGCCGCCGCTGCAGGCGACTGGGCCCAGACTCCCTGCCGCAGCCGCGCTCCGGATCCCCGGCCGGGGACAGGGCTGCTGCTGCTGCGGGCGGCCAGGTGTGGACTTCTCGCCGCGGCCGCAGGCAGCCAGGCCCTGGATCCTCAGCTGGGGATGGGGCTGCCACCGCTGCGGGCGGCCAGGCCCTGGACTCCCTGCCACAGCCACGGGCGGCCAGGCCCCGGTTCCCCAGCTGGGGACGGAGCTGGAAGTGGCCGCGGGCAGCCGGGCCCCAGACTCCCCACCGTGGGTGGCCAGGCCCCAGATCCCCGGCTGGGGACGGGGCCGCCGCAGCCACTGGCAGCTGGGATTCGGGGCACGTGCCCTGGGTGCCCAGCGCCAGCGATGCCTCTGGCTGTACTCAAATAATTCTTCTCCCTCCCCTCATGCATTTATTCCTCTCATGTATTTCTAGAGAGCAATCATATCTCCCCTCAGTCTACTTTTGGTTTGGTTAAATAAGACAAGCTCTTTAAATCGTCTCTCATAAGGCAGGTTTTCCATTCCTCAGATCATCCTTGTAGCACTTTTCTGCACCTGTTCCAGTTTGAATTCATCTTTTTAAACATGGAGGATCAGAACTGCACACAATATTCCAGATGTGGTCTCACCAGTGCCTTGCATAACAGTACTAAGACCTCCCTATCTCTACTGAAAATACTTTTTCTGAGGTATCCTAGGACCACATTAGCTTTTTCCACAGCCACATTACATTGGTGACTCATAGTCATTCTGTGATCAAGCGGTACGCCCTTTTCTGTCACTTCCAACTGATGCGTCCCCAACTTTATAGGAAAAATTCTTATGAGTCCCAAAATGCATGATCCTGCACCCATTATTAAATGCCATCCTATTCTTCCAGTTTACAAGGTCATTCAGCTCTCCCTGTATGATATCCCGATCCTTCTCTGTATTGGCAATACCTCCCAACTTGGTGTCATCAGCGAACTTAATTAACACATACCACTTTTACTGCCAAGATCAGTAATAAAAAGGTTAAATAAGATCTGTCTCTTGGGCAAGTCACTTTATCTATTTGAATCTTAGTTCCCCACCTGTTATATGGGGATAACAGCTATTCCCTCCTCCCAGGAGGGTTGCAAGAATAAATACATTAAGGAATGTGAGATTCTCTGATTCTATAATGGGGGAAGCCAAATAAGTACCTAAGATGTCTAACTACACAGAAGCTTATAAATTTTGGTCTATTTACATCACCTCATAAAATAAAAACTAAAACCCTAGAATACTTGGCTAGAAAATAAAATGAAATTTGCGAACAAGTATAAAGGAAAAAAAACAGTCATTCAAATCTTGAAACACATAGCAGCCATGACATTGTCTATATAATTACTGGATGTCTTCACTTCCTGATTATTCCTTGGTACATTGTTTTTATTACACCAGTGCAATCATTTTGAAGTGCTTTAGCCCCGGAAAGGAATGTATGTATGTACCGTATGTATGTGTGCTTCCTAAACAGGAAAATTCAATCTGTCAAGAAAATTCAATAACAATCTCAACATTTTAATTGCACCCAAGGGCACAATAAAAATCAACAAGGATGGTATTTGTTGATTTTTCGTTTATCTTATCTTAAAAAAACCCAAACCTGCTAAGTTAGACTGGCTGGCTGTGTGTATATGTGCAATGAGTATAAAGATCTATGGGGAAAAAAGTGTTTAAAACTTCAAATTGGATACACACAGAGAAACACACTTAAAAACTGGCACAGAGCTTTGCCATTGTTAGGTAAAAGAAAACATCCTGTTTTGATTTATGCACGCAGCACTCAATTGACCAAGCATAGCTATAGGCAATTGGAAAACAGTCAAAATGGTGAATTTGCTGCTTACTCTCATTTATACTGTTCCCTAAAGACAATTTGCTCTTGCTTTTTGGCATGTTTGACATTTTTTTAATCCATGAGGACAATGTCCAGTTCTCATATCTGAATGGTCACTGTGTTGGCATAGGTGCAGCTGGGTATGTGCCGTTCACCACAGCATCCAATATTTTATTTCCGGGGGCAGTTTTCCTTATGGTGACTGGTATGTGCTTTTAAAGCTTCAAAGTGCTCCTAAGTCTTTACAAACTGCTCACAGTGAGCATACCAGATGAGGTCTCATCCTATGGTGGAGTATAATCAATAAACCAAGTGCCAGCTGGGGTTATTCTGCAAGTCAGCTCAGTCTCTGCTTTTCAGTGGCCAGACAATTAGAACATTTGTTATTTTTATTAATTATTTATGTTACAGTAGCATCTGGAGCCTCCCACATGCTAGATGCTGTACATACGCATAAGAAGAGATCGGTCTTGGCCCACCTGTGAAGTTTAAAATTTAAAATTTAGACACAGGACGGGAGAAAGGAAATAGAATGTGGGGAACAATGAAAGTTGCCACTTGCTGAAAATCAGCAGCAGCTTTACTTACAGAAACTCAAGCTCAAGTCAATGAATGGAGTGAAATCAACATATAACCTTCAGAGGAGGAAACATATGCAGCTCCATCAGTAAATTGCTCAAATCAATCAATATGTAAAAAAAGCAGCCGCTTTAGACATCTAGAGTTCAGGAGCTTTCCCCGATGTCTGTTTTTTGACTCCGTCAACTCATTCTGCCGGGGGGGGTGGGGGGAATTTGATGAACAAACAGAAATTTAGGGCTTGCTCTGGCTCCCACTGAATCCAAACAGACTGTTACCAAAGGGGCAGACCAGGGATAAATAGGACCAAATCAGATTTTGGGGCAGACAAGGACACTAGCTGAACGTCTAAATACACATTTTCAGTTGTTCCTTGCTACAGATCATTCACCATTCTCACTGTTACGTATGCTGAGATTCATGAAGGGGCACGTGCAGACACCTCTGGTCCAGCTCCTAGCTACAGCTGGCACTGCTGGTTGATTCAGACACAAAGTTGGGCAACAGATAAATTACTCTGTCATTCCTGGCACAATTTCACTGACTCTCTTCACAATTCAATCGTTTTGACTACAAAGACTGGAGGCTGTGGTGGCAGAAAAAATTCATGCCCAGAGATCTTTTACCTTACTAAAAAGGTTAATAATTTTTCCTTTCTATTTGGAGTGTCTAAAAGCTTTACAAGAATGTTAATCTAGTTACTCTCACTAATTGTTTCCAGTAGAGTTGATCAACCCTCTTCAGTTTTGTGTTGCCAGCACAGCAACATAAAAGACAATGCAATAAATAAATCTGTTGGTGTTTAAAAGTGCCACAGGACAAGCCCTGCAAATAGTGTAGTGGCTAGCACCTCTGCTTAACATGCAGAAGGTCCTGGGTTCAATTCCCAGGGGGTTGGACTCGATGATCTCATGAGGTCCCTTCCAGCCCTATGATTTGATTGATTGATAGAATACAAAGGATTGATTGATTGACAAGGGTTACCAGATACGAAAGCATGGAAAGGAGAACAGGGAAGTACGAAAAGGAGGACATTGGAGGACACACAGAGAAAATCTAGCATTAGTGTAAAATTTTTCTGCTTTTAGGGGGCCCTGGAACACCTCCCCCTAAAAATAGGGTGTTCTGGGGCGTTCCAGCTACTTTAACCCCTGTAAGTAAAAAGCCAGACAAAATCATGTATTTTTAAAATGCCTGCCAGATGGAGGACATGAAGGCAAAAAGGAAGACAAGTCCTCCTTTTGCCTTACATCTGGTAACATTACACAGGACTGACTCTTTTTTGCTTTAGTGAAATAGACTAACATGACTACCCCTCTGGTACTAAATTAGTGAGATGCAGGAATGGAGTGGCTATTTCTCCATTCAGACTGTGATTGCTGAATCCTTTCCTGGCTTGAACAGAGTACCCCTGAGTAGCATATAACCACCACTGGAAGTGCACTCAGTTAAATTCATGAATTTAATCATCAATGGCTTTTAGCCGAGATGGGCAGCAACACAATCTCGTGCTCTGGGTGTCCCTAAATCAATCCTTGGGGCTCTCCTGGTATGTCCCTAACTGCCAGCTGCCAGAACTGCACAAGAAAGGATGCATTCTCAGTAAACTCCCTGTTCTGTACGTTTCCTCCGGGAAACCAGGCACTGCCAGAAAGCAGGATCTGGGCCATGTCATATGGCTCTGACCAGAGGCGTCGCTGCCCCAGGGAATGACCAGGGCACGGGCGCAGGTCTCGCCCCCTGCCAGCAGGCCATGCCCCCGGCTGGGGACAGGGTGGGGACCTGCGGCCGCAGGGTCGCCTGGCCTTTGAAGGGGCTGGATGTGGCAGCTGCTGTCATGGGTGGCTGGGCACAAGACCAGGAGTGGCAGTCGCGGCCATGGGCTGCTGGGCCCAGATCTCCAGCCGATCCGGTCAGAGACCGGGAGAGGTGGGGCCCTGCCAGGACCCGAGGCACTTGCGCTGGCATTCAGGGCATGGGCCCCATCTGCCAGGCATCAAAGATGCCCCTGGCTCTGACCCAGAGCAGTCACTCTTATGCTAGAAGGTGAGCGCTGTAAAACTCAGGTGCTGGGTAAGTAGGGTTACCAAGCCTGGAAAGGATAGGGTTACCAGATACCGAAGCGTGGAAAGGAGGACAGGAAAGTAAGAAAATGAGGACATTGGAGGACACATGGAGAGAATGTAGTATTAATGTAATACTCTTCGGTTTTTAACAGGCCCTGGAACACTTCCCTCTAAAAACAGGGTGTTACGAGGCCTTCCAGCACACTTTAACCCTTGTACGTAAAAAGCCAGACAAAATCATGTGCTTTTAAAATGCCTGCTGGACGGAGGACGTGAAGGCAGACATGTCCTCCTTTTGCCTGACATCTGGTAACCCTAGGAAAGGACAGGGAAGTACAAAAAGGAGGACACGTGGAGAAAATGTAGTATTAATGTCATATTTTCCTGGGGGGGGGGGGGCTGCAACGCTTCCCCCTAAAAGTAAGGTGTTCCAGCTACTTTAACCGCTGTAACTAAAAAGCCAGACAAAACCATGTATTTTTAAAATGCCTGCCGGACAGAGGACGTGTCCTCGCTTTGCCTGACGTCTGGTGACCCGGGCCCGGGGCAGGTGTGGGGTGGGGGCTGTCCGGAGAGGCCGGGCGCAAGCAGGAGGCTCCCCTAGGCCAGGGCGAGGCCACCCCAGGCAGGGGCCCAGCCCGCCCCGCGCCGCCTCAGGACGCGAAGACGCGCGCGACAGCGGAAGACGAAGCTGAGGGAGGCCGGCCGCGGTCACATGACCAACCCCGGCGGCAGGCGCGGCTCTCGCGAGAACGCGTGATTGCGTCATCCCCGTGCGCCGCCCGCGCGCCGGTGCCGTTGCTGCTGCGCTGTGTCACGTCGCGCGGGGCACGGCTCACGGGCCCGAGGAGGAGCGCGCAGCCAGCCAGGCACCCACCCACCTCCCAGCTCCGGCCCGGCCATGGAGTACCTCATCGGCATCCAGGGCCCCGACTACGTCCTGGTGGCCGCCGACACGGTGGCGGCCTCCAGCATCGTCCAGATGAAGCACGGTGAGGGGCCGGGCCTGCTCCCCGCGGGGGAACGGAGGTCGCGGAGTTGGGGAGGGAGTTGCTCGGGGAGTGGGGCAGGGCTGGGGAAGGTAAAGATCCTTTCAGCTCCTCCCCCAGCTGCAGAGCCTGGGGTCAGGTACATCTGTGCAGCCCTCTGGGATCCCCTTCCACTTGGTTTGTAGCATTGCGTGTGCACTTCCTGCTGTAAAATCGTGCAAGCGCCTTTGCACTGAGGAGCAAGTTGCCTTTAAGAACTCAAAGGAGCTTCCTTTGGCTCGGATGAAATAAGGAGGGGGGTTTCAAACTTTTCTCTCAGGGCCCGGTTGAAAAAGAATGATTTATGTCCATGATTAGGGTTACCAGGTGTCAGGCAAAAGGAGGACATGTTCTCCTTTTTACCTTTGCATCCTCCGTCCGACAGGTATTTTAAAAATACATGATATTGTCTGGCTTTTTACTTACAGGGGTTAAAGTAGTTGGAACACCCTATTTTTAGGGGGGAAGCGTTCCAGGGCTGCTTAAAAACAGAAGAATATTACATTAATCCTACATTTTCCCCATGTGTCTTCCCACGTCCTCCTTTTCATACTTCCCTATTCTCCTTGCCATGCTTTGGTATTTGGTAGCCCTACCCATGACCCAACCATTGCATCTTTGAGCAGTGCATTCCAGTCTTTCAGCAGTGGCAGCAAAGGGTGCCACGACCCATGATCTGAGGGTCTGCAACCCAGTACTGGGTCCCGACCCATAGTTTGAAACCCACTGAAATAAGGTACGCACTGTGTTGCCACCCAAGGGCCCTGATGAGAATCAGGACTTCATTATGCTTCATGTGATACAGCCATCTAGAAAGGCAGGGCTTCTGCTTAAGCAGTATATTCTGTACTGGTTAACTTTTTCCTGAAAAGGTATTATTTTCACAATGTAGCAAATTTGACAAATGGAAAACTCTTCCAAAAGCAATTTACTTCCTATTCTTTTTGCTGTGACTGGATATTTTCATTTATCTGTATTAGTTCTACAAAGAAATCATAAAATTTTCATCTCAGTCTCCTGCAGTAGAGTGTAGAGAACATGGCTAGGGCTTCATTGTGCCAGGCTTTGTACACATTTATAAAAGAAAAAGCTATCTTGGCACTGTACAGTATTTTAAATATAAGGCAAGAGGAGTGCCAGTGAAATTAGTGTGGCTTATGTAGGGTTACCAGATGTCCAGCAAAAGGAGGACATGTCCTCCTTTTTACCGTCACATCCTCCATCCAGAAGACATTTTATAAATAGATGATTTTGTCTGGCATTTTTTAAAAGGGATTAAAGTGTGCTGGAATGCCCCAGAACACCAGGGGAAGCATTCTGGCACATTCACCTAGGGCTGGGGGTGGGAGTGAAACTGGCCACCCCTCTCCTCCTTTCCCAGTGCCTGGGGAGGCCCTGCCCCTACTGGGCCCTAGCAGCAGTCGTCTGCTCTCTTGTTGGCTGGTCAGTACCGTATTTGTAGCCTCCCAGGCCAGAGCAGCCGTGAGTCCCTGCGGACCCTTCCTTGCCCTACCAGTAAGGTGGCCTGGGAAGGGGTTTGGGTTGGGCACAGTCGGGCTGCTGAGGAGAGAATGTGGGGGGTGGGATGGGAAGAAGGGGTCAGGATGGTGGACTAGGGAGGTTTGGAGGGGGTTGGGGGGCTGAAGCTGGGGTGCAGGGGGGTTAGGAGGGCTTGGAGTGGGGACATGGGGAAAGAGAGATCTGATGGGGGCAGGAATTTGGGAGGCAGTAGCTGGGTTGGGTGAAGGGGCCCCCCCTGGACATTTATGTGTCCTCCAAAGTCCTCCTTGTTGTACTTCCCTGTCTTCCTTTCTACATTTTGGTATCTGGTAACCCTAGGCTTATATAAGTAGTAGTCTGAGTAACCAGTTATTTAGCGATTGTTGAGCATTGCATAGGCATCACAGTAAAGATGAACTTAAAGGAGAGATTTGATGGCTGAAGGTGTAGTGGTTTTTTTGACTTTTATATGGCTGTCCTCCCTTCTATGGGGGCAATATAGCAAGAATGAAAAGGTAACTGAGCACTCTCCTGTAAAAATAAATCAAATGAGCACGTGTCAAGTGTTAGGTTTCAGTTCTTGGAAGATGTAAAAGCCATGGTTTCAGTTCATTTCTAAGTTTTTTTTCAAACAGAAAAGTCCCCATAACTGCACATTTGAGAGCCAAGTGAGACCAAAAGAGTTAACTTCGATATCAGATTGAATGCTTGTAACCACTGAATAGGAAAAGATATTACTGGAACCTATTGCTGTTCTTGAGATTTGTGAAGCACCCATTTGGACTTCTCATTTCTAATTTTTTTTATTATTATTTAAAATAGTAAAGATGCTACTTGTTCCCAGGTTTTACTTCCTTTTTTGAGTCATTACCTAATGGCAATTAACTATGTCTGCACTGTATAATGTATAAAATATTTCCTCCACTGCAGACCAGGATTCAGGGCCTGATCCTGCAAGCAATTACACATAGGTGTGACTGCTGTCATGAGCAAAGCTATACACGTGTTTGTAAGACTGAGTTCTACTTTAGTAAAGTAAAACAAGTGCAGTCAGCAGAAATCATGAGTCAGGCCCTCCAAAAACATGTTTTGTTTCTTTAACAAAGTTTTAAATTTGACTTTGGGTTTGAGCCTTCATGTTTATATTTGTGGAGCCATGCATATCTAGGGATATCCTCATTGTAGCTGCAGATGTGATGCAAATATCCACAAATGATTTCTAGAGGATGCAGATTAGATGTAGATCTATATATTTGTGTCTGTGCGGGTCTCAATACATTCGAGCCTTTATGTTAACATAGTTCACATTTCAGGTGTTTTTCTTCAACCAGAAGAATTAAACTTTTTTTTTTTTTTTTTTTTTTAAATTGAGAGTCTCACATAATTACATGAATCCAGAAGCTGGGATTTTTAAAAAAGCAAACCAAACAGCCCTGTTTCTTCCCCTCAAATGTTGGGAGTATTGCAATAAAATTGCAGAAGTGGCTACGCTGCTAGATCAGTCTGATGGCTATATCTCACATTATGGCTAAAAATTGAACAGAGGTGGTGTTCTTGTTTCACAGGGAAGAAACCACTTTAGAGAGAAAATCTCAGTAATAAATTGCAGCTTTTACTTTAAATTACCAAATTTAATCAACTTTTTAAAACAGTTTGTTTTGCAAACTAGTGGTATTTAAACTCTGTTGTAACTTGTTTGATCTTTTCATGTGAACATAATGGTACCTGGGATTTATTTATCTTGCTTTGAAAAAAGAGCAGACTACTGGGAATATTATATAAAATATTGGCATCTGGTAGTTTTTCTTTCAAATTGTAAATAAAATTTCAGAAGATGATCAATCTGAATGGCAATCCAGTGAAACTTAAAAGCAATATTTAAAGTATTTAACAACTGCATAGTTCTCTCCAAATCCTATTAAAGGATTGTAATATTTCAGAAGCTTTTAAACATGTCTTCCAGGGAAGATTATTCAGCAGTATTTAGTAAATTGAAAGTGAAAGTGAGATTCAGATATGGAGATTTAAACTGTTGTTCAGTAGACCTAGCCTGAATATAGAGAAGCAGTTTTCCTTGGGCATTAACAGCTGCTTGAATATTTATCTATCTTATCTATTTAAAGCAGACTGGTGGTTAGATAAGATTACAGTATTAGCAGTAGTACAAAATTGTCATCTTATAGTTTTTTTGTCATGGCTGAGATTTGCTTTATTCCTTGGAAAATAACAAATTCGATTTCAAGGGAAGAATTCTAGTTTACAGTTTGAGTTAGTTGCTTTTCATTTTTTTCAGTTTATCAATATTATTTTTTACTCTTATCAATATTCTGGTATCAGTTCAGTCAAGGTATTCACTGTCCCTGTATTTTAAAAGAAGCACCTTTGCTTCTCAAATGTTGTTTATCCAAACTGCTTCCTTCGGAATCAGCTGTTAATGGATCTGGATATCCTTGGAAAAGGAAGTTGCTTTGATGTACGCTTTGATCCTACACTTTTCATAATTTCTCCGTGCTTAATATGTTCACACATTTCAACTCTACACAGCATTAGACTTATTCTAACACATCATGCCTTTATATAAAGCAAAACCTAATAGCATATCTAGCAAATTTCTTGGCTATTCTGTTGGTAAGTGAAGAGTAGAATGTACATAATACTTAATTTTTAAAAATTTGTTCTCTGTTTGCATTTTAACCACCATTGTTCCATGAGCAACACCTTGCAATTCCGTAGTATTTTCCTTCCTGATGAGTATCAAAGCACATCAGAATTTAGCTCCAAATTCTGTCCTTGGATCTGTACCTGCACACCCTTGTGTTGAACCCCGTTGTCTCTACGAGTGCACTGTGCAGGTGCAGGGGCTGTCAGCATAGTTCCAGTTGTACAACTGGGACCATATGCTGGTTCACAGACTCTTACACAGGGCATTACATTAACTACTGAAATGTAGTCACCTCTCTGAAGTGGACAGCTGTTGAACAGCACAAAGAAACACTATGTAACGGATTAAGTTGGGAAAGTGGGAGAAGCTGAATATTGTAATTTAGTCATGACACGTCAGTTTGCACTCCTGTATATAATTGAGTGATTAAAATGTTTTAACTTTGCACTTATTTAAAAAATGGTGAAACTGCAATTGTATTGACAAAATATTCTTGCTCATGTCTGTAGTATTTGTTCTTGTGTTCTTTGGCTAGACCATGATAAGATGTTTAAAATGAGTGAGAAGATCTTGCTGCTGTGTGTAGGGGAGGCTGGAGACACTGTGCAGTTTGCGGAGTACATCCAAAAAAATATTCAGCTCTACAAAATGAGAAATGGTAAGTATAAACCAGAAATCAGAAAAGCTTGTTACTGGGTCTGTTTTAAAGCATGATAAGAACAAGATGTCATATTTTATAATTGTATGAATCTAAACAAATATGTCTGTACTTTGTTAGAGGCTCAATATCCTTTGTATTGAAAGTTTAAAAGAAGGTTCAACTGGAAATGCAGTGTGCTTTTTTTTTTTTTTTATTTTTGGCATTACACTTCTCACTTAATTGCTGTGCCAGGTTTGTGGGTGTAGAAGCACAATTACTGTAACCTTTTTTCAAAAATATTCCAAAGGGGCAGCCGTGTTAGTCTAGATCAGCAAAACAAACAAGAAGTCCTGTGGCGCTTGAAGACCAACAAATTTATTGCATGAGCTTTCATAGGAGAAAATCCCACTTCATCAGATGCTTTGATTATGGGGGAACTTTCCTTTCTTGTTGCTGTGTGGAGAACTGGCACAATCAGAAGAAACTAATTAACAGATTATCTTCAAGGGAAACAGTGAAACTTATATAAAAAGTGCTGCGATGTACAAAGCAAACTAAAACTAGTAGTTGAAAAATGTTTACATGAGGTGATTTTTTTCCTTAAGATTGTCCCTTTAAAGATAAATGGTAGATTATTCCAGGTTCATGTTCTGAGGGAGGTCCTAAACTTCATTTTTTAAAGTCTGTCTAGTTCGAGGGTTTCTGATTTTTAGGGGCTCAGCTAAATATGATGACTCTATCTGCATTTCAGTAACTCATTTCTTAAATCAGCTTTAATAGAAAAAGGTCCCTTCCCTATCAACAACATTTGCCAGTATAACTGGATACCAGAATTGGTACTTTTTGGTATAAAATAGGAAGGATAGCCTAGCTGTTAGAAGGAGGAAGATAGGAAAACAGAACTCTGAGTAACTGTTGCCAGTTCTTTTATGGGTTGACTTTTGGGCAAGTCATCTGACTTCTCTTTTCCAATTTCCTTGTCCCTGAAAGCAAAAGATAATTCTCCACTCAGCAGAGTACTGGAACTAGTTTGCAGAGCACTTCTGAGATCACCTAGTGAAATATGCTATTTATAGTTCATTACTAAAATCTTTCCTCCTGCCTTTGCAAGCATTGATAACTTGCTGTGGTGCGTTCAAGTCTCATGAGTATTCTGCACGGGTACAAATAAGTGGATCCATATCTGACCTGCATCCGCAAGAAATGGTCCGTGTTGTATCCCCAGATTCGGATATAATGCGGATATCCGTGGATATCTGCATATTTGCAGGGCTCTAGCTCTGTGCAAATAAAAATACGTGGATCCGTATCCGATCTGCATCTGCAAGAAATGGTCTGTGGCTATCCATGTTGTAGTTGCGGATGTGGATATAAGGTGGATATCTGTGGATTTGCAGGGCTCTACTCATGAGATTTGTAGTATTCAGTGAATCCTGTGAGACCAGATACTGCCTTACTCAAAAAGAGCAGATGGTTTGGCGTTGTGGTCTTTCAGTTTTCTGAATTTCTAGAGTCACTGCAAAAGTTTGAACTGTTAATGAAATAATCTTTGGTTAACATTTACTTCATTGTCACTGAATTGTAAAAGTGTTTGTGTTTGTATTTTTTGGTGAAAACCATAGTTTGGTTTATAACTAAGATAGAGCACTTTGTCATTGCTGTAAAAAAAGCTAAGATTATTGGTAAAGAGTTTATCTTTTATGTCAAGTTAAAGGTACCAAGGACAGCAAGATATTATGTAATAGCTTGCTCTGCTATCCTTAGCATTAGGCTTTTGATCAAGTGTCTCATATTATTTATGGTAGCCATCAATCTTCTGGTTAATAAAAAAGCATGTTAAAAGCAAGTTAAAAAAAAGCATGCTAAAGGCTCTGCCACCTGTGACAAAGAATAAAGCTTTGTTGCAGGCAGTAGAACCTTTAGCATGGTTTTTTACTGAGTTTCTTTCCTGTAAACTAACTAAAAGGGAATTACCTGACTAAAGAATTTGTTTTAACACACACAAAAGGGGGGGGGGGGGGACAAAAAATCTTTGTTAGTTTAGAAATTCTCTTCAATCTCTCAGCCTTGCCAGTGCGGCAAGATCCTTCTCTTCTGCAGTCCAGGCTTTGAGGGCATGACTGCACTGGAATAAAAGACCTGCAGCTGACCTGGGTGATTTGGGATTGCAAGGGCTGGGCTAAAAATTGTGGGATCCCAGAGCTCAGGGTCCAGCTTGAGCCCGAACGTCTACACTATAATTTTGTGGCCCCACAGACTTGAGCCAGCTGACGGTGTTTAATTGCTGTGTAGGCTTACCCTGTGATTTAGAGTAATGCAAGAACTTTCCATCTTTCCTCATATCCTGGGAAAAAAAACATTTATTGCCTATTCTTCATAACTGTACCATTTAACGCCACACCATTTTTTGTATACAATGTATATGAAAAAAATTCTGAATATTCTGCGCTTTTCTAGTGCTTTGTATTTTGAAACCCTGTACAGATATGAACTATTTGAATCCTTAGCACTATCCTTAACTATTTGAATCCTATTGATGTGGGTCAGTAAAATTATTCACACTTTACATTGGAAAACTCTAGACAGAGGTAAAGGGTACATGATAAATATATTTACATACACAGAATAGGAGCTTGGAATTTTTCTAAAGGACATTTCTTTTGTGTTCTATTAGGAAACAAGTAGAGAAAGAAAAGCAGCAACAGTTTACTCATAAATGCATTTGTTTCTTATATCAGGGTATGAGTTGTCTCCTACTGCAGCAGCGAATTTTACACGTAGAAACTTGGCAGACTATCTCCGCAGTCGCGTAAGTAAAATTGAGGCATAACTAGCAATGACTGCAGTCAAAGGTCTTCTTGCAAAACATAAACATTATTTGCCCTTTTCCATCTGTACCTCCCACCCCCACAGTATTCCTTCTTACTGCAACTTTTTTTTCTCAGCAAAATTTTTGTTTCATTTTTCCCCCTTGGGCTCATAATTTAAACATGTGCTCACACATGACTGAGTGCTCCAGGGAAATAACACAAAATGAAAATAACATGTGACTGGGTAAGTTTGTCTCAGTTCTTCTGAAACAAGCAAATGATTTGAATATGGTCTGAGTTAGTGAAGCCACAGACTCCCCACACCACGTAGTGTGGATCTGAGACCCTGGAGAGCAGTCCAGTTTTGTTGCTGCAGAAGGGCTGGTGAAGACATTTCCTTTTTGTGTCAATTATATAGTTCACTTTCACTTCAGAATTCCATATTTTCTTCTTGAGCTTAGTGCAGATCACTTTAGTAATTTCGAATTTAGCCTAACTTTAAATTATTTTGCCTCATCATTGCTTGATTTAACTTGTGTTCTGTCGGACTTGATTTCTTTATTAAACCTAAATTTATGAAATGCCATACCTGAAAAACATGAACTTCACAAAGTGCCTTAAACTGCGGCAGTTATGAAATATACATGTTAAGAGCCACTCTTGTGGTTCCTTTATCTTAATTATACCACCATGCTATATTATGCCCTAAATAATTTCAGTGGTATGAATAAAAGATTACTGTACAACTGTAGTGCCTCCTGTTGTCCATCTTTGTCTGCTTGTACTAGTTGTTTTGTGTTCTCTTTTTACTGAACCCCTGTTGTTATGGGGACCCTCAAGACATTTGATAAATCAAGGTTCTCATGTATTGCCATTTTAATAACTACAGCATTGTATTCAATTTTAAGGAGATGATACTGACAACTATTCTGTTTTCTGTAGAATGTTATCTTTCAAAGGAGTTTTATCTATTTTCATAATAGGCTGTCTTGTGTTTTCATGTTAAACACATGAAAACCTCAAAATGTCACTGAATAGCCTTTCCCAAATGGCTACCGTTAGCTCTGCTCCTGTTCTTTTTACTGCTGTAGATCTATGTATATCCAAATGGAAAATTGATAGAAGCAAGGGGGGGGGGTGTTTTCAACTTGTAAAAAACCTTTAGAGTCTATTTTGATCATAATTTGATTAATTGTCTTGAAAGTGTGGTGTAGCAGCTGGGACGTGGCAAAGATGAAATATTTGCTAACTACCCAACATGACTTACTAGGGCATAACTTTCTTTTGAAAATGGAAGAACTCTGCAATCAAGACATCTCTTCCTTCTTTAATAATTGGCTTTTCCTCACCAAAAAAGCCTGTCTATGGAAATTATAAACTACAGTTTGCTGGGCCCCCCCCCCCCCGACAATTAAAGCGTCTTTCACCTCACTTATCAGTTACTAATATAACTGCACTCTTAAGATTCCGGCTTTGGGCCCAGTAAACATTTTGTCATAAACACCAGAGAGCAAAGTGAATTAAGCCCCTTTAAAATTGAGATAAGGACATCACTTCTAATGCAAATGCACTGAATCCATTTAATCTTCTCCTAAAATGATTTAATAGAGCCAAGCTGTTTGATGTACTTAGCCAAACAAGCCCCTTTTGTAAACAGAGACATGAAGCTTTCAGTAAATACCAAAACCAAGTTGAAGCTGTTTTTTCGAATTAGGAAAGGGTAATAACTGACTTCCTTAAGGTAATGTTTCAAAGCATTGCTAGTAAATACTGTCTTGTCATTCATCATTTAGATGCCTTGTGTAAGTGTTCTTTGATACTTCGCAGTTATAGTGAGGAAATCGGGGCTTCTAGGTTCTACTTTTGCTGCTGACACACTGTGTGACATGTCCAAGGTCAAAGAGCAACCTCTGTGCCTTAGTTTCCCTCAGCTGAAAACTTGCTGTAGCATATTACTTGGTTACCTCACAGGGAGAAGAGGCTTAATTCACTGCTTGCAAGATGCTATAAAATTCTCCACTGGAGGTTATTCTAGAAAGGCAAAGCAGTATCTAAATATAGAAGTGTAGGGATTTCAGCAAACCTCACCTGGCACATTTATATTCTTCACACAAGAGAAGAGAGGGGAAAATGAGAGAATAGATGATGCTGTGACTTAAGCTGAGCAAATATTTTAGTATGGGGAGGAGTGGGGGATGAGAGGAGTTTATTGTTAGACAAAACAAACAAGGAGTCTGGTGGCACTTTTAAAGGCTAACAATTTATTGTATGAGCTTTCGTGGGAGAAAATCCCACTTTGTCAGATGCTTTATCGTAGGACATTTTATAGAAGTTTCCTATGGAATCTTCCTCAGACTTGGCAATCCAGGTGTTCATTATTTGTATTCGGGTATTGCTTATACCCCCCACAGCTCCTCCCTGGATCAGAGCCCTCTCATTAGGCGACATGCATGCATAAAGTGTGCCATGAAGAGCTTTCAATCTTCATGAACAAGACAAAAGAGTGGTGGGAGAAGGGGAGACTTGAGGCTCAGCAAGGTTTCGACTTGCTCCATTTCACACAGGGATGGGAATAGATTACAGGAATCTTGACTCCCAGGCCTTGGTTTAAGCCACGCTTCATTCTCTTCAGAAGGGATCGTACCCCCTGCAATTTAAATGGATACAAATCGGACGTTGATATCAGGCCTTTATAAATGACTAGGTATTTTAACCTTCATTCAGAAGTTCACATTTCGAACAGCTTGTTTGTCTGCTTGGAACTGTTCTGAGTTTTCATGAGTGACATTAGAAGCAATATTATAATTTTCTCCCCTCTGTTGTGCATGAGCAGCTTTGTAGAGACTGATTACTTGTCTGAAGGTCCCAGGACCCTCAGAGCAGATGGCATAGGTGAAATGACTTTGAATGTCCTGCCCACTTACACACAGGCAGTCATTTGTTACATATAAAAAGATCACTAACGAGGGTAATTTAACATGCTTTTTGGCAGATACAGTTAGCAGGATGTGACATGATGCCACACTGTCTTCTTCCTCTATGTGCCATGTCCCTGGAGGCCTGATCCTCCCTGCATCCCCCCTCCTCCCTGTGCCCAAGCTTGCCTTCCAGCTCACCTGCTCCAGATGGGCAGCACAGTGGGGAGGACACTGGCAAAGACAGATGTGTTTATTTACCGGAGACAAAATGTTGTGCTGCTGCAGATGGCAATGCCCTCGAGCAAATGGCGCACTTTGACACCACTGTCAGACTACAAGGATCTCTGTACTGTAGGGAGAACAGTAGCATCTTTTAAAAGTTAGCACTTAATGCTTGTATGAAAATGTAGAGCTTTCAATGTGAAGTTGCAAACATTGGCATGAGAAAGTTATAGTCTTTGCAGAGTCACTTGTCAGGTGTTTGATGTATTTCTGTACCTGTTGTGACTCAGTTAGAATCAATAAAAATATATCCGGTAGTGCTTTATACAAAGAAGTCATTCACATAGGACTATGGAAGTCTATTAATCTTATGCTGTTGGTTATAGCTATAAAACATAACACATATGCCAAGTTAAATTATACTTTATGCTGTGGGAGGGAAGAGGAGTGGAATGGGTTGTTTACCTACTGGTTTAAAGGTATATATTCACCTGGACTCAGCAAGGTATGAGAAGGGCCTTGCAAATGGAGTTGAGCCTAGAGAGACCCTTGGCTAATATAAAAGGGCTTTTTGAGGTAGCCAGGAATGGAACATGTAAATCAATTAGCCTTCCCCAAACCCAATTTATTAGCATTTTGGAAAGTGACTTATGACTGAACCTGAGTTGCATGTGGTTTCTGCTTTGAAATGACACAAGTGGACACCTTAAACCTATGACAATGTACATGCAGAGATTTTCTAGGTCTGGCATTTTGAAATGCTACCTTCCCGGGCTGAACACCTGAAACATGAATTTTATAAGTAGAGTCCTATGGTGCTTAAAGACTAACAAATTTATTTATTGCATGAGTTTTTGTGGGAGAAAATCCCACTTTGTCAGATGCTTTAAAGTGGGGTTACCTCCCAGGAAAGCTCATACAGTAAATAAGTTTATTAGTCTTTAAAAGTGCCACAGGACTCCCTGTTTGTTTTGCTGAACTAAATTAACATGGCTACCCCTTTGGAACTTGAATTTCATAAAAGATGACGACCCTGCCAGAGGCTGATTTATTCCCCTGATTTTGGGGGTGAGAAAGAAGGGAGTTAGAAAACATCCCCTAACTTATATTTTGATATTGCTTTACATCCAATTTCTGGAAGTAGTCCACATTTCTGCCTTCTTCATCACTCGTGCCCTCAAAAGTTCTACCTTTTATATTGGACTCTCATTGAGGAAGACCCAGGCTACAGAGTCACTGTCCTGCTTCAGTAAAGCTGATGGCGAGTGTACTGTGAGCTAAGCTGGTTAAAATTACCCAGGATTTTTTTTTTTTTAACTTGCTGTTTTGCCCGTAACAGTGCTGATACAGTTATGAGTTTTCAGGTGTAAATCCCCTCTCTCTGGAGATTGTATGTGAGAAGGTGTTGCTTTCTCACTCCTAGAGAGTGTGTGCTACCCAGTAAGTGCCTGCTGAGATCAGAAATCCCTCTTTCTGTGCTAAATAGTACCACTAGAAGTAAAGTGACATTCTAGCAAAGATTTTGGCTTTGTAAAAAGACGCAGGAGGTATGCTCCATCCCTAACCTTTCTGAAACACTGCTCATTCAGTAGTTTCATGCTAAGCTCACACAACTGTCTTAAATCTATAACATTAGCTCTAAAACCAATTGATAATTTTTCTCAATAGTCTGTCACAATATCCAGAGGGGTAGCCATGTTAGTCTGCGTACAACAAAAACAACAAGTGTGCTGTGGCACATTAAAGACTGACAAATGTCTTTGGGCATAAGCTTTCGTGGGCTTCAACCCACTTTGTCAGATGCATCTAACAAAGTGGGTTGGAGCCCATGAAGGCTTATGCCTGAAGAAATGTATTAGTCTTTAACGTGCCACAGGGCTCTTGTTTTTATCATAATAAATACTATTTGTTTTAGCTGTTGGGGAATATGGTTATGGAAGCTCTTTATTCTAACAACTATGATTTGGCATTGATGACTTAAATTCAGAACACTTCTCAACACAGTTCTCTTCTTTCCATAATTTGTGAACTAACTGTGCCAAAAGGTCCTTGGATACCTTTCACATGTATCCGGAAGACATCCATTATTGTGTTTGCTCTGGCTAATCAGTGTTACAAGGGCACAAATCCGAACAGGAAGAAAGTTGAGAAAGTTGGCCATTTGGTCATTAATACATAATACCCTTTAAACCATTTTAGTGGATTATAAAACGAAGAAGCATTTACCTTATGTGAACTTCAGATTGTGTTTTGTTATTTAAGTATTGTTCTAATTTTATCACAGTACTTTGCATCCACCCATAGATTTCAGTTTAAAAAGATGAATAAATGGTATCCCCATTGGACAAATGGGCAAACAAAGGCACAGAGAGGTGAAGTGACTTGCCCAAGGTCACAGACTAGTGGCAGTCAGAAGTGCAACCCAGGAATCCAATTCCCAATTTCCTGTTATAATAAGTAATTGACACATCTTCATGTAGAAAGTGGAGGTGGAGGTTAATAGAACATAAAAGCAAAAGAACAGCCATACTGGGGCAGACCAATGGTCCATCTAATAAACATCCTGTCTTCTGATAGTGGTCAATGGCACATGCTTTAGAGGGAATGAATAGAACACGTCATCATAAAGTGGGCCCTCCCATTGCCCATTCCCAGCGCACAGCAACAGAATAGTTTCATGGGATTAAGTCTGCAGTTAGGCTGCATTCTTCTGCTATTTGCATCCAGGGACTCTGTGTCTTACAAGCAGGGGTAAGGTCACTAACTTATGAAATGCCTCAGTCTGGAGATGCCCTGGCCATAGAAACGCTTCCTGTGTGCTCCCTTCGGTTGTTGTTCCATGACAAATGGTATTGGGCAGCTTTTGTGCTCTGACCTGTTCAGTGGGCTTTGCAGACCAGAGAGCAGCTGCATTAATGAATCTTTGATTTTGTGGCCTTTAGTCTATGGAAGGGATGGAGCACGCTGGTCAGGGTGGCTCTCCTCCTGCTGTCTGTCCCCTCCCCTCTTTTGCAGCATTGACATATATGCAGAGTGTTTGCAGAAGTGCCTGGAGTGGGGACTGCTCATATCACCTTTTCCCTTCATAGCTTCTTCCTGGGTTTGTGGCTGTCCATGTTATGCGGTGAAGGCAACACAGGACTTTGGTGTCTTGCACTGGGTCTACTCCAATGAAGTTTCACCAAATGACCGGTTATTCTAAATGTCTGTGTGTTATACCGAAACAGTATTCCTCAGGGTATTCCAGAATGTTGCAGCCCAACCCAAACTGAGAAGTTCTACACTGTTAACTACCATCTGTATCCCT
Source organism: Podocnemis expansa (assembly GCA_007922195.1). Taxonomy (NCBI): domain Eukaryota; kingdom Metazoa; phylum Chordata; order Testudines; family Podocnemididae; genus Podocnemis; species Podocnemis expansa. The sequence goes on along the minus strand of ML681963.1, from coordinate 54,802,514 downwards.
CACCACTTCAGCTAGTTTGAATTAATTTGTCTAACTCTGTGGATGATCCAGCATTAATGTAATGCTCTGCAATCATAATTACTCGTATTTCTAGCACTTGCTGAGTGTTCAGCATTCATAACTTGCTACATTTACCTTGCAGTATATAATTCTGCTTCAACATGCAGAGTCAAAATGTTGAATATTGCCTGAATTTCCCCTCAAGACCCCCACCGATCAGCAAACACAGTGGTTACATTTTGCTACCGGACAGTCGGTTATTTCATCTGTGGACTTTATTTGCTGGGTAGAGATCATGTTCTGGTTTAGCAAATGAAATGAACGGGGAAAACAAATATTGTGTAAACTAGCTGGAATAATAAGGCGTCTGCGCTTTGTTGCATTTTAAGTCATTACATTTTGAAACCACTCTAATTACAATATGGCTGCTTCTTTAACAAGAAAGAATGCAAACTTGGAGCTGCTGCCAGAGTATATAATCATGTGCAATGACAAGAAAATAGCTCACCTCTTTCTTTGCAGATGGACAACAGTCAATATTAATTAGTCTTTGAGATCTGACATTATATTTCTGCATCCTACCGAACAGAACACTTTTGGCATCTCAGGGTAGCTGGATGGCTGATTTCACAATTCATCCTATAAGATGTAGCCTTGGAATGAAAAGCTTGAACTTTTACTGCAGTTGACATCCTTTAACTCAATTAAAAGCTGTATAAAACCATAATCTTGTCACTTTAGCCTTTTAGCCCCTGCTCCACATAGGTCAGATGTCAGGTGGACCCAGTTGAATAATGTGGGTCTTAATGTGCAACCTGTTATTCCTAGATCATTCACAGCATAAATATGTTTTGCTAGGATTGCTTACAAATATCCATTTGCTGATGTTGAACTCCTGTTTATTTTATAAGCACTGCAGTATTTACTTTTGGAGGGACTATTTTAATATAAAGAATTAGATGAATTTGTAAGTACTGTGATACCCATTTTATGGACTCAGCCAAAAGGATCAGCAAAAATCCATTGCCTACAAGAGGGAAACAAAATATTACCGAACATCTTTGGGATCATTTGAAGTGGTGGCCTAGAATAGGCTTGTCTCATCAGTTTCTTTCACTGTGAATATCAAGTGTAGTTATGTTGGGCCTCCTATCTTTGATGGCCCTAAACTACTGTAAGCAGAAGTTACTGATCACTCCACAGCAGTTGTTTTCAAACTTAGGGTCGGGACCCAGTACTGGGTTGCAGACCTTCAGGCACTAAGTCGTGGCACTGCCTGCTGCTAGTGGCAAAAGACTGGAGTGCATTGCTCAAAGATGTAAATATTGGGTTGCAGGCATACATAATTTTTTTTCAACTGGGTCCCGAGGAAAAAAGTTTGAAAACCACTACTCTACAGGAAGGTACTGTGTACAGTGGGTTGTTCAGAGAATTGCACTGTTCTCTCAGACCTGGAGGAGTTTCTCTTGAACAACTACAAAAATTAGTGATTACCTTCCAGACAGCAGGTGATCCATTCTGCCTAATTGTGCATGGATTCACTTAGGAAAGATTGCTTGTGTCCATATGCTGGTTGCCAAGCTTGTGGTGTTTTGCTGTAATTCTAAAGATGCACTTGAATATCTATAAGTGCTACTTTTTCAATTCTCTAAATCTTATCATCTGAGATTTAATTCATTGCAATTGGACTTGGGTCTTGTCTACATGTGCATTTATTTTGGTTTAGCTTCAGGTGTGATTTGGATTTTTTTAAACCAGTTTCAACTGGTGTAATGCTGTGTATATGCTCTTATTTTGTTTTTAAACTAATCTTCTTTTGGTTAATTCACTTAGGAACGACTGGACTAGACTAAACCATATGAAACTGAAATCAGAACCTCCTTATTGGTTTGCAGCACTTTAAATAAATGATGTAAAGTTTTGGGTAGACAAGACTTTGGTTTTCTGTACAGAATGTGAACATGAAGCTTTGTATAATATATCTACATTGTGACAAAAAGAAGTATGTTCTTAACTCAGGTTAAAAAAGAGGGGAAACGTGGCATGTCAGCTTGACAACTTGAATGTACAGCCTTTTTGCAGTACAGACATACCCTCAATTTACTGGAGCTGGCCATGATTTATTACTGATAGAACCCTGACTAAGTGCAGAGTAGATGTCACACTTTCCATTGGGGTCATGGAACCTGAGTCTCATTTACAGAAAGGGCCTTCACACTGCTCCGGCAGGGTTCACTCACTTGAAGGCCCCTTTACACTCTCAGGGAGGTGTCAAGGAGCTCTATTGCAAATGAAAATTAGGCTTCTTATCTCCAGCATTGAACTTTTGGCACTGTACTGCTAAGCAAGTGTTTCATTCTGACTGATCACTTGTGACATGCAGTCCTTGCCATGCTGGGTACACACCTTTGCAGGTGAGAACCCACTTTGCCACAATCCATGTTTGAAGCATGACTTTAATGAGTCTCTGAAAATACCCTTTGTTGGTTCCTGTTTGGCTGCTGCAGCACAAATCAGCATACGTACTACTTTGGTACCATTTTTCACAGTGCAGAAAGTGTTGTACGTTTCCTCTCACAACCCGCTACTTTCCCCGGCCTCCCAGATGACTTACCTGCTGGGAACGCCAGTGCCAGGATTGGTACGTTTAATGTACTCTACCATGGCACATTTGGGGAGGGGGGGCGGGGGGGAGAGAAAAAAATGAAAGAAAGAAAAGAAATTAGAAAAGGCAGCTTCTCATAGTGATGTTACATTTAATTATAGGTGGCAGGGTCTGGCCTGAGTCCAAAGGAAGATTGTCAATTCCTCTCTCACTGTCCACGCTTGGCAGGATGCTTCCTCACGCCCACCTCTCTCCCCCTTGCTGTGACTTTGGCTTCCGCCAGATGTCACACCGCTGCTTGTCACCGCCTAGCCTCCCTTCGCTGATCTTGGTGTTTCAGTGTATTTCTCACAACTGTTCTTCAGCTGTAAATTCTGAAGAATTTCACGCTCTTCTTAATCACTGCAGTTATTTTAAATCCAACGGCATAGAGTGCAAAGCTAGATGGGATGGAAAATACTTTCTTCTAACTAAAAGGAAAACTTGCATTTCTTAAGATACAAAAGAGCATTGTTTTGATTCAGCCCCTAGGTGTTAGTCCATTCAGCCCCCAGGTGTTAGTCCATCATCTCTCTTGTGAAACCTTTGTAATCACAGTAACATTCTGAAAAGTTTCAGGCTTTTGCATGTGTTAATAAGGAACAAAATCCCATGCCTGGTTTTCAAATTGATAAACAGTCTGCTACTAAACTAAAGTTCAATATAAAGAGTATTTAACAAAGGTCTGATTTGGTACTTTTCTGCTTGAAAGCTCTGCATTGGGAGACCAGGCACAGAAGAGTTGGGAGTGCAAGAGGACCCCAGTAGTAGACTAGTGAGGATGTTGTGGATTCTTTGTTATGGTGCAGTGTTAAACCACTGTCAGGGAAGCATCCATCATGCCTGCTCATGCTAGAAATGTTTAAAATTGGGCACTTTAAAGACCATAACATTAGGGTTTTGTAATGCTGCCCATTGCCATTGTGTCTGTGCTCTTAATTTTTACATAGTAAGTGCAGAATTCCTAATGGATTTCTAGAGATTCTGGATCCTACTCCCTTTTGGAGGTAAAAACTATTTGGGGTGGTTCATTTGCAAGTTTTCTTTTTATTGTCTAGTGTGTCTGGTAAAAGGGAGTGCTTGTCAGGTGCTGGAAGGCACATATTTTACACATGTGCAGCATAAGTTAAAAAAGTGGAGTATAGCACATTAAATTTTTAGTCTTGTGGGGCTGATAGGTCAGGAGCATGTAAGTCAACAAAAGTGGAATTTGATATTTTCTTGTGTGCCAAAGTTTTTAGAAGTTGGTTCTTTAAGCCTGCAGCACCTGGCATTAAGGACACAGCACTTGGATCAGCATTTACCTTTTGTTCCAAATACTGTTGCAATTTAAACATTATTTTAAGATTAACCAAGTTAAACCATATTAACTTTCACTCATATATTTTTTTAAGTCTGTGAAGTGTGGTGGCAAAACCCAAAACAATTCTTTGTTAGCGTGCCACATTCCATATAGTCCTTCTGGGGACTCAGATGCAAGTCCTGAACTGGTACCCTTTGGACAAACCTTGGCATACTTTAAAATTCTAGCAATAGGTGAGTGTTGTGGAGACTGGGGGGGAGTGTAGTTGACTTTTTAGATGCTAAGAAAAGATGTGACTTGAAAAGAGAACTCTTCATGGAAAACAAAAATTTTACTCCCCAAAATAATGTACGGAACTGCCCTTTAAATACAGTGTTTCTTTTTAAACAGACTCTGAAGCGGATCAAGAACTAGATGCATCCCATTGGGTGTTAATCAGTTAGAAAAGAGGTAGAAATAATAAATTAAAATTCAGAAAATAATTATCTAAAATTTGACCCTCGCCATTCTCTGGCAGCAAGACTGCATAAGAGTATTTATTTACCCTTGAAATTATTTTAAGAAAAAATAAAAATAAAGCATGAGCAAAAGATGTTTCATAGAGCTTCAGAAAAATTTCAGAAACAGCAAGTTGTTACCCAGCTGTATTGATTTAATTAGTCTGTGACACCACTTATTTATGCTTAAGCTTCTCACACATGCAAAAGTTGGTAATTCGAAGTCGCACAGTAATTTGTGAGTTATCTTCTGTGCTGCGTGTCATGGCTTTTAACTTCTATGAGTGTGTGTGAGGTGTTTAAGCATAAATAAATAATACACAGATTAATTAAAGTAATACGTTTGTGTAGTAAACTTCACTCTGGAATGATGGAAACAATCTTTCATGGAAGATATTTCAATCACACTTCAAAAAGTATATATTTTGGATGTAAATGAGACAGTCATATTGTTTTCTGTCCTTAGTCTTCCTGATAAAAGTGAAAACCAAAAAGCCTTGTAAAGAAGAGGTGTAGTGCAGTATTTGGATGCAGCTGGCCCTGTTAAACTTGAAATGAGCTTGCCTTTTTAATTTGATGAACTCATAAAATTTATATAATAAAAGCAATTTAGTGAAATAGACTGTTGAAAAACATTGAGTGAATTAATTTGCTGATCCCTTTCATAATATGTTTCATGAAGTGGGAAAGATCAGCAGCCGTTTCAGATGTTCCTATTTGTATAGAAGGGCATTCAAACTATTGCACTCTAACTTTATTTAAAAAACAAGCCCTTTCAAGTTAAAATTCTATGTTGTACCTGCATCCAACAACGTCCTTTATTGTCATGGTATTGTGGTCTCAACCTAGTATGTTGTACTGTAATCCTAATAATACAGGAAATACTAATTTTTTATTTTGTTGAAAGATTTTAATAATTTCTCATAGAGAGCATCCATGGGACAGAGTAACTCCAGGTAGCACCCTGGGCAGGACACAGATGGAAATAATCAGTTTTCCTCCTGCAAATTGAATTGCTTCCTTAAACTCTCAAGTATATAAGAAACAAACTCCAATCAACTGCACATATCCCAGATTTTCAAAGTGTCTTTGCTGTAGCACTAATAGTAGGTGTCATTCTTTCCTTCTCTGGCTAGCTGGCTCATAGAAGTAAGTATTCTGGAGATCTAATTGACACACTAGTTTGTGATGTTCGGTTTCTTATTAATGCTAAGGACTAAAATTAGTCTAGAACTTCTTTAAGAGTAAAAGTGTTAACCAGGCATGTGGTGATTGCTTTGTACTGCTTATATGAGCTTCACAAACTGGTACTTTTGTGTGTAGCTGTGCACTGTGAAGTCATATGTATTGTGTTTTCACATATGTTTGGAATATCTATAACTATGTGCTTATACACCCACTTCCCCACTGTGGAAAATGCAATAAGAATACATGGGTTTTTAAAGAAGAAGATAAACCATATAAAACATGATGCAAACTCCTGGGACTTCACAGAATTATTAGATCTGTATTTATAACACAGTAAAAGGCATGGTTATATTAGTGGAAATGGGTGGTCTGCCTTGGCTAAAGAATAAACATGAAAACATCTTTCTTTAATGGATTGCTTTTAGGATCTTAAGAATAGGGAGGAAAGAACTAAACTAGAGCAGACTAACATTTAATTCTCTGTATGTGTCATACCATAATGAAACCTAAAAGGCAAAAATATTAAATATTTAATTTTTAAGTTTATGATGGGGCAGACTCTGATTGTCTTTGTTATAACTGAGAAAGTGAGCCAGATTTGGCTGTTAGATGGAAGCAACACCATAGAGCTCTTTGTTCAGATTAGCTTATTGATTTTCAGATTAAATTTGGTACATGTAATAAAAGTCTGGATGTCAAGTAATGATACCCTCTAACATTATGTATAACTGTTGATACTGTGTTCTGGTTTCATGCTGGTTTAAAAGGCTTAGTTCATTAAGAAAACAGCAGATTAAATTAACATAAACTTTGTACCATCCAGAAGAGTCTATGTTGCACTTGCATGCTGACAGTGAAAATCCAAGCATTTTATTAAGATGAAGTTGTGTGGGGTGAAAGTACTTTAATTTGAGTTGTCCTCAGAAAATTGAAACACTGTAAAAGGCTCCAAAAGAATGGAATGAAGGGAAAATGAGTCCTGCACATCTTAAAGAAATGCAGTGGGCAGAGAAGTTTTGCTTCTCCACAACACCAAAATTTCAGCCATTCCTGGGTTTTGAATTCAAATGCTTTCCTCAGAAGCTGTTTGCACAGAAGCAAAGCAAGGCTTTATGTTGAAAGGAGCACTTTAAAATGAGCTGGATTACTGGTCATGGGGGACGATAGAAGGGAGGCTGGTTAGTATTTCCACATTAATTATAACTCTCTATTTCTGCTTGCAGACCCCTTACCATGTCAATCTTATTTTGGCTGGCTACGATGAGCATGAAGGCCCTGCCCTTTATTACATGGATTACCTTGCAGCTCTGGCTAAAGCTCCATTTGCAGCACATGGATATGGTGCATTCCTAACCCTGAGCATTCTTGACCGCTACTACAAACCAAGTAAGTATGAAGCCAGTGGCAAAGAAACAATTCTCTTTCTACTGACATTAGTAAACCGAGGGCTTAATCAAGTGGTATCTCACCTTTGTGAATCATGGTGAGTTACTCTGCCTGGTACAATTGCTGTCGTAGGCACGAAGATGCGATATTCCTTGAGGAGTAAAAATCTAAAAACACCCCGATAGACTTGCATTTCAGCAGAAAGGGATGCTGCAGTGAAACTAGGCTTTTTCCAACTGCTTTCTGTTTCTGCTTTCAAATAAGAGATTTAGTAGATTTTTAATCTAAATTACTGACCTGTTGGTTCCCAGCCATCCTTGTCTAGTCTAATGAATAGTGTTTTGATGGCATTACCACAGTATTTTGAGAACTGTAACTTTTTGCCCCACATGTTGCACTGATAATATACTTCTGTGCATTTTTATCTTCAGGTACAAAGGGACTAACAAATGTTAGTTAAATCGTGATGTTCAAAACTAAGCAGTGAGATAGGAAGATGTCTTTAATTGTACAAGTTGTAGTATATGCTTCTGTATGTTACCTACTATACTGTATATGACATACATACAATATCTCTTTCCCAGTGTTTGTCTTCAGAGAGCACCTTCCTGTTCATCAATAGCTTGAATCAACTCAATTAATATCATATTAAAAAAATTTAAAAAAACATAAAAACCCACTGCACTCTTTTCCTATTTCTTTGCCCTGTGGTTTTGCTTTATTATGGCTGTTTTGCTATCTTGCTGATGTAAACGGTAAACATCAATAATGGTTCTTTGCATATTTCTCGTTCTTAATGTTTAAAAACATTAAAACTTAGCTTCTCTGATTGCAATGAGATGAGTCAACATTATCCCCATTTTACAGATGTGGAAAAGGAAACACAATTAGTTGAATTGACTTGTCCACATAGAAAATGCAAATCTGCAAATAGAGTTGAGTTACACAACTGTCTCACTCGCTGGCAGAAATTTTTTTGTGCAGTGTTTAGTTTACTGAGTCCCGTAGCAGAGACCTTCCTTTAGCAACATTTCTATCTGCTTTTGGAAACCAGTGCAGCAGGAATCTCCCAGTTCTTTTCTAGTTGGAGCTTATTCCACCTGAGCAGCGGGTGTGAGATGGAAACAGAAGCCCTTGAACTAACTAGGCTGCATGCTAAGCATACATCTCTGGTGGTTTTTTTTTTTTGTTTGTTTGGTTTGGTTTTTGGTTTTTTGTTCTTTGTTTTTTGTTTTGGTTTTGGTGCTTGGATCTCCTGAAAGGAGTGCTGCCTTTCTTCTCCTTTCCCGCTCCATCCAAAAAGAGAGAAAATTAATTACAGTATGTTTTCACAGTTTGCCATCCCTATTGAATACCGACTTTTTTTTTATCCTAATGTGTGAGAATAGCAGGGGCATCACACACGTGCCTTTCCCATTATTAAAACTAATACCCAGCAGGGAATGTAGCACTAAAACCAATCCACGCCCACTTTCACTGACTTGCAGCCGGCTGTGGACAGATGGAGCTGATTTAAAACAGTAATAAACTCAAGAAGAGAGAGACGGCTGGACTTCTCCGAAGCCCGGTCCCTGGCCATGGGAGGCAAAATTCCGTCATGCTTCCCATTGGTGTAGCAAATCGATTCTCAATGGCTCGTTGTAGTGTGAGTACTTCAGTGCAGGGCATCCTCCATACACATGGAATGTGTTTTCTGTGGACTGGGAAGAAGGATTTCTTTTTTTTCTTTTCTTTTTTTTTTTTCTTTTTTTTCTTTTTTTTTTCTTTTTGGTGCTCAGCTGAAAAGTTGTTTAAATTTAATAAAAAGATTGAGTTGAGAGAGATGGCCTCTAACTAAAGCAATCTGTTGCTGTTTTCTGCTTCAGGTATCACACGTGAGGAGGCAGTGGAGCTCCTAAAGAAATGTCTAGAGGAGGTGAGTTGTCAAAGACTGAGGCCTGTGTAATCCAGAGAAAGGAATGTTTGTTTGCTGATATTTTCCCTGTTCTTCTGTCACATTTTTTCTGTCCTTGCCAGAAGGGGTAATAAGTATATATTGGCCAGATGTGGAACCAGCTACTGAGGAAAAGGATTTGTGGGTACTTATTTTGTCTTAGCATGGTTCACGTCCTCCAGAATGTAAACTTTAAGCTTAATTGCTCTTCTTTACTTCTGGTCCTTTGATACTTAACATAATATTGATGCAGACAGCCCTTGACATTATTTTTTATGTTATTTCTGCCTAAAATATTTTTATCTTGCTACTTATCCTGTGCTTGTGGTAAGTTTGTTTTTCTTTTACACATTTTTAAGCTGCCTTCTCCCATTACTTCATAAAAACCAAGTCTAACTCGGATATAGGATTGACTCCACCCACGAAAGGGCTGATCATCAGCTTCAGCAAAAATATCCTTTTCACACCAGCAGTTCTTTTCAGAGCAGTACCTTGTGTCATTGTCTCTTGGAAGTTTAAAGAGGTGAACTGGAAAAAAGTCTTCTGCAAACCTTAAAAGCATTTTGGGTGATGTGTAAGGTTTTTAGTGGATTATTAGCTTTACTTTCAACTATGATATCTATCAGTTTGCAAAGTCTACCTTACAGATTTATTCATTTAGTAGGTGCTATCCAGAAAGAAGTTGTGTTATATAGTTCTCTGACAAGGTGCACTTGACTTACACCCTACTCTATGCCCCCTCCCTCCTTCTGCTTAAACTTCTTCCAAACACAGTCTGAGACTAACTCTTTACATGTGTCTTCCAGCTAATAAGTTGGAAGGTTAGTCTTGCATGGTAACTCAGTAACTAGATAAGTACACAGCAGCTTTGCTGTTGTCATGAGCTCTTGTGCTCATAATTTCTGGGATGCAACAAAAACTACTATAAGATCATCTAATTTGCTTATCTTTGGATGCCACTGTAAATGTGCTTTAGAAATGGGCATAAATCTAGGGGTCCTGTCTTGTATGTACCTGGAGAACTGCAGGACCAGTTCTAACAGAAGTTGGCCTTCTGAATAACTATCTGGAAACCAGGAACAAGTGTGTGAAGGATCATCCTAAAAAAAGGATAGTGTACTACCATACAGTGTTCTGTGGAGCAGGAGCTGCTGACATTTTGACGTCATATCTCAGTCACTGTCCCAGGAGTCTAACTAGTATCTGCACTTGCTCTGGTACCCCCAACTATCACAACTAATTAAAGATTGAAACCAAGAATAACAGAAATGCTCACAATATTGGTGCAACCTCAGTACTCAGTGCATCCTAACCAAGACTTTCAAAAGATACAAATGAACTACCAAAGAAAATAATGTGACAGCATGGCCTCTTTACTTAGGGCAGTTCAGTCTGATACATGGCCCAAAAAATACCACATTATATTTCATATAATCAAGACATCTTGCTATCAAGCAAGGCAGGAAGGGGACTTGTCCTCTGTATAGTAAATTGACCATCTGTTATACACTTATAAGTGCAAACAGAAAGTGTCTTAGTGTAAAGATGACTTCAGTATTTGCATAAGAAAAGGTCTCACCTTAACTTGTATGTATCAGATGTTGTTGGGGCAGGGAAGTTTATGCATGTAAAAATATGACAAGCCCAGGAGCTTGGATCCCTCTAAAATGTTTGCATGCTGTATCTAAGTGTATTGATAGTAGACAATGATTGTAATCTTCCTCACATTCACTTGAATGCAGTCTTGTTAGGGAACAGATAATTCATGCTGAAATAAGAGGCATGGTGGGAGAGGGAGCCCACACTGCCAGCATCTCATGCATGACTGAATTTTATATCCCAAGCAGTATGTACAGTGAGGACCTGTTAAATACTAAGCCCTGGCACACAGTCAGGCTGACTTCTCAACATTTGTTCTCTTATTGCATACTAGTTCAAAACAGATTTCTTTAAGATGTACAGTGAGATAAATTTGGGCATGACAAGTTTATTCTCTTATCAGGTCTACCTATATTACATTATTGGGTGTGGAGGCTCTTTGTTCAGATCCCAAGTCTTGCTTCAGATTTGTTCAGAAGGAATTTTAGGTGGATACTGAAACTTGTAAGACCAGAATAAAATGTATTAACTTATGTAAGTTGGTAAGCCTAAAAACGTGGCTTTTTTTCCCACTTGTAAAATCCATATACTTCAAGGTCCCTATTGAAACACTCCCATTTCTATTTTATTTCCAAACTGACTTACACAGAGATCACAGTCAATTGCAGCTTTCAAGGGTTCCTGAATATGAAAGGTGCTCTCTCCTTTTGATTCCTAAAGATGTTAAAGAAACAAAGTGGAAGCAGGACAGAAGTTGCAGGGGAGAAACTAATGCTCTTAGGACATGCAGCAATCTTTCTGTCCCTCAAAAGAGAAATGTTTTTCATTTAAGCCTTGAACAAATCTTTCCTCTCTCTCTCTCTCTCTGTCAAACAGCTTCAGAAACGCTTCATCCTGAACCTGCCTTCTTTCAGTGTCCGGTTCATTGACAAAGATGGCATCCATGAGGTGGACAACATACCCCTTACGAAAGTGTCATCCTAACCCCTGGGATTTTCCTGAGCAGTCTTTCTCAGTTCATATTTGTTTTTTTTCTACTTGCTTGACATACACAGTTAATGTACTGCACTTGGAGACTTCAAATAAAGATTGATATTGATTATAGCCAGTCATATCACTTTGTTCAATTAACCCTTTTCTCCCAAAGCAAATTAAATTGTCATCAGACTTCATATGGGATTCTGGGATTGCTAATCTATGAATGTGCAAATGACAACTTCCTTCCTTGCTATTCTGGGCTCTTCTTCAGTGGGTCCTTTGTACTCTCACAGCTTGTTCCAGTTTTGCTGCTTCCAGTCTCTTCTCTTTAAATTCTTGTTCAAATACTAATTTTCCTATACACATTCTTTTGTATTCTTTCAGCAGGTGAGTATCCATAATCCATTCACTCAGTATATGCTGCAGTCTGTCAAGCAGCTGGTATATAAGGTTCCATTTGTATTAAACAACGTATCTTGATCTATAGACTAGCTGCAAGAATTTCTCCAATTTTATTTTATAGTAAAGGGGTCAGTTCTCATAAAGTCTAAACATGCTTCTTTTGGTCACTTATTTTTTTGTTTTTTAGACCGAGTTGAAGTTGAGGACAGAGGTTTTTCAGAAAATAGTATATGTATGAGCAACAAATGAAAAGCCCCCCAAAAATAGCACCCTTTATGGCTCAGCAGTTGGGAAAGCAATCCAGTTTCTGGAAAGTGTTGTATTGCTTGCCTGTTGGATCTTATCCACCCTAAATGTAAAATTAGAATTATTTTAATATGAATTGGGAGAGCACCACAAGTCTACATGCCCAAAAGAACATGTGCTGAGATGCACCCATTTTTTAATTTGTTTTGAATTGTGCTTATCTATAACAGGCTCAGTAGAAAACTTTTAAACATTGTGTGTACTTCTCATGGATCTTTTGTGAACTATTCCATGTCACATAAAGAGTATCTTTTTCATTCTATGAGAAAAGTCGTTAACTTGTCTAGGGTTAAGATGGTACTTCCATTCTAAACCCCCGTTATGTGTCATGTAACTGCCTTAAATAATTGCCATATAGTGACTGAATTTGTTTAACTCAGAATTTTTAAAAACGTTTCAGACTTTGTATGTCATAAAGAAACAAGCGATAAGCAGAATTATTTTCTTTGGCAGGTCACATTTAATGAGATAGGTGGAACCTTAATCTTCAGTGTCCTGAGTTTTCAGAGATTGAAACCTCGCCATCCCAGTGTTGCATTAATGTATTTTTTTAGCTTTTAATATGCAGCATCTTTAATTTATTTTGCCACCAATCTTGAATGTTTTTGCATGTTTCCTGTTTGTTTTAGAAACCATCATTACAGATTGGCTGAGATGGTATGATGTTTTCTTCACTGCATACCAAACAGAAAAAGTGTTTAACTGTCCCCTGATTGGTGGCTTACTGTTTTAACACACCAAAATATGGGTGCAGTGGTTGTGCCATTAAAGTCCTGTTACATCCTGGCAAAGAATCTGTCTTGAGGTTCTTTTTTATTATTGGCACCAATCTGCATGCAGGTGATTAAGAAACACAAAACAATGGTTCCATTCCAAACACCCTTGGTTGAGTCAGGTTAGAGTGGAACATATGTTTTGCCTGAGGGCAAGGACTAAGCTCTGAATCCCCATTGACGGAGGGATATAAGAGGTTGCATCGAGAGCCAACAGAGCGGCAACCTCCAGGAATAAATAAATGTGGGCTTCCATTACTCACAAATAATTGAACATGATTGAACAGAGAATCTACAGATATTTTTAAATGCCCTTTTGACTCTTTAATGAAGCACTGTCTTGCTTAGAGCATCTTAATTTTACATACTTTGAAGGAAAGGGAGTCATACTTTTGCTAGATGTTTTTCCTGTTGTGATGTAGCATTTAAGAAGTCATTGCCACCTAACTGAAAGCCTGACCTAATACTTAATCTCTTAGAACCAAGTGATAACCAAGTCCCATTATAGTACACTTCTTATCAAAGCAGATGAGCCCTCTTTCATGTGCCAAAGAGAACTACACCAAGTATATACAAGCAGCTGATTTCTCCTGTACTTATTTCCAGTTTCCAAATGCGTGACTTGACTTATAAAACAAATTTAAATTTGTCTTTTCATTAAGAACGCGTGTCCCAGGGACTACTTAAAGAGCAGCTGGATTGTTTTTAGATGTACAGGACTGCTACAATTGAAAACTCTTGAATTACGTTCTTAGCAGATTTCCAGTTGCAAAGTGGTCAGTGATACTTTATATAGGATAGAAGGCAAAGATTTTCCACTCAGTTGCATGTTGGAAAGGGGGTGGGGGGAATGATCAAAGCTTTGTCTTTTGCAGCTAGATGTTGCATGTCAACTTTAGCTCCAAAGCCCTTGAAGTTTCTTTTATTTAAAAAAACAAAAAAATCCCAGACCCTAAATTTTAGAAATGATACTGCAGAGGGAGAGAAATCTAACATCATAGGTCTAATTTTCCTCTGATAGAGTCCTTGAAGGAATTATACTGCGCAGAATAAAGTGGTTTCTATTAAAAACAAAAAGCTTCATGATACAAAGAGAAATTATAATGCTGTGACCCAGGTTAAAGTATTTCTAAGTTATTGCAACATCCACATTGAGCTGTTTGCTTTGCTTTGGCTAATAATCCTGACCATATGTTTTATTACCAAAGCCTTAGGGCCTAAAGAGTTAACAAGGCACTCTTCTCATTTTAGATTTCCTGTTTAAAGATGGTCTTTTCCTGAGGACTGCGTGCATGTAACAGATCAGTGCACCAGCTCATCTCTTTGTTGGCCTAGCGTTTGCTTTAAGATCAGTTTACAAGAGAACAGTCTGTGCCTTGGGCCTTGTCTACACTGTTTGGTACAGGTATACAGACAGATTCACTGTAACAGCAAAGTGCTCCTAGTGTGGATAAGATACACAACCAAAATTAACCTTTTGATTCAAAGTCTTATTTCACTTTGAAGAAGGGAAGGAAATAAGCTGTATGTAAAAAAATGTAGCTTTGCCTGTATAAACTAACAAGGGATATGTCTACTCTACAGGGCTTTTTTAAGTCGACTCAATAAGGTCAACTTAAAATTAACTTTATTAAGTAGACTTAGAAAGTCCCTGTTTGTTAAAGTCGACTTAAACCAGGGGACCCATTTAAAGTCAACTTAATAAAGTCAACTTCAAATGGGTTCCCTGGTTTAAGTTGACTTAAGTGGCTCTGCTGGTTTAAGTCGACTTTTAATGGCCACATTTTGTTAAGTCGACTTTATAAAGCCAAGTTAACCCTTAAAGTTGACTTTAAGAGTGAGAGTGAGACTTAATGAACTCCAAATGTGGCCATGGAGTAGGTTAAGTCAACTTAAGCCTCCAGTGTAAACATAGCCAGGAAGGCCTGTGGCACTTAAAAACTAAGAAATTTATTTATTGCATGAGCTTTCATGGGAGACAGTCCCATTTCATCAGACACATGAAAGCTTGTGCAATAAACAAATGTTAGTCTTTAAGTCCTACAGGACTTCTTGTTTGTTTTACTGAACTGGACTAACAGAGCCTCCCCTTTGGAACCTGTATAAACTGTCTATGCTAGGGACTTCTACTAGCACAGCTATGCAAGTCAGAGGGCTTGTCCTCACTGATGGCAGCAAATTCGGTACCCTCAGATCAATCTTCCCAATCAACTGAGCATTGTGAATCAGGAAGTCAGTCCTCCTGAAGTAGCATAGCGCTGAGTAGACAGGAGGGCAGTTCCCATTGGCTCAGCACACTGAAGAAATCGTAAGTAGGCATTAGGCAATCAAAGGCAGATGATACAACTTGTCTTCAGTGACTGGTGCCAAAATTCCCCCACAAGGTAGACCAGGGCAGAAATTAAACTGTTCATCCATATACCTTGGTTGGCAGTAGTACAGGCATGGCATTTGGACCATTTTACTATCTTGAAAAGCACTGGAATTCCTTCTTGGGCAGTAGGTTTGTGCATGTGGAATGGAGTATGGTGACTGCTCAGTGCCCAGTAAACAGCCAATAGTTTAGGGCAAGCAGTATAGAAGACTCTTGAAACTGCAGGGTAAAGTAGTACAGCTAGTTGTCCTTTATAATAGAAGATAGCGTAGCCTCCATAATCTTTGTGCAGCTATCAAGTCGACTACTAAAGCCAAGGAAAGAGTACCACTAATGGTGTTACCAAGGCATTTCAAGTTTCCTGCCAGCCTATCCTATCCAAGGATCATTTGTATAGTTCATTAAATACAGTGGATTCACAGTCCAAGCACCTGTGCCTCCAAGTAGTGATAAGTGATGGCATTTAGAAACCCCTTGAGAGTAGACAATAGCCCACTACAGGGGCATATATATAAATCAGCTGGTGTGTATGAGGGAAAATGGAACAATCTGACCAAAGTTGAGGAGAATTTGGAAGGTACTGGAATAAAATAAATTGGTGCTAATCCTTGTGCAAGGAAAAGGGTGATCATGGTAATGGCTGTCCAACTTCTGTCCTTAGTAAAACACTGGAACATGTACTGAAAGATCACAAAATGGAACCCATAAGCAATAAGCTTCAGAGGTATAGAAAACAAGGGGGAAGAACAGCAAATAGCATGTCCCAAAAACACTCTTAGGTTTGTTCAGGCACTTCAGTTTTTTGGAAACCAAATGAAGATTATTTTCTGTAAAGCACTAACAAGATGGAGCAATATGCTGCTAGCTAGATAGGGCATGGAATTAAGAGTTAGGGCTGATGGGTGCTGTTGCTTGCTTTGCCACAGACTTTGTGACCTGAGGCAAGATTCTGCAGCTGTCTGCTTGTTTCCCTACCTGCAGCATGGAGATAATGCTCTGCTTCGTAAAATGTTTTAAGATCTATGGAGTGAAAAGTGCTACATCAGTGCAAAGTCATCTTATTACATGTGATGCCTCCTCATGTGGCTGGGAGTACATTTCAATCTCATTGTAAGAATAAGTTTACTCTTTCAAAATGTCATCCTTAATTCCCTCTTTCTACGAGGGTTTAACCTTATACTGAGGGCCCGTGTGTCATCCATCAGTAGTAACTAAGCTCAGGAAATTTGTATCTGAGCACCAGTCAGGCTAACCTGAAGCTTTAGTTACTTCAACAGATTTTTTTTTTTTTAATGGAAATGTGAGTGATGAAATAGAGCCCTATTTCTTTCTGCTCTGTTCTCCCAATTAGTTTGGGTTTGAACCACTGTGTCCTGATGACTCTCTGTGGACTGTGTTAAAAATTAAAACAATTAGTCATCTTGAAAATGGAAAGTGACATTTTAAGCGTTTTGGTTCCGTGATAATGTGCCATTAGGTAGTTATCCAATAAGCTTATTCGTGTAGTCTAACTCAAGACAGCTGTGGAAGGAGTATAGAAAATCCTTTATGGTTTAAGATGGGTGAGGGTAAAGAGTGGTTTAGAAGGATCTGTTTTGCCGGCACGAGTAGGTGCTTTTCTCAGGGTAAATATTATACCATTAAAAATTAGTATCAGTTTAAAAAAAAGTGCTAAATTTATTTCTGTATAGAGGTGGAACTAAAATACACTCTGGTCCTGTGCACCCAAAACATGATGGGATATTCGACTGACCCTTAATTATACTGGGATGATCCAGATATATCAAACATTACAACTTGGGTCCATCTATGTTTTCTTAATCCTTCCTGAGAAGGTGGCCTGGTTAGGCTGGATTATGAAGACACTCTTAGCATTTTAAGCACTGTCTTTGCACCGGATGAAGGCTGTTATATGTTCAGTTGCTCTTGGCCTTGTATCATTTCTCCTTCTGCAGCCCAGCCGAACAACAGATCAGCAAAAATCTGTAGTTCTAAGGCCTCATTTGGCTGTTGCCAAATTGCAATGGTGTCCTATGTTCCCTTTGATCAGATGTAATTTAGTACTCTTAATCTGGTACATATACATTATAAGAAAAGTTTAGGAATAGGTTAGGGACTGATTCTGATGAGTTATTACTCATAGCATTTTGCAGGATTGATACATTAATGAAGAAAGAAAGGCAAGAATATCATGAAAAAGTGCAGACACTGTCCTTTTCCAATGGAAAATGGTAGTGATTCACGTTTGCCCCTGTTAATTTTTGGATTTAAGATTTAATTTAAATAAAAGAATGCAATTTTGTACATCAGAAAGGCCTTTTGCATTTCTTTTTTTTAAATCACATTCTTCCTTCTCCCCCTGAGCCAGATGGTAGAGGGCCAAGAACAAGCTGCCACACGGAAAGCTTGAGTTTAAAGGCAGAGGTGGTATCTCAAGTCTTCTGCTGAAACAGGCAGGGAGAGTCACTTGGGTGAAGCATTTTGTTCAGAAGTGGCCACACTGTCCGTGAGGTCTTCAGTGGATAGTTGACTATGGCAGGGCTGGCATCTTGATGTAGCACAGACTTTGGAAACAGTGGGGGTCTATTACGCATGAGAAGAATAACAGGTCCTCTTCTACTGCCTGTTTTTAGCAAGAGGCATTAAGATATTCCCTGAGTGTTGCAGCAGAATTTTTGCAACAAGCAAATAATGTTTCAGAGGGATGATACAGAGATGTTTCCAGAAAAGGCAGTGCAACTAGACAAACCCCTGTCTGCTGATTGGAGATCTTGTGGTATCCTTTCCAAAGCAGCCTCAATGGTAATAAATATTGATCAAAGAAACTTCTGCGGTAGCTGGCAAACTTTTAATACATAACTATGAGAACCAACTTATTTTATTGAATTTCTTTAGTCCTGGTCCTGCTGTCACAGGTGTCAAAAAGGAGAAACTCATTGTACTCAGTAGAGTTACACTGTTAAAAAACAAAAGCAAGGATGATCAGAATTGGGACCTTTATAGTGTGCACCCTTTTTGCTATTCTGATTGACAAACAGAGCAGGGGATTTCTGGCGGAAATAAAATGACCAATCCAAGAACAACCTACAAATTGAATATCTGTTGTATCTGTGTATTATTGGTCTCATTTGTGTAAGAAACATGGATATTACTTCTGTAACACTGCGTGAAAAAAAATCTGACCCCATTTGTCATCTGCTACCCCTTACTGTGGTGTAACAGGGCTATAGACAGTATTCTATCACAGCAGCACAGACGTACTGGTAGGTTTGGCTGATGATTTGTCTCCTGTTGCTAAAGGTGATTCACTTGAAATTTAATATATGACACTTTCATTGTGTGAGAGTTTAAAATTTGGCTTCACTACTTCAGCTGCAAAAAGAACCCATGTCCGGACCCAATGCATGCCTGTCGCAGTCAGCAGTGGGAAGCAGTATCAGCCACGCCCCTCTTAGCCCATTACACACACACACGCCACTCCAGCTATACAGGAGCTCTTACGGCTCATCTGTGCTATACAGGAATTCAGTCTGACATCCAAAAACCACAGAGCTGATATCAGAAATCAAAGAACAGAGAAATCAGTTGCTGAGCACTTCCATCTTCCTAATCACTCAATGATGGATTTGTTAACGACTGTCATTAGAGCTGTACCTGGGACATCAAGACTTCAAAGAGAGACAGCTGAACTCGAATTAATATGCAAGCTAAATTCTGTGAAAGCAGGACTGAATCGAGACTATGGATTCTTTTCCCATTACACAGGGTAATTTGACTTCAGGCTTCCCATGGTCTGAGCCTGTAAACTGCTCTGATTTGCTGTTACTTTATGACCTGATCCTATGTTTTACACCCCTTGCATTTAGTTTCATTCCTTTCTGTAAGTTCACCCGTCTTCGAAGCATCTGAGGAAGTGGGATCTTCTCCCACAAAAGCTCATGCAAAAAATAAATCTGTTAGTTTTAAAGTGGCACACAACTCCTTGTTGTTTATCCAAAAACCAGTCTGTAAAAATCAATTGCTAAGTAATTGGGAATTAGGGTTCTTTTCTCTCGAGATAGTCATTGTCTCAATTTTTGCAAGCAGTAAATTCTAGGATGTAGGTAAGAATTATCCCCATTTTACAGATAGGCTCAGCCTCAACTATGGGAGTCCTTTTCAGAACTGGGCTGAGTAATCAAGAGCTCATGACTACCAGGTCTGCAGTTGGACCACTGGACTAAAGCACTCATTTCAGACATGTAACTGACTCAAGACAAAATTGCACCCCAAATCTCTAGAAGCAGGAACTGCCAGTAGAATTATCTTAAGCCCAATGTCACAAACAGGTCTCCTGTACTCCAGCCAGAAGAGATCACAGAGCTGTGCCCCACCATGTTACAGTGCCACAAAGCTACTGCAAGGGAACTTCTGAATAGCATCAATGTTCCACTGAAGTGACAGCCTGGCAGTCAACAGCATTCTGACCTTAATTCTAAAATACATCAGAGAATACCAAACCTGTGGAGTTGGGGGTGAGTAATTACAGTGAAGATACAGAAGGACTGCAAGAAGGGACATAAGGGAAGAAAGACATGTTTGGGGACTGAGCCTTTGATGTAGGCCCTGTCTATGCTGCAAATACAGCCATGTCAGGGAACCTGATTGCTATTCAGGTGTCCACAATCTGGTTACAAATGAGTGTGGATCCACTTATGCAGAACTTTCCAGAATCTCATTGCAAGAGCAGGACCATGGGTACGGTTAGTACTGTAAACTGGAGCTCAGCTCTGTTTCATAACTAAATTAAAGCTTCCATTTGCCCTTGTGGAGAACCCCTGTGTAACAGTGCTGTCTTCCTGTCTTGTTGATGTAAAAGAAGTTGGTGTCTGTGTTGTTGCTACAGGAACTGGTGATTTATGTTATTCCAGAGAAGATTCTCATGTACATAGCATAGCTGGAAAACAAGCAAGGAGTTCTGTGGCACTGAAAGACTGACAAAGTTATTGCATGAGCTTTCGTGGGACAAAATCCCTGTTAAGTGCCACAGAACTCCTTGCTTGCTTTGCTGAACTAGACTGACACAGCTGCCCCTTTGGAACTTAGCAGCATATCTGGAAGCGTCTCAGAAATGACAGCACTGAGGTTTGAGGTGACGACAGGAGAGAGACCAGTTGTCTGAGAATATATCAACATTGCAACCAAAGGGATGAGGGTGCAGAAGCACTGACATAGATCCATTGATCTGTCTCGGGAAGTGTTACTAGATTTGAATGCACCAGCTGTAGCATCTGCATCAGAGGATCCTTTTGTGTAAATCAAGTGTGGTGATCACTTCCTCACAGTAGATTTCAGGGAGAGGATTACAGGCCAATGTGCTTAAGAGGAGGCAAGTAAGCAGCAACCCCAGGAACTATTGAATTAACAACCTAATTGGAAAAGTCAAAAATAATACATGGCTTGGCAGCAAAGTAATAAAAAGGGTGGGAATCTCAACCATCTCCTAGAAGGGTAGAAAGCAAAGGCAGCAGTCAAATGATCTGCTCTGGCAATGATGACTGTAAAGAGATTTCTGAATGAAGAATTCCATTATGATGTCTCAGATTACCCCTTGGCAGTTTCTGCATCAGCCAGGTTAGCCACAGTGAAAAAGTACTGAGCACTTGAGAGCCAAATCGGTGATTCCTATAGGTGGAGTTGGCAGTGCTGCCTATCTTTATCCAGTGCATTGTGATCACAAGGCCCTGTTTTGAGTTGCTTATAACTTAGCCAGACTTGAACCATTTGAGCTGAATTTTCCGTGCTGGGTGTCTGCCTCAGGCTAATTTTATTTTGGGGAGGGTAAGGGGGGAAGGTGAGAGGTAGGGGTGGTTCAGCTAAAATGGTTCAGCTGTTTCTGCAAACATGATTAGAAAAAATACAGAATCTTGCCAGTATTAAAGTTTTTGCAAGCGTTTTATTAGAAAAAACCTAAGAGTATCCATGCTGTGATATAGGGACTGGAAATCCAGGCGGGGGGCAGGGGAGAGTTGCCCTCAGGGTAAGGATGTGCTTTTTGCTATTCCTGTGAAAACTTCAGCATGGAGTGATGTCACTTTTCATCTTCAACAGCCTTGCCAAGTTCTCCACCAAAGTGAGAGGGAGGATTTGATGTTTTCAATGTATGTATTTAAAAAGTCTGTAGATTGAAAAAAAGAAATGGAGGCCTTACATGAAAGGGTTTTGGATTTTGAAACAGTGTATTCTGTGTGTGCGTGCGTGCGTGCATGCGCGCAAGACATAAGAGTATATTAAGGTCATTTCCAGAAGATACAGCAAAAAGTTTTGTCAAAAAAGGATTGAACCTTTATAGGGGAAATAAAGACTGTCTGCATTTAGATTACACAGAGTTTTTAAAAAGTCAAAATTTGGAAGGGTTATAAGTTCTCTTGCTGTGGGGCATAAACGAACCTCTAACTTGTGGGTATTAGGGAAAAAAAAAACATCCCCTATGGCAAATTATTCCACACTCATCAGCTGTAGGGTTTCTTGCACTATGATCTGAAGCTCCTGGTAAGCTGGTACGTCAGAGTTAGGATACAGAACTAGCTGGACCAGGAATCTGATTCAATTTGTTTCTCTTATAAAGAACCAATGAAGTTCAACATCTATTTTCTTAAATTAATGCTGCTTTACAATTTGCCTTTACAAAAAAAAAAAAAAAGAAAAACCTGATTTTACCCCCTAAAATCCAGTTCTAATTTATTCTTTGTAAATCACATGTGCGCTACACTAGCTATGGAAGAAAAACATAAAGAAATCTGTCCCAGCCATCTCACTTAGAATTTTGGTCTGAGTGCATCTGATACTTAACATTTGTGTACTGCTATTTACCTTTGCATTTGTTACCCACACTGTGATGGAACATCAAGAAAGCTGTCTGTGAGAGTATTGCCAGAGGACAGCTTGGCTTCATCTCAGAAATGTTTATGTAAGTTGGCTAAAGATTTGAGGTTAACTCTGCTGATGTATTCAGGAGCTATAAAGCCATATGATTTTCTTTTTTGGTTTCTAGGTTGGTTCTAAAAACTGCAGAGAGCTAAACCAAAAGGCTCTTTATATTCAAAAGCCATGAAAAAGATGGCTTTCTTCTAGGCCGTAGCAGTACTTACTCATTAAACAAGGTGCATGGTGTTAATGGAAAAATAAATGGACAAAACTGAAATGAGCTATGCTGTTTTCTTTGCTGGTCCTACTCCCAAATTTTCCTGTAGTTTAGTATATTCAAAGAGGCAGTGATTGATGATTTCTCTTAAATAAGAATAGACATCTCCATACACTCACGGTAAAATGTGTAAGTAGTTTTGATATACCCCATGCATTCTAGAAGCTTTATCACGAGTTATGTACATGGGATTCCTTCTGTGAGGCTAGCAGATAGATTGCCAGTTTCTGTGTTATTTTCTTCTTCAATTCTTCTGAAACAAACTCTGGCAACCAGCTCATCAGACTCATCATTTGCCTATGTACAGATTATAAGACTGAGACATTTTAAAAAACATATGTATTTCTTTGATTAGGGATTGGTAATGTTAAAATTATATCTTAACAGAAAATAGAGCTCCACCTGTAAAATGTGAATAACAACACTGCCTGTGTCTTTGTTGCCTGTTTAGCCTACAGTTGTTTCAGGGCAAGGACAGTCTCTTAATCATTGTGTGCTTGTGCAGCTCCTAGTGCCATTGGGTCCTCAATCTCAGTTGGGACTTCTGGGCACTAGATGAATATGAATAAATAATCACTAAAAAAACGCTGTGCAGAGAAATTAACAATATGATAACGTATCTCAAAATATTTAAAATGAAACAAGGAAATGCTCCTTTTTGTGTTTTACCTCTTATATTAAGTATTTTCTGCATCCTCAGATGCCAACATATCCAAATATATATATAAAAAGAAAAGTCTAAGGTTGATATTATTTTCCCAGGAAGCAGGAAATACAGCAGTGACTTCCGTGTACAGTTCCACTTAGCTTTCAGAATGAATAAGGCCTCCAAGATTTCTACTAGCAGCTTTTTTTGTGAAACAGTCTGGCAAATTCCACCATGCAAAAACAAGAAGATATGGTCAGAAATGGCCTAGGCATCTCAAAGAAGCATTTGTGAAATACTTCACAAACTTCTATTTGAAGGAGGTAGCAGGGTGTGGCCCACTCCATGGCTGGTTAACTCCCACTCCACTGCTACTCTGCATTTTGAAGGGCTGATAAGGCTATAATGATATTTTCTTATTCAACATACAGATTCTGCTTCTTGCGCCCTTAGCTCAGGCTCAAACTGCCATAGTTTTACTTCTGCTAGCCCTGTAAACACTCACAGCTCCACTTTAGAGTGGTTCTTTGTGTCCATCATCAGGATGTCAGCTGAGTTGTAGCCGCAGAATTTTCTTTGCTTTGGGTGATGTATATAGATGGGACAGCTCAATTTTCAGAGCCTAACTTCAGTTTCCAGCACCAGCTAATAGAAAAAGCATCACCATGTAAACCAAAAATTTTATCTGGACACCCCCAAGAGACATTTAAGTAGTGGAAGTCACCAATTTTAGCATGATAGTCTTTTCTGATTGTAATCCACTGTAGAAGCCATTTAAAAAAAGAAAAGAATTTATTATGGAAACTTTGCTTCCTGACCCTATGGTGATCCATGCGTGATTTTTGCATTCTGGTCAGGAAAACTAAAAGAGTACAGTGGGCCATTTTCTCACATGGTGTAAACCAGCATATTTCTATTGACATCTAGTAATTTTTTTGTGACACAAAGCAACCCATAAGGAAACTAAAGCTGACTACTTCTCAAACATGATGGCAATCCACTGCAACCTTCTAAAAACGCTTCTTCCTGTGGTAGGCTGAAATTCACCCCTATGCAGAGAACACACAAAAGGCTCAATGCACCCCTGAACCTTAATTTTGCCTATAATATGGGATTTAAGCTAGAAATTTTGCCGTTTTGGCAGCTGTTAGTAGTGGGAATGCTTCCCCTTTTGGAACATAAATCTGAGACAGGGAAGCTTAAATGAGCTTGATGTGCTGCAGCAGAATTAGCTGGAATATATCTACAATGTACAGAATAATGAGCAACAGCAAACATATCAGCTGAAATTTTGGACACGGAAAAAATTTGGTAGAGCAGCTGTCCAGTTCATAATTTGTGCTGGGGCTTGCCGCGTCAATTTTGAAAGTTATGAAGAAAAATTGCTTGAGCCCCAGCACCTCTTTTCATTACAAATTAAGCATTGCAGCCATCCTATCTGTTTTCTAGAAGATGGGTCACTAGAGAACTGAGTCATGGCAATAAAACTCTGCCTCTTGAAAATTTCCAAGGCAGTTTAAGACTATGCAGAAGATAAAATAGAACTAGTTGTGTAAAATAATCCCATATAGATAGCTCTGTCCCATGGAGTTCTAGTAAGAGGTGCATGAGATTAGAACACATCTAGGTATGCTACAGTTTTTACCTGTTTGATCTGGAGCAATACTTTAAATTTCCTAAGGGGTAGCCATGTTAGTCTGTGTACAGGAAAAGCAACAAGAAACCTGTGGCACCTTAGACTAACAGATTTCTTTAGGCATAAGCTTTCATGGGTTCCAACCCACTTCATTAGATGCCTGATTAGCAATATTATGGGGTGAGTCAAGGGTATCACAGTTGTGGTCCCTTGTGACACGCAGGAGCTTAGATAGTTTAATGTCCTTTTTCCTCTGTGGGGAAGCAAAGTATATGTTGCAACTGGCTTGACTTGTTTTTGTACAGATCAGACGCATAGAAGTTTGTGTGGAAGTCTGGCTTTCCATGAGGGTCTCCAATGTTGAGAGGTCTTTCTTGATCTTCTCCTGTTTGCCATACAGGTTGCTGATCAGATGGTTCCATAGTTGTTGGTTTGGTTTGTTGTTGTTGTTGTTGTTGGGTTTTTTTGAGAGTGTAGCATGTTGATTATAATGGATTTTTAACTTTCAGTCTATTTGATATGATGTCCATTTGTTTGCACTTGGAGAGGAAGACGATGTCTGTCTGCATGTGTGAGTTTTTTCATGTGGTTCATAAATTTCCATTTCATATGGCTAAATTAAGTGCCTTGCATGGTGAAAAATTTCCAGAGGAGTAGCCATGTTAGTCAGTATACAGCAAAAACAATGAGAGTCTTGTGGCACCTTAAAAACTAACAAATTTTTTCTGGTATAAGCTTTCATGGGCTCCATCTCACTTCGTCAGATTTGTTAGTCTTTAAGGTCCTCACAGGCCTCTTGTTGGTTTTAAATTTCCCCTGACTTTAGCTGTACCATCAAAGGGAGTGGATAATTATCTGCATTCAAACAAGCCTTTTTATATGACTTCTGCTTTGCCCTATGATTCTTAAATGAAGGTTATATCTAGAGGAGCACTTCTACCTTCCCAGATAGATCTTCAGACTCCTGCTTGCTCGGAAACATCAATCAGAAACATACTTTGGAGACTTCAGACTAAATGGACTCTCAGTATTACCCTTAGATGCTATCAGCTTCCTTGAACACATCCATTCTAATTGGATGTTTGTGTACCACCGAGAGATTTACCGGCTCTTTTGGTACCAGATACTGTCAATTCAAATATGGGGGACCTTACTAGTGGGAGATAAACTGTAGGGGTTGCTCTAAGGATATTATTCTCACTTACAGTGCCAAAAGTCCCTCATGGCCCAAGTGATTTTTGTGCTATGTAGGAAGTCATACTAGATAATCAGAAGTTTCTTCTGACCTTAAATACATTAAATCTAATTAAACTCCCCCAATGGGTCCTGATCCTGTGTAGTAATAGGATGGAGTCTTCAGGTTTGGTTCTCCCAAAACTTGTATCAGGGACAAATAAAATTGGGTTGGGGTCTGTCTAGGACATTATGCTGTGTCCACTTCCTGTAATTACCTTTCTCCTGAGTGTATTTTGTTATATATGAGGACTTTGTTATCACTGCAAAAGGGTTTTGGTCCTGCATTTACACTACCTAAATTTGAAAGTGATTTCTTTTTTTTTTTTTCCTTTTTTCATGCCTGATTCAAATCTTAGTAAAGTCAACAGAGAAGATCCATTGATTATTGACTATCTCACTCCTTTTTGCTCTATCTGTTAAATAGGAACTTAAAAGACTCTCCATTGAATGAAAGAACACACCAAGCACAACTCAGCAATAGTCTATTTATTGCATTGGTGTACTGCAGGGAGCCATTGCCATCCTTTCATTTTGAATGTAGCCAGTTAAGGTCAAGCGTTCATTCTGTTCAGGGCCATGAAATAGCAACACCTAACTACATCCTCTTCTTTACGTTAATGATAAAATAGAGCCTCAATTCAGTGTTAACCTGTGGAATATCTCAGTACTAGAGAATGAAGAATCTTAGTTTATGTTACTGTCCCCTTTCACTGTCCTGTGGTTTCTCTAAATCTGTTGTTTGTACAAAATTAATTTAAACAGGATTTCTTTTAAATCCTCTTGAAGATTGAAATTCCAAAGTGTCCAATAACATGGGTAGAAACCACGAGCCCGAAGCTAGTTTAAAATACACTTTGCCAAGGGTAATGTCAAGTATTTTTCCATGATAATGTATGAAGTCAGTGTGGGAACCTATACAAAAAAGGGTTGGCCCTGGATTATGTAAAGGAACCTCTTGGCTTCTCAAGATGGGAAGGTGGAAAAATAAGTTTGGGAACCCTACAGGACAGTGGTCTTGGCTGGTGAATTCCAACACGGATCGGGTACTGAATCATTAGCATCTTCCTGGCAAACATTTATCTCTTGTGTTACTCCGATCTGCTGCACTCACCTGGGGAAGACATGCCGCTAGCGTGAAGAAATAAGAGATAAACCAGTGACAAGCACTCAACTATGTCATGTTTTGGGTTGAACGTTGTGATGTTATTAGCAAGATTTAATACACTAGGGAGAGGCATGTGACCAATCTTTTTCTCTGTTCTGTGTGGAGATCAATGAGCTAAAACAGTATTTTCTCTGTATTTAGATATTTTTGCAGTCCCATCACCGAGTATTTATGGATTGACCACTCCTGGCTCAGCTTCTCCCAGCCACACACTGAGCACATGGCTTCCTCTGTGGCTGTTGCTCTCATAGCATCTGATCAGAGCGGCAGTAGAAAACCTTTGTGGAGCATGCTCAGTGCAACAACACACTTAATTTCCAGAAGCTTCTGGACCTGAGCAGCCAAATCTGCCCAGCAACATTGCCCAGCCTCAGGTGATTCCTAAAAAGAGAAATCTCCTTTAATTAGGCATATAGGTTATTCCTGCAGTTCCGCAATCTTTCCCCCACCCAGTTCTCCTATATTCCCCATTCTAAAGGCATTCACCTTAGACACAGGCAAGATGGTACTAAGAATAGGGCAAGTCTGAATTGTTTAGGTTTTGCAGGGCCCTGTCAGTTAGGGTTTTGCTTTGCAAACTCTAAACCCAGTGCTGATTCTGATCCAGTTTCCATTTTTAGGTGAATGACTACACTTTGGAGGGATGAGGATTTGGATAAGCGGTTCTGGTTTTGGCCCATATCTAGAGGATTTCAATATAGAAAATTCAAGATGTTTCCTTTTAAATTGCCAAACATCTCCATTAGAAGGGAGCTTATGTTGGGATCATTTGCAAATCTCTCTACCCTTCAATATCTTCTGCTCTAATCCAAGAGAAAACACTATTTATAAATAAGGCACAGACCTAAACCAAACCCTAGATCCAAATACCCTAGAACTTTTTAAGTCTCCCTTCAGAATTTGAACCCAGATGCCAGCTTAATTTAATAATGGTCTTTGTCTCCTAAATCAAAATGCTGGAGCCGAACACCTAGAACTTTGAGGTGGCCAGAGATCTGGATCTGGATCCTCATTCTGTGAACCCATCTCTTCTCTATTTTCTTGAGTAAAATCAAAGTCACCGGTCCTGCAACTGGCTTTGGGTTACTGGGCAGGGGGCCTGCCTGAAATACAGCTAGTTGTAGGATCAGGGCCTGATTTCTAGGTCCAGTAAGTCTCAGATCAGTTATATAAATCCTTAACTAGTTTCATTCAAATATCAGCCCTACAAACAAAACCAAAGGGGAGGAAGGACATTTTTTCCCCCTAAATTCATAGACCTTTTCCTTCTGGCTGCCACAAAAACAGAGGAATCTGAATGTCACAGAGACAGGGAGGTGTTTTTTTCAAATAAAAAGAGGTTTATTAAGATAATGAGAATGACATTGTGGTGTGGTGTGGTGTACATCTATTGCAGCTTTAAGAGAAACAACAGCAAGTACAAAATCCTGCAGAACGCCCATAGTCATTATCATCACAGTCTATTGTCCATGCTACAGTTTTGTGAATCCAAAACTTCATTCCCATTTCTAATGGCAGAAAATCCAAAGACTTTCATCTTTCAAAAAAAAAAAAAAATCCAACTCAATTAGATATAAATAACTTGCACTGGACATTTTAAAACTTTCAGATTTAATTACACATAAATAAATATATACAGATTTAGAATGGTTCAGTTCGATTTGGCCTGGTTCAAGTTCTGCTCCTTGTGCTTTATTAATTATTACTATTATTAATTTTAGAAACCTGTGTGCTGTTATTTGTAGGTTGTGGAGTTTTGTTTACACCCAGATGTAACTTAACTTTCTTGATCCCCTTGGCTTAACTGTAAAATTCCAGAAGGCGCTCATTGATCAATCCCTATTTTGGAAAGAAGTCTGAGTGTAAGATTATTCCTCCTGCATGGCTCAGGGTTCCATAGGCCCTGGAGAAAATCCATAGTGAGTGTCAGTTTGTTGCAAACTGTAAACAAAGTCTTGAAACTGCTTGAAATCCAAAGCAGCGATGCTAGCGATTTTCCTCTAGTCTCAACCTTAGAACTATTGTGTAGGTGGCATTGTTGGAAGATTCCCTGTAGGCCTGTTGAAGGCAGGTAATACATCCAGATCTGTCTGGCAACACAGAACTCCCCCCGACTCACTTCTGCCTTGGTTCCACAAATGTCTCGAGTTGCTCAGACCTTTGCTCCCTACTGATTTTTCAGTTTTTCAGTTTGAATGGACTCCTGGAGCACTTCACTATTTCATTGTGGGTTGAAAAACAAAACAAAACAAAATTGCACATGACTTGGCTTCCTGCATCCACAATTAAAATAAACAAAAGCCAGCAACCTCTCTTATTCTGTTGATCTCAGTGATGTCCATTAAGGTTGCTTTCTTCTTCTGAAATTCTTCAAAACTTCTTGTTGCTTTGTTTGCTTTAAGAGTTGCACCCCAAGTTCAAACACAGTAGTTTGGAAAACATGTTGCACTGAGCCTATTTTTTCCCAACACCAGTAAGAGCTCCCCCCGGTGGGGAGGGGAGGGAGACGACATGTTATTTTCGATGCTTTACTTCTTTTTCTGACACTTTAGAGTCTCCAGCCGCGTGCCCATTCCCTGTGCTGTTCATAAACATTTTATCCAGCCCCTTGAGGGACTCCACCAAGTAGTTCTGGAAGGCTGTGAGTGCTGCACAGATAGCTGGGCCTCCAAAGCCATGGGTTATCAGGCTGAAGTGAGTCAAGCAGCTCTGGACACCTGGCTCTAAGATGAGAGATGGGCGGCTGTTCCCAAGCGGAGAACGGTCCTGGGCCATCAAGTCTGCAAATTCTTTACAAATTTGCCTGAAAGAGAAAAGAAACCATTACTTTTTTAAAAAGAGGCTGGATGTCTATGGTCCTACATTTCTGTTTGGTGATTCTTTCCTGTGCTTTGTTTCTTCATCTTATCTACTTTGTTTTCACTGTGGCGATTGGCTGAATCAAAAGTGTCTCACGTCAAGGACACTGGTCTGAGTTCAGCCCTGAGTTCAGAGCTGATGGGGACTGGAGGTCATTTCCATTGGCTACCTGTGTGCCAGCCTGAATGAGAT
This sequence comes from Podocnemis expansa, assembly GCA_007922195.1. NCBI lineage: Eukaryota > Metazoa > Chordata > Testudines > Podocnemididae > Podocnemis > Podocnemis expansa. The sequence goes on along the minus strand of ML681963.1, from coordinate 54,772,214 downwards.
GACTTTGAAGGGTTTCAGATCTGATTCCCTGTGCAGCATTATGAAGCTCCAGGAAAATTCATGTTTGCATAGATGTCACTGAGGGCATGATTTGAAGGCAGTGGGGTTGCATGGGTATTCCTAGGGAATAATTCAGCCTGCAGCATCCTTATTCTTGGAGATGATGCCCAAGAAGGAAAGAAGGTGGCTTGAATCTCAGATCCCAGAAGGAGTTTGCAAGGCTGGAAGTTACATACAGCCCTCTTTTACTGTAAAATAAGTGCATTGATTTGACAGTCACTGAGGCACAAGCAGCAAGGAACCCCAGGAAGCTATTTTTAAGGAGTTGCTGTTCAGAGCAGAACACCATTTGAAAACTCAGTTACTTTAAAAACATAACAGTTATAATCCAGCAACAAAAAAAAAGAGGAAAATGATGTTTGGTCAAGTGGGCTCAGTTTTATTACTCTTGATGCACTGTTCCCCTGGGATATGAACTAAAAGGCAAACATGAGCCAAGTGCATCCAGTGTCAGTGAGCATGTCCTTTGAATGTTCATATTCACCCTTGAGATCTGAGTGTGTGCCACGCTTCGCTCTGCTGTGTATCCTTTGGATATGAAAGTGTGCAGCATAGTACTGGGATTGTGTCCTCCTTGAGCGACTAAACTCTTTGGAGCAGACACTGTCTTTCCATGATATGTATATACAGCACCTGATTGGGATGCATACTCACTTGGTAGCCAGAAGCATGTTTTTCCGGGTGTGGAGTTCACCAGGATCCGAGTGCTGACGGCATAGATATTCCGCTGCGGCCTTTGCTGGAAATTCTGTTTCACACACGTAGCCGAAATCCCGGGCGAGGTGAACTGCTTCACCTAGAAGGAGAGATTAAAGAGCTGAGTCTGTGCTTGTGTAGCACAAAGGCAGAAGTCTCCACGTGTCCTGTTGGGCTGCCTTGCTCTTTTTTCTGGGGATTAACATGCCCTTTTTCTCAGATCTCTAGTCAAGGGAGGAGGAATTTGGAACTCTCACTGACTGACTTTCTGGGAGTAACTGTGTCACTGGATTGTTGTCCCCTGTGAACAAAGTAGGTCCTCTCTGCCAGGACAGGTGCTCCCCTTAGACCAATTAAGAGGACAGGGCACCACTGGGAGCTTTTGGGATAGGGAGAACTGGAGACAAGGAGAGACCCAATGAGTTGGAAGAGTCAGAGCTACTTGCACAGGATTAAGAGACAAATGAGAGCTGCTGGAGACTGTATGTTTGGGACCTGGGAGAAAGTGGAAGGCAGAAGAGCAACAAGACAGGTTTGCTGACTGGCATCCTCTAGCTGGAAAGCCAGGACTGAACTGCTGAATGAAAGAGGAGCAGTGGCTGGAATGCCTTCTTGCTTTAAGTCAGACAGCCAGAGCCAAGGGCCAACAAGGACTGGAGGCAGGCAAGTAGCAGAAGAGCTTCCCTGCTGATATCTCCAGGGTCAGAGAGCTGAACCCAGAGGAACCGAGATGGGGCTGGAGAGTGAGGAATGCACACCTGATAAAGGTGCTCTGCCTGTGGAGAGGCTGTGCGGGTTCCCACTGGGAAGAGTGGAGTTGGTGCATAGATGTGGCAGCTGGGCTGGCTGTCCTGACACAAGGACAAGAAAGGAGTGGGTTGGAGAGCTGGTTCATGGAGAGGGTTGCTGGGATGGAAAGCTGTGTGCCGTGGTTTGGATTATGCTGGGGGAATTCTGGACTAAGGTTGTGGGACTTTGTTGTGATTCATGTGCACGGCGTTCTGTAATAAATGAACCCCACAAGGACTATCTTTATGCTTGGGAAGATGCTTTGAACTCTTTCTGGAGAGTCACCAGGGGGAAACTGAGGCAAACAGAGGGCCTGCCATGGGGGGAAGGGGCATTTCTGGAGGAGCTGTGCCATAAGCAGCTCCCACAAAAACCAATGGCAGTTTCTCAGACCCCGCTGTAGGAGAATCAGGCCCCAGGAGGCCTGATTGACAGACCCTGGCTCTAAGAACAAAATCCCTCCCTCCCTCTTTCATGGGCTGATAAAATAACACCAAATTCAACATGACTCGCGTTGCATCAGGGTGGAATTTGGCCCATTGTACTATGTTCTTGCAGGAGGAAGAGTAACAGATGTCTATGTCCCTCCCACCTCCTCCATCATCTCTCTTTTTCTCCTCATCTATTTTCTCCTTCTGTCTTTTTCTACCAGCCCTCCTCTTTCAGAAAATAGAGAGGTCCCATTAAAAATACCCCATTGCGTTAGGCAACAATGCTGCCTCACCACAAACCCAGCCTATCAAAGGGGACTGACTCCTTTTGAGGACGGGGCACACACCCTTATATGGTGATTACTCAAGAACAGGGGAAGCACAAGAGGAACAGAAGGAACACAGGTTCTTGCTTGTATCCTTCCTCACTTACCAGAAAGGCCTAAGGGGAGAGTGTTCAGCCTGGGTATCCATCATTCCATGGAAATGCCCTCTCATTGATGAAATTGATCCATCTTCAGGCATCCCCATGGAAATAATCAGAGCTGATGGCAATTGATCATGACCAAAACCCTGGTTAGGCAGACAGAGCTAATTTGACTTGCCCCCTGCTGTTCATATGTATTAGGCGATCCATTCTAATAGCATTAACCTAGTTCCCACCGCTGCCTCCCCAGCACCGAGTCATGCCAGTGAAGTATATTTGGGCAGAGTGTTTACAGTTCCTGTATGAAACATCATGCTTCTCAATTTCCTTTCCACCCTGCCTCCCTGAGCAATAAATAAAAAAATGAAATACTAGAAAATTAGAGTTGGGGCAATTTTGTGTGCGTGAGCACAGGCAATATGAATGAAAGTATCCACGTCTGTGGAATAGGGAAACGGTGGCTATGAAAGAGGGATTAAAGCCAGGTAGTGGAGGTTGGGACTTCTTGGCTCCCGGTTTGGTGGAAGTCTGTGTGAGTGGGTAAGACTCAGTTTTTCAAAAGTGACTAGTGAGTTGGGTATCCAACTTAAGATGCCATAAAGGGGCTTGATCCAAGGGGCAGTACTCGTAATGTTCTTAACATGTTCCTAAAGTGCTTTGCTGTATCTAGAGCTTGTGGGTCAGGCGCTTCCTTACATGCTGTAATGAAATAAGTTGATACACCAGCAGCCCTGTGCAGTGCGGGAGGGCACACAGCAGAGATGGCCATGAAGGAGAGTTGTCAAAGAGTTGTCAGAAGAATAAGTTTGTGGTTTCTAATTAAAGCAAAGCTCTGGAAGCAAGCAAACTGTCCACTAAGCCTGGAGACACCCCTACAGTACAGCCTTAAGTATCTAATGCTCTTCTCTTTGAGTGATACTCTTTATTGTCCTGTCTTATTTACCCACAGACACCAGTGCTCCTTCAGTCTGTATTTATAAACAGCTGGGCATCAATATAAAAATATAGTTAATGCTAGAAAGAAAGAAAGAAAGAAAGAAAGAAAGAAAGAAAGAAAGAAAGAAAGAAAGAAAGAAAGAAAG